>CM055122.1:1107909038-1108509038 GCA_029206835.1 Rana muscosa | reverse complement strand
GACCACTACACAATACTCTACCCACAGACCAATACACAATACACTATACACTACATACTGACCGCTACACTATACACTATACACTATTCAATACACTACATACTGACCGCTACACAATACACTATTCAATACACTACATACTGACTGCTACACAATACACTATACACAATACACTATTCAATACACTACATACTGACCGCTACAAAATACTCTACCCACAGACCAATACACTATACACTACATACTGACCGCTACACTATACACAATACACTATATACTGACCGCTACACTATACACTATTCAATACACTACATACTGACCGCTACACAATACACAATACACTATATACTGACCACTACACTATACACAATACACTATTCAATACACTACATACTGACTGCTACACAATACACAATACACTATTCAATACACTACATACTGACCGCTACACTATGCACTATTCAATACACTACATACTGACCGCTACACAATACACTATACACAATACATTATACACAATACACAAACTTTCTGGCTGCTCCCTCTCCCCAGACCATATCTACTCCCCCCAGGCCGAGTGAGTCTCTTACCTTTTTTTTCTTCCATCTGCTCTGCCGCCTGTCACACTGCTCGCTGGACTGCCTGTCCTGACGGGGACATGATCGGGAGACCCGGCCGGAGAGGGGGAGGAGAAGGAGATGATGATGATGATGGCGGCCACAGACTGCCTGCCGCCGCGCCGCGCCAGGGACATAATGGGAGACCCGGCCAGAGAGGGGGGAGGAGATGATGATGATGGCGGATGGCGGCTGGCCACAGACAGCCTGCCTGCCACCGCGCCATGGACCTGGTGACCTGGGCAGGAGAGGAGGAGGAGGGGGAGAAGACAGCCCTCTCCCCCGCGCTTAAGGACAGGCCACATGACCCCTTTCGCCCAATCACAGGGCGCCAGGGGCCGGCCTGAGAATTAAGACAGCGGCCGGAGTGGCGCGGGGTCACAGAAAAAAAAATTGATTTATGGAGCTAGGGTGACACCGGCGCGGGATTGCGCCCCCCAAATGTTGCGCCCGGGGCCTAGGCCCCCCTCGCACCCCCCACACTACACCACTGCCCCTTGGTTGTCCTCACCCACCCTAGGCCCATCTACTTCTCTGCAGTCTAGCTTGTCTCCCTAATAGTTTACCAATGTTTATTGTTAGATGTAAGATATGTTGCCTTAATGTATACTGTAGAGAAAACCCCTACTTATGAGTCTCTGCTATACACAATTTCTGACTTGCATATTATGTTTCTTGATGTACAGTATTTAAAAGAACCTGAGCTATAAAAGGTATATTACATTGTTACTTGATGTACAGTAGCATGTTTTGTAAATGAAATGGCCTACATATGACTGTCTTTTCTTGTATAACTAAATGTTAAAAAAATACTTGATATAAAAAAATATGATTGATTGCTATAGAGAATTAACTTTAGTTCTTTGTAGTATTTAGCATAAGTCTCATAATGAATATTGTATCACCACTATAAAAGAAGCAAACCTTGTGTCCAGGAAAAAATAAATTTTGGTTCTGCAGAACCAAAGCTGCAAAAATGTTATATTTTAAATGAAAGCATCTGTAAAAATCGTGCTACTTTATTAAACCATAACTAAACTGATCATAAAGTTAAAGTTAAGATAAAGTTTGATGTCGTGTCACGGATGTAAGCAATTTTACCCAGTTCCCTCTGGCCTATAGCAGATTGACGGCCGGGCTGGATGCTCCTCTTTCCGGGTGGACATCACATCACATGACATCCTCCTGGCCACGCTGCTTGTGCACATTCCCGGAGGCATGCAGCACAACAATTGGTGGTGAGCCGTGTCCCTAGGAGCCTCACCGGTCAGGGTAAAGAGCTAATTATATTGGCTCTTTACCATGTGATCAGCTGTGTCCAATCACAGCTAATCCCATGTAAACAAATGTCAGTAATCTGCATTTTCTCAGCGCTGTCACTGCATAAGGAAAGGAAAGCCGATAACTGGTTTCCTGTGACAACAGACATTTACACTGATAAACAGGGCACTGATCATCAGTGCCCTAAGTATCAGTACAGCACCATTAGTGCCAATCAGTTTTCATCAGTGCAGCATATCATTGTCCATCAGTGCAGCATATCAGTGCCGCCTTAGCAGTGCCTCTGCATCAGTGCTCATCAGTGCCCATCAATGCAGCTTATCAGCGGCCATCAGTGCCACTTAATCAGTTCAGCCTCATCAGTGTAGCCCTTATCACTACCCAACAGTGCAGCCTCGCTAGTGCCCATCAGTGAAGCTTCCTCAGTGCCCATCAATGCAGCCTATCAGTTCCCATCAGGGCAGCCTCATCAGCGCACATCAGTGAAGGAGAAAAATGTATTTTTGCAAATTTTATAACAGAAACAAAGACAAAGGTTGTGTTTTTTCAAAATTTCAGTCTTTTTGTTTGTTTAGCAAAAAAATAAGAAACCCAGTGGTGATTAAATACCACCAAAAGAAAGCTCTATCTGTCTAAAAAAAAAAAAAAAAAATGATAAAGATTTTATTTGGATACAGTGTTGCATGACCGCGCAATTGTCATTTAAAATGCGACAGCACTGAAAGCTGAAAACTGGCCTGGGAAGGAAGAGGGTAAAAGTGCCCAGTAGGCAAGTGGTTAAGGTTTGACTTGCTGGGTATCTATTTACGTACAGCTATGACAGCTTGCCCGGGGGAGCCATCCTGCCGCAGTATAACTGCGGCGGCTGGTCGGGAAGGGGTTAAAAAGCATTTAAACAGCACATATTGAAATCTTGAAGTCTGCTTTGAAGTCTTTGTCATGGAGAGAGCTTGCTGATGCAGTAAAACTACCTTGTGTCTTGTTGCTGTGCTCAGATTTGCCATGGTGTTTGACCTGTGACATGAAACTGTCTTCTACAACCTCACCTAAATAGCACAGTTTGGCTGTTCCTTACCCAGTTTCAAGCCTCCTACACAGCTGTTTCTGTTTAAGTTAATTAAAGTTAATTAAAGGCATAATATGCTAGCATCGCATACTAGCACATTTTGTGAAGCTTACCTTAAAACCAAGCTGTTCCAGCGCCGTGATGTTAGCGCTGCAGCCGCTTCCATCTTCACCGATCTTGCTTTTGAGTTCGCAGGCTCAGGCTCTGTGACTGGCCGAAGCTGCAATGACGTCACTCCCGCGCATGAGCAAGGGAGCCGCCGCTTTGGGTACAGGGCTCAGAAGGAATGGCAGGGGTGGCCGTTCCTTCAGAGCTCATGCGCCAGTAATGTCACTGGCTGCATATAATGTAAATATCTCCTAAACGGTGTACATTTAGGAGATATTTACACTACCTATAGGTAAGCCTTATTATAGGCTTACCTATAGGTAAAAGTCAGTAAAGGAAGTTTACGTCGTCTTTAATCATACCCTTGACTCTAATCCTCTAAAATCCCTGACTTTGTGCAAGTGTGCAAGTGTAAGAATTGATGCTGGTTTGAAGCCAAATGGTAGCCACAACAAATATTGATTTTGATTTCGATTTTAATTCTCTCTTTGCCTTTTGTAAATTGATAAAAAAAAAACTTAAAATATATAAATTTTGAAAAACATTGGGTAATCTTTTGCATTTGTTTGCCCTAAAAATAACTTTTGTATATTTTTGACTCAAATTTTGCGTTTCATAAACTGTTGCTCTAATATCGTGTGACACAAAAAATTGGAACTACCTCAATTATATTCTCTAGGGTGCCTGCGTTTGGAAAATATATAATGTTTGGTGGGGTCGCAAAATGCATAGAATGCAATAAGGTGAAAAACCGTGAGAGTTTACAACCCCTTTAAATATAAACAAATAAAACCAAAGTGGTATGTGCTTCTTCAAAATATTATGTGCCAAATTCAATAATGTAATGTCAGTCCCATCAATTCAATTAAAACAAATATGATCAAAAGTGCTTCATAAGAAGATTAGTGTTGAACAGAACAAAATCCAGTGTTTTATCAATGCATTATTCTTCTGATTATCTCTTTAATGTGCTCCACCACCAATCGACAGTGTCCACCACCAAATGCTCAAAAAGCACTCACCAGATGGAGTTGCTGGTGTATATAAAAAAAACAGCATAGACACTCAAATCTAGAGATTTCATCATGATCTTCAGGATACCTTCTCAGTACAGCACCTCCGCAATGTATCAAATCAAACCCAACTCCTCTAAACATCAAAGAAGCAGGAAGAAAAAGAAGACAAATACACATAGGGCAAAATTGTCTATTAATAAAAATTAAAATATTTACCACACATTTAAGCCCCCTATACACGATCGGTTTGACTGATGAAAACCGTCCGATGGATGGTTTTCATCAGACCAACCGATCGTGTATGGTACCCATCTGTCTTTTTTCCATCAGTTGTAAAAAATAGAACTTGTTTTAAAATTTTCCAATGGATAAAAAACCGATGGGAATTTCCGATCGTCTATGGGCAAGTCCATCGGTTAAAAAACCCACGCATGCTTAGAATCAAGTCGACGCATGCTCAGAAGCATTAAACTTCATTTTTATCGGCTCAT
Source organism: Rana muscosa (assembly GCA_029206835.1). Classification (NCBI taxonomy): domain Eukaryota; kingdom Metazoa; phylum Chordata; class Amphibia; order Anura; family Ranidae; genus Rana; species Rana muscosa. The sequence goes on along the minus strand of CM055122.1, from coordinate 1,108,504,459 downwards.
CGGAGTGTTTTACGTCACCGCGTTTGGAACGGTCGGTTTTTAGACTGATGGTGTGTGGCCAAGACTGATGAAAAACAGTTTCATCGGATTTCCGATGGACAAATCCATCGGACGAAAATCCATAGGTTATCCGATCGTGTGTACGGGGCTTCACAGTACATTAAAAAGTTTCTTCATCAACACTAGTAAAAACTGCATTGGGATATCAAATATGAGTCGGCTCAAGATGCTCTCCTATAGCTGAAAGCTCTATCCCAATCAGCAGAAAATCAGGTCTGCTTGAGTGAATCATTCTTCTAGATATGTCAGTTAAGGTGATCATTGACTTCCTGGCTACCACTCATTCATCTGTTGAGTCCAAGTATTGGCAATGTATATATAAAATATGACGTTGTTCTTACTTTCTAATATGTGTTTATTTTCTAATTCCAGGATACATATGAAAATTTGAAGTATAGTCTAACATGGCTGCTTGTGGGTTCATTGCTCAGTGTACAATTCATTCAGATTCATGGACAGGAGGGTTCAGGAGACCATTCAGGTAATTAATTTTAATGTTATCATTGAAAACTAAGAAGGGATATATTGATCCAAGAATGGATTTAGCCATAAACTACATTTAAAGAAGAGCATGTTATACATCTAAATTAACTATTATATACAGCAGGGATATGCAATTAGTGGACCTCCAGCTGTTGCAACACTACAAGTCCCATCATGCCTCTGCCTCTGGGTGTCATGCTTGTGGCTGTCAGGAGTCTTGCAATGCTTCATGGGACTTGTAGTTCTGCAACAGCTGGAGGTCCACTAATTGCATATGCCTGATATACAGTATTATAATATTTACATTGCATCTTAATGCTTTGTAAATATGTAGGAAATACATTGTTGTATTGCTTCTGTAATGCTATCAGTCATCATGTCATAGTTGATTTGACGTGTACAGGCAACTATATAATCTAAAGCCAATCTTTAAAGCTGAGCTCTAGGATAAGCAAATATTGTGTAAATATGGATATTCTTACTTTAATCTTGGTGTGCTTTGTGTATTTCCTCCAGATCTGTGCAGTAATCCAGCATTAAACTTTGCCTCTGTGCAGGAGCTTCCTGTAATAAAGACCAGTCACCGTTTCTCTCTCTCCTTGTGCAGGGTGACTGGTCTTGTCTCCACCCTCTCCTGTCGTTTTCTGCAAGCAGCCTGTAGTGGGTGGGCCTGATGGGCCCCTCCCACAGCTCTGCTCTCTGCACAGGCTATGAACAGCACAGTGATGATGTCACTGACACTTGTAGAAGGTAATCGCTAGGTTTGCAAAGGCATTTGTTACACACAAAGTGAATTTATATAATTTGTGGCTATTGAGGAATACATAATTTTTTGTAATTCACTTTATTTATAAAAATAAGTCACAGAGTACAAAAGAAAGAAAAAAATGCAACTATCATTTGTATAAAGGAGTATGTCAGTCTTCCAATATAGCCAACAATACAATCATAAAAGATCAACATCTTAACAGTTTAAAGGTAAGAAGATTAGAGATGGGAAGGTTGAAATTGCATCCGAGGACACAACAGAATGTAAATATAAGTAGATGTCCAAGACAGCTCTAAGTTTCTGTTGATTCCCGGGGACTAACATCAGTACCAACTTGTTTAGCACTGTGGACAGGGATCATGGCCTGTTGTGTATATACACATTATTATAGGCTGAGTGATCTAACATCAGCAGGGGAGAAAGGTGGAGGGGGAGGGAGGGTAGCAGAAAACAGGTGAGGAAGGGAAAAGAAACAGGAGATTCTCCCTGGGCTGGGATAGGGGGCAGTGGTATTAGTCACTCTGATTGCGTAAGTGTATTTAAGTAGGCGTATAGATAAAGTACTGCCAAGGCATCCATGTGGGCCTGAAGGTCTCTTCGGTGTTATGAAAAGGTTGCTGTAAGATCTTCCATGTCAATAATCTCATTGACCTTCATAAGCCAAAGAGATTTTGTGGGTGGGCTTATTTATTTTTCCACCAGAGCAGAATACACTTCTTCACTGCATTTAAAAGTGTGTGGTCAAAGAGGCTTCATATTCATAGATTGGTCTGTTTGAAAGGTGAAGTAAGCAGGCCACCATGTTATCGCTCATGTCCACTGATGTGAGTGGTTTAAAAAAAGCTGTACTTTTGGACACTGCCAGAATATGTGCCCTGGTGTCCTCCACACCTCCAACAGTCACCAGGCACCATATTATGGAGGGTGGCCGGGACTCTGTACCATGTTGTGAGTAACTTATAACCCATGTCCTGGAGTCTGGTGGCAATGGAAGATTTGTGGGCAAAATGTTTCCCATTTCGATAGGAAGGAGGAAATATAGTCAGGGTCAGATTTGGTTAGAGAAGCGTATATGATGGAAAGGCAATGGTGTTTTGTTTCCGTTTATGGCAAACGCGTTCAAATTCTGTCAAGGGGAGAGCAATACACTTTTGTTTGGAGAGCTTGCAAAGGAAAAGACCGATCGGCTTATGTACAAGTCTTTTAGGTTTTTCTTGAATGATCAGTGCCGCCGGTTGTAGCCGGCAACACTGATCCGTGTGTTCTGATGGCAGGGAAGGCTCCCTGCTGTCAGAACACAATGGCAACAGCAGAGATCGGATCATTTAAAAAGAATATTAAAAGAGAAGTATGGCTTTTGAAAAAATAGAGTTACACTCACCTAGGTGGATGCAGCATTGGTCTGATGCTGCATCTGTCCCCTGCTGGCTTTGCACTGAGAACTGAGTAGTCAAACACTGCTGATTGCTCTGTTCTCCCCTCCGCTGTATGCAGAGAGTGGGGGACTGTCAGTTACTAGCATTCTGCTCTGCATAAAAGCAAAGATGCCGCTGCTCCAGGTAAAAATATCCAAATGAAATTGAATGGTTGGGACTCTTCTCATGGGTGCACGCTTCGGCTCGCCAGCCGTGCGACATCAATGTGAAAGAAAGTGGCTGCACACCGACAACCCAAAAGTCTTTTTTATGGCATAATCCCCAAAAATTTATGACACACATCACAGGATCAATAGCTGATACATAGGTTGACGCATTTCACACAGTTACATTGTGCTTACTCATAACTATGATGAGTTACTAGTATGAGTAAGCACAATGTAACAGTGTGAAATGCATCAACTTCTCAACCTCTGTACCGGCTATTGCTCCTCTGATGTGTGTCATACATTTTATTGGGATTATGCAATAAAAAGGACTTTCAGTATGTCAGTATCAAGCCACTTTCTTTCACACATTTATTCTGCTCTGCCTCCCCAGGGCTCACTGGTGCACTGGACTGTGGAGGGGGTGGGGCTGGTGCTGATCCAGGCTTTTGGGTGGATCCCGACTTTAAAATAAGGATCTTTCCCGAGCCTGGACCGTTTGAGTGACGTCAACGTCAGAAAACGGGTCACAGGAGAGCAGAACGAACTGCACTCCTGGGATCCCCAGGAGAAGTATAGCTTTGGCTATACCTCTCCTTTAATGTATGGTCAACATAACTTATCTATGTAGGAGCTCAGAAAGCATATTCCCTCTAGGAGAAATGGGAATTTTAAGACCAGATACAACTAATAAAGAATAAGAACATACAGTAGTGCAGGAATAAAGAGATAAAAAGTCATGAGATTTCAATTGTCTTGAAATGTCTGAGTCATCTTGTGGGGTTTAATATGACAGACTTGCATTAAAAAATACAGAATGTAAACCTATTCACAAAAAATTCATATAAGTTCTAGAATGGTAATTTATTAAGTTATTTTAAATATTTTAAAACTGCAGCTTTAATTGAAATAATATCTGGTGATCCAACCATGAAGATATTTGTTTAGGAATTTCTTGTTAAGCCTCGTACACACTGCCGTTTTTTTCGGCAAGAAAACTGCTGGGAGAGCTTTTTGCCGAGAAAACCGGCCGTGTGTATGGTTTCTCTTTGGGAAAACTGCCGGGAATCTCAACGAGAAAAATAAAGAACCTGCTCTCTATTTCCTCGTCGGGATTCTCGTCGGCCTGTTTCCTGATGAGAAAACCGTGCTTGTGTATGCTTACCTGTCTCCAGGTAAACCTGTGCATGCTCGATGAGACTTCGATGCATGCGCGGTAGCTTACAAGGGTAGTGTAGGGTGAAGCAAGATGGCGGCGATGGCATCGAATGTGACGTACGCATGCTCGTCGTAGTCGATGACGTCACCGCGTTCCTGCCATTCAAAAGAACGGAGGTTCTTTTGAATGTGCCGTGTGTACACTCGGCGAGCAAGGAAAGCTTGCCAGGAATCTTGTCAGGAAAACCAACGTTTTTTTCCTGACGGGATTCCCGGCCGTGTGTACAGGGCTTTAGAAAGTGATAGTGATCTTCCTCCTTATCCCAGTTAGTCTTTTGCATTGTCATCTGTCACACATGCTTCCAATGAAGATGTGGCCATTTCGATTCACAATATGCAGGCTTGATCCATTGTTGTCACTGAAGGGAACCCTCCTCTTTGAAATGCCATGCAGCCATTACTGGAGCGTATGCATATAGATAGGAAAGACTGGAAGATAAGCAGCACTCATACAACATAGAATGGAAAAATGGGAAAAGACATTATGTTAGAGTTTACATCTATCTTAAGGTAGAAATGTTCAATGTCATGGTTGAAAGAATGATTTAATTCAACACAAATCTTTATATTTTCATATTGCACACTACATTGAAAAAAAATTATATTATACACCTGCATGTATCATGTATTTTGGTTACTTATTCATTGTATGAGAAACCTTCTGACCTGTCCTGCAGAGTGACACGTGTCTAGATTTTTAAGACCTGAAATAGAATTCTCTCTCTGTTTTTCTCTCTACAGGAAATCTGTAACATGACATAAGAGAAATTAACTTATGCTAAAAGTCAATTAAAATAATTGCTGCAATCATAGGTTGTTTAGAGTATAAGTAATGACCAGACCACTCAGGAAAATCATGTTTGATTGACATCATGCAACATTTTTGACTGAGTTTACATTTAACCACTAAAACAGATAAGATCTTGTAGGTACATAGGTGATATTTCCATGCCTGATGTGTTTTTATACCTATTTTATAATGACAACAAAGAGAAAATGTTATCCTTGATATAAAACTATTAAAGGGCAGTCACTACATTCTACATGGTTTAATGTGTTCTCTATAAGTGCCTTCCTCAACCTTCTAATGGACTCTCCATAGAAATATATAAAGGTTGCAGATGGCAGCGACAACAAATATCTTGACTGAAAACGGAACTATTGGCTCTTGGTTGTGTTTCGGTCCCATTGAGGATCCCTACCCAGCTGGGGATCTTGCTTCTGATTACATAGGTTTTTGTTTTTAAAGTATCACTGGTATCCTATACTAGGCAGAATCAGATGCCTACATGTCAACTCATCTTGCCTGGTAAATGCCCCTGGAGCCCTGAACTACATTTCATCCAGCTACTATGTTCAAGAGTCTGATCTGTACCACACTATATACCCATCACTGTAAAGCGTGTCCTCAATGTCCAATAGTGTGCTGCAGTGGACTGGAGGTTGTGGGGCTATATTCTGAGCTATGGGTGTTGTTGAAATTTGCATAGCAAAGTGCTTCATTATTCATGGTTCCTTGGAAGCCTAACAGGAAATTTATGCTGATGTGCAGAAACCGTAGTGTTCTTGGCATGTGGCACCCGTAACCCTCAGGTTCACTCTTAATAGCATATTTCAGTGAAGTGCAGTAATTCACAGTGGCCTATTTAAAATTTGTTTTTTATTTGCTTAGTTCCGTCAGACTATTTAATATGATTTTTGATATGCAAATAATAAACATCAGTTTAAAAGGGTATTAAACCCAAAAGCAAACATTTATTTTATTGCAGCTTACCAATTCTTAGATGTGATGGCTGCATCCAGTTTCTTTTTTAAGCCTTCTTTCTTCTATTTTCATCTGGTGATTTGGCTAATAAATCTGTTCTTTTTAAAAAGAACAAGCTCTCTTGCAGATGTATAAAGTTACAGGGATGAGGCAAACCATTTACCACTGACAGTGAGCTTTTAATATGGCAATTTGTTTTTAGTAGTATTATTTAGTATTATTAGTGTAGCGGGTGTTTGATTTTTGGGAAAGCATCTGGGTGGTGGTGTAACTCAGGTGCATTGATTGTCAGGGAATCTGAGGCCTTTTGTGGTTCTTGGAGGACTCTGGTGGTGTGAGGTTCCCTGTGGCCTGCAGGTGGCGGTGTCGCCATGGGCCGAGGTTGAACACTCACTGCAAGACTGCTTCCTTTTTGTCCTTTCCTGGCGCAGGTACAGCGGGGTGGGGAACCTGCTGTGACTCAAAAGGCGAGGGGATAAAAGGGGCGGACGGCTTGACCTTGGGGTTCAGAGTCGGAGGACGCAGCTGCACCCAGGCACCTTCAGCTTGGGTGCTGGCGTTCCGGAGTTCCGGGCCCAGGTGCCCTTGACCTGGCCGGAGCGAGAGATGGAGTCCATCTCAGGCACCTTTAGCCTGGGGTGAGGTACTGTGGCGGAGGCCTGGAGCTCAGTACCTTCGACTGAGTTCCGCAAGGGCGGAGGAATCCGAGGGGGCCCTAACTCCTTGGGTGCCCGTGTCTGAGGTCGAGAAGACTGGTGAGCGGAACTTCTCTGGAGAGTCCGGCGCAGCATTGCTGGTGACAGAGAGGCCTCCGGTGACTCCCTTGGATGGATTGCCTTCCCCTGACAGGGGCTGTGCTAGCAAAGGTAATTCAGGTTCTACCTCATATAGTCAGTGGCAGTGACTATTCGCCACTGGTGATACTACAGTGGTTAGCTTTATCTAGAAGAATTGTGCCTTGGCCTACTCCCTACGAATACTGAAGTTTTACATGGGTCCCAACCTGTCTGTGCTGTTTGACTGTTTATTGAGAAGAATAAATACGAGTTGGACCCATTCAGTGTGTGGAACTTTGGTTACTAGGAGCAAAGGGGAGTCAATCCGAGGAAAGGATTGGACTCTGGGACACATACACAAGCCCGATAGTTCTGGCCTTCACCTCTACACCTGGGAGGACATGGGCCGTGGTGTATCTCATCCCTCCCCCCAGTGTTAACCCCTAGACGAGACAGACAAGCCGTGAATGAGAAGGGGTGAGAGGGATGAGGACACTACATTAGTATTATTTGTCGTCAGAGTCTTCGAGTCCTCGAGTGTGACAGCGATAACCCTAATGAACCAAGGCCTGAGGTGTGCCTTGGCCTAGCTGGTCAGTATGCCTGAAAAGTGGGCATACCCTGAATGTAAGAATAAGGATAAGGAAAAATAGAATGAGTATGCATGAATCTGGGGGAGACGGGTGGGTGGGAGCCCAGAAATGACGGCAACCCAGACCCGACAGGGGAGGAGGCTTAAGTAGCCCTCTCAGCCTCCTCCCACAAATACAGGCTGGCCTGAGGCCAGACTTACACTTGTCGTCAGAGTCTTCGAGTCCTCGAGTGTGACAGCGATAACCCTAATGAACCAAGGCCTGAGGTGTTCCTTGGCCTAGCTGGTCAGTATGCCTGGAAAGTGGGCAAAAAGAGACAACTGTAGGTGAAGAAGGGAAGGTAACGAATCGACAGAGAAGTAGCACGCACCCGGATGGCAACACTATCTGAACCCGGTCCCATGCAAGAATGGAATAAGCCTGATGCCCGGCACAAACCAGACATGAGAATGACCTGCTAGTAAATGAGAGGATACATGGGGGAAAGGAAGCAGAGGCTGGCCCGAGGAGCCTCTGCAACCGATGGGCGAGAAGGTCATACTACTTCAACCGGACATCAGAGATGTGCCCCCGACCTGCCCAAACTAGGTATGGGGAAGAGAGGGAGAGGGCAAAAATGGACAACTGGCAGGAGTTGTAGGGCTGGATACCTGATGGACGGGTTGCAGAAGTCGGTGGATAAGGCCGAAGCACTACGGCAATGAGCATCGCCAAGCATGGAGAAACATGCCAGACACAGAACACTGGTCCCACCTGACTCGATCGGGTCGTGTCACCGCCTGTGACCTGACAACCGAGTCTGAATCCTGCACCGAAGAAGGAGGGTCAGACTCCATCCCGGGCAAGAAAGTCTCCTGGCATGATGCAGACATGTCCAAACAAGAGATCAGAACCGCTAGCGGAACCCAGAAACATGACGACTTTGCCCAAACCCACCCCTGTGGCCGACAAGGGGCCGTGGCTCAGCACACACCCTGAGAAAGACTGTGAAACCCTAGGTGGTGACCAGGGCCTCAGCAACAGAATGACAACTGAAAGAAAAAAGAAGACTGCTTTCTACCCAAGGGTGAGCCCAGAGGTGAAAGACATCTGCACCAATCAACTAGCCCTGGCAATGGGCAGGACTGACGGAAGCGAGTGCGAGCATGGTAGATAATGGCGCAGATGCCGGCGCAGCCCAACCTGAGAACACAAGCTAGAGAAAATGACAGACAGCCAGACATGAAAACAACAACGAGCCTACCTAAAACGAGAACATGCAGAAATGACAAGACCACCGCGCGTACATGAACCTGATGACAGATGACCCCCACCCTTGTGTGAGTGGCGAGTGAGCCCGAGTAACCTGTAGCGCAGAGACAGGTAATTAACTGAACACTCAGGGCTGGTGTACCCACGGACCATGGTGGGTGATCGTATAGGTGTAATGAATGAACGTGCATCGTATGACGTATGGTATACGGGCGAGAAGATTGTGGTCAACAATCATTTAACAAACGAAAACCTCAGCCCGTATGGATCTGTAGACGTGACAGATCCCAAAATGTGAGCCCTAGCTAACTAACCCAGGTACAAACATGGACGAAGATACAATGATACATGGTAACCAACGAAGATGAGAACAACTACCGGAGCATGCCGTGATTGAAACCACAACACCCCTCTGAAAACGCTAAGACTGAAACGTAGCAATGAAATGCTGAGACTGAACGCTGAGGTGGAAACGATACGACAGAAATCTCGGGGCAAAAAACGCAAGGACAGGAATACGGAGACCAAAACGTTTGAGGCAGAAATGTTAAGACGGAAAAGCGGAGACTGCAACGCTGAGGCAGAAACGCAATGACAGAAATCCTGGAGGCAGAACGCTATGACAGAAGTGCTGAAACTGAACGCTGAGGCAGAAACGCAATACCAGAATCCTGGGGCAGAACGCTGAGCAGATACGCTACAACGGAAATGCTACGATGGAAACGCAACAACAGAAATCCTGGGGCAGCAAACGCAGACAGAAATCCTGGGGCAGCAAACGCAGACAGAAATCCTGGGGCAGCAAACGCAGACAGAAATCCTGGGGCAGCAAACGCAGACAGAAATCCTGGGGCAGAAAACGCAGACACAAATCCTGGGGCAGAAAACGCAGACAGAAATCCTGAGGCAGAAAACGCAGACAGAAATTCTGGGGCAGAAAACGCAGGCAGAAATCCTGGGGCAGAAAATGCAGACAGAAATCCAGAGGCAGAAATGCTGAGGCAGAAGACGCAATGACAGAAATGCTGGGGCAGAAGACGCAATGACAGAAATGCCGGGGCAGAAGACGTAATGACAGAAATGCCGGGGCAGAAGACGCAATGACAGAAATGCCGGGGCAGAAGACGCAATGACAGAAATGCCGGGGCAGAAACGCAATGACAGAAATGCCGGGGCAGAAACGCAATGACAGAAATGCCGGGGCAGAAACGCAATGACAAAAATGCCGGGGCAGAAACGCAATGACAGAAATGCTGGGGGCAGAAACGCAATGACAGAAATGCTGGGGGCAGAACGCAATGACAGAAATGCTGGGGGCAGAACGCAATGACAGAAATGCTGGGGGCGGAAACGATACGACAGAAATCTCGGGGCAGAAAACGCAAGGACAGGAATGCGGAGACCGAAACGTTTGAGGCAGAAATGTAAAGACGGAAAAGCTGAGATTGCAACGCTGAGGCAGAAACGCAATGACAGAAATCCTGGAGGCAGAACGCTATGACAGAAGTGCTGAAACTGAACGCTGAGGCAGAAACGCAATACCAGAATCCTGGGGCAGAACGCTGAGCAGATACGCTACGATGGAAATGCTACGATGGAAACGCAACAACAGAAATCCTGGGGCAGCAAACGCAGACAGAAATCCTGGGGCAGCAAACGCAGACAGAAATCCTGGGGCAGCAAACGCAGACAGAAATCCTGGGGCAGCAAACGCAGACAGAAATCCTGGGGCAGAAAACGCAGACAGAAATCCTGAGGCAAAAAACGCAGACAGAAATCCTGGGCCAGAAAACGCAGACAGAAATCCTGGGGCAGAAAATGCAGACAGAAATCCAGAGGCAGAAGACGCAATGACAGAAATGCTGGGGCAGAAGACGCAATGACAGAAATGCCGGGGCAGAACACGTAATGACAGAAATCTCGGGGCAGAAGACGCAATGACAGAAATTCCCGGGGCAGAAGACGCAATGACAGAAATGCCGGGGCAGAAACACAATGACAGAAATGCCGGGGCAGAAACGCAATGACAGAAATGCGGGGGCAGAAACGCAATGACAGAAATGCTGGGGGCAGAAACGCAATGACAGAAATGCTGGGGGCAGAACGCAATGACAGAAATGCTGGGGGCAGAAACGCAATGACAGAAATGCTGGGGACAGAAACGTAATGGAAAACCCTGAAATTCATGATATAGCGATATCTGACTACATCCCTATTTCCATATGTGTAAAAGACAGAATACAACTATATAGAGTAGCCCATGCTATACTTAGATTCCATAGATTTGGCAACATGGGACACTTTAAGCCAGCGCACACACCTCAATATAATTACAACAAGCACAACACATAATACCCCAGCACAAAAAAATTCAGACGTTTTATGAAACAGTTTGTAGAGACAGTTATCAAAACCCTTTGGGTGGGAAAGAATTTCTCTCTAAAGTTCCTCTACCCCCACTACAGGTAGAACAACTAGCAAAACTTATTACTAAAGTTACATGTGAAGAAATCAAAGAGGCCATTATACATCTAGCATGTAACAAATCCCCAGCCCACACGTTTGAATTCTGTAAACGCTCCTGCCAGATATTCTGGATTCCCTGATAACCCTGTACAACCATTTCTGGGAAGGATGGAGATGAACACACACCCCAAACTGCAAGGGGTAAATGCTTGTTTTTGCACATGGGAACATTAAAAAAAAAAATGTTTTAGTTACCTTATCCCTCACTCTCCTGGCAGCCAGCGCTCTCTTCTTCCCTCCGGTACTCCAGGTTGTGTGTGGACTCTCAGCAACCCCTTTTATAATGCATGACTGCTGGCCCTACATTGTTTGTAATGACTTCAGAAAGTGACTGCTGAATGGAGCAAGGATCCAAAATTACAGGTTCTTTTTTGACCCTAGACCATTACTACTCTTTGGATACTTGGAAAAGGCTACCTCTTACAACAGCTGTGACCTTCAGCCTTGGCAGCCAGACACTGCATTACGAAAGCATGACTGTCCACCTCCCCTCTGAAAAGATCTCCACCTAGATGAAGCCTGTATATTCTTTTTCTTGCAAATAAAAATGGATACAGAATTTGACAAAGAGACTCAAGCCTCGTACACACGACCGGTTTTCTCGGCAAGAAAACTGCTGGGAGAGCTTTTTGCCGAGAAAAACGTTCGTGTGTCTGGTTTCTCGGCAGGAAAACTGCCGGGAATCTCGGCGAGAAAAATAGAGAACCTGCTCTCTATTTTTCTCATCGGGATTCTCGGCAGAGTGTTTCCTGCCGAGAAACCCGGTCGTCTGTATGCTTACTGTCCAGGGAAACCCTTGAATGCTCGATGAGACTTCGATGAATGCGCGGTAGCATACAAGGGTAGTGTAGGGTGTAGCAAGATCGCGGCGATGGCATCGAATGTGACAAGCGCCGGCTCGTCGTAGTCAATGACGTCACCGCGTTCTTGCCATTCAAAAGAACGGCGGTTCTTTTGAATGGCGCGTGTGTACACAGGGCTTGGCAAGACAAGCTTGCCAGGAATCCCGTTGAGAAAACCAATGTTTTTTTTCGACGGGATTCCCGCTCGTGTGTACAAGGCTTCATACCAAAAAATTATGCAAATTATGAAAAGTCCTTTAAGAAGACTGAGCTATAAAAAAATAATAACGTGCTACAGAAAATTTGAAGGGTACTTTGGGGGCTCTAAGGGCTGTCAGAAATATATAAGCAAATATAAAACCCAACAGCTGTATTACATATGTTATTTTATACTTTGCCTGAACTATTTTTTATCTCATTTGTTCATTTTCCTTTTCTTTATATTCTTTACATTCAAATCATTTACCGTATATACTCGAGTATAAGCCGAGATTTTCAGCCCTTTTTTTTGGGCTGAAAGTCCCCCCCCTCGGCTTATACTCGAGTCAGCGAAATTTTTAAATTGTACCTTAAAAAAGTTGAGAGGCTGCGGCGTCCATCCTTTAAATCTCACGGTCTTTTCCTGGTCCCTTCTGTGATAGGCGATTCTCAGCAGACACTCTCCGCCTATCACGAACGTTCTCTCATCCTCACCCATCCCAGCAGACACTGTGTTCAGTGTTCCGCCAATCACAGACGTCTGCTGGGAAACTGAGGATGAGAGAACGTTCGTGATAGGCGGAACTGTGTGCTTAGAAAACTCCTATCACGGAAGGGAAGAGGAAGAGACCGCAAGTTTTAAACGATGGTCGCCCCAGCCTCTCAATTTTTTTTCAGGTACAATTTACAATGTTCAATTTAAACAGTGAGCTAGGGAACAGTGAGCTAGGGAACAGTGAGGATAGGAACAGTGAGGTGAGGAACAGTGAGGTGAGGAACAGTGAGGTGAGGAACAGTGAGGATGGGAACAGTGAGGAACAGTGAGGATGGGCACAGTAAGGATGGGAACAGTGAGGATGGGCACAGTAAGGTGGCAATGGGCAGTGACAATGGGCTTAGTGAAGTTGCAATGGGCACAGTGAGGCGTGCAAATGGGCATTGTTGACCCTCGGCTTATACTCGAGTCAGTTAGTTTTCCCAGTTTTTTGTGGTAACATTAGGTACCTCAGCTTATACTCCGGTCGGCTTATACTCGAGTATATACGGTAACCCTTGGATATAAGTGAACTTTTCACACTAGTATAATATGCCATGGTGGTCTTCATGTTCAGTGGCTTGATGTTGACTTTAATATGAATTATTTACTGTTCATGTCACTGTAAATGTCACCATTCTATCAACCTGTGGATGAAATGTATCTTTCTTTACCTAGGAAATATGCAAAAATTCTATTTAAAAAAAAACATGATAAAATGTATCCATGATAAGTAACATATTGTATAAAATGCTTCTTTCCTTCCACACCTTACAGATTTCAAAAGTTAGGAGACATCTGACCAAACCTTTATATGATGTTTTATGTTCTCTACCACTAGGTGACAATGACTTCCAGGAAGAGATATATTCAGAATATGAAAGAGGTCCTCACAGTAGATACCCTTCGGTAGATGATTATTTAATTACTGCAACAGATGTTCCATCTAATGAAGTTACATTTTCTGGCTACTATCCAGATACTCAGCTTGTAACAGAAGAATCAGAACCTTATCCTTCTTCTACAGAGTCTTATTTTGCAGCAAGAGATGTTACTACAATTACAACAAGGCTTCCATACCACCGCCAGACTACACCAAAGGATAATGAAAATATTATCTCAGCACCTGATGTTTCCTACCAGGATGAAGGTATCTATATTCATTTCTGTTTTTTTTTTTTTCAGTTGGCAAAATTGTATTTATTTTAAGAAACACGTTTTCCCAGGAATTAAGTTTAAACTGAGTTGAACAAAGACAAACTTGATTTTTTGTATTAAAGAAAACCAGGATTGCTTTAGCATATGACAATTCAAGAACAGGCATTGTATTTGGATAATGACCATTACCACATGATACATCTACGTACTTTTATTAACTGTATAAAGAAATATACAGTAATTAGGATACTGTTATTGTAATATGTTGTAGAGGCAATTTTATTACAGAAATAATTAATGTGCCTGATAACAAACCAGTTTTATAGTATGTAGCTAGAATATAGCTTGCAATGATTGAGCAAGGACTGCATTGGACTGTGTGCCCTAGAAACATTATTAAGTGCCCTAGCACTTCTGGCTATTACAAATGTTGATTACTGCCCCCTAAGTTATACTGTGAAGTGCAGTTCTCACTCAAACTTCACAGGCTATGCTCCAAGATGCAGATGTTCGTACAGATAAGCACCAAAAGTCCTCAGTATTGTATGTGGTGGTTCTCCACTTTTCGAAAAGAAAGGATGGGTTAACTGCATGTTGGCCACTATTTTGTGTTGGAGCATGTTCAAGGACAGGCAAATACCCCATCCTAATAACGGCGTATGGCCTCCATAATACAATACCCTTACATATTCATATTTTCTGACATTTTTTGTAGCTACAAATTTGATAGAAGAATTTCGAGTGGGCAGCATATCTGGAGTTCGGATGATAACAGGAACACTAAACAATCTGAAGGCATATCAGTTTGGGACAAGAGCTCATGTAACAAGGCAGTCAAGGTATTGTACTAAGATGAAAATTGCAGTGATTTGTTTTCATTGTCATGAAGAAACCTTGTGAATGCGTTTTTTTTTATTTTTTGCTTACACAATGTTCCCATTGCTTTTTACTGAGCCGTCTTATAAACTTTTGGTTCTTTGGAATACAAGTCACTTTTATTATAGAATTAATATCCCGAGTAGGTTCATGGACTTGATTTTATACTGCTTAATTTTTCATTATATTTTTGAATTATAATTATTGCAAATTAAATTTTCAGCACAGTCAGTTAAAGGGGTTGTAAAGGTTAATTTTTTATTTTCTAAATGGGTTCCTTTAAGCTAGTGCATTGCTGGTTCACTTACCTTTTCCTTCGATTTCCCTTCTAAATGTTATTTTTCTTTGTCTGAATTTCTCACTTCCTGTTCCTGCTCGGTAAGCTTGCCCATATAATCCGAGTCGTTCTGGCTGGGGGTTAGTCAGCGTGCTCGCCCCCTCCCTTAGGGCTACATCCCTGCGGGGAGACGCTGTGTTCACAGAGTCTCCCCGCAGGGATGTAGTCCCAAGGTATGGGGCGAGCATGCTGACTAACCCCCAGCCAGAACGGCTCGGATGATGGGGGAAGAGGAACAGGAAGTGAGAAATTCAGACAAAGAAAAAAAACATTTAGAAGGGAAATCGAAGGAAATGGTAAGTGAACCAACAATGCACTAGCTTAAAGGAACCTATTTAGAAAATAAAAAAATAACCTTTACAAGCCCTTTAACACCAGAAGGTTACTGTTGAATTGTGCATCATGCCTTGTACACACGATCGGAATTTCCGAAGAAAAAAGTCCGATGGACTTTTTTCATCGGAAATTCCGATCGTGTGTGGGCCCAATCTGACTTTTTTTAGTCGGTGTTTAGAAATATAACATGTTTTATTTTTTCCGATGGAAAAAAAAACGATAGGAAATTCCGATCGTCTGTGTGGAACTCCGACGGAGAAAAAAAACACGCATGCTCAGAAGCATTGAACTTCATTTTTCTCAGCTCGTCGTAGTGTTTTATGTCACCGCGTTTTGGACAGTCGAAATTTGGTCTGACAGTGTGTATGCAAGACAGCTTTTCCGGAATTCCGATGGAAAATTCCATCGGATTTTATCCCATCGAAAATTCCGATCGTGTGTACAGGGCATAAGAGTTTATAACGTAATTACTTTATTTATCAGTGCACAGTCACTTATTATGTTTTAAAGGAAACCATTTATGACTGGGACTATGCAAAAATACACCCTGTCACCCATCTACTAAGAATGCATAACTTCCAAATGCAAGGGCAAAAATCTAAAGGAGCAAATACTGCAGGGCAAATTCAAATTAAAAGTCTATTTTTTTTCTCCCAAGTGACATGAAAAGTCAAAACTAATGACCACCTAAAATTCTCCCTGTGACATGTTTTGCCCACAATTGGGGCTTAATCATAGAGGAAACAGGGAGAGGCAGGAACATTTATACATTGATCCTATTAATCTGCTAAGCAATTGTTTATTGCATTCATTTCGATTTGAGGTATTTTAAGGTGGAACTGTAGCTTCAAGATCTGCTTTTTTAAGGATCAGTGGATAAATGTTCCCGCCTCTTCCTGTTTTCTCTATCTCTAAAATTAAGCCCAAGTTTTGGGCAAAACACATCAGAGAGAGAGGATCCCAGGTGGGAATTAGTATAGATTTTTCATGCTATTCATGGCAATAAAACTAATGTTGGATTTGGCATGCTTGCAAATTCTGGATTGTGAGTGGTGATGAGATTGGGAGCTGTACCAGTACCTATGGTGGTTGATTAAAAGAAAGTGCTTGGAACGGTATTGCTTTTTTTTTGTTGCAAATAACAGAAACCTATAGTGTTTTACGTTCCTATTAAGTATACAGTTATATTGTTGTGCATTGTCATGCAGGTGTTGGGAGAACCCATGTCAAAAGTAACAAATGTTGGTCTTCATGTAAACTCTGACCTCCTAAGTCAAAGTGTTAAGCCTCGTACACACGGCCGGTTTTCTCAGCAAGAAAACTGCTGGGAGAGCCTTTTGCAGAGAAAACTGGCCGTGGGTATGGTTTCTCGTCGGGAAAACTTCCGGGAATCTCGACGTGAAAAATAGAGAACCTGCTCTCTATATTCTCGTCGGCCTGTTTTCCGATGAGAAAACCGTGCGTGTGTATGCTTACCTGTCTCCAGGTAAACCCGAGCATGCTCGATGAGACTTCGACACATGCGCGGTAGCTTACAAGGTTAGTGTAGGGTGAAGCAAGATGGCGGCGACGGCATCGAATGCGACGAGCGCATGCTCATCGTAGTCGATGACGTCACTGCGTTCTTGCCATTCAAAAGAACAACGGTTCTTTTGAATGTGCCGTGTGTACACTCGGCGAGCAAAAAAAGCTTGCCAGGAATCCTGTCAGAAAAACCAACGTTTTTTTCCTGACAGGATTCCCGGCCGTGTGTACAGGACTTGAGGTTTAGAAAGTAGGAAAAATAAATTTTACATCCTTCATTAGCAAACTTGCAAAGTTACAACAGTATAAATGACTAGCTATCCTAAACTTCCTAGTTTCCTAGTAATTACCTTTAATATTATGCATGTGTGATTTCAATACAGGTTGTTATTCCCATATGGTGTGCCCCAAGAGTTCACCTTGACCTCCACCGTTAGAATGAAGGATAGGACATCTGAAGATGTGTGGAACCTGTTGGACCTGGAGTCTAGGAATGGACTTGAGCAGTTTAGGGTTCGGCTGTATGGGGAAATGAATGCAGTAGATGTGTACAATGCAGCTGCAGCTGGACGGGATAAGGTAACGACATTTGAAAATGTGGAGAAGCTGTTCGATGGAAAATGGCACAAGCTGTCTTTGAGTGTTCGAAGAGATCAGGTCACTTTGTATGTGGACTGTCAGCAAGTTGGATCTTCTCCTGTGAACCTGCATGGTTCCCTAAAAACAGATGGAATCAGTACCCTGGCTCGCAGGATAAAGGATGATACCACAGCTAATGTAAGTTATGATATATTAAAAATCTCTAACAGTTTTTAGTCAGCTGAAAATAAGCTAAGGAGAAATTATTATCAAGATCTAACCCCCCCCCCCCCCTCACACCTGTACTTAGACAATATACTGTACATGTTTTAATATATCTCTGCTAAGTAGGCTGCAACAGCATAAAGGAATATAGAAATATATATAATTTCATGTCTGAAATTTTACAAATTAGCATTAAACTAATCATTGTTAGGGCACCCAATATTATACAGTATATACATTTTGACTAGAGTTTGAACATTGTGTGCACAGGGATTGATTTACTATAGGCAAATAGGCTGTTCACCTTGCAAGGGGAATTTTACAAAGAGCTAGTGAATGTAAGAACATTTCTGGATGATCAAAATCATCAGAGCTTCACCTCATTTGCTAGGTTTTGGGGAAAATTCCCTTGCAAATTAAAGAGTCTATTTGCCCTTAGCCCCTTCGCACCCTTGCCTCCCAGCCCTTTAAGAGGTTTCAGATGCCGGGGGTGGGGTGGAGTTTCTGATCATGTGACTGCCGTGATTGGCTGTCACGGCAATCAGGAGCTTTCCATTAACTGCCCGTAACTGCAAATTGGTACGCAAATATGCGATCGCTTAGCACCAAGGCCCACCTGCCGCATGTTTGCATACTGGCGGCACCTAGGGGTCAGTAAATCAACACACAAAAGACACCTGCTGTGTACGTTGTGTACTTTTTTGTATTGTTTTCCTTACAGTTAAATAATGTGCGTAATATTCCTGACACGGGATAAAGGACAATGATCCTGACGTGGGATAAATTTCTACTTGAACTTTATATTGTCATTTGTTTGTCAATTTGCTGTACATTATAATCCTATACTCTAAAGGGCAACTCTACTTTCATGGAAAAAATATAGCTAAACAAGCCAAATTGTAATTTAATGTTATGAAAAATTAACGTTCCTTTCCAATTTTTAGCTTCCGTAATATTCTGTAAAACTCAATGTACTTCCCCAGAAATGTCATTTGTTGTTTGTGTGATTGGCTCACCCATTTTCCCAGAAGTCTGCACTAAGATACAAGTCAGATTTTAGGCATCCTCTGCAAAAGAAATTACATTTGGTGAGATACTCCTAATGGGTTAATTACTACTAAAGGGGTGCAGACCCTACAAATTAGAACATTGCAAGTGACTAATAATGAAAAAGTCACTCCCATTAGGATTCACTCTGCATACAACAAACAGTTATTTATTCAGAACAGAAACAGATAGAAATTTGCAACAAAATTGTTAAAATCCATGCAACATTCATTAAACACCCAGAGGGTATTGTCTTTTTTCTCTCAACAAATGTGGACTACTTATTAAAGGGAATATAATTTTTAATTATAGGTGTTTATATTTTATGTTCAGGGCTAAAAAGAAAAAAAAAATTCCACTTGCATCCAGAAGAAGAGGTTTAGGTAGTGGTGCACCTAGTGTATTTGGCATCCAGGGCCAATCATTTTTCAACACTCCTCCTCCCCACACACACAAATAAAAAACAATTATAGAAATAAAGTAGAGCATGCAGCATGCCACACCATTTTGTGGTAGTGGCATACTAACAGTGATGGGAGTGGCAGAGGATTAAAATGTCATGGTTAAATGGGACCTTAGCCACTGTATACACACCACACATACAGTATGTCGCAGTACTAATACCTACATCTTCAGGAGTGCTTAACATGAAGAGCGCAGGGCTCAGAAGTGGATAAAGCACAGGCCTCTGCAGAGAATATAACCAAAACTTTCCCTCTTCTACCAGTACATATCTCCTCCCCGAAGCCCATATCCTCCAGAGTAAAGATCCCAACCAACCACCCCAATCTCCCCCCAGTAAAGATCCCAACCAACCACCCCAATCTCCTCCCAGTAAAGATCTTTCCCCACAACCCTAAATCCCCCCTGCCAACCCACCACCTCAGTACAGACCCCCTTCCCTATCTAGCCACTCAGCACAAACCCCCCCAGTAAAGACACCCCCATCAGTACAGACCCCTCAGCACAGACCCCCCCTCAGTACAGACAACCCCAGTACAGATACCCCTCAATACAGACCAAACTCAATACGGATCCCCCTAGTACAGACACCCCTCCTTCAAGCTCCCCTCAGTACAAACCCCTCCCATTACCAACCCCTTCAGTATAGACTTCCCCAGTGCAGACACCCCCAGTGCAGAGCTTTCTCTACTTACCAGATGTTCAAAGTGAGGGAAGTCCTCTAGACTGTGTCATGAGACCAGAGCTGATAAGAAACCTCCCCTAGCTCTGAACTGCTGGTGTGAGACAGTCATAAATGGGGTTGCAGTGCTATTGGTATCATAGGCACTAATGCCCCATACACAGCTCCAACAGTGGCTGTTGAATAGCAAACCTGAATAGCAGGGACATCAGATTACATAGTCTGCTAAATTTCTCAAGGAGTAGGGGTATACAGTCTTTTCTTTAACATTGTAATCATGCTACACTGTGAGATCAAGTTACACAAAGTGCTGAATAACTAAGGAAGTACGGTCATACACCCAATACTTGTTTATTCAAAGTTTTTATTTCATAAAGTCTTTTCTTCACACTATAATACTGCAGTTTCCCAGGCCAAACACTGCTTGGCATTTTCATAGATTTCATAAGACGTCCAGACCTTCACACAGCATTTTGCATACTAAAATACAGTTGAGTAAATGGTGGCTGGAGAACAAACACTTATGAGATCTCTGTCCTTGAGCTATGTAGGCTCTCACTCCTGGTCTTGCCACCCTAACCTATTGAGTGCTTCTGATAAGAATGATACATACAGTAGATAATAAATTATATACGTGGGGGGTTGACAGGATTTACTAACACTGGGGCAGACACAATAATTTAGAGCAGCTGTACATGGCAACCAGTCAGTTCCTGGCTTTAATTTTCAAAGCTTAGTTCCGCCAATTTTTTATTTATTTTTGTAAAGTCAGCAGCTACAAATACTGCAGCTGCTGAATTTTAAAATAAGGACACTTACCTGTCCGGGGCGCCTGCAATGTCGACACCCAAAGCCGATCTGTCCCTCGGCTCTCGGGTGCTGCCGCCGCCATCTTCGGTAAGGGAATCAGGAAGTGAATCCTTGCGGCTTCACAACCTAGTTCACAACTGCGCATGTGCGACTCGCGCTGCGTGATCCCACTGGTCCCTGCTGTCTTATGGGACCTGTGTGTCTCCCAGAAGACAGCTGAGGAAACGGGGAGGCGCGGGACGTGGCGTAGATAGCCGCAGGTGGCTTGGCTATCTATGCCCGGAAGTGGGAGCAAAATACCTGTATTAGACAGGTATCTGCTCCCCCCTGAAAGGTGCCAAATTGACACCAGAGGGGGGGGGGGGGATTCCAAAAAGTGGAACTCCCCTTTAACTGAACAAACAGAAGCTAAACCCTGAGTGGTTGCCATACAGAGCTTTTCCAGATTTTGTTTGCTGCAGTCTCAGTAAATTCTCCCTGTATGTATCACATTTTAAATTCTTCTTGAAGACGTAATTATAAGAAAACAACAAGATTTCTACTGGTCAAATAATTATAGTTTTGTGGTGTAGGTTGACATCCAGCAACTTGAACTTTCAGCAGATGCAGGAAGGGCCAGTGAAACCTTATGTTGTGAATTGGCTGATGTGGTAAGTATTATGGAGATCCTGCACAATATTTTTTTGGTTCATAATTGAAACTCTGTATCTAGCTAAATAAAAATTGGACTCTTAATGCTAATCGTGGAACAGGTTTCAGGATTTACCCTCAGTACAACCTAGTAGGATGCCACAACAGTTTGGATCAGGGATACTCAATGAACATAGTTATCTCTAAAAGTAAGGCAGTAAGGTACAGGTAATGATCAGACATGAGCCCAAAATTTGATTTAGGCCAGAAAATCCTTCAGATTATGTTTATAATAAATTATTGTCAAAGATAGAATGCTTTGTTTAGAAAGTTTTTTATACCTACAATTTTCATGAAATGGGAACAGACTGATTAATTTAACTGGATACAGATTTTTTTTTTGTTCTCTATATCAAGCCTCCTATTTGTAAGAATAGGCTGATGTACAAGGATTGTAAGGATGAATAAATTGTTCTCTATTCACTAATAAATGCAAACGTAACTGTCAAACATGTTTTACTAAAAATGCAGTATTTTATCTTGTCCATTATACTTTCTCATAAAAATGTACTAGAAAATATGTCCTCCTCAAAATGATGATGCTTCATAAGCTATAATATACATTAATTTAATCATGTATTAATAGTACTGTACACTCATGATGTTTGTAGGTTAGAAAATACTTCTGTTTCTAAGCATATTACGGTACTTTATAATTCTATATTACTATTGTATTACTTTATTCAACATATAATAATGAAAACACAAAGCATCTGATAAATGGTTTTAAGAAAAGTTATGTTGAAAATATTAACGATCTCTTTTTGTTTTTTGTTTTTAATGCAGAAAGATGAGCGGGTAAGTACTCAAATTAATGCATATTCAAAGCTTACAAACCCTGATTACTTTGGTTATCATTTTAAGCAATATATATTCATAATTGTTCTCCCTTTTTTTTTTTTACAAATAAAGTGTGCAGATTTGGGTGAGAATGCCATAGCAACCAGTTGCAACTGTCTGCCGGGTGAAATAGGATTTCCCGGATTTCCTGGTTCCAAGGTAAGCAAAGTTTATCATACTAGAATTTTTTTATATTGCATAGAGCATTAGCATATTTTAACCAGTGACAACCAATCACTGTTTGCTAGGTAGATGGTTTATAAACTGATTTCTCATTGGTTCAAACATTACTGTATATCTTGGCTTTTTAGCGTTATATTAACCACTTCAGCCCCGGAAGATTTGGCTGCTCAATGACCAGGCCATTTTTTGTGATTCGGCACTGCGTCGCTTTAACTGACAATTGCGACACTGTACCCAAACAAAAAAAAAAAAATTCCCCACAAATAGTGCTTTCTTCTGGTGGTATTTGATCACCTCTGTGAATAAATATAATGGTGCGCTGAAACCAACTCTAACGCTTGGCACAGAATATATGAATAAAAAAATACATCCAATAGTGGTATATCCTGAAGAAAAAATGCTAAATGCATAAATAAATCCTCATAAAGTGATACCGTGCTAGTGAAACACAATATATGTGCAAAAACTAGATCCTTAATATATATTGCTCCGTGCAAAGAAAAATATAGCAACAATAAATATCTAAAATTATATATACTCTGTGGTAATAACAATATGTGAAATGTGCAATAAATGACATATGATTCCGGAGAGAAATAGTCCGTACTCACTGGAAAATCACATCAATGAGAAATTAATTGGTTCCCTGAAAAAGTGCTCCGTATTAAGCAGGGAAAGACACATCAATAACACCTGTACAAATCCTATGGGTAAAAGTTCACCACTGCATACATCACCAAAATACTTCCAACGGAGGCACTAGTCCGTCGTGCAGGGATAATGGTGCTTGTTAATCCATTTGCAGAGTGAAACAAATTAAAAAGAGAAAACGATCATTGTGCAGCATATTAAAGCAAATGGTAAGCTATCCACAATCACTGGAATGCCACTCACATACAGCCAAGTAACAGGCGCGCATATACAGCTCAGTGGAGCGATCTCCTCACTCGGTGTCTGTGAAAGACAGACTACCGCTGACAGCATCACTCGGTTCCACCCCTACGCGTTACGTCAAAGCCACTTGACTTAAGCAGGCCATACACGGGTCGAAGTTCGAACAAATTTTCTTTTCAAAATCAGAAAGTTCGTTTTTTTTTGTGATCCGATGATGCCAGCATTGATTTTCGAAATTCGGCCGACCAAACCTTCATGTTGCCGGGAATATTCTTTTCTCTCCGGGAATATTCGTTTCTCTCCGGGAATATTCTTTTCTTGCACATGCGCATTTTCTTTTCTATTACATTTCTCGCACGATTCTCCCATCATTGATCAGAAAATCGTTCGTTTTTCAAAAATTTTTCAACATGTCGAATTCCTCAAATTTGACTGCCGCACGAAAATCGGCTGTTGCTGCAGCCCACTAACGGTACGAAATTCGTACGAAAATTCTTTGATACAATTTTCGAAAGAAAATTCTTTCGAAATTCGAACCGTGTATGGCCGCCCTTACTCATGGGTTTGTACAGGTGTTATTGATGAGTCTTTCCCTGCTTAATACGGAGCACTTTTTCAGGGAACCAATTAATTTCTCATTGATGTGATTTTCCAGTGAGTACGGACTATTTCTCTCCGGAATCATATGTCATTTATTGCACATTGCACATATTGTTATTACCACAGAGTATATATAATTTTAGATATTTATTGTTGCTATATTTTTCTTTGCACGGAGCAATATATATTAAGGATCTAGTTTTTGCACATATATTGTGT
Source organism: Rana muscosa (assembly GCA_029206835.1). Lineage (NCBI taxonomy): Eukaryota > Metazoa > Chordata > Amphibia > Anura > Ranidae > Rana > Rana muscosa. The sequence continues at coordinate 1,108,480,399 of CM055122.1, read as the reverse complement.
TTCACTAGCACGGTATCACTTTATGAGGATTTATTTATGCATTTAGCATTTTTTCTTCAGGATATACCGCTATTGGATGTATTTTTTTATTCATATATTCTGTTCAGCGCACCATTATATTTATTCACATATACATATACCATTGGGATCACAGATTTCCTTGAATGGTTGCAGCTGTCACTATTTGTTTATCTTATTCGTTTGATTTGTTCACAATTGTTACACATAGTAGCGCTTTAGTACCTTTACAATATATTTGATCACCTCTGCGGTTTTTATTTTTTGCGCTATAAACAGAAGAAGAGCGACAATTTTGAAAAAAAAAACACAATATCTTTTACTTTTTGCTATAATAAATATCCCAATTTTTTTTTCTTCAGTTTAGGCCGATATGTATTCTTCTACATATTTTTGGTAAAAAAAAATCGCAATAAGCGTATATTGATTGGTTTGCGCAAAAGTTATAGTGTCTTCAAAATAGGGGATAGATTTATGGCATTTTTATTATTATTATTTTTTTTACTAGTAATGACGGTGATCAGCGATTTTTATCGGGACTGCGATATTGTTTGGGACACATCGGACACGTTTGACACATTTTTGGGACCAATGACAATTGCACAGCGATTAGTGCTATAAAAATGCACTGATTACTGTATAAATGTCACTGGCAGGAATTATTGCATATCAATTGGGGTTAACACTAGGGGGCGATCAAGGGGTTAAATGTGTTCCCTAGTGTGTGTTCTAATTGTGGGGGGATGGGATTGACTAGGAGAGAGGACAGATCGGTGTTCATAATCAGTATGAACACACGATCTGTCTCCTCTCCCCTGAGAGAACCAGGATTTGTGTGTTTACACACACAGATGCCGGTTCTCGCTCTGTCACGAGTGATCGCGGGTGCCCGGCGGTCATCGCGCCCGCCGGGCACTCACATGGGCTCCGGCGGCGCGTGTGCGTCCCCTAGTGGCCAAAAAGCAAAGCGACGTAAGGTAACATAGTTTTGCCCAGGGGAGCCAACCTGCCGCAGTAAAACTGTGGCGGCTGGTCCAGAAGCGGAAGCGGTTAAATAGACCCTGTCCCCTTTTTCCACTTAAAATATTATACATGTTTTTTTTTTTGTTCCCTATTACTATGATCTCCACTCCAGTGGCCACATAGACTTCTTCCTCTATCTGGACAAAAACACCATAGAAATATTACTAGGCACTACCTTGAGAAACGATGTGCACAGTTCTACTGCAGATGCTGGAAAAAATAATAATAAATAGCTTTTCAAGCAACAACCTCCCCTTACCTATCAGTTTGACAGTCTCACTGTGTGCACTCCTGCACGGTACCTTGGGGCTGGAAAACAGGCTTTTGAGATCTTGTTCCAGAAGCTGCAAAAGAGGGTTATGATGTGTCCTAAAGGAATTGGAAGCTACGGCTGACCTATCAATTTGGAGTGGTTGCATTCCCTAGCATGGCACATTGCAAGACAATAACAAAGCTTTTATGACAATATAAAATGGTGCATGAAAGCTTATAAATTATTTTATCTGTGCTTTTAACAGAGACATTTGTACTTGTTGATGGGATCTCTTTATGTAAGCATGTTTTTTAACCAGTTAAGGACCTAGGACACATCTTTTACTTCTGAAAGTCTTTCTCCACCAGGTGCATGCCCACAGGGGGTATCTTGACTAGATAACCCATAATTAACTCATTTTTTTTTCTAACTAGCCCTTATTAATACATGTATACATGTATATACAGTATCTCACAAAAGTGAGTACACCCCTCACATTTTTGTAAATATTTTATTATATTTTTTCTGTCCCCCCAAAAATTAAATTATATGACAAATGAAAAAAGTTAACTGAAATAAATGATAAACTGCATTTGTTCTAAAAATAAATATAGGTTCTGATGCAGACACTTGTCTGATGTATTTTTCTAAATTTAATTAACTGTAAGAATACTACATACTGTACATCACTGTTATGCATCACACTATAATATTTTGCCTCTGAAGTCAGACTTATTTGTTCCATATACTGACACCCACACACACTTTGTTAATTTTTTAAGTAATAAATACATTTCATATTAACATATTTTAAATACATTTTTATAATAATACATTTAAAAAAAAAAAGGAAGTCTTGGGCCCCCTCTGGCAGTGGGGTTCCGAGAAATTATAAACCTGGAACTGCCCCTATCTATTCCTTATGCACAGGCTGATAGCACAGCAAGTTGTTAGCTTACAAGATTTCTGGTAATATCAACTTTTTTCACTAATTACAAAGATATAATAAAACACTTTAAAAATAAAGTTTAATTCTTCAACAAGAGCAGTTCAATGTGTTGTTTTTTTGTTTTTTTTTGCTTAACAGGGAGAAAAGGGTGACCAAGGCCCAACAGGCTATACAGGAGTCTTTGGCCGACAAGTAAGTGGAACAATGACCAACCATTACAAATAACAAAATTCATTCATATCATTTTGCATAATAGTGTGTAAATGTGGTAAAGTGGTGCTGTCTGAAATATGAATTGATCTAAAAATATCAAAAGACAATTTATTAACCTATTATAGTTTTTAATAGGTTTCTCAGTTTTGAGTAGCCAGTGGCAGTGTGAGCACCGTTTTGGTAATACTGGTAGTTACCAGGCCTATATAAGGTCATACACTTTACATGCTGGTCCACTAGAAAAGTACAGGCTAGGCTGGCTTAGGGGTTAGGGGTTAGGGGTTAGGGTTAGGGTTTTCCCTTTAAGAATAAGGCTAGGACCCAGGCTCTTGAACAGGGACCTCCCCCTGAGGTCAAAGGTCAGAGGGCGGGTCCCCAGAGGTCAAAGGTCACTGGGCGTGACTGACCCACCCCCACCAAAGTGTACCGCCTACCCCAACTAAGTCGGGGAATGAACAAGTTGGGGAATGAACAAGTCGGGGACCTAGGATCCAATTCCATTGTCTCTGTTTAGTCCATTGGATCCTAGGTCCAAGCTTTACATTAAACCATTACTGCCACCCAAGTCAGGATGAAGTTCTACCCTCTCCTGGTGCTGTTATTAAACTATAAAATACAAAAGTCTTTACTGCACAGTGAAGTTCCGCTACTTGACAGTTGAATGACAGTAGGCAGAGCTTAGTAAGTAAGTTGGTAATGTTTGGTGGTGTTAAAGGGGGCCTGTGCCAAAACTGTGCACACCAAATTATTTACATATTATAAACAAGCAGTAGAAGCATTTTTAAAACAAGCCCTAATTCCTTCTTTAACTATAGGCATTGTGAAATAATTCACCCTCAAATGTCACACCAGTGGCACTGAAATATTAGCTGTTTCTCTACTACTTTTTATTCCAGAAAAATACTTGTATCCTGCCTACCCTCTAATGTAAAACACAGCAGGAGTTTCTAAGCTGTTGGAAACTGAGTTAAAAACCTTTCTTATGCCGCGCACACACGATCGGAAAATTCCGACAAGAAAACCGTGGATTTTTTCTGACGGAATGTTGGCTCAAACTTGTCTTGCATACACACGGTCACACAAATCTTGTCGGAAATTCCGACCGTCGAGAACGCGGTGACGTACAAGACGTACGACGAGCCGAGATCAATGAAGTTCAATAGGCAGTTCTGCTCTTCTGCTTGATTCTGAGCATGCATATTTTTTGGCGTGCCCGAATTGCATACAGACGAGCGGATTTTCCGATAGAAACTTTTTCCATCTGAAAAATAGAGAACCTGCTCTCAATCTTTTGTTGGAGGAAATTCCGACAGAAAAAATTCGATGGAGCCTACACACGGTCGGAATTTCCGACAAAAAGCTCACATCAGACTTTTCTTGTCGGAATTTCAGATCGTGTGTACGCGGCATTAGAGTCTCTGTTGTGACCTTTGAAAATAAATTATTTCACAGTACAAGCTGCTAGAGAAGTCAGTGAAGACTTGTTTTAAAGGTCTTTTGTTAAAAATCTTTGCTTGTTAAGAATATGTAATTGCTTCAATGGCCATAATCTGAGCCCATGGCATTTTAACTACCTAACAGTCATTCTTAGTGGCGTAACTAGAACCTTCAGGGCCCCGATGCAAGAATCCATGAAGGGCCCCACTGACCCCCTTTGAGCCCGGTGGCGGAACAACAGGGCCTGGTCGCAAGTGGGTGGCTGCATATAAAGGAACTGATTTCTCCATTTCCCCCTGCTTCTCCTCCTCTTCCTCCTGCAGGCATTCAGCAGCTGCAGGAGGAAAATGGAGAGATGGGTTCCTCTATGCCAGTGTTTCTCAATCTTTTTACAGTCAGGGCACCCTTGAAGTATACCTCTAGGTGAATGGGGCTGCACTGCAACCACCCTGCAACTGTGTGCATTGCATGCAGTTGCAGCATAGTGATGATGCATTTAAAGGGTTAAAACAGGCGGTCAGGAAGCGACATATTGCCTCTTTACCGGCTGTCAATGCCTCTGAAAAGCGATCTGAGCATGGATTGCTTTTCAGAGGAACAGCATTTTTTTGATGGTACTATGAACAAGCAAGAAAAAAAAAATCTGTTCTGATTGTACACATATAGGGGGTCACGATTAAACACGCATACATAAAATATGCATACATACATGTAAACACACACACACACATACATACACATATATAAACACACACATATACTGTATATACACACACACACATATATATAAATGCACATATGCACACACATATAAGCACATGCACACACACCTACATACATATGTACATGCACACACACATACATGCATGCATGCACATACATGCATGCACACACATACATGCACATACATGAACATGCACACACACATATAAACACACATACATACATACATACAGATAGCCTTTTAAAAAACCGCAGTGCTTTACCTTACCTCTTCATGCCGGGTACTGCACTGTAGGGGGAGACAAAGAACACAGCACACACTGTGCTTTCACTTTAGGTCAAATCAGTGTGACAAGCTCCCCGCACAGTGCCGATTACAGTTTGGCTGAGGATCGGGGAGCTCGGTCTCAGCTGCTCTTGTGGCTCCTCCTATTGAGGTATACAGGGGGCCCTCAAGGGCCCTCTGCAGCATGGGGCCTGGTCGACATGGCGACCTCAGCTACCCCTATACTTCCGCCACTGGCCATTCTCATGTTAGTTTATGAGCAATAGAAAAGCAAATGCCATTCTAACATTTTTATTGTATAACAGAGAAGGTTAGGTAACTCATTATACAGTTTGTTAAATGTCTTAGACCCCTTTCACATGGGTGGAACGATCGGGTCCCCCTGTCAGTTTTTTTAGGAGGAATCAATCGGACCTTCCATTGCCCTCTATGAAGCTGAGGATGTAAATGGATATGTGTAAAACAGACGGATGGCAGATCAGATGAGAGTCGAATGAAAACAAACAGGCATAAGCGGAACAGACACAGACCTGTCATCCTCCTGCTCAGTGGGTATCAGCGGACAGTAGAGCTGCACGATTAATCGTTTGAGGATCGCGATCTCGATTCACCCCCCCACGATCTCCAGGCTGGATGACCGCGATTTTCTTAAATCCCCGCCAGTTCCACGTAACCAGCGTGGAACGCAAATGGATCATAGAGCGTGATGCATTGAAACTGTCTCTCCTCTGCTCGCGCACAGCCCCGCCTCCTCCTAACCCCACGCTGTGATAGACAGAATGCGGGTCCAATGCTGGGATGTGTTCTGTCTATCACAGCGCGGGGTTAGGAGGAGGCGGGGCTGTGTGCGGGGCTGTGTGCGAGCAGAGGAGAGACAGTTTCAACATACGGGCGGTGAGTTTCTAGCAGAAAATGTGTGCTGCTGTCCGTCCTCCCTTCTCCCCCCTCTCCCCCCCCACATACCACACTTGGCTGGCTGTCTTCGGGACTCCGTCCTCCCCCCCTCCTCCCCCCCGGCCGCCGAGTCTGTCTCCCGTCTCCTGTCCCTGCCGCCTATGTTCACAGTGAGAGGGGAGAGCTGTGCTCTTCCCATCTCAGCTGTGACAGGAGTTCTAGCACAGTGCTAGTGCTAGGACTCCTGTTTTTGGAAGTGAGAGGGTCAATAAAGAGAACCTGTCTCCTCCAATTGGTATCACACAGTGAATTGTTTTCTCCTGTGTGATAGCAATAAAGTGAAGTGAAAAAAAATGATAAAAATAATAATAATTAAATTAATAAAATAAAGAAATTAAAAAGTAAAGAATAAGAAAAATATTAAAAATAAGAAAATTTTGCAAAAAAAATAAAAAATAATCGAAGCGAATTATTTTTTTTTTTAAATTTACCATTTTAAAGAATCGTGAGAGAATTGTGATCTTTGTTCTAATCAAAAGAATCGTGATTCTCATTTTTCCCAGAATTGTGCAGCTCTAGCGGACAGATCCCCCGCTGAGCAGCCAGATCCGCTGGTGGAGTCCAACCGTGTTAAAAAGCAATGGTGTTACTCTTTAACTCTGTTACACTCTTTATCTTTTCTATTTTTTGCAGGGAGATAAAGGATCTAGAGGGGCAACCGGAAGAAGAGGAGATACAGGGCCTAGAGTACGTATAAGTTCATCTAATTGTTATTTTCATGTAAAAGTTATTTTTATAATAAACGTTGGATCAATTATTTGTTAACAAACCAACAAGTGAGACATTTTACTTTATACATGCAAGTTTCAAATGTTCTTGTTATTGTTTTATTATTTATATTGTGTACAAATCTTTACCTTGCATCCAGCATACAAAACATAAATAATTAAAAGCTTCATTGTACAGATGCTAATAACCAGTATTTCACAAAATTAGGCACGTTAAACCTTAAAGTGATACTAAAGTATTGCTTTAAAAAAAAAAAATAACAAACATGTTATACTTACCTGCTCTGTGCAGTGGTTTTGCACAGAGCAGCCCAGATCCTCCTCTTGTTTGGTCCCTCGCAGGCGCTCCTGGCCCCTCTCTCCTGCTGAGTGCCCCAAAAGCAAGCAGCTTGCTATAGGGACACCCGAGCTGCTGTTCTGTGTGTCCATTCAGACACGAAGCTGTGGCTTGGCTTGGCCCCGCCCCTATCTCTCCTCATTGGCTTACTGACTTTGATTGACAACAGCGGGAGCCAATGGCTCCCATTGTGTCTCAGTCAATGAGGATAGTGTGTCCCGGACAGCCGAGTCTCTCATGCAATAGTACTGGATCGAGATGGGGCTCAGGTAAGTATTAGAGGGGCTGATTGTGGCTGCTGCACACAGAAAGTTTTTTTTATCTTAATGCATAGAATACATTAAGATAAAAAAACCTTCTGCGTTTACAACCACTTTAACACAGAGCCTCAAATATATCTCTAGCAACATTTAGATATATGTGAAGGTTTGGATTTCAAAATAAAACACCTGTGTCCGAAACCTATATACTTGAATTTTTTTTCTTAGGTCCCCAGCCAGCACTGCTGTCTTCTCCTGTCTGTGCAGTGCCTCCATGGGAAACTATGGGGGCACTTTGTGCGTGTTAGCTCCTGAACTCCGCTGCTGTGTCCATTGACACAGACAGTGGGACTTGGCCCCTCCCCCCGCTCCCTTGTCACTGGCATTGATTGACAGCACTGGGAGCCAATAGCTCCCGGTGCCCCAGCAAAGGCAGTGAGACACAGAAGTAAGGGGAGAGAAGAGCTGCAGACATGCACAGCGCTGGATCGGGCCAAAATCAATGCCTAAGCATGTTTTTACCTTAATGCAAGGAATGCATTAAGGTAAAAAAATATTTAGGCTTTAGAACCACTTTTAAGAACCCAAGATGTATGCAGTTGCCTTGAGTAATCAGAATGAAAAGATACGGTTGTATATTTGAGGATAATGGCATCTTTGTTGAAAGCCGCTGTTAGAACTGCAACATAAGCTTCTGAGATGATGATTCCTATCAATAATGGGCCTTGCATGCACCCTGCTGGTACATTCTACTGCAAATGCATGAATTGTATTTGAGCCAGTTGACCTCAGGTTTTCTTGGGACTCTGTCCCTGTATGTTTATAGGGGGGGCTACTACTACTATATCATGTAGAAAGATCTGACAGGCTGGTTGTACCCAAGTTAATTGATGGATTGATTTGGGTGCAATCAGCCTGCCCATACATGGATTGAATCTCGGCAGGTCCCTGCTGAACTGGCCAAATTTCGATCTATGTATAGCCGGCTTTAGAGTTGAGTGGGTTGAGGAGATTTTCACTAGGTGCTTGCATGTCTGGACACAAGAGAGAAAGGTCCACGCTTATCTCTCAGACCTTTCCATTGTGTATAGGTGGGTAGCCATCAATAGAGTGACTAGCATTGAAGGGTTTTAGGTAGAAATTAGTATGTCAGTGGAATTCAGATGCAATTTGGATCTCAAAAGTTATGCTGCCTCTCGTTTTATGTGCCATAATATAAACACATACATCACTTGTAAGTATGTGGATAAGTATGCCCTATACTGAAAGTGTTGGGTGGAGGGTAGTGCAAAAAGGATTTAGTGGCTACTATAAATGCCCCTAGCATTAATACAAAAAGGAGAGCAGAGGTGGTGAGGCAACTTTGGACTTTCATGGCACGATAAAGACTCACATAAGCGATATATACAAAAATATAAATTTATTAAGAGAAAACATAGAATTAAAAAATAGTCCTTTAGAGAGAAAATACAGAATACATAATTTTTTATCTCTGAAAATAGGAACTGTAAACACAGACGTGTAAAAAAAAAACGTATTCAACTAGCGTTCATATATTTTATTTAATTCATAGAAACAGGAAAGGCTGCAACTGTCCTGCTGTCCCAGATGGGGTGCATACAGTTGATCCACAGTGTGAAAAATATTCCAGGACAAAAAGACCCATTTAGATAAAATGGACAAAGGCAAAAGGAAAAAGAAAAAGGAAAAAACAAAATGGCTAATTGAGGAGCCATAGTAGTCATTGTAAATGGAGATCAAAAAAGGAAAGCTAATTAGCATTTCATGCATAGTGGGAATAATGACTCATACCTACAAAAAAGGTTTGTATGAGTTCATCTCAATAATTCCAGGGGGATTAATGGCCGATAGTCTTTCTATCCATAGAGTCTCTGCTCTCAGAATCATCTTATCCCAGTCACCTCCTCTAGGGTTGGGGGGAAGTACAAAGAAGGAAACCAGGCTATTATCGTATCTATGATGTAAACAGATATGCCTAATGACTGAGGTGATGATTTTACCAGATCCTGAATAAGAGACATGGTCTCTTATTCTCTGGCCAAATTCACGAATGGTTTTGCCAATATAAAAAGCATGACATTGGCATGTCATGAAATAGATGACCCCTCGGGTAGAGCAGTCAGCATAGTCTCGAGATTGATGCCATTGTTCATTGGGCAAACGGATACCACCACCCTCCTAAGGGCAACGGCTGCATCTTCCGCATCGATAGGTTCCCCTCATAGATCTAGGGGGACAATCTAATATATTTGAATAGTGGCTTGATGTCAAGGTATCTCGTAAAGAAGTTGCTGGTCTAAATACCAATTCAGGTATTTGACGTACATATTTAGAAAGTGTGGGGTCTTCGGCTAGAAGATGCCAATGACGAGACATAGAGGTTCGTAGACATGACTCATGAGCAAAAAAATGTGTAATAAATTTGACAGTTTGGGCAAATGTCTTAGAGGAGGATTTATATAGGAGTTCGGTCCAAATCTAAGTCGGGCTTTGTTAAAAGCCTTCCTTAGAAGTGATCTAAAATACCCTCTAGCTAATAATCTGTTTTTCAAAAGATCTGCCTGGGTAAAAAAGTTGTCATCTGTCGAACAGTTTCTGCGTAAACGCAAATATTGGGCGTAGGGTATGCTACGGATAAGGGGGCCAGATGTAGACTAGAAGCATGTAAGATGGTGTTACCGGAACTCGGTTTACGATACAGATCAGTAATTAGATCACCCTTGTCATTGATTGTGATGGTAAGGTCGAAAAGAAATTTGATTAGAACTGAAACAGAGAGTAAATTTTAAGTTGTATTCATTGACATTCAAGATCTCTAGGAAGGATAATAATTCATCCCTGGACCCAGTCCAGATGATGAGCAGGTCATCAATGTAATGAAACCAATAGAGAACCTTACTGAGCCATTGATCGAAATGTTCATTGGTAAAAATCAATTTTTCCCAGCCACCCAAATAGAGGTTCGCATAAAATGGGGCCATTGCGACACCTTGTCTTTGCAGGCACATCTGGTCCATGAAGGTGAAAAAGTTACGGGTTAGAATAAACCTAAGTAAATTCAAAATGAAGCGATTATGTGGCCAAGTAGTCCTGTCCTGCTCCATAAGAAAGGACCTGATCACCCGGATGCCCCACTCATGTGGGATCCTAGAGTACAAAGCCTCTATATCCACTGCCACGAGCAGGGCACCCGGGGGAGCATGGGTCCCCTCTATATAACGCAGGAGATCGGAAGTATCCAGAAAATATGAAGGGAAGCTAATGACTTGAGGCATTAACACTGAATCAACATATCTACGGGTTTTTTCTGTGAGGGGCGCATTACCAGAAATAATAGGTCTACCCGGGGGTTTTTGGATGTCCTTGTGCACTTTGGGAAGTGCGTAAAACGTGGCCACATGTGTAAATTTTGGGTTAATGTATTCAAGAGTTTTAAGATCAATCAAACCCTCGAGGTAGGCATTGGTACATAGTGATCGAAATTCATTCACGTATAAGGGAATTTGGTCATTCCCTATACGACCATACCAGTCGCTGTTCCTAAGAATATTCAGGCACATCCTCTGATACTGAGGGTGGGAAATGATGACAATATTCCCACCCTTGTCAGAAGGCTTGATTACAATAGCCCCTAGCATTAAGGTTAAATAACTGTAGAATCTGACTGCATATTATTTCACAACTTTTCCTTTTAACCTTTTTCCCTTAGGGGGACCCAGGTCTTGATGGTGATGAAGGTCCATCTGGCTACACAGGAGACATAGTAAGTACAGGATTATGTAAACAGTCAATACAAATTATACTGCTTGACAGTATACAATACTACACAAGATTGTAGAATATTTTATACGACTGCAAAAGGAAATAACACTATATTTGAATGCTTACTATTTCATTTAAAATTTATTAAACTAAGGTTTTTTGGCAAGCAACTGGAACGACTTATTATAATATCATGCTGTTATATATGGGAATTAGGGAAGTGTGTAAGGGGGACTTTGTTTGGGCAGGTGTTTGCACCAAACTGTACAAGTCTTTTTGGACAGGACAACCATCCAGCTGTTTTTGAGAAACTCTCCTCCATCTTGTGTCCTTCTCCTGGCCTGAGGCCCACTCATGACATCCCCAGTTTTAAAATTTGAGAATAAAGGAATTTCGACACATAAATGCATTTCCCACACTTAACTGTAATTTTCTCATGACAAATCACATTGCCATACTAGCAGAATCTTTGGCGTGAAACTATACAGGCAAGGTTAGACACTCTGTAGCAGTTGATTAAGAGCAGAGCACAAGTACACATCATTCCTCTCCTGGGGAAGCACCCTAGAGTTGGGACAACTTTCCTGTGTAGACTAAGTCCATAGCATTAAGCTTTCATCACCAAGTCAGAGGATGCACAGTTGAGGGTCAGGGGGGATCAAGGTGCTTTCTTTAGTATACCATTCTCTTACCAATGTCCCTTCCATATCACACTTATTCCCAGGCTTCACAATACTCACACTAGAGGGCTCTGTCCACACCTACAAGGCTTTATGCACCATGCTGAAGAACATCATGGGAGACAGGGGACTACAACTAATCCTATCATGTTTTGTGCTTGGGACTTCAGCCCTACAAAGGGCCCTTTTAGTCAGCTCTGCAGGAGACTACATCTTAGTAGCTTTGGGGTATATCACTCCCAAGCCTGTCTAACTGGGCCCCTCCCACACTGGCATTTATGTAGGCACTAACTACACTCATGAAATCACTAAAAGAGGGTTTAAAAGGGGGAGCTAACACCTAATTACAACTTTTCCCTGTACCACACTATAATGACAAACAGAGCCATCTAGTGACAGGTAAGCTAACTGCATCTGCCAACAAGTGTACTATATTATAAACCAAGTGTGCTTTGTTCTGATTAAGCAGGACTTTTGAAGCAAATACATTTCATGCAATTTAACTTTGTTTATCTAGCTGTGGCTAGACTATTTCTTCCCTTCAAGTTAAACATGTACTTACTATGTCTGTAGAATCAGTGGTTGATTTTAGAAGTAAAACATGGATACTCCATGGAAGTATGCAAACTTACATAATAAATGACCTATGACCAAAAAAATATTGAATAATAACAGTTAGATAACTTAAACGTTGCAGGACCCTTGACTCTCTGTGTGGACAGTGCTGATGGCCCTGTGTCAATCACATGCACCCTCACAAGATTTTTTTTTCTAGCAATACACACTAAACTAAGCATTTGCAGAGTGCCCCCAAGGCTCTGTTCTATCAGGAAATGGATTGGGGACTCTGGAAGAAGGGGGGATCAGAGAAGACAGGATCAAACAGCCTTTTTCTCTTTCAGTCAATTTGTATTAAGGATTCAAAAAAGGAAGATGAATACAATACATAGTAAGGATTTATTGTATAAGGTTTTATAGCTGAACAATATATGTAAGTAAGGAGCAAATGCACATCACAACAAGAGTAATCAATGAGGGTAGTTGGAATATTCCACAGGTTTAATAGAGCATGAAGACTATATGGTCATGAAAGCATTTATCCATTTATAATGTTTAGCATTGTAAAACAGGGGGAGTCCGATACCTTATTGGTTGATCGAGAGGAGCCCAAGATGATATAGAGAGGTATAGAGAGGAAGAGAAGGGTGGGGCTACATCAGTCCTGACTTTTATCAGTAGGATAGGTGGAACTGGCCTGAGAGGTGGCTCCTATCGTAAAGATCCCCTTGACCCCTTGACACTCCGCTACACAATGCTAGGCACAGCACCACAATCCAAAAACTGTCTACTGTGGTGCTCTGCATTGAAAAAATAAGGGTCATGTGCACTTTTTTGTCCATTGTAGTGCATTGATAGCACATTCCTAATAAAGGAGCTTCTATAAAGTAGGACACTGGAAGCAGTGTCAAATGGCATATTGAGTTTAGATATGAATGAAAAACCCCTTTTACCCCCTTGACCCCCCTTGACCCCTTGACACTCCGCTACACAATGCTAGGCACAGCACCACAATCCAAAAACTGTCTACTGTGGTGCTCTGCATTGAAAAAATAAGGGTCATGTGCACTTTTTTGTCCATTGTAGTGCATTGATAGCACATTCCTAATAAAGGAGCTTCTATAAAGTAGGACACTGGAAGCAGTGTCAAATGGCATATTGAGTTTAGATATGAATGAAAAACCCCTTTTACAAAAATATTGTAAAGTATAGAATTGCCTTCTGGAGAGAAGGGACATACATGCTTTCATCTGTAATCAAACAAACAATGCAATTTTCTTCATATAAATTGCATCTAAACCTTGCATCCTTCGATGTGGTGCCTATATTTCTATATATTTTTTCTACTTTTCTTCACCTGGGGATCCTTCTAGTAAAACATTTCCTGTTCTTAGATGATTCACTCACTGTACTGTGCCCATATAGAAACAATGTTGTGGACCTAGGCTGCTTTCTTCTGATTCAAACTACAGAACACCTCCCAATTTCCTCTTCGTATTGCAGGGGGAGGTGTTCTGTAATCAGCAGCAGTGAACTAGTCAGTGCTGATAACTCTGCTTGCTTGCTGAATATGTTTTTTTTTCTCATTTATTTTGGCCTAACGTACCATCTAAGGACAGTAGTTGGTGCTTTGTAAATCATGTATTTATGTCCCTATAGCTAGCTGCACATCTACAAACACTGGTATACAATATAGCTGTGACAAGCTGGATGGTCATCCTGTCAATTACTCCCCTATTCTGAAGAAACAGTAGCTTTCAAACATTGCACTGAAGATGTTTGTACCTGGGCTATGAAGAGCTGGCTACTGTACTGGGGCATAAAGAACTGATCTGTTTTTAAATATAAAACCAGTTCATATTTCTTACACTCAATTTAGGCTCTTTCTCCAGATCACCACAGCCGCAAAGCAAACCATTGCCAAAGCCTGGAAAACCAATACATTAATGATCTTTGAAACTAAAAACAGAATAAACCAAGCTATGATTCTATCAAAATCAGAAGCCATAACCAACGATACTATACAAAATTTTGAGAAAATATGGAATCATTGGATGACGTATTTTCTTTCTACAATCCCTGACAATTCCCTAATAAGACCTTGATATACTATAATACTATACAACAATATGAGTGGAAACAAGTACTAAACATGAACATTTATCTTCTGTACTAACTTAATAATATTAATAATATTCTTACAATATAGATGCTCCGGAGAACTTTCTTACCCTAGACTCTTTTCTCTCTTTCATACCTTCACTCTTTCCCTTTTACTATTACTCTGTCCTTTTTTTCTATTTCCCTATTTTTTGTATTACCATATTTAAATGGTATTGTATTATACATAAATACTATATTTAGTTATTACTTACAATAATTATAAAATTTTGAAGTTTTTATTGAATTAGTTGATTTCCAATTAGCTTGCTTTCCATAGTGACTATATATTAATTGAATATGCCTGGAACTAAGTGTATTAGCACATATTTACATATTACATTTTTCAATTGTTTATATTAACTTAACATTTCATTTTCGAGTTGATTACCTGTTTATGTAAATTATCTAATCTTCAGATATGTATAATTCTATCAAATTTATTATCATATACTTAACTAATATTACCATTTGTTGTAACTATTTATTACTAATTGTAACTGTCTTTATTATTTAATATTCAATAAACAAAATTGACAAGGAAAAAAAAAAAAAAGAACTGATCTGCATGGCGTTACGCATCGTCTTTGAATTATAATTAATACCTTCTGTTTTAGATTTGTGGCAAAAGCGGTGCCATTAAAACACCTTCTGTCATTAAAAGACATTGCTCTGACATAAAATACCTTATTTTTATTAATTTTTTTAAGACCGTACTGCAACGCTAGAGCCACAATAAATAAACCGAACTGAACTATCCTAAAATGCCAGGCAAACTTACAAATTTGCACCCTAAAGCATTCATACTTTTAAATGATAATTTTTATAATGCCATCCTTCACTTCTGCAGGTCTGATTACATTCTAACCAAGTTAATGATTGACATGGATGCACAGTGTTTAAAAGCAAAAAGTAATCAAATATCATAAAACATCAGTATCTAACATATTGGGTTCCACACACCAAATTGGCAGAAAATTGTTCCTTAAAATAATGCCAGTTTTGCTTATGTTCTCTCTTTAATTCTTTTTGAAGGGTTTCATTGGTATTCCTGGAGAAAAAGGTGTACAAGGCATACTAGGAGGAAAGGTAAAAAAAATGTGTGCAGAATGTTTGTATAAATTATTAGGTGAGAATACTGATAAATCAATCTCAGCAGAAATTGTAAGTAATGAACATTAAGTTCAGCAACATTGACAAAGCGTTTGAAGAGTGTCAAAGAGCATTCTTCAAGTCCTGCAAAAACTCTTCACAAAAGGTGAATCTGACCCTAAATGGAACTCCCTCTTTCATTCCTAAAGTGGTAGTAAAGGCGCCTTATTAACTTGTACCTACAGGTAAGCTTATATTAAGAATTACCTGTAGGTACTGTGAATATTTTCTAAACTTGTGCCATTTAGGAGATATTCACAGAGGCTGCAGCTGGTGAAGTCACCAGCAAATGCACAGTAGCTCTGCAGAGCGCTGAGCTGTGATTGTGACTCCTGTGCATGGGACTGATGTCATCGTGGTTTGCCTGTTCAAACTGATGTAAAGTGCAAACCCAGAAAAAAGACCGGGTAAAGATGGAAGCGCCGCCAACAGGTACAGTGCATTGCTTGATGGCTCCATTTAAAAGGTAAGTTTGTCGTAATGTGGTGCATACTAGCTGTTTATAATAAGAAGAAGATAAAAAAAAGTACCTTGAAACTGTAAAGCTTTTACTGCCAGTTTTTATTGTAACTAAAATTCACCTTTGCTTCAGCTTGGTCAGGCACAGAAAATAGATCAGTTACCAGAAATGAAAACATGGAAGTAAAGAATTTAGGCACAATAAACCAGTATAAGGAAACATAACGGATGACCTTGGTGTCATATCTTACTCACAAGTATATAGATACGGGTTGTTGACCACACACATCTATCACTTACACTACTTTTAAGATGGGCTTTTGTTATTGACACTAGCCATCAAACACTGAGGTATTTTAGGAATAACCCAAATAACATTAAGTAAAGCAGTTCTTAAATTACAAAAACATAAACTTGTTAAATTACTTCAAAACATAGTTCATGTCACAAAAGGAATTTCTGTCATGTAGTGTGGGTGTTTGTTATCATCCCAGTTATCTTCTTCTAAAACCGATGAGGGAAATAGATGGAAGAAGCACACCTCCTTCAGCCACTCAGTTTTGCTGCGATTTCATATTTCAGTTCGCCTGCTGCTAAATGTCAGCTAGGCAAGTAATCAGTGTTGGGATAAGGTTTGTTATAATGACGCTGTGGAAAGGATGGAAAATTAAATTTTACAACACCCTCCCTGATCGCACTGGAGAGCCTGGGAATGGTGGCGTGGGGCGGGGGCCCTACTGCAGCTGCAGCCATGATCCCGGTATAACCATTTCCCCCAAGGGACGTATATATATATATATATATATATAATATATATATATATATATATATATATATACATACGTGTACTGGACAGGACGTGGTTAATGTCTTCATGCACATTTTCATTCAGAGTATGTTCACAATGACACATATTTAGAACACTTATGTGCACTGGGGTCTGACTAAGACTGATGCCCCATACACACGATCGTTTTTCATGCCGTTAAAAATGACATTTTTTTAAATGGGCATTAAAACCGATCGTGTGTATGCTCCAGAGCATTTTTAACAACGTGAAAAACGGCCATTAAAAATTTCGAACATGCTCTATTTTTTCACGTCGTTTTTCATGTCGTTTTTTTTTTAACGACGTGAAAAACGATAGTGTGTATGTTTTTACGAGGGGAAAAAAACGCGCATGCTCAGAATCAAGTATGAGACGGGAGTGCTCGTTCTGGTAAAACTAGCGTTCGTAATGGAGATAGCACATTCATCACGCTGTAACGGACTGAAAAGCACGAGGCTGAAAAGCGCGAATCGCCGCTCAACAAAGTTTACTAACATGAAGGGTGGCACCATCCGAACGGAACTTCCCCTTTATAGTGCCGTCGTACGTGTTGTACATCACTGCGCTTTGCTTGAACGTTTTTTAAAATGATCACGTGGACGCAAGACAGGCTTGAGAGGAAACATGAAAAAAACGACGTGAAAAACGTCGGTTTAAAAAATGGCATGAAAAACGATCGTGTGTACGCCGCATAAGTCATAAATAAATTACAGTCATTTATAGTCATTTCTTATATAGTGTTGTCAATTTACACAGTGCTTTACATAATATTCATTCACGCTAATCACATGCATACACACTATACATGCAAACATGTAAAATTATATATTGCTGGCTAATCAAATTCCTCTAACATAATATATATACAGTATATATAAACTGTGTGTGTGTATATATATATCCTCTACATAAAAGGGGGATCAGCAAGGTACAATAGACTGGTATGCTGATACTAATCCTTCAGGGCCCTTTTTATAATAATTTAGTCCTGTATGCACATTTGTTGTGCTACCCCCAGAAGAGTTGCTGCTCCCAGTTATAACTCACCCTGTACTTGGACCCTTCAACATCCGACACACCAAAAAGTTGAAATGGGTTGTATTAAATAAGGTAAAAGCCCTGCAAAGAAAGTTTGGGTTAGACAAAGAAGAGTAGAGCCAATACAGACAGATTTAGAACAGTCTCAACCACTGTCAGAGGCAATATCAGACAACAACTGTTCTGTCCAGCTGCTTAAAGAGTCCAACTCTACATTCATCACCATCAAGCTGACATTTTTAAAATAAAGGGCTTAAAAAAGTCCACTTTCGGTACATGAGCCTGATGCTGAAGGTCAGGAGCTCTTTTGTCACAACTATTCCTAAGTACTTAACCACTTAAGCCCCGGACCATTTCGGGCCATTAGGACCAGGCCTGTTTTTGGGATTCGGCACTGCGCTGCTTTAACTGTAAATTGTGCGGACATGCAATGTTGTACCCAAATGAAATTTGCGTCCTTTTCTTCCCACAAGAAGAGCTTTCTTTTAATGGTATTTGATTGCCTCTGCGATTTTTATTTTTTGCGATATAAACAGAAAAAGACCGAAAATTTTGAAAAAAAATGATATTTTCTACTTTTTGTTATAAGAAAAATCGAATAAACTCAATTTTAGTCATACATTTAGGCCAAAATGTATTCAGCCACATGTCTTTAGTAAAAAAAATGTCAATAAGCGTATATTTATTGGTTTGCGCAAAAGTTATAGCGTTTACAAACTAGGGTACATTTTCTGAAATTTACACAGCTTTAAATTTATGACTGCCTATCTCATTTCTTGAGGTGCTAAAATGGCAGGGCAGTACAAAACCCCCCCAAATGACCCCATTTTGGAAAGTAGACACCCCAAGGAAATTGCTGAGAGGCATGTTGAGCCCATTGAATATTTTTTTTTTGTCCCAAGTGATTGAATAATGACAAAAAAAAAAAAAATTACAAAAAGTTGTCACTAAATGATATATTGCTCACACATGCCATGGTTATATGTGGAATTGCACCCCAAAATACATTCTGCTGCTTCTCCTGAGTACGGGGATACCACATGTGTGGGACTTTTTAGGAGCCTAGCCACGTACGGGACCCCGGAAACCAAGCACCGCCTTCAGGATTTCTAAGGGCGCAAATTTTTGATTTCACTCCTCACTACCTATCACAGTTTCGAAGGCCATAAAATGCCAAAATAGCACAAAACCCCCCCAAATGACCCCATTTTGGAAAGTAGACACCCCAAGCTATTTACTGAGAGGCATGTTCAGTCCATGGAATATTTTATATTTTGCCACAAGTTGCGGGAATATGACAAACTTTTTTTTTTTTGCACAAAGTTGTCACTAAATGATATATTGCTCACACATGCCATGGGCATATGTGAAATTACACCCCAAAATACATTCTGCTGCTTCTCCTGAGTACGGGGATACCACATGTGTGGGACTTTTTGGGAGCCTAGCCGCGTACGGGACCCCAAAAACCAAGCACCGCCTTCAAGGTTTCTAAGGGCATACATTTTTGATTTCACTCCTCACTACCTATCACAGTTTTGAAGGCCATAAAATGCCAAGATGGCACAAAACCCCCCCAAATGACCCCATTTTGGAAAGTAGACACCCCAAGCTATTTGCTGAGAGGCATGTTGACCCCATTGAATATTTTTTTTTTTGTCCCAAATGATTGAATAATGACAAAAAGAAAAAATAAATGTACAAAAAGTTGTCACTAAATGATATATTGCTCACACATGCCATGGTTATATGTGGAATTGCACCCCAAAATACATTCTGCTGCTTTTCCTGAGTACGGGGATACCACATGTGTGGGACTTTTTGGGAGCCTAGCCGCGTACAGAGCCCCAAAAACCAAGCACTGCGAACGCTGCAGTTATGTGTGTTGTGTTTGGTAAGTGACAGTGATCGATCGATGCTGCACTTGGGTGGGCTGGGCTGGGCTGGGCGGAGGGGCTAAACGCAGGCGCTAGCAGGTATCTGGGCTGATCCCACTAACACTGCGTTTTTGGGAACCCTAAACCGCTGGGGATGCTAGTATAGATCTGATCAGATCTGATCAGATACTATACCACTAAGGGGGGTGTATGCTTTGCGCGTGGGTGTTAGCGTTACTGTCACTAACCTAACACTGCCTGGGGCGACGCAGACCCTCTCTGGCGCTAAAACCTAATTGATCTCACCCGCCGGGCGATCAGGGGGGTTAAACCTTTATTGGGTTATATACGGCGGGTGCCCTGATGCTATAAAAAGCAAACTAATCAACCAGCGTCACCCGTAACCTTTATATGGTGATCACTGGTGAAAGGGTTAACTAGGGGCAATCAGGGGGTTAAAACCTTTATTAGGTTAAATATGGGGGTACCTGACACTATATAAAAACCTGACGGGTAACCTAAATAACTAAATAACTTACTGGCTAACCAGTGACACCAGTGACGCTTATACGGCGATCACTGGTGAAAGGGTTAACTCTAGGGGCAATCAGGGGGTTAAAATAATATATGGGGGTACCTGACACTAATAAAAACCTGCGGCGAACCTAAAAAAAAATAACTGCCTATCTAAAACACCAGCGACACGAATACAGCGATCGGAAAAACAATCGCTTAGTGACGCTGAAGTTAGGGGGTGAAAGGTTTACCTGGGGGTTGATCAAGGGGTTAAACCTTTATTAGGGGGGGTTAGGGGGCTACCCTGGACCTAAAGGGGCCTAATCCTAACTGCCCTGCAACTTTTTACAATCACAGATGACACTAAATGCAGTGATCAGTAAAATAAATGATCACTGCAATCAGTGACACTGTGATTGGGGGCTTTGGGGTGACCTGGGGGGTGATCTGGGGGTGACTGGGGGGTGATTTGTGTGCCTATGTGTACCTACGTGTCAGTGGACTGTTGGTGCACTAACCTGCTTCTTCTCTGCTCGGCGCCGGGAACGAAAAGACCGCGGCGAGGGAGATGACATCACTTCCTCCAGCCTTGTTTACATCACATGGCGGAGGAAGCATTTTCATTGGCCGGGAGCGATCGCGAGGGGGGGGCGGAATCGAGCGGCCGCCCCCTCATGCCTGATCGCTCCCGAACACTTAACGGCCGCTCACTGCAGTGAAGGGGGGTCCGGATGGACCCCCCAACTGCACAAAGGCGATCACGTAGATCTACGTTATTCTGCCTGTCCGTGCCATTCTGCCGACGTAAATCGGCGGTGGGCGGTCGTTAAGTGGTTAAAGGACTCTACCACCTGTTCCCGAGACACACTTTCTGGCAGCGCCGAGGGTAGATCATGCAGCGGGAGGAGCACTGATTTGTGCCAATTAATGGCAAAACCAGAAAACTCACCAAACAACTTGATGATTCGCATAGCAGCAATCAGGGATCCATCTGTATTCCCCAAGTATAGTAAGGCATCATCAGCATATAGCGATAGTTTATTTTCTCTATGGCTCTGTCTAAAGCCCACAATATCTGTTGATTCTCTGATCCTAGCCACCAAGGGCTCCAGCACGAGGGCAAAGAACAGGGGTGAGGTCAGAAGCTCTAGCGCACCTCCAGAGCCCCCAAAATGAAGGTTCCAAAGTGTGTGGTTATTAAGTGGAAGTTACCGATACCTGGATACCCCACAATGCCAATAAGCTAGTGTAAGGACCCCTCAACTTTACCATTGCTCCAAGCCCTTCTCCTGTAAAAAGAATCTGGTAAAATTCTGTTAAATACCCAACTCATGCAGTTGTCAGCCTAAACTTGAAGAAAATCTCAATAAGGTTTCTCTGTCTCTCACATGGAATGAATAATTACAAATGTCTCCAGATTCAGACAGGGTATATACTTTCCTTATTGAAATAAATGTAAAAACTATGATTGAACAAACTAATGGTAATGGTATTTTATTTAGTTATAAAAAATGTGATCCAAATCTTTTCTTGTTCAATATTTTTATTTAATAATCCAGTGCAGTATATTCACACAACAAATGCAAACGTCAGTAGGAAAGAGGGTGACATGTTGAATGTAGAAAATAGGTTTGCAATAATAAACATTCTAGATGATATACACTCAGCTCAGCAACCCTGATAGGTAAAGTATAATTTTGAATACTCACATCTCTACACTAAAGAACATAGCAAATCTGCACAATGTACTCTAAACTCTTCGGAGACAAAGAACAGCATAGGAAACACCAATGCTTAGCTCAGTTACATAACACTTTGGGCAATATACAAAGAGATTAACAAATTCTCTATTAAGGATCTTTCATCCTTTTCAATTTAGCATTAGGCATGCAAGCTTTCACTCTGCTTTATACTTTCCTCTCTTCCATATGTTATTCTTATAAATGGAAGGGAACCACAACATAGTACTATCAGGAACAAAAGACATGTATCAGAAGGAATGAAGAGAGCATGGCTGGACCAGTAATTATTGTAAACTATTGTATTAAAACTGAAATCGAAGTGTGTGCAGAAATTCTGGTTCTTTCAGAATGTTACAAATAAACCAGTACTTTGACCGGAGTGTGTGATCAACATGAACTGTTAGTGACACCTTATAACCTAGACTTACAAGTAAGTCTCTAAATGTTTTTGTTCTACAGGGTGGACCTGGTCTTACAGGACCACAAGGAGAGTCTGGGGAGAAAGGGGATCAGGTAAGTAGAATAACCCATAAAGGTTAGGTTACATAGAAAAAAAAATGATACTAGGGGTCTATTCACACGCACAATCTAGGATGTTAACCCTTTTATATTCATCTGATATAGTTTTGCAACCTTTCCACCTCAAAGAAAAAACGCCTTTTTCTCTGTGTATCTTATCTTTTTATCTTTGGTCTATCTTATTTGAACTATTTATTAAAAGAAGAGGAAAACCACTTCTTTTGTATTTACAGAAAAAACAACATTGATCAAACAAATTAGAGTGACAAAAAGCCATACATTAATAGCTTTCTTTTGTTCAGCTGGCATGCTGAAAGTAAATCTAATGCCCTGTACACACGGTTGGAATTTCCAATGGAAAAAGTCAGATGGGAGCTTTTCATCGGATATTCCGACCGTGTGTATGCCCCATCTGACTTTTTCCATCGGAAATTCCAACGGATTTAGATAGAGAACATATTCTCAATTTTTCAGATGGTAAATCCGTTTGCCTTTATGCAATTCCGACGCACTAAAAACCATGCATGCTCAGAATCAAGCAGAAGAGCCAAACTGCCTATTGAACTTCATTGACCTCGGCTCGTCGTACGTCTTGCACGTCACTGCATTCTTGAAAGTTAGAATTTGGTGTAACCATGTGTATGCAAGACAGCTTGAGCGGAATTCCGTCGGAAAAACCATCCGAGTTTATTCCGACGGGAAAACCATTCGTGTGTACAGGGCATAACACATTCCTCCATTCTCACAAACAGCCACTGCTGGGCTGCAGTATTCTTACAGCCTGCAACTGATTGGCCTTGGATTGATTGTTGGACAAAAGTCAACAGAATAATCGACTTTTGTCGATCTGGTAGCGCCACCTGCTGTTATAATTTTGCTGATTCCTCTGAATGGCTAGCTTAGCACTGAGAGATGGGAAGAAAAATTGCTATAAACAAATAAATTAAAATATGTGAATTGAACAATACTTGAAAAAGCGCTGCTGCTATTCATAAATACAAGTGAAAACAGAGGGGCCTGATTCATTGCTATATATACTACAGAAACAGTACTGGGCAATGTTGTTCCTAGAAGCTATAGATGTGAATCGTGGAACATAGAGACAAAGGGCTATAGGCTTTCTGGTACTTTCAAACACGCAGATCAACCACTATTACGCCATCAATTTCTTGAGATGCTATCAGGGTTATATGTGCTATTTTTGTCTCTGTATTAGGGCAATATAATGTTATACACTTATATTATAATTTATAATTACGGTATATACTTTTTATATATTCTTTTACATGTGCTCCTCTTTTAGGGCGACATTGGCAAGATTGGCGCTGATGGCATTGCTGGACCTCTTGGTGAAAAGGTTATTCTTATATCTACATACATTACTGATTTCCTTTCATCTTCACTTGTAGGATATAAAAGTATAATGGAACAACACATAAAGGCCTTTATTTTAGGTCAAATCTGATTTATGAGTAGATTATATTACTAGCAGTAGCAGTTAAAATCAAAGCTTAAATCAGGTTCCTGTTTAAATCTTTTGCAGAGCCAGACCACAAACCCCCCTTCCCCTACACAGATACCCATTCCTTCATTCAACAGAGCACCAATCTTAATGGTTACCAGCTTGTAATAGGTAGTCAAATTTGAGTTAGAACTGAAATGATGCTTATAGCATCCTTGCAACATCAATATTTTTCGTAGGTTGTGGAATTTGACAAATGCAGTAAAGAGACCAAACTGAACAATAAAAAATAAATATATAGGTAATTTAAAGGAGACTGGTCTTTCACATAGCCAAGGAGTAGTAGAATATAATGTGTTATATATCAAATCAAAAAAGGTAAATTTAGTTAAAACAATGCAGAAATTGCTAGGGTCATTAGGAAAGAAAAAAATAAATGTGTTAATAATCATACCACTTTATTGATGGTTTATCATTTTGGCAACCCCAGTAAACAACACTCTTACTTACATATAACATTTTGGCTTTGCTCTGATTTTGAATATGATATTCTCATTATCCTCTGGACACTGCACCCCTTTAAAGTGGGCCCAGTGTCATTAAAAATAACAATTTACATGAACCAATAGGTAAAATATTGTCAATGCAAAAAAAGAAAAAGTATCTCTTTCTTTCCTTGAATTTTTTTTGCCGCTCTGAGCTTTATTGTACCACCTAGACAAACATACTATGGTGTCTAGTTACCAAGTCCATTGTTAGTATTGGAAATTAGTGCATAGAGTCTATTGTTTTCAAGCCAATAGATTTTATCAGCAAGATAATAGAATCCTCAGGAAGTGGAGTTTGGTTATATAACAAGCAAATACGGAGGTTCAAATGTACAGTATGTACAATATACAGCATAATTTGGTGTACATAGAACAATGCTTTTAAAATTTTCACAAACATGTTTGTTTAGCTGATTTCTTTTTCACATATACAGCATATTAAAAAAAATCTTTGGCTTTAAAGATGGGTTTAAGGCAGTATGTATATTTAACATACCATACAAATTATTTTTATAGGGATCGCGTGGGAAACCAGGAAAGCAAGGACCTGAGGGACTAATAGGACAAAAGGTAAAAAAAAAAAAATGATTTAACATAAAAAACATTTTGGTTAAATGCATGAATGATACCATTGAGATATATAAATTGTAAGCAGTTGGTTTTGGGTGATGTGCAAGCTTTTAGAAGTTCCCTTTCATGATATTTTGGCAAACCAATGGAAGCAAAATAGTCGCCAAATGAAAAAGCCAAATTTCCAAGACAACATAGAGAAGGCTTTTAATTATGTTATCTTTGAGTAAAATTTCCAGGTAGAGACTTTCAGGAATAGAAAAGCTCTTTCTTTAGGTCTAGCAAAGTAACTGAATAAGAAAAACAAACTTGAATTAGCCAATAACCATAAGCTCATGACTTTTTGCTTGAAGACATAAAGTAGATTCAAAGATTTTCCACTGGTGTGATATTTCATAAGCTGGCTTATTTTATGTAAAGTTGATTTTTCCCATTTATAATGTAGGATATAGCACATTGTAGAATTTATGGTAATAGATTGTGTTTTTTTTTAATCATCTAATATTGAGCACAGGTGTGGTACGTATGTGTGGAGTAGAGTTCAATCCGAACAAAATACTGGATAGCATGAAAGGTCACACAACATTATACAGAGATGTTGGGAAATAAAAAAACATAAACCTAAGTACATATATATTACATGTGCTATATTACCTTTCTTATGGAAAAAGTATGGTCTCTGCTTGTATCTGAATTACATTTGTTTGTGAAAGATTTCTGTGGTTCATTTAGGAACCTAATGTATCAAGCCATATACAGGACATTTCTATAGTCTTATGTTTTCTGACTCATAGGAAAATGTGTATCTTCCCTAGAATTTATCAAAGTTGTATAGAGATGTCTCTCTGTGGTCCATTGTATCCAGTATCATGATTTTGTGAAGAATCTTATAGAGATCTGGCTTATCTCTGTGGCTGGGCCATGGGAGAGGGCTTGTCATTTTTTTGCCATTTAAAGTGGAAGTAAACCCTCCTATCATTTTCAGGCAAGGAAGCTGTCATCTTAGCCTCTGTTTAATCTTCAAATGCCATGATGCTGCACATGTGATCAGTTATGACACCAGCCATTGGATGGTTTGACAGTTTGGTTGAGAGCACAACCAATGTGACAGTTGGCATTCCCGGCATGCCGGGAATGTTAGGCTGGTTTCACACTGGGGCGGTGTGTGCGGTGGCGGTATAGTGCCGCTATTTTTAGTGGCGCTATACCGTCGGGATTGCTAAAGGTATTCGACCGCTAGCGGTGCGGTTTTAACCCCCGCTAGCGGCCGAAAAAGGGTTAATACCACCCGCAAACCGCGGCTACAGCCACGGTTTGCGGGCGGTATTACCGCGGTGTCCCATGCATTTCAATGGGAAGGAGCGGTGTAGGAGCGGTAAACACACCGCTCCTCTCACCGCTCCAAAGATGCGGCTAGCAGGACTTTTTTTCACGTCCTGCTAGCGCACCGCTCCAGTGTGAAAGCCCTCGGGGCTTTCACATAGGAGAGACAGCAGCCGCTGTTTAGGCTCGGTTTGCAGGCGCTATTTTTAGCAAAATAGCGCCTGCAAACCGCCCCAGTGTGAAAGGGGCCTACCTGCTTTTTGAAACTGTTAAATCGATGGGTTTACTTCTGCTTTATTTGTTTTGGAAGTCGTATTCTACTTTGGTGGTATTCTAGGTGAAACATTCAACTGCTTTTCCCAGTCACTTTTAAAGTGATTGTAAACGATCACCTTGTAAAACAGCCCATTCAGTTTAAAATTTAAACAAAAAGCAAAACATTTATGTGTAGATATATAAAAATAAAAAATTATAAATACCTTTTTTATAAGTGATCACATTCCCTCTGTTCTCAGCTGCATAAGGGCTGGGGGGAGGAGAAGCAACAGCACACTGAGTTTCTCAGTGAATGGCTGCGCAGCGGGAGCGTTTCCGGTCATGTCTGATCACTGGAGGAGAGCACACTGAGTTCCCAGCATAGCTAGAGAACTGACCACAGTGAGATCTCCTGCTCAGTGTGGTTAGTTTTTAATACGTTTTTAATAGGAAAGCAGAGGAACTGACAGATACCCTCGGGATTTCCCACAAAGGAAGCAATACAAAGAGAACAGGATACTTTCCCATACAAGTACATGGTACAACAGGCACATATCAGGAATATGAAATGCTGGGGTAACAAATACTTTAAAGCAATTATAAAGTCTTGTTTTTTTAGGTAAAAATGACAAACATGTTATACTTACCTGCACTGTGCTGTTGATTTGCACACACTTGGATCCTCCTCTTCTCGGGTCCCTCTTCGGTGCTCCTGGCCCCTCCCTCTTGTTGAGTGCCCCCACAGCAAGCAGTTTGCTATGGGGGCACCTGAGTCGAGTCACAGCTCCCTGTGTCCATTCAGACACAGAGCTGCGGCCCGGCCCTGCACCCTTTCTCTTCTCTTTGGCTGACTGACTTTGACAGCAGCGGGAGCCAATGGCGCCACACTGTTAACTCAGCCAATGAGGAGGGGAGTCCCGGGCAGCCGAGACATTCCTACAATATCTCTAAATCTAGATGGGGCTCAGTTAAGTATTAGGGAGGCTGAGGGGGGCTGCTGCACATAGAAGGCTTTTTATCTTAATGCATAGAATGCATTAAGATAAAAAACCTTCTGCCTTAATCACTTTAAGTGCATACGCATTAGAGGAGCTCCTGTCAAGTTTTACTATTTAAATACTTTAACTTGAACATATTTTTATATACAGAAATTAAAATATTTAGAAAGCCAACCTTTGCGTACAAAAACTGTTAATATTGTTTCAATTTATCTGATTATAACCCATTTGTTTAGGCTTAAAAACCTTTTTACCTGTCAAAGGTTTGGGGTAGCCACAGACAGCTGACTCCCAATGATCTGAATATGAGATTGAAACACATAGCAACTTTTCCCGTGGTCTGATTTTAGGCTGCACTTTTATCAGCTTAAAGCCCCATACACACGGTCAGACTTCTATCAGACTTTTCCTTGGATTTTTGTCCGAACGGAGTTGGCCGGGCACACCCATAGCATACACACCACAGGACTTTTCTGCAAACTTTCCCAAAACTTTTTGCAACATCACATGGTTTTTCTGCTCTTTTCTGCTCTTTACCGCCACCCTTTGGTCAACTTCTGCTATTGTTGGTTGATTTTAACATTAGTTGTTTTGTCCATCGGACAAAAGTCCGATGGATTTCTGTACACACAGTAGGACTTTGCTCCATAGGACTTTTGTTGGGCAAAAGTTTGTCCGTTTGCAGACCCAACTTTTGTCCGATGAAAACAAAACCAAACCCAAAAAAGTTTGTCTGATGGAGCATATACACGGTCGGATTGTTGGTCCAACTTGCTCAAAATGAAGTTTGTTGGGCAAAAGTCTGACCGTGTGTACGGGGCTTTAGACAAATTCGCTTATAGGTTCTGCTTTTTGTTGGCTCATGTTAAACACAGTACCCTTTAAAACTATGGAAATTCTTCTGCATGTATCTTCATTTAGATTGTTTTTTTTTTTTTTACAAAATAAAATCCCCAAAATTTGGAAAAAAAATACAGTACATCATATTTGATGGGAAATGTAGTTTGAGTGTAGTAACTCTTTAGCCCTGTACACACGATCGGATTTCCGATGGAATAAAATCTGATGGATTTTTCCATCGGATTTCCGATGAAGCTGACTTCCATCAGTCTTGCCTACACACCATCAGTCAAAAATCCGACCGTCCTAAACGCTGTGACGTAAAACACTCTGACGAGCCGAGAAAAATTAAGTTCAATGCTTCTGAGCATGCGTCGACTTGATTCTGAGCATGCGTGGGTTTTTTCTCCAATGGAGTTCCACACAGACGTCGGAATTTGCTATCGTTTTTTTTCCCGTCGGATAAATTTAAAACATGTTCTATTTTTTCTCACCGATGGAAAAAAAGACAGATGGGGCCCATACACGATTGGTTTGTCCGATGAGAAAAGTCCATCGGTCTGTTTTCATCGGTAAAACCAATCCTGTTTTAAAGAAAATACCTGAGAAAATAGCATGTGGATATAATAGTGTACATTTTGATTGAACATTTGGCTTTTCCAAGCTATGATATTCACATTTGTTTACAGGAACATAACAATAACACATATATTCTATCTTCACAGGGGGATAAAGGTGGGCCAGGATTTTCAGGAAGCCAAGGAGAAAGGGGATATTTGGTAATACTTTTTTTTTTTTACAATAAGTTATTTAAATTACTTCTCACAATGTCACGTTCTACCATTCAGTTTTTATCCAAAGTGAATTGTAATAATCGCATGTGTGCAGTCTTAAATATTATATTTAAAAGCATGGAAACTAATGATCAATGCACACACTTGCAAAATGTCTGTTCGAAGTTCTTGTTCCTACTGCCCCAGTATGTCAACGTTTAAAGCTTTCAGGAGAGGGGGCTGTAGGACAGAGGTTTCGTGAAATATTGGTGGGTAGAGTGGGCTATGTGTAATTGAGATTGATTTGAAAGTATTTCAGTTCTTGCTTTTAAAAGAGGTATGCCTATGTTTAGACAGGATGAACACAAGCAACATGAGGAAAGTCTTTAACCGCTTGCCGACTGCCTCACGCACATTTACATTGGCAGAATGGCATGGGTAGGCAAAGCAACATATATATACGTTGGTTTAAACCTGCCCCCTAGCGGGCCGCCGCGGTCTCCGTGACCGTGCCCTAAAAATGCCATAAAACTACCCCCTATTTTGTAGAAGCTATAACTTTTGCGCAAACCAATCAATATACGCTTATTGCGATTTTTTTTTACAAAAAATATGTAGAAGAATACATATCGGCCTAAATTGAGAAAAAATTAGCTTTTTTTTAAAAAAAAAATTGGGAATATATATTATAGCAAAAAGTACAAAATATAGCTTTTTTTTCAAAATTGTCGCTCTATTTTTGTTTATAGCGCAAAAAAAATTAAAACTGCAGAGGTGATCAAATACCACCAAAAGAAAGCTCTATTTGTGGGAAAAAAAGGACGTCAATTTTGTTTGGGAGCCACGTCGCACGATCGCGCAATTGTCAGTTAAAGCGACGCAGTGCCGAATGGCAAAAAGTGGCCCGGTCATTGGGCAGCCAAATGGTCCGGGGCTGAAGTGGTTAAAGAGGAGCTCCAGTCTCCCCCCAAAAAGTCAGCAGCTACAAATACTGTTGTTTAGGAATCCAGCGCTGTCCTCACCCGAGCCGATCCTTAAGTAGGCTTCGGATCCAGGCACCGGTATCTTGCCTTGCGGCTTTGCAGCCGGCTTCTCACTGCGCATGTGCAAACCGTGCTGTGCTTTGTAAATGGTCTCACAGTCTTCGGGGACCTGTGATGTGTCCCAGAAGGATACAGTCTGCGATCTGATCGGAAATGGGAGCGTATACCTGTCAGATCTGAGAATATTTAATTATCACCAAATTTAGGTTCAGGGTGACCACCTCAGTCTTACAGTTATAACTAACTAGTACTAGTGAATTTCTTGGCAATATTTTTTAAAATGTATGTTGTAACAAAAGCACACAGGAGGCTGTCACTGTTCCAGTTTATTTTATTTTATGAAACATATTTGTACTCAAGTTTTTTATATGATTACAGTAATTGTGAACATGTATGCACTTATACAATTTTGTATAACTGTTTGAGTTCAATAAACAGTGTTTATGGGTCATGTGGGAGGAGGGGAGTGACTTACCGGTATACCTTGTACACACAATCAGGCTTTTGCCCGGCCAAATTACATCGGAATTCCGATGGAATTCAATCGGAGAAAAATAGAACATGTTCTATATCTAAACTCCGATGGAATTCCTTGGGATTTCCGATGGGGCTACATACGGTAGGAATTTCCGATGGAAAAAGTCTGTCTGACTTTTTCCATCGGAAATTCCTATCGTGTGTACAAGGCATTACATGCTCCCCCATAACAGGAAGTATAAGGTATGCTATTTAACTTCTCTGACTGAATAAAGCATTGAGGAAGTGACAGCAAGGGGAAAGTAAGAATAAGCTGCTCCAGGGATCAACATCAAAGTTAATCTCTTGCTTTGCTTGATATTGCAAAAAACATTACTTTATAATAAACTTTTGAAAATGGTGTATGTTTTTTTCATTTGGAGACAATTAATTATAAATTTGCTCATAATATATTTTTTTTGTTTATTATTACTTGAAAGCCTTCCCTTGACTGTCATACTTTTTTCAGGGTTACCTTGGAGTTCTAGGAGATCCAGGAGAGTCAGGAATAAAGGTCAGTATTTTGTTCAGATAAGTATGACATGTAAAAAGACTGTTAAATATAACATACCCTTTTATTTGGGGGTTAAATCTAGAATCGGTGATTAATTATGCTTATTCTAAGTCACTTTATGTATTTCCTTTATTATGTTCACTTTTAAAAATTAATTATAACTTTCAGTGGTGGATCAATAAGGGTCTGTATGGAATAGGTCCCTTTTTTAACCACAAGGAAATTCATCCTGTTTCCTACTTTGTGCAACAGTTGCAGATGCTTCCATCTGAACATTTTTGCTTGCAACAGATCCTGCATTTTTTGCGCTCGTTGCAGCTACAGCTGATATCACTAAGTGTACAGTCTATTAATCCAGATGTTTCTGTGGAGAGACTCAGAGGGGGGGCATCTCAATACTGTACAAATTGTATGTTTATCTGACTGCAAAATTGCCTTTTTATGCTACCTTGGTAACGGGACTTAGGTGGTGAGATTGATTTGATTGACTGGTGGATTTTGTCGCCTAGAAGCACGCTCAGACCTTAATCTATTTTATGTTTCTTGTGCCAAAAATCGCCATAGCGACCACCTGGAAGAAATCAGTGATAGATCTAGCTGTTATGAAATGCAAGCTGACATGGATCATGCTCAATGAAAAGCTGGTCAGT
Source organism: Rana muscosa (assembly GCA_029206835.1). Taxonomy (NCBI): domain Eukaryota; kingdom Metazoa; phylum Chordata; class Amphibia; order Anura; family Ranidae; genus Rana; species Rana muscosa. The sequence goes on along the minus strand of CM055122.1, from coordinate 1,108,448,413 downwards.
ATATTGAAAGATAGTTCTGCTAGGTTTGACCGTGTTTGGGTTTCTTAGATTAAATACTTTCAACTTCCAGCTGATTGAGAAGTGCGGGCAGAAAAGGTGGGCTTTCGGACAACTTTTTTTTTTTTTTTCTTTCCCTGATCTTCTTCTACTCTTTACCTTTTCTTCTTCTCCCCCCATTCCCTTATTTTCTCTCTCTTCTTTTTTCCTTTCCTTTCTTTTTTTTCCTTGATCCTACCTAGCTACTTCAAAAGCACTCTTTTGTAGAGCACTCTGTAAACTCATGACCCATGTCAGCTGGCCAGTGGGTGGTGGGGATGTCGAGATTCTATTCCCTCCCCTTGTTGAGGGCCCCTGCGTAGGATTGTTGTATGTTTTTACAAGAGTTTTTGTTGCTATGTTGAACTTGTACTGTAGTGATCCTCTGTAACTGTAGATGACTATGTGGTATACAGTAATAGTCAGATATTTGTGTTTTTGTCATTGATGTTCCACCTCCATTGTGGGCCTTTCTTACTCTTTGACATCATAATTTTTGGGGGAAAAACTATTGAAGAGGAAGTAAAGTCTTCCTTTTTATTTGTACCTACAGGGAAGTCTATAATAAGGCTTACTTGTAGGTACTGTAAATATCTCTTAAACTTGCACCGTATAGGAGATATTTACTACACACCCCAACGTCATAGTCGCATGCGCTCTAAAGAAATGGCCGCCCGTGCTGTTTCTTCAGGGCCCTGTGCCGTGATTGGAGTCTCCCGTGCGCGCGCGCGCAGGAGTGATGTCATTGTGGCTCTGGCCAATCACAGCACCGAAGCCCGCGAACCCAGAAGAAACACCAGGGAAGATGTCGTCTCAGTGGTGTGTGGGCGCCACTGCGGGGGGCTTCAACCTAAGGTAAGTATTTAATAATGAGCTAGTATAAGATGCAGGTCTTACAGGTTTTTTTGTTTTGTTTTTTAATATGGAAACAGAAAAAATATTTAAAAAATATAATATATTTCTTTTTAGTCATATTTGACAGCCAAGCATGATTTAAAAAGTAGGTAATATTGATATACTCTGTATTCATTGAAAAATAAAGATTTTATATAAGTAAATTACAATAGATATGCCTGATCAGTTTAATTCACAAAGCTTTTACAAAAAGATAACAATCTTAACTTTAGCCGTGTCATTTTCAAATTACTGTCACTTTTGTTAAATAAGTAGCCTTATCTTGATGTGTTAGTTTTGTAAGTTGAATCCAATATACAAACTTTAATAAACATTGACCAAGAAAATAAAGTTACCTTTTAGGTGACACTTGTCACTTTGCTAAAGTTGACGAAATAATGTTACCCTGTAAAAGAATAAAGTGAAAACTTACTTCTCCAGCTGACTGTGCCACTGAGCACAACTCATTTTTGAATAATCCTCATCTGAAGTGTCTTCTGAAAATTTTCTGGGTGCCCTGCAGTGCTCAGTGTTTCCTTCTCATCTTTACAAGACAAGGGAGTTTGGCAGGAAGAACCATTGAGTGCTGTGGGCAACATAGCAAATCAACATCCCCATATCACTTTCAGAAGACAATTCAGATAGGGATTTTATAATTTTTTATTTTACAGGGTGATTACATCTTAACAACCTAACTTTAGTAAAGCAACACAGTCAGTTTAAGATTTGCAGAATAACCTGCTGAACTTGAAGTTATTCTCCAAAATATTGGCCAACTGGCTCAGTCCTATCCTACAACGGATAATCACCCCGGACCAAGTTGGTTTTATTCCCATGAGTTAGGCGAGGGATCTGTAATGTGTTAATGTGATCCCCACAATCCTATATCTGCTCCACTCTACCAATACATGTTCCTTGAACATATTTCCGCTCCCTTAAGGCAGAGTTTACTCCTTATGTATGGCAAGGCAACTTGACTCGCATCAGTAAGGACATGTTGACGAGGTCGAGAGATCGGGAAGAAGTGGGCCTACCGGTCCCAGCCGGGTAATACACAGCTTCCTACATGACACGAGTCATTGACTGGTACAAACATGGTGCCTTTAAATTGTGGGTCTCTTAGCACTAGATTGTCAATAATGCGCCACTGGAAAGACGCAAAACCGCCCTCGATAAAAGAAGTAGTTGAGACAACTAACACCCATGCCACCTATGAGCTAATGTTTGCAGCGTCCCAGGGAAACTATCATAGCATGAAATCCAAGTAGACCAGTTGGTCTGAGTGGTACAACTTCAGTCATAAAAGCTGATTCATGTGACAAATCATACTTCCTACTGTATTATGGATGAAATGAGCTGGGCAACACTTCAATGTTTCCTTGTTCTTCAAGGTTTCCTTGATTTTCTTTGTTCTCACCTTTGTATTTTTATGGCATAAGTATGCTTTCTTACTTTTCTTAGCTCTAGTCTAAGTTAAACAAAGTTATATATTTTCTTAATTTTATAAAAGCAGTTTCACATTACATTGTATACTTATTCCAAACTTTGAATATGTTTTATATCGCAAAATGTTTATGTATTGTATACCTTATCGACGCTGCTCTATGTTGATATTTTTGTTGACTGAATGTCTTTTATAATCAATAAAAAATATTGAAATAAATTGTGGGTCTCCCTAGAACAGGACAACTCACCGGTCCCCCTGACAGGACTTTCCTGGTCAGGTCAACTCACAATTTCTTTACTCCAGAAGCACCCGCTTATAGGACCCATGCTACGTGAAATGTATAGATATTTTTTAGTGGGTAGTCGCAGTTACCCCTCTCCTCTGACCCCCATACTGAGTCACCCAGTGTTTACCTCTGGATGAACTGATGATGAACTGACAAATTTATTCAAGGTTGGGCGGCAAATGGGTTAACTAAAGTGAGAGACTTCTTAACCAATACTGACTGCTGTGTTTTATACCATCTCACAACGTTACGGGAGGCCATGACACTGGACAATTGGAAGCAATTAGAACTGTTCCATTTTCTAAACCTCCTCCTCACACCACAACAGTTCCTCAGAAACTTAACATGCTTTGAAAAGACGTACACTTCTGATGGTCCGACCCAAAGGGTGTTATCCATTTACTATAAAGAGCTTGGGAACGTATGTTCCTAAGGTGATCCAGGGTTTCTCCAGAAATGGGAGACTGACCTAGGGTTTACATTTTCAGAGAAGCAAAAAAAGTGAATCTTAGTTTTTGTGCATAAGGCATCAATATGTGATAAATATGAAGAAATCTCTTATAAGATCATCAACAGATGGTACAGAACACAAGCTAAATTTGCCAAACTGTTTCCCCCACAACCCTTGACCTGCTGGCGATGGGATACGCATATCAGGACTTTTTTGCATAAATTTTGGGAATGTCCAGTCTTGTATACCTTTTGGCGACCGGTCCTAGAGATTATTCAACACCCCATGGGTTTTTCTCCAGAAGACATTCCGACAGCCATCTTTCTTCAACTTATCCCTATGTCATCTATATGTTGTAAGAAATCAATGCTCCTGCAGCTGCTAAATGCGGCCAAGGCTTGCATCCCCAGTGCATGGAAAAGTAGCTCACCTCCGACTGTGAGACAGTGGTTTGCCAGTGTGAACGATATACAAGAAGTGGAAGACCTCACAGTGACTCTTAAAGTATAACTAAAACTTTTTTTTTAGTTTTGGATAAAGTGTAGAAGAATTAGAACACCTGTCCATTTTTATTGCTGTGTGTGCCCCTCTCTATTCACCCTCTCTATTTGTCCTGTTTACCGTCATCATTAAAAGTGAAAGTAAAAGAAAATCCCAAATTTTGGGTTGTTCCCAGAAAAGTAATAGCGGGAAAATCTTCCAATGGGGGCACTAGTTCTGGTGACCTGGGGGTCCCCAAGGAATTCCCTTAATTTGCAAGGATTTCCTCTCACTTCCTGTTTGCATATGGGACAGGAAGTGAAGGGAAATCTCTGCAGTGGGACACAGATGGTGAAAATAAATCTGACAGGGATTATAGCCCTCCCTTGCTCTATCCAAAATGTTTTACCCATAGTTCTTCTTTAAGAACAGGACCCCAGATGTGAATAAGAAATGGTTCTATTGAAATGACTTTAGGTACTCGTCCAGGTATATAAACGGCTATGAGTTTCTACTCCTTTTCCTTTTTCATTCTGGTGCTGAGGCAGGGAACCCAGTGAGATGGTAGTTCAAGTCTCCACCTCATACAGATGTCAATGATACTGGACCATTATCCCTTCCTCCCCTTTACCCCCCCTATTTTTTTCTCTATTTTCATCTCCACTATTCAATTGATGAGCTGAAGCCCTGAAAATGACCTGCAGCATATCCCCTGTTTTGATGTATGTGATGAAACCCTTGCCTAAATAAAGAATGTTTAAAGAAAGGTTTGCAGAAGAGAAAAGTATGAAGGACAGCATTATTCTACATGTGCTTCAGGAGCAAATCTCATAGTCATTGGTGCAAATTGACCAAAAACTGTGAATGGTAATTGAATGAAGCTGGCTGGCCTATTTCACCCTGGCCATAGTTACTGGGATCGTCAATCTCCCTATGTATGTTGGTGTAGGACATCTTTCTGCACACAGTGTGTCACATCAGTAAAAGTGCTTCTTGTGAAGAGGGTAGGGTTTCACTTGAAATGTTAGGACATTTGGACATGGAAATGTGAGGATATTATTATAATCTTCATAACTATAATTAAAAAATAGTGTAGGGTGAGCAGTTCGGACTGAGCATAAGTTCGGCCTGAACTTAGCCGGTGAACACCAGAATTTGCGTGGCTTGATGTTTGCCCGCTGAGCCCCGACAATGCACTGCACACTGCTCTAGTGCATTCTAGGGCCCTAATTGGATGAAGTAATGCACCTGACCGCTTGTCGGGTGCAAGGCTTTTCCCAATCAGGGCACAGAGCACTGTAAGAGCCCTGATTGGACAAAGTCATGATGACTTTGCTCAATCATGGCTTAGTGCTCATAGTCCCACCCCACACTATAAAAGGTTCCATCCCACAGGAACCTTTTGCAGTGTGTTGGAGACAGATAAAGCAGGGCTCAGTGCTAGCTAGTTAGTGGTACTGTAACTCTGAGTTTAGAGTGTCAGTGTAGTTTCAGTGTAGTGTGAGTGTAGTGTGTCAGTCTAGTGTGAGTATAGTGTAGTGTCAGTGTAGTTTGAGTGTAGTGCAGTGTTTAACAGCATTATATTACATTTAGTGGAGTATACAGTGCTGTATACATTTTTTTTGTCTCCTGCTTGCCCCCTTTTTTTAGATTGTCAGTTGCAGTTTTTCTTACTTCGACACTGGTGTTCCCCCTTTTTATTTTTTAATAAAATCTATATAAAATAAAATAAAATATAATCAGCAGCAGTCCTCAATTTAACAAAGAAGACGATTCTGGAAGTTTTGGAGGCATTGAAGCAGAGGATGACATACGTCAATCATTAAGAGATAATTTTCAGTCCCTAGAAACCTTGGGAATAGTACGTGGTTGAGAGGAGGCAGTTCCAGATAGTGTAATCCTCAGTGATCCTAAAGACCCTGCTTCTCATGCCTCCGCAAACTTGCGGTAATTCCACCTGCCGGTAAACCGCCTGATTTGTGACATGCCCACCAGGTGGAACTCACCTTTGGAAATGCTGCAGCAGTTGCACATGCAGCAGAGGGCCATTAACGAGTACCTGTGTGAGTATGGCACAAGGACAGGCTCAGGTTTGGTTGTTTTCCCCACACCAATGGCTGCTAATAAAGGTGCATACACTGTACCGTCACCATTTGAAGAGGCAACAAGGATAGTGAGCCTTGACAATGCATGCATCAGTGACACTATTCCTCTTATGTTCCTGTTGGAGCATACTCTGTGTGGCAATATGGACAGGGCACTCAAGGCAGAGCAGCGGGAGGAAGAGGTGGACTTCCTTTCGTCTCAAGGCCCGCTTTTTGCAGACAGCATTCTTGCGATGCCACGGAACACACAAAAGTAGAGGGAGGAGGAGGAGGATTCTGGAAGTTATGGAGGCATTGAAGCAGAGGATGACATACGTCAATCTTTAAGAGATGGTTTTCAGTCCCCAGAAACCTTGGCATCCAGCGTGCTTCCGACTGGGCATTCAGTGCTGCCGGAAGTTTTGTGAGAGATAAAAGAGTGTGTCCGTCCACAGACTCCATTGACCGGCTGACATTTGTCAAAATGAATCAGTCCTGGATTAGCAGCAGATATTAAGCTCCTAATGCCAATGTCGCTGATTAAATGTGTTTGGGATCTGGAATTGTTAATCTTGGCCTGAGTGTACTATAATTTGGTTTCTTCACATAATGCCGCGTACACACGATCGATTTTTTCGACGGTGAAAACACCGTCGAGAAAATCGACGTTAAAAACGAGGAACAGCTTGTTCCCCCCACACACGGCCGTTTTAAATGTCATTTTTTTTTGGGTCGAAAAAAACGACCGTGTGTGGGCTCCGCGGCAGTGTTTCCCTATGGGAAACACTGCCGCGGAAAACATGTCGAAAAAAACGACAAGAAAAATTAGAACATGTTCTAATTTTTCTCGTCGTTTTTAATGCCGTTTTTCTCGTCGAAAAAAACGACAGAAAGCCCACAGACTATCGTTTTTCTCGTCGAATGGGAAAAATGAAGTTTTTTTCGACTTTCGACGGGAAAAACGGCCGTGTGTATGCGGCATCAGGCTTGCAAAACTTTGTTATTTCCATCCAAACTTTGCCAAACAGATACCAGAATTTGTCCAAAAAATCTCTAATCTTGTTCTGAGTGCAGTAAATTGTAGTCTCATCATACAGACTGGCTCCCCAAGCAGTTGTTTACAAAATAAAGAAAGCTTGCAGGGAAAATTAATTTAAATGCATATTTTTTTTTCTTTATATATGTCAGTTTTGCTGCAGCAGGTTCTATACACAGTACATATGCGCCACTTTACAAGCAGACTAAGGGGACCCCCTAGACACTGTGGGGTTTATTTACTAAAGGCAAATCCACTTTGCACTACAAGTGCACTGAAGGTGCACTTGGAAGTGCAGTCGCTGTCGATCTAAAGGGGAACATGCAAGGAAAATAAAAAAACAGCATTTTTGTTTGTACAAAATTAGATGATAGAGATCAGCAGAGCTTCCCCTCATTTCAGATCTTCCCCTCAGATTTACAGCGATTGCACTTCCAAGTGCACTTCCAGTGCACTTGGAGTGCAAAGTGGATTTGCCTTTAGTAAATCAACCCCTGTGTTTAAAGGAATTTGAAATTTTTATTGTTTCACTTTAAGCATTAAAAAAAAAATCACTGCTCTTTTAAAAACGATCTTTTTAAAAAAAAACTTTTTTCATTGATACATGTTCCACGGGCCCCCATACCTGTTTTATATCCAATAACTTGCACTTAATGCTGCGTACACATGACCGTTTTTCATGATGAGAAAAATGCCATTTTTTAGATTGGTCGTGAAAAACGGTCGTGTGTATGCTCCATGGCATTTTTTGCGACGAGAAAACTGCCGGAAAAAAATTAGAACCTGCTCTATTTTTTCTCGTCGTTTTTCACGTCGTGAAAAATGGTCGTGTGTACGCTTTTACGAAGGGAAAAAATACGCGCATGCTCAGAATCAAGTATGAGACGGGAGCGCTCGTTCTGGTAAAACTAGCGTTTAGAATGGAGATAGCACATTCGTCACGCTGTAACGAACTGAAGAGCACGAGGCTAAAAAGCGCAAATCGTCTCTCACCAAGCTTTACTAACACGAGGATCAGCAAATGCAGCCCAAAGGGTGGCGCCATTCGAATGGAACTTCCCCTTTATAGTGCCGTCGTACGTGTTGTACGTCACCGTGCTTTGCTTGAGTGTTTTTTTTCCTGAACGTGTGTATGCAAGGCAGGCTTGAGAGGAATCACGACGAATCACGTCGAGAAAAACTTTGTTTTTTTGCATGACAGGAAAAACGGTCGTGTGTACGCGGCATAAGCCTTCAAAATGGGGACTTTTCATTCTTCAAGTTCGGGTTCTATAGACTTTAATAGGGTTCGCGACCAAACTTTTTTGCATGTTTGGTAGTTCTGATGCAAACCTAACTGGGGGGGGGGGGGGTGTTTGGCTCAACTCTATTAAAGAACACTCACATAGTATGGGCCTAAATAAATTCTATGATATCAGAACAAAGGGCTAAGGTTTTGCAGTTTGCTCTGTGTATTATTAAAGTTACTATTTATTTAAGAATGTCAACCACTTGGGTGTAACTTTAGGTACCATACACCCATTTACAGTTGGGGATTACTTTTGGGCTTAGTTATATTTATACAGCAAGGAGTAATCACTTTGATTTCTTAAGATGAAAGCGCAGCAATCGTGGAAATATTCTTTGCTAAAGGTATGTTTGACCTAAAAGTTCTTTCCCATACACATAGGAATCAGATTTTGAAGACTGGATTGTTCCTAGAGAAGCAATCTGGTTTCCACGCCCAGCCATACTGTGCCAGAAAAAATATCTACATACAGAACCAGTCAGTTAGTTAATGGGTACACAGATGTTTGTTTTTACCTTCTAGAAGCTGCGGAAAGTGCATATAAATAATGTTACATCTAAATGCTGTGACGGGTGTTTGGTTTCCTGATAACAAGGTAATGATGTTGTCGTTTTTTGGTGACATCTAGATAATAATAGTTTGGGGCATATGAGCCTAAATACAGGAAGAGGGGCCATAAAGGGCTTTCCAGAACGCCTTTTATTTTTAAATTTTCAGTAAATCATGATGTTAAAATGTAATTTCAGTGTTCGATCCTCTGCCTCTCAACTTTCCTTAAAGTTGAAATCATACACTATATTATTCCCCAAATAAATACTGTAATTTATGAAATCATGGTAATGAAACTCTACCCATCTAGTGGGGGACTGCATGAAAGAATGGCTAGAGAAAATTTGCTGCCTTGGTCACCTCCCTGCATTTAGCTTACCGACTAAATAGTGAAGGGACAGCAGCACATGGGTGCGTTATCTTTGTTAACAAGCCCACAGTGTCAGGGTTGCCAATCGTCTGTTAATTCACAGATTAATTACTAAAAAAGATGTGTTTTTCTCGCATCTGTAATTGTCTGTAGACAGGAGCCAGTGCCAGTAAAAATGTCTCCTCGACCATTGAGTATATATTGTACATGTGCAGTTCCGAGGCAGCTGATTCAAGATCAGATAAGCTTGGAAAGCTGGATGACAACATTTTGCACAGAGGCTATTACACAGTATAGTGCCATATTTGGTGTGAACAATTGCCTAAACTGACTTAGGTTAGGATATTAAAGTATAAATAAAGACAAAACTTTTTTTTTGTTTTTTGTTTTAGATGGAGTGGTGAGGGATAGTGTTGAGCGAACCCGAACTGTAAAGTTCGGGTCCGTACCGAACTTTAGCCTTTTCCCGAACCCGAACCCAGACTTTGCGCAAAAGTCCGGGTTCGGCAATCTAATTACGCATTTAGAAATGCTTCAGGGGCCAGCCAATCACCTTTTGATTAGCTGGTGTGCCCTTAGAGGCCATCATAGCCATGCCTACTAATGGCATGGCTGTGATTGGTCAGTGCAACATGTGACCCAGCTTCTATATAAGCTAGAGGCACACAGCACACACGTCACTCTGCTTCAGAATAGATAGGGAGAGGATCTAGTCTGCTGCTGCTGCTTTTAGGGAGAGATAGAAAAATACATGAGTTAGTCCTGATTCTGGAATCTGAGGGAAAAGATAGAGACAGTGTAGTGTAGGGCCAGGTTCCTGTTTTTTGCTTTTAGGGAGAGAGATATATTATATAGGAATAGGAGTCCAGATTCAGAGATATAACTCAGCGATCTGCATAGGTTTACCTGTTTGTGTTGCAGTGCAGTCTTTTTACACTGCTATGAGCCCAGTGTCAGAGAAAATCTACCTTTTATCTGCAAGCTCAGTGCACCAGCACTGCATATATTACGTTGAGAGATACACCGTTTCCATACTGTGGGTGTATTCTGCTCTTGGAAAAGGATCCATTTAGGACAAAAAAAAAAAGGCACTTTATTGTGCTCTTTTCCAAAAGACCCATTGGGCAAAAAAAAAAAAAATCCATTTTATTTTGCTCGTGCAAAAAAAGACCCGTTTAGGGCAAAAAAAAATAAAAAATTTGCACTTTAATGTACGCTTGCAAAAAGAGCCATTTAGGGCCACAAAAAATATTTTGCAGTGTGTTATACATATGTGGAGGTGTGTGAAATAAACAATTTATATATAGTTTTCTTCTACTGTGCTATACTAAAAAAACAACATTTTTTTTGAATAGCATTTTCTGCAGTTCTGTAGCTGTGCGATTCAGTGGTTACGTACTGTGGGTGTATTGTGGTCTTCCAAAAAACGCCATTTAGGGCCACAAAAAATATTTTGCAGTGTGTTATACATATGTGGAGGTGTGTGAAATAAACAATTTCTAAATAGTTTTCTTCTACTGTGCTATACTAAAAAAACAAAAATTTTTTTGAATAGCATTTTCTGCAGTTCTGTAGCTGTGCGATTCAGCGGTTACGTACTGTGGGTGTATTGTGGTCTTCCAAAAAACGCCATTTCAGGGCCACAAAAAATGTTTTGCAGTGTGTTATACATATGTGGAGGTGTGTGAAATAAACAATTTCTAAATAGTTTTCTTCTACTGTGCTATACTAAAAAAACAACATTTTTTTTGAATAGCATTTTCTGCAGTTCTGTAGCTGTGCGATTCAGCGGTTACGTACTGTGGGTGTGTTCTGCTCTTCCAAAAACACCCATTTAGGGCAACATCCTAAATTTGGAAAATATAAGGTCAAAGGGACGTGGTGGCCACGGTCGTGGTGCTGCTGGTGGAGCTCCTGTTGCAGGGAGAGGACGTGGTGGATCTGTGCCAGATACACGCACAAGTGAAACACCTTCCTCAGGTGCGAGTAGGCGACCGAGCCTGCGGCGGTATTTTGACGCGCCTAATGAGGCTGTACGAATGTTTAGGCCAGGACAAGTACAGGCGATAGTAGATTGGGTTGCTGACAGTGCCTCGGGTTCCTTCACATTGTCTCCCACCCACTCTCCTGATGAAAGATCAGAGTTGGCACCTGAAACCCATGTCCATCAGTCTTTCACCTCACCCCCTTGCAAATCAGTCAAGCAGTCTGAGCCCCAAATCATGCAGCAGTCTCTTCTGCTTTTCAATGACTCTGTTAGCAGGGTTTCCCAGGGCCATCCACCTAGCCCTGCCCCAGAAGTGGAAGAGATTGAGTGCACCGATACCCAACCACTTATGTTTCATGATGAGTACATGGGAGGACCATCGCAGTACGTCTCGGATGATGACGAAACACAGGTGCCAACTGCTGCTGCTTTCGCAATTGTGCAGACAGACAAGGAGGGCAGGGGTGAAGACTGGGTGGAAGATGATGTGGAGGACGATGAGGTCCTCGACCCCATGAGGAATCAACGTTATGCAGGTGACCAGTGTAGTTTGGAGGAAGAGGCGGTGGTCGCACAGAGCCACCAGCACAGCAGAAGAGGGAGCAGGGTGCAAAAGCGGAGCGTCCGTCCCCTAGACAGTATGTCTGCTACTCCCCAACGCAGCAAGGGACCGAGCACACCAAAGCCAGGTCCAAGGAGTTCCCTAGCGTGGCAGTTCTTCACACAATGTGCTGATGACAAGACACAAGTGGTTTGCACGCTGTGCAATCAGAGCCTGAAGCGAGGCATAAACGTTCTCAACCTGAGCACAACCTGCATGACCAGGCATCTAAGTGCAAAGCACGAGCTGCAGTGGAGTAGACACCTCAAAAACCAAGAAAGGTCTCTGGCTCCTCCTGCTTCCTCTTCTGCTGCAGTCTCGGCCTCTTCATCCACCTCTGTAGTGACAGTGGCACCTGCCACCCCGCAAACAGAGGATCTGCCAGCAACACTACCACCTGGGTCACCAACCATCTCCACAATGTCCCATGGAAGCGTTCAGCTCTCTATCTCCCAAACATTGGAGCGGAAGAGGAAGTACCCCCCTAGCCACCCGCGATCCCTGGCCCTGAATGCCAGCATTTCAAAACTCCTGGCCTTTGAAATGCTGTCATTCCGTCTGGTGGAGACGCAGAGTTTTAAAAGCCTGATGGCATTGGCTGTCCCACAGTACGTCATGCCCAGCCGCCACTACTTTTCCAGGCGAGCCATCCCTTCCCTGCACAACCAAGTGGGGGACAAAATCAGGTGTGCACTGCGCAACGCCATCTGTGGCAAGGTCCACCTAACTACGGATGCGTGGACTAGTAAGCACGGTCAGGGACGTTATATCTCCCTAACAGCACACTGGGTAAATGCAGTGGCGGCTGGGCCTGAGGCAGATAGCAGTTTGGCGCATGTCCTTCCACCACCGAGGATTGCAGGGCGCTTCAGTTTGCCTCCTGTTGCTAACTCCTCCTACTCCGCTTCCTCATCCTCTGCCGCCTCCTCATCCGGTCAGCGTAACACCTTCACCACCAACTTCAGCACAGCCAGGGGTAAACGACAGCAGGCAGTTTTAAAACTTTCCTGTTTGGGGGAAAAACCCCACACCGCGCAGGAGTTGTGGAGGGACATGGAACAACAGACCAATGAGTGGTTGCTGTCAGTGAGCCTCAAGCCTGGCCTGGTGGTGTGCGATAATGGGCGAAATCTCGTAGCAGCTCTGGGCCTAGCCGGTTTGACGCACATCCCTTGCCTGGCGCATGTGCTGAACTTGGTGGTCCAGAGGTTCCTTAAAAATTACCCCAATATGCCAGAGCTGCTGCAGAAAGTGCGGGCTGTGTGTGCGCACTTTCGGCGTTCTCACCCTGCTGCTGCTCGCCTGTCAGCGCTGCAGCGTAACTTCGGCCTTCCCGCTCACCGCCTCATATGTGACGTGCCCACAAGGTGGAACTCCACCTTGCACATGCTGGCCAGACTGTGCGAGCAGCAGCAGGCGATAGTGGAGTTTCAGCTGCAGCAATCACGCGTGAGTCGCTCTGCGGAACAGCACCACTTCACCACCAATAACTGGGCCTCCATGCGAGACCTGTGTGCCTTGTTGCGCTGTTTCGAGTACTCCACCAACATGTCCAGTGCCAATGACGCTGTTCTCAGCGTTACTATCCCAGTTCTATGCCTCCTTGAAAAAAACGCTTCAGGCAATGATGGAAGAGGATGTGGCACAGGAGGATGAGGAGGAGGAGGAGGAAGCGGGATCATTTCAAAGGCTTTCAGGGCAGTCTTTCACAAGTGGCTACGAGGGTGGGTTCCTGCACCAACAAACGCCAGGTACACAATTGTCCGGCAGAAAGGGCACAGTTCTGGAGGATGACGAGGTGGAGGAGGAGATGGAGGAGGAGGAGCCATTTTCACAGCAGGGTGGCACCCAGACCAGCTCGTGGCCATCACTGGTGCGTGGCTGGGGGGATACAGAGGACACAGACGATACACCTCCCACAGAGGACAGCTTTTCTTTGCCTCTGGGCAGCCTGGCACACATGAGCGATTACATGCTGCAGTGTTTCCGCAATGACCGCCGAGTTGCCCACATTTTAACTAGTGCTGATTACTGGGTGGCTACCCTGCTGGATCCCCGTTACAAGGACAACATACCGTCCTTAATTCCCTCACTGGAGCAGGATCGTAAGATGCGCGAGTACAAGCGCACGCTGGTAGATGCGCTGCTGGTGGCATTCCCACCTGACAGCGGGCGTACGGTGGAAGCACAAGGCGAAGGCAGAGGAGGAGGAAGAGGTCGCCAACGCAGCCGGGGCACCGGCAGCACCTCAGAAGGCAGGGTTAGCATGGCTGAAATGTGGAAAAGCTTTGTCAGCATGCCACAACAACCAGCACCACCAGCTGAGATGGAACGTCTTAGCAGGAGGCAGCATTTCACCAACATGGTTGAGCAGTATGTGTCCACAGGCCTACACGTACTGGATGATGGGTCTGCCCCCTTTAACTTCTGGGTCTCCAAATTGGGCACATGGCCGAGCTTGCCCTTTATGCCTTGGAGGTGCTGGCCTGCCCTGCAGCCAGTGTATTATCTGAACGTGTATTTAGCACGGCAGGGGGCGTTATCACAGACAAGCGCAGCCGCCTGTCCAGAGCCAATGTGGACAAGCTCACGTTCATTAAAATGAACCAGGCATGGATCCCACAGGACTTGTCCGTACCTTGTGCAGAATAGACATGTATACCGGTGTTGTGACAAAAACTGTCCGGCCATTGGATTGTGTCCGGCCCATACTGCGAAGGCGCAGCGCTTGCGCAGTACAGAGGACAAGGAGATTCACAAAATCTCCGAAGATGAACGGCGCCTGCGCCGTGAGTGCAGGTTCAAGCCCCACCATCCAAGTGGACATACGGTAGCACATAGTAACAGGGCCCCTCACGGGCTCGGTTTGATCGCCACGCTTCGGGCACGGCCTCACTTGGCTCGGCTTGAACCACGGATGGTGTGGCCTTCACCTGAACTCACCACGCAGGCGCCGTTCGTCTTGGGAGATTTTCGAAATCCCATTGTCCTACATACTGAGCAAGCGCAGTACAGGGTGGACACTATTTGACGGGGGACAGAATTCGACACATCACCGGCCTTACCCAGCCATTGTTGTATTTTTGAACCAGTGTTGGCTACCTCGTCCTCCTCCACCGCCGCTTCCACCTACACAGCCACATCCACCGCCACCTCAACCTCCTACTCCATATGGACCTCGTCCTCCTAGATCAAGATTATAATTTTTTTTTAATTTTTTTGTAGCGCACAGATCCTTTCCCCCTTACCTGCCTTTATGTTGTTGGCTCCTCGCAGGAGGGAGAAAGGCACACCGCACTACCAGCCCGTACCCTCCTATATAAAGAGGTTGAGCGGTGTACTTGACGGGCCGTGTCCACAGCCGGAGTCAAAACTCCTCCAGAGGATGATTCTCACCTCTACTGTATGTAGAGGCAAGTCCTTTAATTCCCAGTAAAGTCAATGTCCACACCAGCTGAAATTACAACTCTTATTCTCTCATGGCAAAATAAACTCTACTCGGATAGAAAAGGTTAGAGCAAAGAAACAGGACAGCTTAAGGTGTGGAGGAGGTCCAGGCACAAACGTAGCACATTCACTTCACTGCTTAGGTTTCTCAAACAGTTTATGGTGCACGGTCTCTGCCACAGACCGGGTGTACAAGGCCCCTGCCACGGACCTGGAGAACTTTGGTCTCTGCCACAGACCAGGGTGTATAAGGCCCCTGCCACGGGCCTAGTGAATAAGGCCTCTGATACAGTCAAGATGACCTTGAGCTTCTCCTTCTACGAACCTAGCCCATATCAAGGGGAAGACATCTCTCCAGGGAGTCAACAGACCCTTCCTTCACCGTGACTCCCGCATCGGTCCATTAGAATGATCCTCCCTTCCCTGGAACATGGTCCCCTACACGAGGCGGCACCCTAAGACTCCTCGACCCTTAGCGGACTCCAGACGAAGGCTCTGGACTCCAGGCTTTACTCCCGCACCTAGGCCTCCATACCCAGGGCAGCAGGAACTCCAGGATAGTACCTCACCCCAGGCTAAATGTACCCGAGATGGAACAGGAACACATGCACCCAGGCCGAAGGCACCTGGGCGTGGACCCCACTGGACATCAGCCCCCAGGCCAAAGGTCTGCCCCTTTTATATGCTCTCCCGGCATGCACAGCAGGTTCCCCGCCCCGCTTTACTACTGCCAAGAGGGGACACAAAAGGCACAGCACTGTATCGGCGGTTCAACCCTAGCCTACCATGGCAGCGCCACCTGTAGGCCGCAGGGAACTGCACACCAATACTGTCCCCCGAGGACAAAATGGTCCATGAATCCTACAGAATTAGGGTGTTTGAGCCTATTTACCACTCAAACACTTCCCTTAAATTTAGCACCCCGCTACATTTTTATTTCAAAGTATTTTATTTTCCCACTAGCTTATCCATTCAATTGAATAATTTATTCCAGAAAGGGCGTATTCTGGGGCATTCCCACCATATGTGTGGCATCGTGCCGTTGAGTTTCTGAGGTTCTTAATGACTTCCCGTACCTCTTCTGCTGAAAAGGGGGCCTCCAGCATATTTTTTTCTTTTTTTCTTTTTTTTATGTTATTTTAAGTTATTTCCCTATCCACATTTGTTTGCAGAGCACTTGCCATGCTCTTAACAACATTTTGCTGCCATTTGCAGCCCTCTAGCCCTTTCCATTACTTTTTAAGAGCCTTTTTAGTCCTTTTTAGTCCGGGTCCCCATTGACTTCAATGGGGTTCGGGTTCGGGTCCGGGTTCGGGTTAAAGTTCGGTCCCGAACACGAACTTTTTTCCGAAGTTCGGCCGAACCCGTCGAACCCGAACATCCAGGTGTCCGCTCAACTCTAGTGAGGGATTAAAACACCTGTCCTTTTTTATTGCTGTCTTTGTCCCCATTAGGGAGATTCACCCTCTCTGTTTGTCTTGTTTACTGGTATCATTGAAATTGAAAGCAAATGAAAAGCCCAATTTTTGGTTGACACCAGAAAAGGAATAGAGGGGAAATCTTCCAATGGGGACACTAGTTTTAGTGACCCTTGTGACACACTGGGATTTCCTCACTTTTGAGGGATTTCCTCTCACTTCCTGTTTTAGCAATGGGACAGAAAGTGAAGAGTAATCTTCCCAATGGGACAGATGGTAAAAAAAAACCTCCCTTACTCTATCCAAAATTTAAATAAATGTTTTGCCTTTATTTACACTTTGCGTGTGCATTTTATACAAACACATATTGAGTCTTCTGTTATACAGCGGTATCACAATCATGTTCCCAACATATTTCGCCTATCAGGGCTTCTTCAGGGGATTTGATGATAGCTGTTAGTATAAGAGCTATATCAAAACAAGCAACAGAGTGTCACAGAATGTCAGACATGATACATGATTTACAACAATAAGATATGTTACTCACATACATATAAATAGCTTATTCAGTATGTCAGATCATCAGAAGCTTACCCTAGGGAGGTGGCCACTGTTTTTTGACGATTGATTTTTTATGATGATCTGACATACTGAATGAGCTATTTACATGTATGTGAGTAACAAATCTTATTGTTGTAAATGTGTGTTTCTGTTACTTGTTTTGATATAGCTCTTATACAAACAGCAGCTGTTAATTACCCTGAAGAAGCTCTGATAGGCAAACATGTTGGGAATATGATTGTGATACCGCTGTGTATGTGAACACTCTATGACAGTGTAACCGAGATATGTGTATATTATCTATTTTTTATTGAATTGTAACCTTGTGTACCAATAAATTATGTCATTTAAATTCTCCTCTCACTGTTTGTGTAGACTATTATATGGCACCTAGAAAATCCCATACTACCATGACCATTTTCTATTAGTATACAGCCCCCAATTCTGGTAGTCTGTTAAGTGTGTCTGTATACATAATTAATGCATATTTTCCTGGATTTCAGAAGTTTGGAATCTTTAAAATGTATATCCAAATGTAATGTTTTTTCTTAGTTTTGGGAGGAGTGGGCAAAGATTAGAACCCCTGTCATGTGTTTAAAACTAAAAAAAATTCCCCTAATTTCCTGTCCTGCTGACAGCGTTTTATCAAACAGGAAGTGAGGGGAAGTTCCAACAGTAACACAGACAGAAATGTAAAAAAATGCTTTTCTTTGGTAGAGGTGGGGAAGGCTAGAGCTCCTCTCAGATTTTTATTTATATCTGTTTTACTGTCACAGAGGAACAGGAAGTTAGGAGAAATCTCTCTAATAGAGAAAGAGTAAAAGAGAAACTATATGAGCCTATTCACACTGCAACACATATGTAAATTCAAATTTCAGCCTAAAGCCTGGTACACGCTATCTGTTTTTTTTTCCGTTCAACCCAGCGACTGAACGACAAAAAAAACTGAAGCGCTCAGGAGGAGCCACTGTACTAACTATCTTATGTTAGTACAGCAATTTCCCCCACTGAGCTATTGTGTTCTGAAATGGGGACGCCTCCCCCGTGCCAAAACACACCAGTCAGCGCTAATTCGGTGTAGTTCGGCAGACCTTTTTCTGTCACACTACTTCGACAGAAGCCGGTTGGCTTCTGTCACACTGGCTACTGTACACACAGGCCAAATGTCAGCTGGTTTCTATTGAACCGGCCGATGCCACCCAAAATTCGGCCTGTGTGTTCCCTTAATACTTTTTGGAACTCCCTAGCAGTAACACATGTTTAAAGCTCCAGCTAGTGGTGTACAGTTCCACAATTCAGATTGTCTAGGCAGTTTTCATCCCAGGTGCTCAATGCAGATCTCCACGCCTGCCATGTGCATGGATGGTGGATTCAAGACCCTATTCCTGCCACCCCCTGATCCATATTCTTGACAACCCCCCTTTACACCTGGAGCACACTCACTTGCAGGGCCATGAGAAAAGTTGAGCTTTTGATAAAAAGACATTAACAAATAATCTGCTCATCTGCATATGGTTTACTGAGCAATAGCAGTGTACACTGGATCACAAAGCATCAATGGCCGAGTGACAAGTTACATTACATTACTCAGGCACATATCCAATGGGAAGGGGGAAATTATGATTATCTGAGATAGCATTGTAAGTGTCACATAAAATGATAAATTACCTTTACATGTTAATTAAGGCGAGAAAAAAAGAAGGCGAATGACAATTCTACATAAGTGTTGTGCCACATCCAGTATTCAAGAGCAAAAAAGGAATTTCCCCTAATCAGACTTTAAAGGCACTAAGTAATATTAGTATATAAGTAACACAAATAATGTAGAAAAAGTTTATTAATGTTTAAATGACAATAAAATACATATGAAATGAGAAATGCTGATTAAACTAAAGCAAGTTAACAGATATCACCATGCTGGGGGGTATACATGAAAAAGCCCCCTTATATCCGACGCGTTTCAGGATATAGTATTCCTTCAGGGGTGTGTAGCAAGGAGATATTCATCTGAAGTATAATCAAAATATATATGCCTAATCAGTTTCACAAGTTAAGCCCTGTACACACGATCGGTTTGACTGATGAAAACCGTCCGATGGATGGTTTTCATCAGACCAACCGATCGTGTATGGGACCCATCGGTCTTTTTTCCATCGGTTTTAAAAAATAGAACATGTTTTAAACTTTTCCGATGGATAAAAAAACGATCGAAAACTCCGATCGTCTATGGGCAAGTCCATCGGATCAAAAACCCACGCATGCTCAGAATCAAGTCGACGCATGCTCAGAAGCATTAAACTTCATTTTTCTCGGCTCATCGGAGTGTTTTACGTCACCGCGTTTGGAACGGTCGGTTTTTTGACTGATGGTGTGTGGGCAAGACTGATGAAAAACAGTTTCATCGGATTTCCGATGGACAAATCCATCGGACGAAAATCCATAGGTTATCCGATCGTGTGTACAGGGTTTAAGAGAATCTTAACAGTCATATTATATAGCAATACATGGTTTTATAGTTAATCACTTACATGATTTCGTTTAGGAGGGTAGGTTTCAGCATTTTCCCAAAGTAATAAACTTTTTCTACATTATTTGTGTTACTTATATACTAATATTACTTAGTGCCTTTAAAGTCCGCTTAGGGGAAATTCCTTTTTTGGTCTTACATGTTAATTAAAGTCTTATATATATATATATATATATATATATATATACCAAAAAGCCATAAAAAATAACATGAAAGAAAACCCATAATACAAACGAAAAACCATAACCAAAGGTACAAGGCCGACCATCCTTGCCTATCCACCTACTTCTAACCACCACCCACATATCTAGAACAATAGTTACAATCATGAGTCAAAATTTACAGATATTCTCAACATCTTTTCATTCCTACAGTGTCTACACAGAACTTAAAAAGGAGAAAGAACTCAGAACACAACAAGATGTAGGACATAGCTCACTTCACTTCACGCCGACATATCTTCTTTTTAACTCCATCTTGTTACATGCTAATAACTCAACTCCATGTTGTATCTCATCCTAACACCTGCTTATTATGTTGTTTCAAACTATGGCTCAAAGGATCAAGCCGAACATGGAATAGGGGGCTTGGGTAACCCAATGCATGTTCTGTTTGAAAGATTATTTTCTCACCTTCAGAAGGGAAGACCTCTTCCCAGTCCCACTAGCTGTGTGTAGTACTCTGAATTTTCAGTCCTGCGCATTACTTTATCCCAGCTGATTACAGCGCTGTACTGATTACCTTTTGCTCCACATGCCTAGGACTTCTCACTCATCACATCACACTAAACAAAGGCCAACTTTTGCAAACAACATCTTTACTTGAAATATTTTTAAACTGTCTGCAGCAATGGGAAGAGCATATAGTCCCACAGACCTGGTATGCAGCAATATCATAACAATCCATACATTTTGCAACTGGCCCCATGCAAAAGTATTTCTCTAAAAACTGTCCAGTAAGGTGAAAGGAGGGGGCATTGCGGTACCCACAATTGTAAAAACACGTTCTTTGGCTTTCTTTCCTATTCCAGGGTTGAAGCCCCCATCTGCAGACTAAGTCTCCCCCTGAAGAGTAGAGCCCTAACAGGTCTTCTATCCATTTCTGGAGGTCTCTCCTGCTGCTCCCTAATAAGTCCCACCCATCCCTTAAGTACTAAGAAAAATGTCTCTCTCCACTTACAGGGAGGGTACACAATAAAAGAAAAAGTGCTAAGCCCCCTCTACAGTCTTCCTACTAGTAAGGGGAGTTTGCTCTGTCATCCTGTAAGGCCAGATTTACATTGTTCCCTGGGTGCTGCAATGTTGCATAATAATTGTAAATAGGAAGTTTAAGTCCAACTACAAATTGTTTCCCACGGAATAAAACAGCACAATTCTACTCTGCTCACTCTCGCTTTCCTCCTATCTTTCTCCTGAAGCTGGGGCATTTCTTTCACCTCACTAAAATCTCTGGCACCTCTGATTTTTTCCCCACTGCAGCTGTGCTGCATGTACCATAGAAAAATAGGGCGACAATTGCATTGTACTTAGTGCCCCAGAGCAAAAAAATGCTGGTTTATTTTTCCTCCAACACTATTAGTCCTATTTTAGCCCCATAGCATGGTACACTATGTGCTCTGCTAATACACCCTTTTGTTTGCTACAGTGCACTAAACATGACACAATAATTGCCTCTATTTTGCCATGGGAGATGTAGCTTGGCTAACTCCCCCATTTTGGCATGGCATGCCACAGCACTACATTTTCTGTGGCAAAAAAATTGAACTAAAGGGCACTTGCTGTTACTTTTCTTCCACTTCCCTACTATTACTACACCGCTAGAGCTTTGTAAAAAGATTCAGTATTTATGGGTACAGGGAAACACTGTGGTCAATCATCAGACTAGTGGGAGGGAGCATAGTTAGTATGAAATGTCATATTATATATACTGTATTTATTGGCGTATAACACTCACTTTTTTACCCTGAAAATAGAGGGTAAACTGTGCCTGCGTGTTATACGCAGGGGGCTGTGGAAAGTTTTTTTCCTGAAACTTCCCTCTTAACGTTAGGGTGCGTGTTATATGCCTGTGCGTGTTATATGCCGATAAATACGGTAGTTACATTGGAATTCAGTGGTTTTCTGCTATTACATAGGTGTCAGGAAGCTCTGGAAAGTTAAGAGCTGGCATACAGTATTTATGGTGTCTAAATCCACCTGTTAATTTCCATACTTTTGAATTAGTAAAGTCACTTAAACCCCCTCCTCGTTTGTTAGCATGTATCACTTTCACTATACATTGTTTCCTTGCTACAATTTTTATAAAAGTTGGCATAATAGTCATTTAACCTGTTCAAATTCGTATATGTACAGTATATAATGTGTTTGATGTCATCTATTGATTTTTACCTATTTGCTCTTCTTTTTAATGATGGCTTTGTTACTATACTACTCCTTTGATAATGATTTACTGGAAAAAACTGTCACACAATGCTTTTCTTTAGTTATACAGTTATTGTATATACCTTATAAGTCGAGTTTTTCAACACATTTTTTTGTGCTGAAAATGCCCCCCTCGGCTTATACTCGTCTGTGTCCATCTTCACCTTTGTGCG
The DNA here is from genome assembly GCA_029206835.1 of Rana muscosa. NCBI lineage: Eukaryota > Metazoa > Chordata > Amphibia > Anura > Ranidae > Rana > Rana muscosa. Next base: position 1,108,426,358 of record CM055122.1, on the reverse strand, counting down.
CCTGATCCCGGCCAGCCGTAGGTTTCCTGGACCCCAAACTTGGCATTTCTCCGGTGATTTTGGGAACCCGGTACTGGCCGGCCCTAGGTCCCCAAACTTGGCACACATGTAGCCAAACTCTTAACCTACAAGTGTGCAAAGTTTGTTGTCCAGGGGACCTACGGCCGGGGAGCACAGATTTTTCAAAGCCGGGCATCCCTTCCATAGACTCCCATGTTAAACGTGAAGTCTAGTCACACAGCGCTGGAGATCAGGTAGGGAGATTGGGCACAGTGAGGCATGCGCACAGTGACAGAGAGGCATGGGCACAGTGAGGCATGGTCACAGTGAGGCATGGGCACAGTGAGGCATGGACACAGTAAGGCACAGTGAGGCATGCACATGGACACAGTGAGGCAAAGTGAGGCACAGTGAGGCATGCAGGTGTACACCCTAGGCTTATACTCGAGTCACTAAGTTTGCCCAGTTTTTTGTGGTAAAATTAGGTGCCTCGGCTTATATTCGGGTCGGCTTATACTCGAGTATATACGGGTATGTTTTTTTGTTTTTTTTATAACACCTATATGTATATTCATATCATGACCTGAGATTTGTGATTAATCCACTAGGTGGCCTGCCATAGAAAAGTAAAGTTGGAATGGTATCCATAATGATCCTATGTTGGTCCCAAATAGGCACTGTATTATACATAATATGCTGTATTGTACATAATATTTTTTCAATATATAACACTAAACTTGATTTTTTTCCCCTTGAGAAGATTGTTGTGTGACCATTTCAACTCACTAATAATTTTTGTATTGTTGAAAGTTACAAAATTAACTATATACAGTATATCATTTGTATTCTTAACGCTTAGAAAATGTACTTTTCTCTACAAAACAAAATGTAGTCATTTTCATATTTGTGGTACAAGTCCCATTGAGAATTCTGTTTGTATTTTTTAGAGTTGATTTGTCCTATTTGGCTCTGAAAATAAATTTCTGTTTATTGTGATAGAGTATCTAACCAAAATAAAAGGCAGTAAAATATATGTTAAAATCTGTATATTTGTTACCAGTTTGGATGTTTGGTTCCACATCTGGCAAATTTACATATAGGTTCTTACAATAATACTGGCGTCATCAATTATTGTATAATAATTTACTGGAACATGATAAAGAAATTCTGGCACTGCAGTTTACAGTACTGTACCCCATCCAAGTCTTTTTTTGGCACTCATTTGCAGGTTTTATAACAGATCTGGTTCCAATTCCACCCTTATCTACACCATGTTTACATGTGCTAAAAATATATTGACTATAACAATTTTGGAGTCATTATTAAAGATTTTTTTTTTTTTATACAGGGTATAATAGGATTGTCTGGTATTCCCGGTGTTCAAGGTCGTATTGGAAAAGATGTGAGTTATAATTGAAAGAATGTTTTGCTCCATTCTGTTTGCTGTTCTCTGCATTCACAGTCTAACTCTAAATCTATCAAATGTGAACTTCCAGGGTGCCCTTGGTGTACGTGGCAAGGAAGGAGACATTGGACTTTTTGGATCAAAGGTATGCTGCAAACATACACTTTCAGTGTTTTCACTACAGTTCTTCACTTGGTTGTTAAACTAGGTAAAATAAACCACTGCCTTCATAGGACTTTAAACCAATTTTTATATTTTTATTGTTTGTGATTGAGTATTATTTGCAAAGTCATTTTTCCCCACATTCACTAAGCTAAGTGAAAATTCCCTTTCCAAAATGAATGTTCTCTACTCCTTTAGTACATCAACCCCAGCGATTTTGGCTTGACATCCGTTACAGTTTTTTGTGTGTTGTTATACCTAATGGCTAAATGTTTCTTGATATGCAGTTTTTCAAATTATGCTAGAAAATTGCAAAATATTATTTCGTTCTTCAAGCTAGTTAGCTGGTCTTATCCCAATTCTGTTCTACAACGTGATCCTAAATTTTGAGTTTGAGACTTTTGTGCTTTTGTTACCCAGAGCCATGCCCTCTGTTGTTCTTTGGAGTTATAGCTGCTCGCTCTTACGCTATTTTGCTCAAGTGTTTTTTCTTTGGTTTGTGGGATTATTATTATGTGATGGATAGTCGATTAGTATTTTAAAATGTTATTCCATTGTTCCTGTGAATTTCCTTTCATAAAACTCATATTTAACTTAATTTAACCAACAAGACAGTTACTTATTTTCCTTTAAAAGCATTTAGACTAAATTCTGCAGTTAATAAGGTCACAAATGTTTGAAGTTAAGGAGGTAGATTGCAAAGCTTTTATTTTCAGAATTAGAAACAAAAGTGTTTATTCTCCCAAAAATCTGAAGAATAATAAGTGGCAAATTTAATTTAAACTTTGCTTAGACAGACTTTAACCACAATGGTTAGAGCCCATTCACACAAGGGCAACTTTGGATCCAACTTCAAATCGCCCCAGGTCGCCCCTAGTCGCCTCAAGTTGCGCTGGCTGAGAAAATCAATGTAAATTAATGGAGCCGTCTTAATGCACACTACTGCAGTGTTGCAGTGTTGCCCTCCATTCACACAGGGCCAACACGACTTCCAGCGCGACTTTGGCAGGCAACTTGGACACGACTTGAGTATGAATCACAGCGCGACCTGGAACTACTTTACATGGCAACTTAAAGTTGCCTGCAGGACAGGAGACATTCCAGTGGCCAATCAAACAAGAATCAGCTCTGTGGGAGGGAGGGGGGAGGAAGAGGTTTGCCTGAGAAATGTATGTTTTCTTCCTGGAAAGTTGCTCCTGTTAAGACAGGGGATCCGACTTCTGAGCGACTTCCATTGAAATCAATGGGAACAGGTCGCCTAGCAGTTGCCTAGAAGTCGGATTGAAGTAGTACAGGAACCTTTTCTGAAGTCGGAGTGACTGCAGTAGTGTGCATTAAGACGGCTCCATTAACTTACATTGATTTTCTCATGAGGCGCGACTTGAGGCGACTAGGGGTGACCTGGGGCGATTTGAAGTCGGATCCAAAGTTGTCCCTGTGTGAATGGGCTCTTAGGGTCTTTGTTTATTCAGCATCAATGGTGTTCTGCATAATCCTTTTACAAAAGATGACACCCCACTATAAAGTGTTAGAGGTTTTAATGGCACAATAAAAAAAAATTACAATAATAATTACATTTCTGTTAGTGATTAGGGCAGAATATTTTTAACTTCAATTTCAAGCTCACAAGAACAAACCCACCCTAAAATTTACTGTATTGTTTATATCATATTGTTCTTCTCCTAACAGGGAGACAAAGGAGACCGAGGGCCACCAGGTCCAGCTGGCTCTGAAGGACCAATGGTATCACACAATCATTTATATTTATTGTTATTTATACTCTATACATACTGTCCTACCAACAGTTGTTATTTCTTTACAATTTTTCTTATTATATTATTGCCCTTTATGAAGAAATACAAGTTTCTTAGCAATTTCAGAAAATAAGTTACTCATATAATCGTGATATTTAGAAGACTTTGGGAAATTGGTACTAAGTTTACATAGGCAAGTAGCTTCATGTATGTGTTCAGCTACAAATGTGGAAATAATTAAAGCAGCTTCCAAGGTAACCCTTGAGTATATGCAGTATTGCTCTGTTCTCTGTTAGCCAGTATTTACACATGCCAGTTTTTTGGAAGGGCTATACTGTTTTCATGCTGGCAGTCAAAACTGTTGGCATAAGGGTTGCCATGGACAGAGTATTTCCAGTTTTATGTAGACCTTAGGCACATACAGTTAATCCATCTTGTACTGGTGTGTGATATTGTATTCAGAATTATACTTTTATTAAGTATTGTTAAAAAAAAAATTGAAAATATATTATGCATTCAATGGTTCTGTGGTACTTTTATGAAAAATCATATTTTGACTGTCCATAGCAGTTATATTCCATGATACCGCTACCATGTAATCTCCAAAATTAAAAATAATGTGCCAAGTACACTAACCCATAACAATCAATCATAAACCATTATGTAACCTTAATAGACTGAAGTCAAATTGTTGTGGGCATGTTTTGTTATTGCTGTTTACCTTATTTATTTAACACACCCATATGTATTTTATAAAATGTGTGTGTTGTACTGCTATTATTGGTTTACAGTGCTTGAAAGCCATTTTCTATCCTCAAAAATTGTTTGAAAAAAAACTGTAGGGTGGCCTTATGCCCTGTACACACGATCGGATTTTCGATGGAATAAAATCCGATGGATTTTACCAGCGGAATTCCGATGAAGCTGACTTTCATCAGTCTTGCCAACACACCATCAGACAAAATTCCGACCGTCCAAAACGTGGTGACGTAAAACACTCAGACGAGCCGAGAAAAATTATGTTCAATGCTTCTGAGCATGCGTTGACTTGATTCTGAGCATGCGTGGGTTTTTTCTCCATTGGAGTTCCACACAGACAATCGGAATTTCCTATTGTTTTTTTTCCATCTGTAAAATTTAAAACATGTTCTATTTTTTTATACCGATGGAAAAAAGACCCATGGGGCCCACACACGATCGGTTTGTCCGATGAAGAAAGTCCATGGGTCTTTTTTCATCAGAAAAAACGTTTGTGTGTATGTGGCAATACATTGCAGGGTGGCTTTACAATAGATGGTTATCTAAGTCATCAAGAAAGAGAGGAAAGCCCCGTACACACGATCGGATAACCTATGGATTTTCGTTCGATGGATTTGACCATCGGAAATCTGATGAAACTGTTTTTCATCAGTCTTGGCCACATACCATCAGTCAAAAAACCGACCGTTCCAAACGCGGTGACGTAAAACACTCTGATGAGCCGAGAAAAATTAAGTTTAATGCTTCTGAGCATGCGTCAACTTGATTCTGAGCATGCATGGGTTTTTGATCCGATGGACTTGCCCATAGACGATCGGAAATTACCATCGGTTTTTAATCCATCGGAAATTTTTAAAACAAGTTCTATTTTTTAAAACCAATGGAAAAAAGACCGATGGGTACCATACACGATCGGTTGGTCTGATGAAAACCATCCATCGGACGGTTTTCATCAGTCAAACCGATCGTGTGTACGGGGCTGAAGTCTGCTTATCCTCATGGCTGGAAACAGATACAATCCACCCAATGTAATCAACAAAAGAATATAGTGCATGCAGTATCAAAGATTTGTTCAATTCTCTGTCTAGAAAAGATCACAGATAGTGATCTGGGAAAATCTCTGCACACAATAGAAGGCTTTTCTGGTGCTCAGAAGCAGTTACAAGCCACACAGGTTGCTTAAATCATTTGTATTACTTGCTTAACAAACCATGTATGACCAACTGTAGTTACATTTATTATCATGAGAGCAATGCAAGTGAGGAACAGTAATTAGCAACATGCTGCCTGAATTAATTACATATTTATTTATTTACATTATATAAATATAGGGTCCTAAGGGTGCAAGAGGTGATGCAGGAATCCCTGGCAAACCTGGCTCACAAGGTCTTCAAGGTCCAAAGGCAAGTACCTTATTTTTGTAAGGCTAAACCCATCATTGATTAGACATTGAAAACTCATGCCGCGTACACACGTTCGGAATTTCCGACAACAAAACCGTGGATTTCTTTCCGACGGACGTTGGCTCAAACTTCTCTTGCATACACATGGTCGCACAAATGTTGCTCGGAAACTCCGATCGTCAAGAACGCGACGTACAACACTACGACGAGCCGAGAAAAATGAAGTACAATGTTTCCGAGCATTCATCGAATTGATTCCGAGCATGTGTAGGATTTTTCTGTGCGTCGCAATTGGATACACACGATCGGAATTTCCGACAAGAACTTTTGTTGTCGGAAAAATTGAGAACCAGCTCTCAAACATTTGTTGTCGGAAATTCCGACAGCAAATGTCCGATGGAGCCAACACATGGTCCGAATATCCGACCAAAAGCTCACATCGAACATTTGTTGTCGGAAATTCAGATCGTGTGTACGCGGCATAAGGGTAATTGACACTAGGGTAAACCTTGTATTTTTATGTAATATTTGTTTCTCTGTGTACAGGGCTCAAAGGGAGACATTGGAGATGATGGTGTAAAGGTAATAGATATGAAGCACTTCAATTCTGTTGTGTGAATTTTGACTGTAATAACATTGTATTTGCTTGCTCTAAAGAAAGGTGTCAACTTCTCTCAATGTGATGTAAATTTACTAGTACAAATATTTACTATATACTGGTCTTTTACTTAAAGAGATTGTAAACCTCCATTTTCAAGTTGTACCTATAGGTAAGCCTATAATGCACTGTTTAGGAGATATTTACTTTGTACTGCGCCAATGATGTCATTGGCGCATGCGCTTTGAAGAATTGGCCCTCCGAACCGTTTCTTCACTAGCGAGTGCCGTGACTGGTGGCTCCCGCGTGCAGGAGTGTCGTCACGCGACTCCGGCCAGTCACAGAGCCTGAGTCCGCAGACCCAGAAAGAAATAGGGGTGAACATGGATGCGGCCTCCAGCGGGGACAATGTGGGCTTCGTTTGCAGGTAAGTGCCACATAATGGGCTAGTATGCGATGCATACTAGCCCATTATGCTTTTACTTTGCAGGGAACAAAAAATAAAGTAAAACCCATCAGGGTTTACTTACTCTTTAATAGATTATTGGCCATTATACATAATACACTATTTGAATTTGTTGTATCCTTTGTACTTTAAAACAAATATAATTTATTATTTTTCTTTAAGCAACGTTGGTACAGTTGATGTTTATGTTTTTTTACATATTGATGTTATCATGTTTATAAAATCAGTTAAAAGACAATGGTACCTTTATACCCACCCCTCTATAGCTGCATTAGTGCTCTGGCCCCAAACCAAAGACCCAAGACACTAAATATGTCCCCCCAGGTATCTTGCAACACTACTACTTTCACCACATTATACTGTTTATTATTGTACATTCATATCAGTATCTGCCCTTAAGGAGCCTACAATCTAAAGCCCTGTACACACGATCGGATATCCTATGGATTTTCGTCCGATGGATTTGTCCATCGGATATCCGATGAAACTGTTTTCCATCAGTCTTGCCCACACACCATCAGTCAAAAAACCGACCGTTCCAAACGCGGTGACGTAAAACACTCTGATGAGCCGAGAAAAATTAAGTTCAATGCTTCTGAGCATGCGTCGACTTGATTCTGAGCATACGTGTTTTTTTGATCCGATGGACTTGCCCATAGACGATCGGAGTTTTCGATCGGTTTTTTATCCATCGGAAAAATTTAAAACATGTTCTATTTTTAAAAATGGGAAAAAGACCGATGGGTCCCATACACGATCGGTTTGTCTGATGAAAAGAATCCATCGGACGAAAATCCATAGGATATCCGATCGTGTCTACAGGGCTTAAGTTACTATCTCCCATGCATACAAACACATACTAGGCCCAATTTACACAGGATCTAATAAACCACCCAGCGTTTCCCTGGAGTGAGGGAGTACCTGGAGGAAACCCACACAAGCACAGGGAGAACATTCAAACTCAATGCAGAATGCGTCCTGACCAGCATGCCAACTGGGGACCCTGGTTCTGCAAGATAGAAGTGCCAATCATTAAGCCAATATGCTGTCCCTCTTCAGTGCTGGATACACCTTCAAATAGGGTCACCATCATTGGGGTCAAATGCTGTGGATCTGCAATCATACACAGCCCCATTTAAGTCAATGTTGACCCAGTATGCAGGTGAGACTAGCTGTGATGAGATTTCTCCCACCAAACCAGAGACACCAGAAAAAGCCTAAAACTCTGGAAGTGTGTGTGTGTGTGTGTAAAGTGGGTGGGTGGAGTCAGTGTACATTAGCATTGGAGGGTAGAGACGGATTTAACAACAATTAGTATTAAAGGTACACCTGTCCTTAAGTAAAAATGTAATTCAGTAGAAAAATTTTAATCAGACCCGGATCCACACAGAATTTTGTTTAAACAAATAAAAGGCATTTCTATTTATCATTTTTCATCTATATGGCTATATAAAGAGTTGTATGAAGAGTGGTGGATGTAGTGGCATTGCAAGTACTCTGGTTCTTAGACTTAGGACTGCTCTCAGCAAAGGGCCACAACACCCCTTATAACAGAAACATGCAGGGAGGAGGGGTGCTATGAGGCACAAGATCCAGTCCCACTCACTTATACTCATGATATAGTACCCCACAGCATTTCATGGGAGTGTCAGGGGTACCCTCTTAGGTCTCTTAGGAATCCAGCTGCACCCATGGCTGCATGTTCTAGGTATCTCAGGGTTCCTTTTACCATAATTATTTTCTAACACACATCTAAGGAGAATAAACTCTGCTTTAAATTATTAATATTGAGTATAAGCATCCGTTTTTAAAAGTTAGTTAGTTAGTTCTCTGAATTAAATGTAAAAAAAACTTCATAAAATGCTAATTCAGTATGTCTTACTTGAAAAAATATTTCTAGAGCTCACTGTACAAGTACAAGAATAAATGTAAATATACTCCATTTACTTTAGCTGCGTACAGGACATGAAATAAAAAGCAATAACCGTTTGGAATATTAGAAGAAGACACAGATCTTTTGGAAAGTTTAAAAAGTTTCCAAGTGCAATAGAGGGTTGCTGGTAGCCAATATGGCATTGTGCTTCACTGGCTCAAACACTTCTAGTCCTTCTGCTTACTTTAGGAAAGATTAGTAGTGTAATCCATTTAGCATGTGTTTAATACATTTCTAGATGGGTTGTTTTTAGCCTAAGCAAGGTGTAAGTATGCTACTTCTTTATGTAGATTACAGACTTACATTGGATCTAAACTCTAATTGGATGGCATTTGTGAACTGTGTTATATAAACAGTTGATATGTATTTTTTTTTTTTATTTTAACATAAACTATTGTTTTTTTATCTTTTTTATTCCATCCATTCATATCTCTCAGTGCTTACTGATCTCCTGTAGCTTTTTTCAGAAACTCCCTGTCTACATACACTTGCCCCAGGGTTGGCTGTACATCAGTGCTCTGGACTTGATTCCTGATAGTAAAAAGGATGGACCATGTCTGCTCAATGTGGTTGTTGACTCCACCAATGGTGCACGAGACAGGGTGACAATACAGGAGTACAAATGGGACATGTTTGTCACTCCATAACAATAAGGCCTCATGCCCGCGGACGTTTTTAAAAACGAGCTGTAAAGCTAGGTTGGACGCCTGGAAAAAGCAGCGTTTTTGCGCGTTTTTACGCGTTTTTAAGCGTTAGCGTTAGGTAGCGTTTGCAAAGGACTCTTGGGAAATCTAATGTCCTGACAGGAATTTCCTGTGTTTACTGAGGTTACACTGTCCAATCATCTTTTTGCAGATAAAAAACGCCGGAGCTCTAAAACGCCGCTGCAGCGTTTTTGAGCGTTTTTGGGCGTTTTTTAAGTGTTTTTTTTAACGATTCACGTTTTTTTAGCTCTAACGCCGACGCCACGGAACACCCTGGTCGTGGGTTTTTTTTACAGCTTAAAAACGCCTATGCCATTTGCAGCTCAAAAAAGCCTAGGTGGGCATGAAGCCATAGACTAACATGGACAGCCGTTTTTAAGCTGTAAAAAACGCTCAAAAAAGCGGCTGTAAAAACGTCCGTGGGCATGAGGCCTAAAGGTCTAAATGAGGACCGTTATGACAGGATCACCAGCTATTCTTTTAATAAAGGCTGTAGATTTAAAAAGCTTGAAAACAAATTTTGTAAAGTAACATCTACATGTTAAAGGATAAGTTCACCTTTAAAAAATAAAATAAAATGCACATTTTTTGCAGGTAAAAAAATGTGCATTTATAATTTTTTAACTTGGGAGCCTGCAGAGCACTGGGCCTGTGGACTCTTAGCATAGTACGGGCAGGCAGTTACCTAAGAGCAGGAAGACAAATGTACTATGAGAGTGCTCACCAGCGCCCTCGCAGCCCATTGAGAACAACAAGTCGTCAGCCACAATGGCTCACGGTACTTGTAGGCATTCATTCACAGAAAAACTGTGAAAACTCGCAGTTTTCAAATTGTGGGTGCGGGGAGAGGGGGGAGGATCCCCCCCTGCTGTCACAGGGGGGAAAGGTTGCAAATACTGAACATGTTACATGCTCCACTCTAAAAATGGGTGCAACATGTAACATGTTCCAAAGGTGGACTTATCCTTTTTAGCCGCATCGAATATAAGATTATAGTGATTGGGTTTAGAACTACTTTAAGTTTACGTTATCATATTAGGCCACAACTCGGAATTCCACATAGACAGGGGTTGATTTACTTAAAGCGGAGGTGCAGCCAGTTTAAAAAAAAAAAAAAAAAAAGTCAGCAGCTACTAACAGTGTAGCTGCTGACTTTTAATAAGGACACTTACCTGTCCTACTCGCCCGCGATGTCGGTCCCGCCACGGTGATCAATCGCTGCTGGCAGGTACCGGCTCCTCCATCCTGACTAAGGGAAACAGGCAGTGAAGCCTTACGGCTTCACTGCCCGTTTCCTACTGCGCATGCGCCACTCGCACGGCGCTTTGTGAATGGGCGGCTTGCCTCCTGGGATACACACAGTTCCCAGAAGGCAGCGCGCCCCATTCACAAGAAGAGGAAACAGAAGTTCTCAATCCGAGGACAAGGAAGAGGCACAGTAGAGGCAGATTAGGGGACTTCTGCATAGCAACAGGCATTTCGGGTGAGTATATTTTTTTTTTTTCCTATTAATTTTTTTCTTTTTCTTGGGGGATTTTTAATGAATTTTTTTTTTCTGGGTGGACCTCCGCATTAAGGAAAAGAGCATGTGCACTTTGCAAGGGAATTTTTATTTAGCTTAAAGTATTTGTAAACCCTTACATCTACCCAGTTAAGTGACTGGCCTCAGGTGATACCCAGAGATGAAACAAATACTCCTACGTAAGATGTACCTGTTTATCTGTAGCCATCTCTCCTGTACATCCTTCTGAAACACACAGATCAAAGGATTTTCCTCAGCTCCAGCAGGCAAGGAACGTGATCTGTTGTCACACCTTGCACCAACCAGAGAAGTGAGATTAGTGTAACTTGAGACCTGAGTGATGGGAAAGGACACACCCCCCTCTACACAGAATAATAGGGAATCATACACAGCAGAGACTGTGAATTACTGGCTGTGGGCTGAAGGTGGGGGAGCGGGCCGTCGTATGGGATTCTGTGGTGTCGAATTAAACTGTCGGAAGTGAGTTAGACACATAGCAGGAGCCCCAATAATTTGATATAAAGATATATTATGTCAATGGCTTATGCTTTTCTAAACTACTTATATTTCAGGGAGAAAAAGGTAAACAAGGTACAAAGGGAAAAACAGCAGCCAAGGTATTTTTAATATGAGTTACAATCCAAATGTTTGTAATACAGTATATACGGCAATTGCTACATGTTTTAACAGACCTGATGTCAAAACTTTAAAATGCAATAATTTTAAAATGCAATGTCTCTTAACATGTCAAGCAAATTATATTTTTGTTATTATTTAAGTTGCAATAGATTTGCATGTCTAATTAAAACTTTTGACAGAACTGTAAACATATGTAGTTCTAAAATATACTTGTTTAATGAAAAAACAAATAGTCTTACATTTTAATTCCAGTTTAGTAGAATATTTTAAATTATGATATTAATATACAAACATGAGATTTATTTAGCAGAAGCTCTAGAGCTACAACAACCCATCAATATTCATGAGCAGTTCCCTGACCCTGAATTGTGTTATTCGATCCATACAAATTTTAGGCCCCGGTGATGAAATTGAAAAATGTCTTTGCTCATTATTCTTATTTGCGCAATAGTAAGCTGTACGTGTTGCTTTCCATTGAAATAATAGGGAAATCGCAGAAAGAACTCCTAGATTTAAAAAAAACCTTTACCAAATTAGCCTGTATTTTCCGTTAACTTGGTTTCCTGTCTTCCTTTAATTACTATAGGGGGATGTAGGCGACACTGGAGACAAAGGTCAAGTAAGTATGACGCAGTTTTAAAAAAGATTTGAAACAAACCTACAAACTCTAATAATCTATAGCAGTGGTTCCCAACCTCAGTCCTCAGTCCTCAAGTACTTCAACGGGTCATATTTTTAGAGTTCCCTTCACCTTGCACATACAGTATGCTTTAAATGAATGTCAAAGGCCCGGTGCAGACACCTATTTTTTCTAAGGGAAATTCACAAAACATGACCTGTTGGGGGTACTTGAGAAACGAGGTTGGGAAACAAACACTTTTTCAGGTAGTAGAATAGATGTCAGGACCCCGATCTGGACCTGCAACCTCTGCTGTGTCTTTTCTTGCTATACCATCTGGGGTGCTGGACAGCAGTCTGGACAATTCATTGAACAATCTTGGTTTGAATCTTGTTTCTCTTGATTCTTGAACCATTTGCTCCTCACATGAATTTCCTATTTTAGTCATGCCTTTGCACTTCCTGTTTGCCAGATTATTGTGCTTTCTCCAGCCAATATCTTGCTCTTATAACTCCTGTTGCTGTTCGTTTCTTCGCTACCACTTGTTACTTGCCTTTGGCTTGTTCCTTAACTATGCTTCTATTTGATCTCCACCTGCAACCACTTGGTACTGTCCTGTGGCTTGTTGCTGAATATGCTTTTGCTTAATCCCCACCTGCTATATCTTCTACCGGACCCCGGCTTGCTCACCTCCTGGTGGGACGATCTTGAGGACCACCACATAGTACTAACAAACAGCAAAACCCATTTCCACCATCAGGAGCTCTGGCAAACACCGGTTAGTGCGAGTTAGACTTTGTGCCTTGAGTGAGCCCATTCCATCCACCAGGGTGACCTGCTTCTTTACTTATCCAGCTGGTTGGTGGGAGCCTCTCTACTGCTATAGCTACTGGTCTCCGAATCTGACCCCTGACTGTGACAGTAGTATATAATCATCCACACTGTGATGCAGCAGTTATGTTACTCAGTTATGTGGAAAGTTTAATTCCTCCTTTGTATATGATCAGCTTGGAGTTCCGCACATTGAGAATCCTTCAGTCATTTATTTTTTTATGATATTGAATAGACCATTAGACAGGTACAATTAGTTTCTGTCCGAATATAAATTTGGAGATTCGGATGTCTTTGTTGTGGTTTTTATTTACTTTTTACACTTTTGGTGAATGGGTAGGGGTACTATGTACCCAATATTCATTCACATAGGGAGGGCCGGGATCTGGGGGCCCCCTTGTCAAAGGGGGCTTTCACATCCCGACAAGACCCCCCATACCACCACAACCACCGGGCCAGGGTTTTGGAGAAGAAGCCCTTGTCCCCATCAACTGCTAAACTGTGGGGATTCGAAGGGCCTGACATGGATTGGGAGGGGGGTCCCATGCTGTTTTTTTCTGCATTTTTCATTGCAGGCAAACTTTTGTTTACATTTCAACTGTCAGCGGGGAAGCCAGCTGACATCTGATGAGTCATTGGTTGGTAAGGATGTGGTAGCTGGCTTCCCAGGCTGCTCATTAACAACCAGTTAATCTTCACACAGAATTTGAATCGGTCGATAATTTTTTGACTGATCCGAATTCGAACCGTTCTGAAAATTTGGAGTTTGTTAAAGAACGAATAAACTAAACAAAACAAATTCCGAAACAAATCATCAAAACAAAATTAGTAACATAGCAAATCTATCCAAAATTAAACTAAACACATTTTTCAGATCTGCACATGCCTATAGACCATAATGTAGAAGAATATTTATGAGGTGATTGGTTTAATGTACTTTAAAGGACGTGTGGGTTAATGTACCCTATATGTTGCTCTTTACCATACTGAACATAGGCACTAAACTATAATAGGCAAAATTATACTGGTAACAGGTCTTCCACTCACTTCCTCTAGAGTCTTCATTTTGAATAAAATACGTAGGTATTTAGATTTTTCTTGTGATATAAATACTGTATTTTGTGTTTCCATACAGAAGAGTTCTTATGTAGAAAAAAAAACTACTGATAACTGATTTTATACCTATTACATGTTTGTTTACCAAAGCAAGGAAAACGGGGACGACCTGGACCACCAGGTCCTTTGGGAAGACCAGGTGCTCCTGGTTCACCAGGCCCTAGAGGTATTGTAGGCCCAGTCGGAGATCGCGGAGAAAACGGTCCTCTTGGACCTCCTGGAATACCGGGACTCGTGGTAAGGGAATATTTATTTTTCTTTTCATTACAATTACCAAGTAATTTCACTAGTCAATATTGGCAAGCTTTTTACCCCTTTTGTAATAAACGTACAGTTGATAAATGTACTTTGTTGATATGAATGAAGCTGTAAAAACTGATCACTATCCTTACATAATATTGACGGCTTTACTTTTAGACAAAATGCAAAATTTGATGTAGGTTTGTTGATACATAGATAATAGACATAGACATCAACTCAAAACTTTACAGTCCCTCACTTCTGATAATAAGATATATATATATAATAAGATCTCTGATATGTGTGCAGTGGCAACCACTGGATTATACATATACAGTATCTCACAAAAGTGAGTACACCCCTCACATTTTGTAAATATTTTATTATATCTTTTCATGTGACAACACTGAAGAAATTACACTTTGCTACAATGCAAAGTAGTGAGTGTACAGCTTGTATAACAGTGTGCATTTGCTGTCCCCTCAAAATAACTCAACACACAGTCATTAATGTTTAAACCACTGGAAACAAAAGTGATTACACCCCTAAGTGAAAATTTCCAAAATATGCCCAATTTTCCCTCCCCGGTGTCATGTGACTCGTTAGTGTTACAGGGTCTCTTTTTTGAGATACTGTATATAGTCCAGTGACTCGCGAGTGGGGTGAAGAGTGCCCCGGTAATTGTTCACAGTGCAAAGCAATCAAGCCTTTCCACTGGCTATAAATAAAAATAAAAAAGGAAGGATTGCTGCACTTAAAATGTACTTAAAAAGTCAAAAAAGTTACAAACAATGCATAGTATACTCCATGGAGCACACTATGCATTGTTTGTAACTTCTTTGAATTTTTAAATACATTTTAAGTGCAGCAATCCTTAGATTTATATATATATAAACATTATTAAAATTATAATATACAGTATATTAAAATTCATTGTACATTTGCTACACCTAAAGGAATAAAATTAAGCAAAACAAACTCTCTCTCAGAAAATTCTCTTTAATAAAACTCAAATATCAAAAACTCAAATATTCAAAACATTGCTAATAGTATTCAGATAGAGTATAATATTTATTTCACAGTTCACATATAATTTAGTGCTGAAAATATAGCAAGAATATTAGCAGCAATTTGCATACTTGCACTATGTCTACTTTTTTTTACATACAAGGAAAACTTTATTGAAAAAAACAAAAATACTATACACAGAATAATATGAAAAAAAGAAGAATCTATACAGAAAATCTATCTTGCTAGAAAACAATTGGCTTTGTTGCCTTGTAAGAAATGTAATAAAGAAAATATGTAATCATATAAATGCTAAAATTTTAAATGCTAAATAATTAGAGACTTGATGTTTTGAGATGTTGTCCCTTGCATCTCCTTGATGGAACATTGCTAATAATATCTTTAACTGATGCTTTTAAACCCAATATCATGTGTATTTAGCAAATTCTGTAGACATTTTTTATATATCTTGATTTTCACATATTCATTGAATTTTAATTGTAAACCACTGTTCCTATCAAGAAATATCCTCAGAGCCCATTCACACAGGGGCAACACGACTTTCAGCGCGACTTTGGGAGGCAACTTGGACACGACTTGAGCATGAATCACAGCGCGACTCCAGGCAACTTACAAGGCAACTTCAAGTTGCCTCCAGGACAGGCTATATCAGCTCTGTGGGAGGGAGGGGTTTGCCTGGAAAACTATTTTTACTTCCTGGAAAGTTGCTTCAGTTAAGACAGGGGATCCGACTTGGAGGCAACTTCCATTGAAATCTATGGGTACAAGTTGTCTACAAGTCGCCTAGAAGTCGGATTGAAGTAGTACAGGAACCTTTTTTGAAGTCGGAGCTACTTCAGTAGTGTGCATTAAGACGGCTCCATTCACTTACATTGATTTTCTCATGCCGCGCGACTTGGGGCGACTTGGGGCGACTTCAAGTCGCATCCAAAGTTGCCCCTGTGTGAATGGGCTCTTATTCCTGTCACATTTTCCTATTTTAGCAATACGTTTTTTTCAAACTAACGACAATAAATATACTATACCCTTTGATTTGATTGCTAGCTGTAAAGAGTCAGTAAAAGCAAAGGGACATATTTTTGAGAATGAACCAAATTTTTCAGTTTTGTGAAAACGGTAGACAGGTTTTTGACAATTGTTGAACTTGCTTAAAAGATTACATGATGTACTCTTGTTAGTTATTTTGTGTCAGGCATTACTTGTTTGCTGAATATTTTCTAGCACAAAACCTTAGAGAAATGTATACGTCAAGAAGAAATATTTGTTTTTTTTCAGCTGAAACACTATGTGACTGAGTCTTTAGAAAGATGGTTCGAATATTTGTAATTCCTTAGTGTACCAAATTCAGTTCCAGCAAGATTCCCCACATGGTGGTCCAGATTGTGCTGATCAGTCCATGAAATGGCATTACAAGAGCACTATTCAATCTGGCCAACTTACAAGCACATGTCCATGTCAACCAGATTTTCAAGTATAAATCAGATTGATCTGTTACCTTACACTAATTTTGAAGCCTCGGTAATTAATCACAAGAAATCAGCACATCCTACATGCTCAGTGCAAGTCGGAATGTGTTAATCATTTTGTGTATATTGTGTATCTAGTTCTCTGTGTTACTTTTTCAGTTTATATTGATTATATATAACAATACATAAGAAACCAAACTATTACATTTGTTTTAAAATAAAACAAAGTAGATTTGATTGGAGCAGCCTTTATATGCCCATTATTATAAATGTGGTGTGCTTATGACATTATGCTGTGTTACTTTTAATTACTTCCTGCCCACAAACAGTAGTTGTACTACGGGCGGGCATCAGCTGCAGACTGGGCAATGTACCTGTACATTGCGGACTTTCTTCCAGGTTCATGGCACACAAGCCCACGCCTCCTGCCGGCCCATGCTATGATTGGACACAGCACAAGTTTAGCAGCTGATTTAAGCCAATGATTTTGGCTGAAGTCAGCTGATCGTCTGTGGCCAATCATACACAGAGTTCGGTGAACAGCGATCTGGCTGTTTCTTCTCCCTGCAAAGCAGGGAGAAAAAACAGCCAGGTAAGTAAGTAAAGCAGCACATATTTCACACATTACCCATTTTTAGGCACACAGTTACCTCCTTGATTGCCCCTAGATGTTAACCCCTTCCGAACAGTGTCATTAGTACAGTGACAGTGTACAGTAATAGAATTGATCACTGTATTAGTGTCACTATTGATGTCAGTGTGAGTTAGTGTACCTCCCAGACAGCGTCAACTAGCTCTAGATTGCCCACCACCCTATCACAGCCCCGCTGATCACTGCCATTACTAGCATAATGTCATAGCTGCGTAAATTCCAGTATATATTTTAAAGTTTAGAGACGCTATAACTTTTGTACATACCAAATAAATAAACACTTAATGGGATTTGTTTTACCAAAGGCATGTAGCAGAATACATTTTGGCCTAAATTTATGAAGAAATTAGATTTTTTATTGGATATGTTTTATAACAGAAAGTAGAAAATATTGGAGGTTTTTATCAAAAATTTCTGGGGTTTTTTCATCGCAAAAAATATAAAAACCCAGTGGTGACCAAATACCACCAAATAATAGCTCTATTTGTGATTAAAAAAAAATAATTTGTGTACAGTGTTGCATGACTTCACAATTGCCAGTTAAAGTGCTGAATAGCAAAAAATGCTCTGTTCATGAAGGGGGTAAAACCTTCCGGAGCTCAAGTGATTACAGAAATACTGTAAATAGCAACAATGTTACTACCTTTGCCATCAAAATAAAACTGTAAAGCCTCATTTAAATTGGCAATGACATACAGTGGAACCTCGAATTGCGAGTAACGCAGTTAACGAGCGTTTCGCAATACGAACAATAATTTTTAAAAAGTCCTCACTCGGTTTGCAAAACGAGCAGGATTCAAGCCTCTGCGGTGTGCAGTACCGCATTTGGCCAGAGATGCGGGGGCACTAGAGCCGTTCGGAGCCGTTCAGAAATACTCGGAAACACTCGGAAATACTCAGTTTCCGAGCCTTTCCGAGGGTTTCCGAATGCAGCCCAACGGTCTCCGAGTATTTCTGAGTCTCTCCGGCACCCCCACCTCTGGCCACATGCGGTATTGCATGCCATAGAAGTCAATGTGGAAGTAATTATTTTAGTTTCCGTTGACTTCTATGGGGAAACTCTCTTTAATATGCGAGTGCTTTGGTTTTCAAGCATTCTCTTGGAACAGATTATGCTCGTAATCCAAGGTTCCACTGTACATGCTTTTGTATGCTTTTATAAGACATTTCTAAAATACAAGGCTGAGGGGTCATCCTCAGCATTCCAACTATGCAAAGAATGCAATAACAAATGTAAGGGTGCAATCAGGGCAGCTAAGATAGAACACGAAAGGCACATATCGGAGGAGAGTATAAAAAAATAAAAAAATTCTTTAAGTATATAAATAGTAAGAGAGTGAGGTCAGAACATATTGGCCCCATAAAGAATGATGAAGGGAATCTGGTTACAAAAGATAGAGAGATGGCGAAGTGTTTGAATTTTTTCTTCTCCTCAGTCTTCAGGAGGGAAAGGGGGGATTCAGTAACCAAGACTGCAAGGTTTATCCTCATGACACGTCACAGGAAGCACCCTCACATATACATATACATAAATAAGTCACCGGGACCAGATGGCTTACACCCAAAGGGTCCTTTAGGAACTCAGTCAAGTGATTGCCAGACCATTGTTCCTAATTTTTATGAACAGTCTACTGACTGGATTGGTACCAGCTGATTGGAGAAAGCCAATGTAGCACCAATACTTAAAATCCCTGGGAACTACAGACCAGTTAGCCTAACATCAATAGTTTGCAAACTCTTGGAGGGGATGATAAGGGACTATATACAAGATTTTAGTAATGAAAATGGTATCATTAGCAGTAATCAGCATGGATTCATGAAGAATCGTTCTTGCCAAACCAATCTATTAACCTTCTATGAGGAGGTGAGCTGCCATCTAGATAAAGGAAGGCCTGTAGACGTGGTGTATCTGGATTTTGCAAAGGCATGCCCCATAAACGATTACTGTACAAACTAAGGTCTGTCAGCATGGACCAAAGGGTGAGTACATGGATTTAAAACTGGCTACGGAGGCGAGTCTAGAGGGTGGTGATAAATTGGGGAGTACTCGGAATGGTCTGGTGTGGAAAGCTGGGTCCCCCAGGGTTCTGTCCTGGGACCAATCCTATTTAATTTATTCATAAACTATCTGGATGGATAAACAGCTCAATCTCAGTATTTGCGGACGATACTAAGCTAAGCAGGGCAATAACTTCTACGCAGGATGTGGAAACCTTGCAAGAACATATAAACAAATTAATGGGGTGGGCAACTACATGGCAAATGAGGTTTAATGTTGAAAAATGTAAAATGATGCATTTAGGTGCCAAAAATATGAATGCAATCTACTCGCTAGGGAGAGAACCTCTGGGGGAATCTAGGGTGGAAAGGGACCTGGGGGTCTTAGTAGATGACAAGCAAAGCCAACAATATATTGGCATGTAGTAAAAAGGGGATTAACTCCAGAGATAAAATGATAATTCTCCCACTCGTCCAGTTCTGGGCACCAGTCCTCAGGAGGGATGTGCTGGAACTGGAGAGGGTCCAGAGAAGGGCAACAAAGCTAATAAAGGGACTAGAGGATCTCAGCTATAAGGAAAGACTGCAAGCACTGAACTTATTCTCTCTGGAGAAGAGACGCTTGAGAGGGGATATGATTACAATGTACAAATACCATACTGGTGACACCCACAATAGGGATAAAACTTTTCCATGCAAGGGAATTTAAAAAGACACATGGCCATTAACTAAAATTAGAAGAGAAGTGTTTTAACCTTAAACTGCATAGAGGGTTATTTACTGTAAGAGTGGTAAGGATGTGAAATTCTCTTCCACAAGCAGTGGTTTCAGCGGGGAGCATCGATAATTTCAAAAAAACTATTAGATAGGCACCGAAACTACCATAACATACAGGGATATACAATGTATTATTAACATAAAAGCACACACACAGGTTGGACTTGATGGACTTTTTTCAACCTTACCAACTACAGTATGTAACATATGCATGTAATGAGTTTATTGATATAATTCACACTGTTTGTTTATCTGCATTTAGATTAGCTTTGTTTAGAGAAAATGGAATTTTGCATAAAGAAGGAAGCACTTTAGGACATGCACACTGGGCATTTAGCACCAGTGCATGGAGCTCTGAAATTTAGCTGCAGACAGAGGGTACAGATGTCCTGTCCAACCCTGCTTCAGACAGCCTGTCAATATTTATGAGTGGCTGGACAGGGCTGGGTGGTGCACCTAGCAGTAAGAACATTTAGGACAGTATGCACCCATGGGTGAATGCCTAGAATGCAAGAAGTCTAAATGCCCAGTTTGCATGGGGCAGTAATTAGACATGTGCACAACATAAAAATTTGTTTAGTTTGGTTTTGTTTCTGTGCGTTTCCGTTGATTCGTAACGATTCGTAATTTCGTAAGATGTGGGTTATCGTATTCGGACTATTTCGTATTTCCGTAAGGGTTATTTTTCTGTTGATTCGTTTTTCCGTTAGTCTAATTTTCATTGATTCGAAATTCGTATTTACGTTATATTTTATATTCGGCCGCGTTCATATTTTCGTAAGAACTATATTTTCGTTGATTTGCAATGATTCGTATTTTCGTGTCTAATTTTCGTTGATTGGAAAATCGTACTTTTGTAGATTTAATTACATTCGTACTTTCGTTAGAATACATTTTCTGTTTATTCAAAACACTACTTGTCGTAATTTTGTAATTCGTACTTTCGTGAGATTGACTGGCTCATTTATTCGTACTTTCATAACATTGTTTTCGTAGATTAGTAATCGGGGCATAATTCGTAATTTTACATAATGTGTCAGAATAGGAGAAAATAAAAATATGTCAGAGATATTACAAAATATAAGTATAGAAATTAGAATCTAGACAGAGTATGCTTAAGAAACAAAGAATTTCTCTCTCACAAGTCACAACTTTACTCACAAATCCAACCCAACCCAACCACAACTTATCTGGACTGTGGATGGAATGCACTGCAGTCTAACACAGAAAAACACACAAGGGAATAAGAAACAAGCTCATTGAGGGAAGAGACAACCTCTTCAGGGGAAGGGACAAGCTAATTGGCCATTGGCCAACGTCCAGAACGAATTCAGAACTAACGAAATAGAATTTAAGTTTTTTCGAATTTTCGTTGTTTTGATTTCCGTTTTCCGAAGATTCGTAATTTTTTTTTCGTTCATTTTGATTTTCGTTAATATGGATCTTTGTTCGTTATTTTCGTTGTTTTGTTTTTCGTTTTCCAAATATTCGTAATTTCGCGTTTTCGTTCATTTTGATTTTCGTTATTTTTTTATCTTCATTCGGTATTTTTGTTGTTTTCATGTTTCAAATTTACTAAATTGTTTTTCATATTCGTTGTTTTCGATAATTCGTTGTTCATTTGTAATTTTATCAAACCGTTCGTTTATTCGTATGTTTACGAATCAACGAATATAACAAATTTTGACAAATAAGGAATTCGTAACTAAACGAATTGCACATGTCTAGCAGTAATGTAGAAGAACTTAATCTGGGAAGCATAAATATTTTTTTATACTTCCCATGTAATTTTTTCTGTGCTTAAATAAACCAAAAATGTTTTTAAACTGATATTGTCAATCTTTTTATTATTTATATAAAATCATGGATGGAAAAACAAAATGTTTTCTAATTTAAAAAAAAAGAATACAGCAACTTTTTCCTAGGATTTTTTTAATTGAATTCTGCATGGAGCTGTGCAGAGCAGGGAGAGAGGGGGAGGGAGAAGGATGAGTGATTCCTTTGACACAATCAGCTATGTGTGTTGTCTGAGTTTCGGATCTTGATTATTCACACAACAGGCTTTTTTCTGTGAAACAGTTAACCTCCTGCCACCTGTGTAATGCATCTGTGTGGTGGCAAAGAGGGTGGGCTTTAATGACCGCACATATGCATCCATGGACAGCCAAGGCTCCCGTGCTTGGAGCGCACTCACTTTGCGGCACAGTGACCAAACTGCCATAGACAGTTTCCAGTTTTTTTGTTTTTTTTTTGTTTGTTTTTTTGTCAAATTTGTTTATTGATTTTGTAAATATAAACATTGGTATAATTAAGTTCCCAGTTTTGAGCAATGATCGGAAACCAGCTGGACTGACTTCAGATCGTATTATCACCGTGACAGTCAATCACAGTGGTCACGTGATTGACCAGTCCTGTTAATGGGGGCACTGGGGCTGATTGGAAGGGGTTAAGCTTAGTCTGCTAAACATGTGAAGAATGGCTTGGAGCTTCACTTGCAGTCCAAAAAATTCAAAATATTATGTAATAATATGTACTCATATTTACCTTACTCAGGAAAAAAAATGGCTGTGGAATATTCATTACATAACATTGAATTTGCCACAGGCATAGCCATTTGGCAGAAAATCTGTTTGTCTACTACATACAGTACTTGACATGTGTACATTTTGTGGAAGCAATGATAACTCGTCAGACGAATCTTGTGAAGAACTTGTTTATTTCTAGCCAGCAGTGAACCATTTGTAAACCTGTTTTCACTTCATAACTTCCTACTTCCTATTCCCATCCCCAGGTCCTTACACATTTATGTGAGTTTGCAACACATACATATTCTACAACATGTAAGGGGGAAGATGAGATGAGGAGAGGGTAAGGTATTCAGTACTCTGAATTAGAAGAGAAGCCTAGGGTGACAACAAGGGATTCCCTTCATAAATGCAGTTTCTGAGTGTTGTCACTCTAGAACAGGAAGTGTGTTATTGACAGGATAACCAAGCAAAAATAAAAGGAAACCAAAGCCTAAAATCTATAAAAGCAAAACCACCAAATCTAAGTGCTGATAAACTGCAACATATTCAGTTTTTGTTCTTGGGTTTTTAGTTTCCTTTGGAACTTGTTGTATACAGGTTGACTAACTTTATCATAATAGAAAAATAATTCGATTTTTTTTTATTATTTTAGGGACCTGACATGCCAGATAATTTGGTATATGAATTGTGCCGCAAAGTAGTTATAGAGGCAACATCAAATTATGCAGCCAGTATCAGAGGAAAATGTACAAGTGCATGTCCAACAGCCAATGCATCATTAATTGGACCTCCTGGAGCACCAGGGGTATCTGGTAAAGTTGGAAAAAAGGTAAGAACACATCGTATACATTGTAAGAGTATTTTTCTAAAAGGATTTTGCTTATAATTTTCACTTTATTTAGCACAAAGAACCAAAAAACTCATTATTTCTATTTGTGATAGACCATTTGTTGCAGAATGTACATAGGAAAGCTCCATTCAACATACAGTATAAAAGTAAACATTAAGAACAGCAAATTTAAAAGTCGTATAAAAATATACAACAACATCCCAACAAAACCAATGGAAATATATGTAATTTTACTATTTTAAAGTTTAATAGTGTGTGAAAATTATACGTTAATAGTTTTACTCTAATCAGGTTTAAAACTGAACTCCAGGCTTATTTTACTCTAGTCTTGCACAGCTGTACAGGCTCTTGTCCTGTAATTAAATAGCTTTCTCTGATTTCACTGCACACTATAAACTTCTCACAGTGTACAATAGAAGCCAAAGCATGCCAAATACAGCCCACTTAATTTCCTAGCTGGAAGACACCATGCATCATCTAGCACTTTTCTTCCCAGACTGACTGTCCCTGGCATTCACCTTCCTTTTGTTGTATTTTAGTCCTTTCAATCACATAGGCTCAGAATCACAGATGTGTGTTACCTAGGGTCGTCTGGATGCAAATGCAGTATGCCTAGTAATGCCCACTCCTCAAGACTGAAACACACTTATCAAAACTTTTTGATATTTGCATAAATCCTCCTAAGAGCCAGCTCAGTGCTGGTGCTGTGATGTTTTCAGGAAGCTATGTACAGCACCATGCTGGCCCCTCCAACTAGCCATGATCTGCCTGCATTTAAGAGGCAATTGCATCACTGGGTCTAAAATTAGGTTTGCAATGAAAACAAAAAAGATTTTGTTAAAAATGTTTGCTTGGGTGGGTTTCCCTTTGGTATTTCAGTTTCCTACCCCAACCAAAGACCTGCTAGTAGGGTAATTGGCTCCTGTGTAAATTGACCCTGACTTGTTCAT
Source organism: Rana muscosa (assembly GCA_029206835.1). Taxonomy (NCBI): domain Eukaryota; kingdom Metazoa; phylum Chordata; class Amphibia; order Anura; family Ranidae; genus Rana; species Rana muscosa. The sequence goes on along the minus strand of CM055122.1, from coordinate 1,108,401,957 downwards.
GTATGCTTGTGAACCTTAGATTGTAAGCTCCTTGAGGGCAGGGACTTATGTCATTGTTCAATATGTAAACCACTGTGTCAGTGGTGTAGCGTGGGGGGCGCTGGGGAGGTCGCACTGGGCGCACCATTTAGAGGGATGCAGAACTAGTCCCATGCCCACCGTCCCATTTCTTGAATGTGCTGTGCGCTCACTCTAAAGCCCGCAGGCAAAGTCAGACGAAGTTAGTGCTGTGCGCATGCATCTTCTGATGTCCTCTCCACAGCAACGCCGATCCTGCTGGCCCAGACTGTCAACATTGTGCAGAAAGAGCCAAGGTGTAAGCATCGGGAGGGAGGAGATCAGTGCTTCTGCCGGTCTGTGTACAGGTGAGGAGCAGAGCCCTGTGTGCATTGGGATCTATGGAGTCTGGAGGATGAATTGGAGAACATGTTCCTTGGCAGCCATGGGCGTCCGCAGAACTTTTTTCACATTATCCTGGTCAGAGACTGCAGACGTAGTACAGTCCCCAGGATAAGTAATGGATAATGGCCGACAGGCCCTCTTACCAGACCCAGCAAAACTACAGCAGTGATCCCTCCGGCTGGACGATCGCTCACTCTGGGTTCCCTGGGGGCGACTCTGGTCAGTAGTGTAGCATGTCTGTACCCTGGCAGTGGCTCAGTCTTTCTCTCTCTGGTGGCGCTGGGCAGCGTGGCTCTCTCTGGTGGCACTGGGCAGCGTGTCTCTCTCTCTGGTGGCGCTGGGCAGCGTGGCTCTCTCTCTGGTGGCACTGGGCAGCGTGGCTCTTTCTGTTGGCGCTGGGCAGCGTGACTCTCTCTGGTGGTGCTGGGCAGCGTGGCTCTCTCTCTCTCTGCTGGAGCTGGGCAGCGTGGCTCTCTCTCTGGTGGCGCTGGGCAGCGTGGCTCTCTCTGTTGGCGCTGGGCAGCGTGACTCTCTCTGGTGGTGCTAGGCAGCGTGGGTCTCTCTCTCTGGTGGCGCTGGGCAGCGTGGGTCTCTCTCTGTTGGCGCTGGGCAGCGTGGCTCTCTCTGGTGGCGCTGGGCTGTGTGGCTCTCTCTCTAGCATTACACTCCTCTTTCTTTGTCCTGTAGCACTCACTCCTTTTTTCCAGGCTGCAGTCTCTCAATCGCTCTCTTGATCGAGCTGTAGCCTCCTCCCTGTGGAAAATGGGGCTGCCAATCTTCGGGACTACATGTCCCATGATGCTCTCCTCTCCTAGTCTCCTTTGATTGGCCCTCAGTTATGGCCAATAGGGAAAGGAACGGAGCGGGCAGGAAGCTGGGCGGGGAACCTAATGAGAACCACCGTCTCTTCTCCCTGACAGGAGAAAGGGGGGGCGAGCAGGGGAAACTTCTGACAGCCCACAGCTCACCTTTCTCCTGTCACAGCGCTGCCAAATTCTCTGCTGGACTGAGCAGGAAAAAGAGTTCACAGTCGCACTACACTGATGGGGGGGCTTGAAAGTACCTTGATGGTGTCACCCCACTGGCGGGTGTCACCCAGGTGCGGGCTGCACTCACACCCATATGATCCTTGATTTCAGGGGGGGCACTTGACCCCCCTTGCCCCTACCTGCGGACGCCCATGTTAGCAGCATATCTGAATGCAGGGCATCTAACTGGCTCCTAGTGTTACCCCTCCTCTCCCAGTGCTGCTGTACAGGGGATTACTAGAGGCTGAGATCAATTTTAATGTAGACATTTAAACGTGATGCCCTTAAAATAAATTCCATAATTTTTAAAACAATACATAATTGCATTGTTTAGTGGTTTTGCACCTATTTACCTTTAGTAAAGCAACCCTAACATTACTTTCCACTGATTGAGCAAGATGGCATTTTCTCTTTAAATTAAGCTTTGTGCGCAAAGGCAATATATGGGATCAGGCAGCTTCATCTTTCGAAACCACTGTGGTTTCCAGTATATACACAGTAAAGATGGCCATACACTGTTAGTTTTTTTTTCAGCCCGCCAGTGGCTGCTGCTGCTGATTAAGCAAAATTTCGATCAGTGTATGACCAGCTTAAGTGTCCACTGCTATTCCAGCCACTTGTCCTACTAAGGGGTATTGCATCCAAGGATTCAGCATTTCTAGCCGTTTATGTTGTATATCTTTCATTGTGTTTGTATTTGATTTGGGGAAGCAACTTTTTTTTTATTTTATTATATTCTCTTTATTAATTTTCTTGCATATTCAAATTAACATTGTACATGATTTACTTTTCACAACAATTAATTAGCAAAATATTATCAATATAAGTTTCATTCTGTTAACCCTTCCTCCTTCCCCCCTCCCCCTTTACTTTTCCTCATATTAGGTTTTTTTCCTATTTTCCTTTCTTCCATTTTTACACATTGTTCAAAGTTTATTTTTGTTTTCATTTATTTTCCTTATACCATTTTTTTTCCCACTCTCTTTCCCTCTCACTCTCCGCTTTACAGGGGTATCCCTATTTTTTCCAACCACGGGTTCCACACCTTTTCAAACTCTCTTGTGTTCCCTCTCTTAATATATATTACCCTCTCCTTCCATATTGTTGCGGTAACTGTGTTAGCCCATTCTCTCACTGAGGGGGGGTCTTCTGCCTGCCATCTTTGCGCTATTAATTTTCTAGCATGAAACAGGCATCTAAGCACTGCTTTTGTTATGCTGTTCGCTCTGTTTGTGCCCTCCTCTAGTCCCAAGACACATATTCTGGGGTCCATTTCTATTGTTGTCATATATGTCCTATTTATACTATCCAGTACCCCTGACCAATACCTAAATAATTTCGGGCACCTCCATAGCATATGCATCAGGTCCCCTGTGTCTTGACATCTGGGACACCCTGCATCTGTTCTCCATCCAAAATCAAACAACCTTTTTGGTGTATAGTATGTCCTATGTAATAGCATTAAGAATGAAAATTTCTGGGCCGGTGAAACAGATACATGGTGTCCACTCTCTAGTACCTTTTTCCATTGCCCCCCTGATATGGGCCCCAGATCTTCCTCCCATTTCCCTCTGCTTTTGAGATGTTCAGGAGCTGTAATACTTCCTTTGCATAGGTGTGGGTATATTTCGGATATACGGCCCCCAGTCTCACTCTGGTTGCCCAATCTCTGAAAAATAGGGGATTTATGCCAGGTTGGTCCCTGTCTATCAAACTGCATATCTAATGCATGTCTAATTTGCAAATATCTGTCAAATGTATGTTTAGGGACATCATATTCCTCTCTAAGTGTAGCAAAAGTTTTTAGGATTTCTCCCTCATACAGCTGGGCCAACCTAGTTATCCCCTTCCCTTCCCATTCCTTAATTTTCCCCATCGGCTCCAACTCCTGAAGATTCCTATTATCCCAAAGCGGTGTATATTCTGTCTCTCCTTCTAATCCCCCTATTGCTTTCACAGCTTTCCACACCTTGATTACCATCTTGACCGTAGGGGATTTGTGTAAAAATGAATTTGCCTCCAGTGCCTCCATCACCAACTTATGGGGTGACCCCGTTGTCATCAGCCGCCCATTTGTATCCCCTCCCATCTCTGGTCTCATTCCTATCTGCTGCAGCTGTGCTGCCAGGAAGTAACACCGTGGGTGTGGTACCGCCATGCCTCCCTCCCTTGTTGACAGTTGCAGGGTCTGTAATCCTATCCTCGCCTGGCCTCCTTTCCATATTAATTCTCTAAATAGTGTATCAATTTTCTTAAACCATTTCTTATGTATCCATGTTGGTGTATTGTGCAATACATATAATAATTGTGGCATCCACAACATTTTGATCAGGTTACATCTCCCTGCAACTGACAGTGGGAGCCACTTCCATATTTGAATTGTATTTTTAAATTTAGTCAGGAGGGGAACTATGTTGTTATTTATATATTTATTGGGGTCAATTGTTATATGTATTCCCAGGTATTTCATTGTATACACCATTTCTAATTGGGGTATTTCTGCTAAGGTTTGATTGACAATGGGGTCCACCGGCATCAAAGCGGATTTTTCCCAGTTTATAACCAATCCTGAGAGTCTACCAAATTCTCCAAAGATACTCATAGCCTGCTTAAGTGAATGATCTGTGTCCCCCAAGAAGAGAAGGACATCATCCGCATATAATGCGATTCTCTCTTCTCCTGTCGGTCTCACAAATCCTTTAATTTTTGTGTTCGTTCTTATTGCTATGGCCAGTGGCTCCATTGCTAGCGCAAAAAGCAGGGGCGACAATGGGCACCCCTTCCTTGTGCCCCTCTCCAATTTAATCTTACCTGAGTAATCATTGTTGACTCTAATTTTTGCACTTGGGTCACTATACAGGATTTTTATCCATCTAATCACTGACGGACCAAAACCAAATGCTCCTAGAACATGCCAGATATACCCCCACTCCAAGCTGTCAAACGCCTTGACCACATCTAAGGACATAACTGCCCTTGTACCCATATTCTGTGTTGGAGTTTGTAGGTTGAGGAATACCCTTCTAATATTCATACTAGTTGATCTACTGGGGATAAACCCAGTTTGATCTTGATATATTAGTCTTGAAATAATTTTATTTAATCTGGTTGCCATTATTTTGGCCAATATTTTAGCGTCTGAGCAAAGCAGGGAGATGGGCCTATAGGATGAGGTCTCTAGAGGATCTTTCCCTTCCTTATGCAGGACTATAATTATTGCTTCTGACATTGACTTGGGCAATTCCCCCTCCTCCCGTGCCCAATTCAGTGTTTTAAGAAGTTCCAGCAATAGCACTTTCCCGTAGTGTTTATAAGTTTCTATAGGGAGTCCATCAGGTCCAGGCGATTTCTGATTGGCCATCTCTGCAACTGCTAACTGTACTTCTTCAAGAGTTATCGGAGCCTCCATTCCCTCTTTCTCTGCTTCAGTAAGAATTGGTATTTTAATTTTCCCAAAGAATATTTCCAATTCCTCCTCTCCCGCTGCACCCTGCGATTTATATAATTTATCATAATATTCCCTAAAGGTATCTGTGATCTCTGATACCCGAGTAGAGATTTCTCCTTTCGGGGTCCTAATCGCGGGTACTGCGGATGGGGAGGAATTGGTTCGCACTAAATGTGCCAGCATTCTTCCGACACTCTCCCCCTCCCTGAATGCGGCTTGTTTCTGAAATAATCTTTTATTCTCAGATTTTTTAATCATTGCTATTTTATATTCTTGTTGTTTATTCGTCCATATTCCTTGTCGCTCTAATGTTGGGTTTTCAACATATTCCTTTTCTGCATTCACCAATTCCTGCCTTATCCTATTCTCCTCCTCTCTGGATGCCCTTTTAACTTTTGCCACTTGTTGAATACATATTCCCCTTAAAAAAGCCTTCAGCGTATCCCACATCACTCCCTGTGTCACTGTTCCTTCATTAAATTCTATAAACTCTTGTAATTTGTCTAGAATCTCCTCAGGACCTCCGATAACTTCAAACCATAAAGGATTCATCCTCCATAATCCCTTGGTTCTATTCCCTTCTAAGTTTACCAGAACTGTCACTAACGAGTGATCTGACACCCCTCTCGGCTGGTATACTATGTTTTTTATTATCTGGGATGCTTCCGTATTACCTAGAACTAGGTCTATCCTAGAAAGTGTTGAATAGGAACTAGAAAAACAGGAATACTGCAGCACATCTGGGTTCCTCGCTCTCCATATATCAAACAAACCAGCTTCTTGTAGAATTTGATACAATCGACTCTCTGGAGGATTTGGTTCCCTTCCCCCTGGGAACCTATCCCATTTTCTATTTATAACTTCATTGAAATCCCCCACTGCTATGATTGGCATCCCCATCTTATCCACCATAAATTCCATTAGTTTATATATAACCTCCATTTTAAAGGGCGGGGGTATATAAATATTTTCAAGAACATATTCTCTACTCTCTATTACACAATGAAGAAAAATATAGCGCCCCTCCTCGTCAATGCTGATCTGTCTGCAAGTAAACACCACCCCTCTTTTAACCAGTACTGACACACCTCTGGAATAAGAGTGGTATTGGTGTTGGAACTTCTTACTTTGAACTTGTTGTATAGTAATTTTAGTCAGGTGAGTCTCTTGGAGACAGATCAGTCCCACCTCATACATTTCCAGCATATCAAATACAGCAGCTCTCTTGGCAGGGGTACCCAACCCACGAACATTCCAAGACCCCATTTTCATTACTCTGGACTGCATAACACAATCAATTCATTCAAGAAGGTATCAACTAACCAAAACACAAGTTGCCTGAAAATTACCAAAAAAAAAAATCATAAGTCTCTCATAGCAATGCACTGTGATTAAAACTTTTGACTTCCCCCTATACCACTTAGTGCAAAAATATTCTATCCTTTTCTTTTCCCATCCTTTCTCTTTAAAAAATTTAATTATATGATTTATTCCACTTTTTACTACCAATTTACTTAATTGTTTTATCATTATTTGGTGACGTCATTGTGCTCTTTTCTCTTTTCTTTTTTTTCTTTACCCCTGCAAAAAGTGCTATATTTCTTTTTTTTTTTTCCAAGAAAAAAAAAGAAAACAAATGTGCTCCATATATATATTTGTGTAAGTTTTAGCCGTAATTTTAAATTCCAACCTTTTTGTGTTTCTTGTGATAATTCATTTTGGTCCCTCCCTCCCTCCCCTCCCCCCTACACCTTTCTAGGTATTCCCTAGAGGCTTTTTTTGTGAACGGTCCATGCATCTCACCACTCCCCCCTTTTATATCCTCCATCCTCCCCTCCTCCCCCCCACCCCGAATTCTATTTTACTACATTCTCCACCCATTCTTTTACTCCTCCAGTGGTGTGTGTCTCCCCTCACCCTCATCCTCACATCTATGAACCTTCCCTTCCCTTCCCCCAACCAACGAATAAATGAATAATTAAAAAAGAGAAAAAAAAAAGGGGGGAAGGGAAAGAAAGGGAAAATCAATAAATGAAACCTTGAATGTATCACATCGTTAAACTAAATGTCACTTCGCTTTGTTGATAGCTGATCCTTTTTATCTTCCAACCACCCCAGCACTCCCTCAGGGGTATCAAAAAATTGTGTCCCGCCTAACTCTACCACCCAAAGTCATGCTGGATACAATAGTGCATACGTAACATCAAGAGTTTTCAGTCTACGTTTGGCTTCTATGAAACCCGCCCTTTGCTTTTGCAGATAAGGGAAAAAATCTGGATATAATGACACCCTGGTTTCTCCATAAAAGATGGACCCCATCTCTCTGCTCTTCCTTAGTATAGTTACTTTATCCCGGTAATTAAGGAATTTCATTAACATTGAACGTGGGCGCCCTCCAGTGGGAGGGGGTTTAGAGGGGACTCTATGCGCTCTTTCTATCGAAAATTGTTGCGAAAAACTTTCTCTTCCAAACAACTTTATGAACCAGTCTTCCAAAAACTCTATAGGATTAGTCCCTTCACACTTCTCTGGTAGTCCCACCAATCTTATGTTGTCCCTACGATGTCTGTTCTCCATTTCGTCCATTTTTTCCTCAAGCTTAGTCATTTGTTCCATTAGTTTTCTATGCTCTTGTTTTACCGGGTATATTTCATCCTCTATCTGTGAGATCCTTCCTTCTGTTTCAGTGATCCTTTCATTTGTCTTTTGGAGTTCAAACCGCATTGAGACTAATTCCTCCTTAATACCTTTCATCTGGTCACATACCTCCTCCAATGACTGTTTACACGCATTGACCACTAGGAACACATCCTGTAGTGTGGGGATCCCTTCTATAGCAATGTTTGATCCCAAGTTTATCTCTGTCCCTTGGATGGCCGTGTTTTTATTATTGATGTTTTTAACTGTGGCTGCTACAGTGTGACCTTGACTTCTCCTATCTACTGTCCCCTTGGCCTGGGTCTGTGTTCCCCCTCTAACTGGTGTGTGTTCTGGGGCATGAGCAAATCTCTCCAGTTTGGCAGCTGCTGTTGCTGCTGTCGCAGCCTGGTTGCTTTTGGCCGATCGTAAAGATTGTGGGCCCACATTCTCCTGGCCAAGGTTATCATCCCCCTTTTTCTTCCCAGACGTAATGCCTTATACGCAGTTCTCCTTGCTGTGCAATAAAGTGCAGTAAAGTAAAGTGTAGTAGAATCCGTTAGAGCTGGTAAATGGCTAGTTGCGGGTCTGATTTAATATGTATAAAGTTTTTTTTTAGATTGTATCAGCACATACCCCGCATACCCCACGCAGCAAAAAAAAAGAAAAGACAGCTCTAACAGTGTGTCCTATCCAATGAGACCTGACTGCGACTCCAAAGCATCCAAACAAGTATATACAGCGGGTAGGAACTTCCTCTGCCGGTTAATCAATGGGTAATAGCAAGCTGGTCTTTTATGGTATTTAGATGAAATTTAAATGTAGGGGAGATCCATAAACATTGGAAAAAAAAAAAACTTTATACCCTGACCAGCAGTGAGCAGTTCTTTGTGCTGCAGCTTCAGCCAACAAACCCGCCTTAGAGCAAAAAAGACAACAAAAAAAAAAAAAACCCGGGCCACCTGGAATTAATAGTCTGTAATTTCAAGAGAGGTTTCTGCCATCTATTTACCTTTAGTAAAGCAACCCTAACATTACTTTCCACTGATTGAGCAAGATGGCATTTTCTCTTTAAATTAAGCTTTGTGCGCAAAGGCAATATATGGGATCAGGCAGCTTCATCTTTCGAAACCACTGTGGTTTCCAGTATATACACAGTAAAGATGGCCATACACTGTTAGTTTTTTTTTCAGCCCGCCAGTGGCTGCTGCTGCTGATTAAGCCAAATTTCGATCAGTGTATGACCAGCTTAAGTGTCCACTGCTATTCCAGCCACTTGTCCTACTAAGGGGTATTGCATCCAAGGATTCAGCATTTCTAGCCGTTTATGTTGTATATCTTTCATTGTGTTTGTATTTGATTTGGGGAAGCAACTTTGGTTTGCAAAAGCGGCTGCATATGTTTGTGATCTGTATGCTAGTTCTTGGTACTATTATACGGGCAAAACTGCTCATGATACTAAGAATTATATCTAACATTGAGAAGAAAAAAAAAAGTGTGTGCTTTTGTCCAGCAAATAACTTTCTTTGTAACTACTGTAAAAATCAGTAGTTAGTTAGTCAAGACAGTTTTAACCCGTGTTATTTAAAGAACTTTCCCTTGTCCTTCCCTAAAGCTATTTCAGACCCACAAAATGCTCGGCCTAAAAATGCCAGTAAATGATGTTATCTTAGTATAATCTCGAACTGTGTCTGTGAGCAGGCAGGTATCTTTCTTTTATTAAAACAGAATTTAAACCTAAAGACACACAAGTGAAAAATAGGAAAAAATGTAGCGCTAATAAAAGAAAAACACTAAACTAATATAATAGCATTCACTAATGACACTGTGATAATCAAATTGTACCCCACGTGACGTGTGATAAAATTAAAAAACAATAGTCCATAAAGTGAAGTAATGTTCCAAGGAAGAAAGAAATATTCCAAAAAGAGAGATGTAGGCTTCTTAATAGATAATATCTTCCACCACACCGTGCACGTATCAGCTCCCCTTTGAAAATGCACTCACCAGCTGTATATGCCTCCCACTCTCGTGTTTGGCTCAAAGGCTTGCTAGTTAACCACTAGAGGATGAACGACCATCAATTGAAAGCTTGTGTGTCAACACAGGATATTCTATACATGTAAAAATGAAAAGGTGCTCCAATAGTGTAAAATAGTAACGACCAAATTTATTAAAATACACAACCACACTTCAAATATTGCACTCACATGATATGAAAATAAAACCAGCCTTAAATCAATCACAGCAAGCAGAAAAAAGTGTAAGATGGCACTGCAGTGATTTGCGGTTACGGCGGACCCAAGGTGTACGCTCGGTGTAGGTCTCTCACCCCCTTCTGAGCTCCGAGTCAAAAGCAGCCGTGTAGCGTTCTTAGCCTCAGCGTCTCACGATAATGTCAATGATAATGCAGCCACTCACCCGACGTTTCGTCACTTGGACTTATTTATGGGATTGGCTGCTCATTACCTCACAACTTCCTTTTATGCTCTCCCACCTGCCTCTCACCAAAACTTCAATCCTGTACCTGCACACATCCTGTGTCCCCATAACCGCAAAGCGCTGACATGCCGATGCCCGTGACACACAGACATAACAGCTCGCTCTTATTAGTGTGAAAAAAATCCAAAACAATAGTTTAAATGGTTTGAAGCCTCACTCTTGAGAGTATGGTGTGCAGCAAACTAATAATAATAAAAATAAAATAGAACACAAGTCCATTTCAAATTTAAAATCAAACCCGAAAAGAGAACCACTATAATTTGGTATAATAATTAATAGGGCTTAAGAAGCATCTATTTAGCAGGTCATAATGACTGCTAAAACTAATTTAACTGTATCAAAGATACAGGAAAATAATTAAATTTATTAAAATTATTAAGATCTCCTCTAACAAAATAAGGAGGGCTGTCACATGATGTAACAATGGATGGTCTCATCAAATGAGTCGTAAATGAGCCCTCCACTGAAACACCACAAATCCCAGAGCCATTCGGCACATGATGGCAACTGTGCTTCAAATTAACCCCGGATTCAGGTATATTTACAGGCACCAATGGTAAAGCAAAATTAATGCTGTCTATAAGACCTCCCTCTTTTAAATAAAAACGTCACAACCGCAATTGGTGAGGAGAAGTCACTGTATAGAAATGTGCAAGTTACTGCACAATCCCAAACAGTGTCAACCCACATGAGACTAGATGCTCACTAATCAAATGAGCCTAATTATACATAATATGAAGAATAATAAACAACACCAAATCTTATTGGAACAGGTACAGTAGAGAATTATTATAGAAAAAATCATTCTAAAAAAGTAGGAAAAAATGAAATGATCACTATAATTGCTACAAAGCTGGTCAGAAATTACTAATAAAACAGTTTTAAGTCGACTTCAATGTTTAACCCTCTAGGGCTAAGACACTTGAGCAGAAAAATCCAGAGGGTTTCCCTTTGGGACAGGTCTCTCACCCTGTTGGAACCCCTCCAGGCTGGATAGACAACATCTATCCCACAAAATTTTAATAAAGACGGATCCTGGTTGTGCTTTTCCTTAAAGTGTAATGACACACTATGGAAACGGAACCCCTTTCTTATATTTGATAAATGTTCAAATATTCGTACCCTCAGAAGTCTTTTGGTCCTTCCTACATACAGTAATCTGCATGGACACCACATTAAATACACCACATGTGTGGAATTACACGTGATGAATTCATTAATGTCAAACAACTCCCCATTAGGGATGGGCCCGGTGCTCGATTCGAACCCATGTTCGAATCGAGCATCGGGCGTTCGCTCGCTCGTCGAGCCCAGAACTATTTGGGCCGTTCGCATCACATTCGTGTGATGCGAGCGGCCCCGCAATGCATTGCGGCCGGCGCGGCCGGCGCAGTGCATTGCTGGCTGATGATTGGCCAAGCATGCACTGTGACCCCGCATGCTTGGCCAATCACAGCGCCCGAAACTCGGAGAGCAATAATTGGCTACAGGCAGGACGCCTGTAGCCAATTACAGCTCAGGGGCTTTAGTACACGCCCCACCATTTAAAAGGCCGCCACGCCATCGGCCCCGGTCACATGAGTTCCGGCTTTAGGAGAGATTAGTCTGCTGATTCTGTCTTTGCTTGATACTGAAAGATTTGCTCTTCTTTGCTAAACCATTGGCTATTTCTTTGCTAAACCATTGCTACCTAAGTCATTGATCGTTCATTGCTGCTGATTGCACAGTTAGTGTGTTATTAGCTGCTGCTGGGGATTAGTCTGGTGCGTGCTTACTGTTAGTACAGTATTGCAGTAGTACCAACCGCAGTGCTGTTAGCACAGCATTGCACCCCAACAGCACCCATAGGACTTCTAGTGTGTTAGTGGCAGCAAACAGAGCTCCTATATTTTCTTCTCAGCAGCACCCATAGGACTTCTAGTGTGTTAGTGGCAGCAAACAGAGCTCCTATATTTTCTTCTCAGCACCACCCATAGGACTTCTAGTGTGTTAGTGGCATCACACAGAGCTCCTATATTTTCTTCTCAGCAGCACCCATAGGACTTCTAGTGTGTTAGTGGCAGCAAACAGAGCTCCTATATTTTCTTCTCAGCAGCACCCATAGGACTTCTAGTGTGTTAGTGGCAGCAAACAGAGCTCCTATATTTTCTTCTCAGCAGCACCCATAGGACTTCTAGTGTGTTAGTGGCAGCAAACAGAGCTCCTATATTTTCTTCTCAGCAGCACCCATAGGACTTCTAGTGTGTTAGTGGCATCACACAGAGCTCCTATATTTTCTTCTCAGCAGCACCCATAGGACTTCTAGTGTGTTAGTGGCAGCAAACAGAGCTCCTATATTTTCTTCTCAGCAGCACCCATAGGACTTCTAGTGTGTTAGTGGCAGCAAACAGAGCTCCTATATTTTCTTCTCAGCAGCACCCATAGGACTTCTAGTGTGTTAGTGGCAGCAAACAGAGCTCCTATATTTTCTTCTCAGCAGCACCCATAGGACTTCTAGTGTGTTAGTGGCAGCAAACAGAGCTCCTATATTTTCTTCTCAGCAGCACCCATAGGACTTCTAGTGTGTTAGTGGCATCACACAGAGCTCCTATATTTTCTTCTCAGCAGCACCCATAGGACTTCTAGTGTGTTAGTGGCAGCAAACAGAGCTCCTATATTTTCTTCTCAGCAGCACCCATAGGACTTCTAGTGTGTTAGTGGCAGCAAACAGAGCTCCTATATTTTCTTCTCAGCAGCACCCATAGGACTTCTAGTGTGTTAGTGGCATCACACAGAGCTCCTATATTTTCTTCTCAGCAGCACCCATAGGACTTCTAGTGTGTTAGTGGCAGCAAACAGAGCTCCTATATTTTCTTCTCAGCAGCACCCATAGGACTTCTAGTGTGTTAGTGGCAGCAAACAGAGCTCCTATATTTTCTTCTCAGCAGCACCCATAGGACTTCTAGTGTGTTAGTGGCAGCAAACAGAGCTCCTATATTTTCTTCTCAGCAGCACCCATAGGACTTCTAGTGTGTTAGTGGCAGCAAACAGAGCTCCTATATTTTCTTCTCAGCAGCACCCATAGGACTTCTAGTGTGTTAGTGGCAGCAAACAGAGCTCCTATATTTTCTTCTCAGCAGCACCCATAGGACTTCTAGTGTGTTAGTGGCATCACACAGAGCTCCTATATTTTCTTCTCAGCAGCACCCATAGGACTTCTAGTGTGTTGGTGGCAGCAAACAGAGCTCCTATATTTTCTTCTCAGCAGCACCCATAGGACTTCTAGTGTGTTAGTGGCAGCAAACAGAGCTCCTATATTTTCTTCTCAGCAGCACCCATAGGACTTCTAGTGTGTTAGTGGCAGCAAACAGAGCTCCTATATTTTCTTCTCAGCAGCACCCATAGGACTTCTAGTGTGTTAGTGGCATCACACAGAGCTCCTATATTTTCTTCTCAGCAGCACCCATAGGACTTCTAGTGTGTTAGTGGCAGCAAACAGAGCTCCTATATTTTCTTCTCAGCAGCACCCATAGGACTTCTAGTGTGTTAGTGGCATCACACAGAGCTCCTATATTTTCTTCTCAGCAGCACCCATAGGACTTCTAGTGTGTTAGTGGCAGCAAACAGAGCTCCTATATTTTCTTCTCAGCAGCACCCATAGGACTTCTAATGTGTTAGTGGCATCACACAGAGTTCCTATATTTTCATCTCAGCAGCACCCATAGGACTTCTAGTGTGTTAGTGGCATCACACAGAGCTCCTATATTTTCTTCTCAGCAGCACCCATAGGACTTCTAGTGTGTTAGTGGCAGCAAACAGAGCTCCTATATTTTCTTCTCAGCAGCACCCATAGGACTTCTAGTGTGTTAGTGGCATCACACAGAGCTCCTATATTTTCTTCTCAGCAGCACCCATAGGACTTCTAGTGTGTTAGTGGCATCACACAGAGCTCCTATATTTTCTTCTCAGCAGCACCCATAGGACTTCTAGTGTGTTAGTGGCAGCAAACAGAGCTCCTATATTTTCTTCTCAGCAGCACCCATAGGACTTCTAGTGTGTTAGTGGCATCACACAGAGCTCCTATATTTTCTTCTCAGCAGCACCCATAGGACTTCTAGTGTGTTAGTGGCATCACACAGAGCTCCTATATTTTCTTCTCAGCAGCACCCATAGGACTTCTAGTGTGTTGGTGGCAGCAAACAGAGCTCCTATATTTTCTTCTCAGCAGCACCCATAGGACTTCTAGTGTGTTAGTGGCAGCAAACAGAGCTCCTATATTTTCTTCTCAGCAGCACCCATAGGACTTCTAGTGTGTTAGTGGCATCACACAGAGCTCCTATATTTTCTTCTCAGCAGCACCCATAGGACTTCTAGTGTGTTAGTGGCAGCAAACAGAGCTCCTATATTTTCTTCTCAGCAGCACCCATAGGACTTCTAGTGTGTTAGTGGCAGCAAACAGAGCTCCTATATTTTCTTCTCAGCAGCACCCATAGGACTTCTAGTGTGTTAGTGGCAGCAAACAGAGCTCCTATATTTTCTTCTCAGCAGCACCCATAGGACTTCTAGTGTGTTAGTGGCATCACACAGAGCTCCTATATTTTCTTCTCAGCAGCACCCATAGGACTTCTAGTGTGTTAGTGGCAGCAAACAGAGCTCCTATATTTTCTTCTCAGCAGCACCCATAGGACTTCTAGTGTGTTAGTGGCAGCAAACAGAGCTCCTATATTTTCTTCTCAGCAGCACCCATAGGACTTCTAGTGTGTTAGTGGCATCACACAGAGCTCCTATATTTTCTTCTCAGCAGCACCCATAGGACTTCTAGTGTGTTAGTGGCAGCAAACAGAGCTCCTATATTTTCTTCTCAGCAGCACCCATAGGACTTCTAGTGTGTTAGTGGCAGCAAACAGAGCTCCTATATTTTCTTCTCAGCAGCACCCATAGGACTTCTAGTGTGTTAGTGGCAGCAAACAGAGCTCCTATATTTTCTTCTCAGCAGCACCCATAGGACTTCTAGTGTGTTAGTGGCAGCAAACAGAGCTCCTATATTTTCTTCTCAGCAGCACCCATAGGACTTCTAATGTGTTAGTGGCATCACACAGAGTTCCTATATTTTCATCTCAGCAGCACCCATAGGACTTCTAGTGTGTTAGTGGCATCACACAGAGCTCCTATATTTTCTTCTCAGCAGCACCCATAGGACTTCTAGTGTGTTAGTGGCAGCAAACAGAGCTCCTATATTTTCTTCTCAGCAGCACCCATAGGACTTCTAGTGTGTTAGTGGCATCACACAGAGCTCCTATATTTTCTTCTCAGCAGCACCCATAGGACTTCTAGTGTGTTAGTGGCATCACACAGAGCTCCTATATTTTCTTCTCAGCAGCACCCATAGGACTTCTAGTGTGTTAGTGGCAGCAAACAGAGCTCCTATATTTTCTTCTCAGCAGCACCCATAGGACTTCTAGTGTGTTAGTGGCATCACACAGAGCTCCTATATTTTCTTCTCAGCAGCACCCATAGGACTTCTAGTGTGTTAGTGGCAGCAAACAGAGCTCCTATATTTTTTTCTCAGCAGCACCCATAGGACTTCTAGTGTGTTAGTGGCAGCAAACAGAGCTCCTATATTTTCTTCTCAGCAGCACCCATAGGACTTCTAGTGTGTTAGTGGCATCACACAGAGCTCCTATATTTTCTTCTCAGCAGCACCCATAGGACTTCTAGTGTGTTAGTGGCATCACACAGAGCTCCTATATTTTCTTCTCAGCAGCACCCATAGGACTTCTAGTGTGTTAGTGGCAGCAAACAGAGCTCCTATATTTTCTTCTCAGCAGCACCCATAGGACTTCTAGTGTGTTAGTGGCATCACACAGAGCTCCTATATTTTCTTCTCAGCAGCACCCATAGGACTTCTAGTGTGTTAGTGGCAGCAAACAGAGCTCCTATATTTTCTTCTCAGCAGCACCCATAGGACTTCTAGTGTGTTAGTGGCAGCAAACAGAGCTCCTATATTTTCTTGTCAGCAGCACACATAGTACCTATAGTGTGTTAGTGTCAGCACCCATAGGACCTACAGTGTGTTGTGAGCACACATAGGAGTTCTATTTTTTATACTATATACACTACCGACTACAATGGCTGGAAGACCGCCAAGGAGAGGCAGAGCGTGCCGAGGCAAGAACACAGGGCAGGCAGGCTCTGTTTCTAGAGACAACAGTGCTGGCCGTGGACGTGGTCGTGCATCGTCATCAGCACGTGGCCATGGGACACGCTTGTCTTTGTTTTCGGCAGCTGGACATGTGGAGCCGAAGGCTTGGTAGAATGGATGACCAAGCCCTCCTCATCCTCCTCATCCTCTCTCACCCAGGCTCAGGGTACTGGCAGAGCAGCTGCCAACGCGTACTCAATGGCATCATCAGCCACCCCTTCCCTAGACCCACCATGTCCTCCTGAGGAGTCCCCCCAACTGTTTGAGCACAGTGTTGGGTACATGCTCCAGGAGGATGCCCAACGATTCGAAGGCTCGGATGATGATACCCAGCTTGAGGAAGTCAGTAGTGTGCGCGCAGAGAGAGGGGATGCTGAAGGACAGCAATCTGGCAGTAGTGTTCCACCAGCTGCAGCTTACTGCCAGGTTTGCTCTAGTGGTGAAGAGGGAGGGGATGATGAGGTCACTGACTCCACGTGGGTGCCTGAAGGGAGAGAGGAGGAGGAGGAGGAGGATGCAGCGTCACATGTCCAACGAGGCAGGATGCCCCCTGGAGGCCAGCTAGAGGCCAGCACAGCAACTGTACCACACCGCAGAGCTCCGCCTGTGCAGGGCGCTGCCTCTGCACGTTATCACAAAAGTTCTTTGGTGTGGGCCTTTTTTGAGACGAGTGCATCAGATCGCACCACTGCTATTTGCAATATTTGTCTCAAGCGTATCTCGCGTGGCCAAAACATCAGCCGCTTGGGCACCACAAGCATGAGCAGACATATGTCGACCTGCCATGCAGCTCGTTGGCAAGCACACATAAAAGACCCACACCAAAGAACAAAGCGGACCTCTCCTTGCTCCTCATCAGCTGGGATCTCCATCCCCACTATATCTTCAGTCCTCTCTGAAAGCTGCTCTGAGAGGACTGAAGGTGTAGAATTAGGTGTGTCACAACCAAGTACTTGCAGTACACCGACGTCCGATTGTAGCAGGCAAATTTCCCTGCCCCAGCTGCTGGACCGTCGAAAGAAGTATACTCCCAGCCATCCACATGCCCAGCGGTTGAATGCTAGCTTGGCTAAATTGCTAGCACTTCAACTGCTGCCTTTTCAGTTGATAGACTCGGCCCCCTTCCGTGAGTTTGTTCAATGTGCGGTTCCTCAGTGGCAGGTTCCCAAACGCCACTTTTTCTCAAGGAAGGCGATTCCGTCTCTCTACTGGCATGTGGAAGGCAATGTCCATGCCTCGCTGGACAGGGCGGTCAGCGGTAAGGTGCATATTACCGCTGACTCATGGTCCAGCAGGCATGGACAGGGACGTTATCTTTCTTTCATGGCCCATTGGGTCACTCTATTGGCAGCTGGGAGGGATGCAGGACAAGGTGCAGTAGTGTTGGAGGTTGTTCCGCCACCACGCCTCCAAAATGCTACTACTGGTTGTGACACACCGCTCTCCTCCACCCCCTCCTCTTCTTCTTCCTCCATGTCCTCTTCGAGTGCTCTGTCCTCGGAACCAGCGGTGCTCCGTAGGCGTACAAGGGGCTACGCGAGTACGCAGGCAAAAAGATGCCATGCCGTGCTTGCGCTGGTGTGTTTGGGGGACAGGAGCCACACTGGGCCAGAGGTTCTGGCAGCTCTGCAGGGGCAGGCCGAGAGGTGGTTGACGCCACGCCAGCTTAAGCCAGGAATGGTCGTTTCTGATAATGGCACCAACCTCCTCTCCGCCCTGCGACAGGGGCAGCTCACCCATGTGCCCTGTATGGCTCACGTCCTCAACCTGGTGGTGCAGCGGTTCTTGGGCAGGTTCCCAGGCTTACAGGATGTCCTGAGGCAGGCCAGGAAAGTCTGTGTGCATTTCCGCCGATCTTATAATGCCAGTGCTCGGCTGACTGAGCTGCAAAAGGAGCTGAACCTGCCCAAGAACCGCCTAATATGTGACATGCCCACCAGGTGGAACTCAACGTTGGCCATGCTGCAGCGACTGCACACGCAGCAGAGGGCCATCAATGAGTACCTTTGCGACTACGGCACCAGGACAGGGTCAGGGGAGCTTGGCTTTTTTTCCCCACGCCAGTGGAGCATGATCAGGGATGCATGCACTGTCCTCTCACCATTTGAGGAGGCCACGAGGATGGTGAGCAGTGACAGTGCATGCATCAGTGACACTGTACCTCTTGTCCACCTGTTGGAGCATACGCTGCGTGGGATAATGGACAGGGCACTTGAGGCAGAACAGAGGCAGGAAGAGGAGGACTTCCTTGTCTCTCAAGGCCCCCTTTATCCAGACAATGTTCCTTCTGTCCCACCCATCACACAGGAAGATGAGGAGGAGGAGGAGGAGGAGGAGGATTGTGTGAGCATGGAGGTGGAGCCTGGCACTCAGCATCAGCAGCAGCAGTCTTTTAGGGATGATGTACAGTCCCAACAAACCAGTGGACTTGTACGTGGCTGGGAGGAGGTGGCTGGCGATCATGTCATCCTCAGTGACCCAGAAGACTCCGGACCGAATGCCTCAGCTAACCTACGCTGCATGGCCTCCCTGATCCTGCAAAGCCTGCGGAAGGATCCTCGTGTTCTTCGGATCAAGGAGAGTGACCATTACTGGCTGGCCACTCTCCTTGATCCACGGTACAAGGGTAAGGTTGCGGACCTTATCTTGCCGTCGCAGAGGGAGCAGAGGATGAGACATCTCAGGGAGGCCTTGCAGAAAGGTCTGTGCAACGCGTTCCCAGAAACTGGGAGGTTACAAACTCCTGGTCCTGGACGACGAGTTGCTGAGGCTTCAGTCAGTAGCAGAAGGAGCGGTGGGGAAGGTGGACGTCCGACCGATGCGTTCAGACAATTTTTTAGTCCGCAGCCCCAAGGTATGATCGGTTCCAGCAACCATCGCCAGCGTCTGATATACATGGTGCAGGAATACCTAGGGGCAAGGTCAGACTTGGACACCTTTCCCACCGAAAATCCTCTGGCTTACTGGGTCCTGAGGATGGATCACTGGCCAGAGCTTGCACAGTATGCAATTGAGCTACTGGCCTGTCCTGCATCCAGCGTTCTTTCCGAACGCACATTCAGTGCTGCTGGAGGATTTGTCACCGATCATAGGGTGCGCCTGTCCACCGACTCGGTTGATCGACTGACCTTCATAAAAATGAATCAGTCTTGGATCACCACCAGCTACCAGACACCTGAAGCGGATATAACGGAATAATTTATAATGTCACATCCCTTCAAGACTGCCTATGCTGATGCTGAGTGACTGTCCTGTTATGTTCACTGACTATCCTCTTCCTCCTCCTCAATGATCCATGCCACCACACCAGTGCCTAAGGCACAATTTTTCAGCCCCTGTATAACAGGGGCGTGTAATTACAATTTTTTAAAAAGATGCTTCGCAACAGGTGTGACTGCTGTGCTCAGAGTACAGTATCTGTGAGGGGTTGCAGTGTTGTGGCACCAGCACCAGTGCCTAAGGCACAATTTTTCAGCCCCTGTTGGGGCGTGTAATTACAATTTTTAGGCAATGCTTTGCAACAGGTCTCATTGCTGTGCTCAGAGTACAGTATCTGTGAGGGGTTGCAGTGTTGTGGCACCAGCACCAGTGCCTAAGGCACAATTTTTCAGCCCCTGTATAACAGGGGCGTGTAATTACAATTTTTTAAAAAGATGCTTCGCAACAGGTGTGACTGCTGTGCTCCAAGTACAGTATCTGTGAGGGGTTGCAGTGTTGTGGCACCAGCACCAATGCCTAAGGCACAATTTTTCAGCCCCTGTTTAACAGGGGCGTGTAATTACAAATCTTGATCTAATAGTTCACAGCAGGGCCCATTCCTGCGCCCACCAAGAGTAACTATGAGGGCCTACAGTCTTGTGGCAACACCGTCCACCACCACCACCACCACCAAAGGCCCAATTTTTCTGCCCTGTTCAACAGGTGCATGCAATTACAAATCTTGATCTAATAACTCACAGCAGGGCCCATTCCTGCACCCACCAAGAGTAACTGTGAGGGCTTACAGTCTTGTGGCAACACCGTCCACCACCACCACCACCACCACCAAAGGCCCAATTTTTCTGCCCGGTTCAACAGGTGCATGCAAGTACAAATCTTGATCTATTAACTCACAGCAGGGCCCATTCCTGTGCCCACCAGTCTTGTGGCTACACCAACATCTAATAGGGCAAATTTCTGCAGAGTATATACGGCAGGCCCCTACTTTCAAACATCCAACTTACAAACGACTCCTACTTGCAAACGGCAAGAGAAAACAGGAAGTGAGAGGAAATCTACCCCTAGGAAGGAAAATTCTATCCTGTTAGATTTAATTTGGGAAAAAGGTATCTCCTCTCTACTGATGCTTTATCACCAATCCTTGTTTCAATTAAAACCCCACTTTTCCAAAAACATTTGTCATTGGGACGGAAAGTGAGGTGACATGTTCTGAACAGATGTGCAAAGACAGCAAATGTTACAGGGGTGATAACACCTCCCTATGTTCTCCAAAAAGCTTAAAAATTGATTTTTTTGGGATGTAGCTACACTTCATAATGTACCTGTTCAGATTCTACTTAAGAACAAACCTACAGTCCATGTCTTGTTTGCACCACCTATATACTGCTGTTCAGAGTATATAGGGTTGTAGGTATAGGGTTTTATTTTGGGTGCGGGGTCCCCCTTAGTATCCATACAAGACCCAAAGGGGCTGGGGTGGGGGTGATGGGGTAGCCATGCCATTTTTCTCAAGGATTTTCAGCCATATGGCGGCCAGGACAAGACATGACATTAAAGCCGCAAGTGGTTTTAAATGGCTTCTTTTTTTCCTTTACAAATGTCATTTTGTGCAAGGACAGTTCTAAACACGGGAAACACATGCCACTTCACAGGCATACTTTAGACACCCCCCAGGTACCATATTTAAAGGAAAATTTCACTTTTTTTTTTTTCACTTTATGCATCATTAAAATGACTGCTCCCGAAAAAACTTTAGTTTTTAAAATTTATTTTTGCATTGATATATGTCCCCTGGGGCAGGACCCGGGTCCCCAAACCTGTTTTATGACATTAACATGCATATTGGCCGTTGTAATTAGCAATTTTGATTTCGAACGTTCGCGTCCATTATAACGAATAGGGTTCGAAAATTCGCGCGAACTTTCGGTCCGTTCGAAGGTTCTGGTGCGAACCGAACCCGGGGGTGTTCGGCTCATCCCTACTCCCCATCACTACTAGAGACTTCAGTTTTTCCTCTATTGCTTACCCTAACAGTCCTACAGCAAATACATTTTCTACAGGCAAAAAAACCTTTTAAGTCAATCTTTAGAAATTGCTTATCTGGGGGGTCCAAAATCTTCCTTACTACTTGGTCACCGAAATTGGGGGCACGCTTGTATATACATTTTGGTTGTTGAGTTATTATTTGCCCAAGATGTCTGTCCCTCCCAAGTATATGCCAGTGTTTTTTATAGATGTTTTTGATCTCTTTATACTGGCAATGGAAGTTAGAAATGAACCCCAGTTGGTGTTCAGTTTTTGGTATCTCCTCTGTAGTTTTTTTTCTCAGGCATTGTTCTCTTGGTATCTCGGATACCTTCTGGATTATTTCATTTAAAGAGCCTTCTGTATATCCCTTCTGCAGAAATTTCTTCTTCAATAGTTGGGATTGTAGTTGGTAATCAGACAACTTTGTGCAGTTATGACGGACCCTCAACATTTGGCCTTTTAGAATGTTCCTAATCCATGATGGATGATGTCCACTTCCTATTGACAGATAACTATTCCGATCCGTCGGCTTAAAGAATACTTTAGTATTCAGTCTATTGTTATCCTTTTCAATGGTTAAATCCAGAAAATTCACACTCATCACTTATCTGATATTCCAATTTAATGTTATTCACATTATGATTTAGACCCTCTAAGAAGTCCACAACAGATTCACGTGTTCCCTCCCAAATAAACAGGAGGTCATCAATAAACCTGCGGTAAAACTTCAACTGTGGGAGCTGTTTACTGAACACCTGCCTGTCCTCCCATTCAGCCATGAACAGGTTGGCGAGGCTAGAAGCAGGTTTCTTTTATTACAGAAAATATATAGCATGTCTCTTCGGAAATAAACAGCTTTCCTGCTCGCAGTTTTTGACAGTGGGAGCTTAGTTCCGCTTTTAAGATGCCCTAATGGGTGGATGTCTGTTTGGAGGAGTAGACGTTACCAGGCTGCATTTGCACCACTCTGATCTAGCATCAAGTACAACCAGGGTGATGACAGTTACTGTTGTACAACAAAATCATGACAACATGTTCCTATGCATGCCATTTCTGTGCTAATAATCATTTAAATTCCTATATCATCCAGAGATTTTGTTTTAGTTCTGCAAAGCTTTTAGTTTAGCAGAAACCTACTGTTTTTCTACCCTGTGAATAGCCTTCTTAGTATACAAACAATTTTTTGAAAGTACAGGGTGCTTATATCTTATCTTATCAGTCCCTTGGCATTGCTGTATAGCTGTATAGCCCATGTATCTAAAGTGTATCCAAAGCCAGTTTTTTTTAGTTTTGAATAGAGTTAAGAATGAACTTCATGCTGCCTGTAACATCATTCAGCATGACCGGTTTGGTGGTGGGTCAGTGATGGTCTGGGGAGGCATATCCATGGAGGGACGCACAGACCTCTACAGGCTACACAGTGGCACCTGACTGCCATTAGGTATCAGGATGAAATCCTTGGACCCATTGTCAGACCCTACGCTGGTGCAGTGGGTCCTGGATTCCTCCTGGTGCACAACAATGCCCGACCTCATGTGGCGAGAGCATGCAGCCAGTTCCTGGAGGATGAAGAAATTGATACCATTGAATGGCCCCCACGCTCACCTGACCTAAATCCAAAAGAACACCTCTGGGACATTATGTTTCGGTCCATCCGGTGCCGCCAGGTTGCACCTCAGTCTGTTCAGGAGCTCAGTGATGCTCTGGTCCAGATCTGGGAGGAAATACCCCAGGACACCATCCGTCATCTCATTAGGAGCATGCCCTGATGTTATCAGGCATGCATACAAGCACTTGAGTGCCATACAAACTACTGAGGACCATTTTGAGTTGTTGCAATGAAATTTCAGCAAAATGAACCAGCTTGCTGCATAATTTTTTCACTTTGATTTTCGGGGTGTCTTTGAATTCAGCCCTCTGTAGGTGGATAATTTTCATTTCCATCAAATGATGTGCCATCCTTTCATTCCTAACACATTGCCCAGTCCATATCAGTATAGATATCCAGCATGAGATTTTGCCCCGTTGAGATCTGATGTGTTTTTAAAGTGTTCCTTTCATTTTTTTGAGCAGTGTATATATATATATATATATATATATATATATATATATACATATATATATACTGTATACATTTATTTATAAGTCCCACTATCCTAATTTGAACCTCAATCCTGACTTTTTTTTTTTTTTCTAGGGGAAATCAGGGGCTGCAGGAATTAATGGAAAACGTGGCCCCCGTGGACCAATTGGTGTTCAAGGTCAAAAAGGAGCTGAGGGAGACCAAGGTAAATAATCAAGTGGAATATTAAATATGTTCATGTTGATAGTAACATCAATTCCTCTGTCCTACATTTCTTTAGAATAACTTCATCAGATGACAAAGGAAGCTGCTCTAAACACGCCATCACCATGGTGTTACCAAAGTGATAAATACACAATAATATTGGACGTTGTTACTTTTGTAACATAGTACTTGTACAAATATATCATAGAATTAACATAATGTTAAATACAAAATACAGTAATACTTTAATTTAGAAGTTACTAATGTAACAATGTAATCTAATTCTATATTAAGCCCTTTTGGGAGCTATCTGTTATGATCTCCTTGATCTCCTTTTTAGGTCATTCCCTCACTAAATTAGATCCCCTTCAATGTTTATGTGATCTGCCTATCTTTGAAAATTGTAACACAATCGTATCTTTGTTATGAAACTTGACAAAATGCTTTGACTCGTTATGGCGTCTGCAATGCCCATCTGGACTGCAGTATGTGGGCTATACTAAATGAAATTTGAGAAAATGGATAGCTGAACATGTAAATAAACTCTAAATGGTAATAAAAAACTGTCGTGCTATGAATAATGATTTTAAAAATGTGTATGACTGAACTGCAGTGAGAGCATATAAAAATATTCAAAAATTAGCAATATATTAGGATATTAGAAAACTATTAGAGAATAATCTCATAATGTATCTTTCTGAAAATTTGATATCAGTCTGTTACTGAGAAAAGGGAGGTTTGTGAGAAGTATTGTTCCTATTAAATTTTTCCACTTTGTCTACTGAGATCATTAATTGAATTTGAATTAAACATATATTTTAAGTGTAAAGCACTGTACTTAAAGCGTTACTAAACCCACAACAGTAAAATCAGTCTGTATATGCAGTAAAGCATGCTTTTACTCACTGTGGAACCTAAGGGGTCAATCCTTTGTATGGTATATAAAGACTATTTGATCCTGTCTCTCTGACCCTCCTCTTCTTACACTGTCTCAAAAAAAAAAATAACCTGATATTTACAGAGCCAGTGGACGGGCTACACATGCTCAGTTTGGTGTGTATTGCTAGAGAGTTATTTTTTTTCTTGGGAGGGTGAATGTGATAAGCACAGGGCCAATCAGCACTGTCCAGACAGAGGATCAGGGGAGAATGAAAACTCCTCCTACAAGCTTTACTAGGAACTGATAGAAGTCTCAAGGCTGCTATATATCGCTGATGAGAAAAGGTATTTATCAGTTTATATTTACTAAAATAATTGCATTTCTATGTTTTGTGTACTGTGGGAGACCAGATATAGTGAATGCAGGTTCTGGGTTTAGTAACACTTTAATCTTTATTTACATAATTTGTAATGTAAATAGATATACAAGTGTGAGATATTCAGCATAGAATGTTTGTATTTAATATTATGTGTTAATGGTGTCACACTATGCAGGTGAAAAGGGTGGAAAGGGTCAAAGAGGAAACCCAGGCACCGGGCTGCCAGGCCCAGATGGTGTTCAAGGACCAGGAGGTAAATAAAGGCTAGGAGCTAATCACTCTTGGGTATTTATGTAATTAATAATTGGGCCTGTAGGTCTTTGGATTGTAAGGGGGAATCTATACATACACATTCTATACACACAGTGTAGTATTACACATAGCAACCAAGAAGAGTCTATTGGTTTTATAAATTTAAAGGAATGCTAAAAACAAATGTGAATCTTTGAAATTCACTGTTTGAATGTAAAAGATGTTAAATGGGTGAGGTAGAAAGTCTAGTTGATTGACTAGACTAGCCTTTCTAAATCTTTTTACCATAGAGGAAATATTTTTCAGGTCTTAGGGAACCCTGCTACAATTTAGCTTAAAAGAGAAGTGCGGATTTTCAAAAAAATGAACATTCATAATCAGGGCTGCTGTTAGAAATCACTGGGGCCCCCTACAGCCTACCTGGCAGGGCCCCAGCCCCCCCCCTTTCCGAAATATAGCAAAACAATATTTTCACCAAAAAATCATTAGCAGGCACAAACATAACAGAGAAACTGTTTGAATTAGCCCTTTTTAAATTATTTTTGTAAAATCTTTAAACATTTTTTTTTATAGTTTAAAAAAAAGTTTACATTTTTAAAATGATTTTATTTAACAATGAATTTTTTTTTTACAATTTGTTATTTTAGTACGAAACAAGTAAGCAGGCATTGCCATTGGGGGGGGGGGCAGCACAGTGACACACAGGGGGAATCAGAAGCAGGCAGAACAGGGAGGGGGAAGCAATTACAAGAACAATTCCCTGTGTCTTTTTCTCTCCCTGCAGCAGCTGAAAGCCAGCAGGAGGGAGAGGACCCATCTTTCAGCTGCTGCAGAGAGACGCACAGGGCATCCTTCTGTAATTGCCCCTCCAGTGGACTACACTAATTCCCTCTGCTGTCTGGGCCCCCCTGTGTACCTGGGCCCCCTACAGGAGGACTGGTGGTCCCCCCTATCAGCGGCTCTGTTCATAATCACCAAGGTGGATGCAACATGGATCTGATGCTGCATTTGTCCCCCACTGGCTCTACACCAAGAACATAAAAGTGATCAAAGACCACTGATTCCTCAGTCCTCGGGTCCGCTCTGAGCACAGAGTGGTGACCGACAGTGGGCCTTAGCCATACTTCTCGCTTTAGCCATATTTTTCCTTTAAGCAAAATTGTAGAACTAAATAATATGGCTTACCTAACATATCTTAATCTCTAGCCAGGTAGTGTATAACACCCTCCTGCACTGTCCAGCAACATTAGTGGTCAGTGTAAAAGTGCCTCCTTACATTGGTGGCTAGTGTAGGTGGGAGATCAATTCCTCATTGCCTACTGCTCTAGGAACCCCTAGTAACCTTAGCAGGAACTTCCAGGTTCCATGGAACTCTTGTTGGGAAAGGCTGGATTGGACTATCTAGTCTGATAATAAAAAAAATTCCTAAGCACATTGTTATTGCTTGACCTAATTTTATATTCTCTGTGTGATCTTGAAGATGGACTTGAGTGCTTGAGTTTTGGATCCATCAGATTTGGCCATAAGTGTCAGATCAAGAGGTCCAGTATTAGGATGCATGGGCATATTGGGTCCCATCATCTTCCTTCACAAGCAACAGCATAATATCCCATAATATATGGGATTTATTGACAATACTTGGTTACCCTAATTGAGTTGGTAAAAACTGGTTTCTTCATATATTTATATAATAAAGAGAGCAGTATATTTTGACTATAGTACAGTGTATTTGTCTATTATGATGTGTAAAAAGAAGTAGCTCTTTATAGCCATTTAGGTTTACATTTACTGTGATTTTATTAAAGATGAAAACTGGCTATGGATTTTTGTGCATTACTCTTGGTCCTTATAAAACATATATCATAGACTATACTTTTCATACTTTATTATTGCCTGCTAAATAATATACTTTTAAGGCAAACATAAAAATATACTTCAGCTAATATTAATTTAGTTAAATCAGAGCTACAGTAAGTAAAGTAAGTTCATTTGAACTGTGTTATATGTGTGTAATAGTTAAAGTGTGATATGTTAAAGGGGGTGCAGCAATGTGTTCCCAGAAATTTAGAAACGTTTACCTTTGGGAACAGATTTATTTTTCTACAGATTGTAGGCTAGTCAGCACATGGTATGGAAAATTTGACTATGGAAATTTCATCATTTGTACCTCAGCAATGAGTTCTGTCATCTTGACATATCCTGTAATATAGCACACACACTCTTTAAACAGTGATTCTTGAGGTGTGTTTCTTCACCAATTTCTTTGCTAAGCTGCAGTATCCATGTATTTTTAACCATTTGTTTTGCCTTTTCCATAGGCTATCCGGGATACCCAGGAGTTGCCAAGGATGGCATACCTGGAGCCCAAGGTCCACCTGGTTACACTGGTCCTCAAGGACAGCAGGGGCTTCCAGGCCAAGCAGGTGTTCCAGGATTCTGTGAAGCCAGGGACTGTGGTATCAGTGCTCCATCAATGCTGGGAGAACAGGGGCTTAGAAAAGTGTTTTGAATGAACTACAGAAAGGCTCGGAAGGGGACAAGATAACTGCATCAGTTTGTTCTCTCTTTTTGGAGTCACCAAAGGATCTGTAGATAAATTATGTGTGAAGTTCACGGACATGCAGATAAAACTTGATGATCCTGCAGCCAGATAAACAGTTCCTGAACATTCTGTTCATTTGCTGGTTAAATAAATTGACCTTGTATGATACTTCCACCATTTTTTGACATGTTGGGGAAAAAAAGGGAATAGTAAGGCATTTCCTTCTACTGGATAAATTTAGTAACAGAAAGATAAAGCGCAGCAGTTCAAATCGCAAATTCCATGTCAAATTATTTTGTTTGGATTGGCATGTTGTACAAAGTTATCCAATAAAGAGTTTAATGAACTACTTCATATTGCAGCTGGAGTTTAGTGGTACTACCCTGCTCTGTATGTCAAGAAAATATTATTTTTATTGTATTAAAACATTTATTAAATTAATTGTCCCCCACTAAGTAAGGGTAACCCTTATAACAATATGTGCTGCTTTTATATACATATGTACAGTATATATATATATATATATATATATATATATATATATATATATACATATATATCTATGTATATAGATATATATATATATCTATATATATATAGTATCCTTTTAAAATGTCCTGTGTTATAAAATAAGTATGCACTCTGTTATTGCCATTGCTGCAAATATTAGTTGCCTGGCTGGCATCATAAATGACCCAGGAGAAATACAGTATGCCGTAAGTAAAGTCAGATCTATTAACCTGCTTGATTCCAGTCCAGTGATTCAGAAAATATTTAAGCTGTGGATCAACATGATAGCCAGGGAACATTTTAAGTATGAGGTCGGCAATGGCGGCCTACACAATTTTTCTATGTCAGATTTTTCTTTAAAGTGATCTTATCGTAGAGAAGGTATATGATATTATACTGATGCTTTACATAACAGCAAAACAATAAAAATGACTGTCCAAAGAACAATGTACTCATTTTGTTTAAAGTGTAAAACATCCCCTACTATACACAGTACCCATCTTTAAATGGCAAGTGGTGTAAGCTCCCAGTGCAATTCACACTGTAATTATGTGATTCAGTTGTGTGCTTTTGATGTAACTCTTAGCCCAGGTTCACACTGGGCTGCGAGAGTGAAGCCGTACGAGTTTAGCTGAACTCGCACGATTTCACTCCCGCTGGTCAGTCCTGATTTCGGCCGCGATTACAGAGACATCTGTGCAGGTTTCTGCACAGATGTCAATGTAAATCGCGGGCCAAAATCGCAAAAAGTAGTACAGAAACTACTTTTTGAAATCGGTGCAGCGCGGCAGAAGTGGCATCGCACCGATTAGGATGGTGCCATTGCCGGCAATTTGCGGCAATGGCATCGATTAGGACGGTGCCATTACCGGCAATTTGCGGCAAATACTGCCGTTTTGATATGCAATTTGACATGCCAAATTGCATGCCAAAACGCACCAGTGTGAACCAGGGCTTAAACTGCTGAGAATACAACGCCTCTACTGTCGAAAATCATGATGTAGTCCCTTTTGTCCAGCATATTAAAAAAAAAACAATTCACCCTTATTACTCATTACCAGGCTTCCACTTCCACTGCTGGAAAGTGGTAATCAACCCAAAAACAAAAAATCATTATTATGTCACTTATCAATCCATTTATGCAGTGGCTGCATTCCTGTCTTAGGGTGTCTCCACACTGAATCAAAGCATCAAAGACACCTATGGACCTATGGGCAGCAGCTTTCTTAATCTGTGGAGAGGGTAGTGTTTGATGCACTAGCAGACATAGAGGGACTTGACTAACAAATTAAAGTTCATCTCTATCTAAAGCCCTGTACACACGATCGGATTTCCTATGGATTTTAAACCAATGGATTTTTCCATCGGAAATACGATGAAGCTGACTTCCATCAGTCTTGCCTACACACCATCAGTCAAAAAACCGATCGTCCCAAACGCCGTGATGTAAAACACTCAGACGAGCCGAGAAAAATGAAGTTCAATGCTTCTGAGCATGCGTCGACTTGATTCTGAGCATGCGTGGGTTTTTTATCCGATGGAGTTCCCCACAGACAATAGTAATTTGCTATCGTTTTTTTTTTCCATCGGATAAATTTAAAACATGTTCTATTTTTTAACACCGATGGAAAAAAGACCGATGGGGCCCATACACGATCGGTTTGTCCGATGAAAAAAGTCCATCGGACTGTTTTCATCTGTAAAACCGATCATGTGTACAGGGCTTTACACTTTTTAAGCGTTTACAGAACAGTTTTTTTTTCTCTTTTGGGATAAAGGTTTTACTTAAATGAATAAAAGCTGATCATTGCAAGACCCCTGTCAGTCCTAAATGTTTTGTTTCAATCCTCTAACCCTCTTTTTTTCTGGACAGCTTGGGATGGTTAAGGAAGTTGAAAAAATAACAGACTTATTGGCTGGGTCACCAGGTGAAAATAAAGGGGGGGGGGGGGAGCCTGGAAAAAAATGCAGCCATCTCATTTAAGAAATTGTAAACAGCAATATAATACATTTGTTTATGGGTTGAATACCGCTTTTAAATTGTGAGTTAAATTTTACTGTAAAACTTACTTCCACAGCTTGAGTAGAAAAGCCTGTCTCCTGCCAGCATGCTGCAGCGCTCTTCCAATCTGTGTGGAAGCAGAGTCCTGTCTGCAGAGGTTCAACAGCTCTGACTCAGCAGGGACATGTCAAACCTCTACAGAGAGACCCCTGCTTCCACATAGAGAGCAGGGGTCCTTTTTGCAGCATGCTGGCAGGGTACAGGCTTTTCTACCCTGCAGGCTGTGACTGCTTTTCAAATGAAGTAAACTGTAACCCGAGGTTCACACTTCCACGTTTTGTGCGGGCTGCACTTGCACGGGCACGGCACCCTATTTAAATGATTGCATGCGCCTTTTTAAAATTGCATGGTCTTTTGGACCAATGCGATTTCCCTGTAGTTCCCCAAATGCCCTGCGTGCTGAGATGCGTGGGGCTGCCATTCAAAATAAATGACAGCCCTGTGCGTTTCCTAAGAGCAGTACGATTTGGCTGTGGGTGGTTGCGGGTGCAAGAACAGATGCGATTCCCACACCCGCAGCCACACGCAGAGGTGTGAACTAAGCCTTAGTCATGACACATCCTTTGCTTTGATGCTCTGAATGTTCAGTTGGGCATTAAAGGGGTTGTAAAGGCAGAAGGTTTTTTATCTTAATGCATTGTATGCATTAAGATAAAAAGCCTTCTGTGTGCAGCAGCCCCCCTCTGCCCCCTAATACT
Source organism: Rana muscosa (assembly GCA_029206835.1). Classification (NCBI taxonomy): domain Eukaryota; kingdom Metazoa; phylum Chordata; class Amphibia; order Anura; family Ranidae; genus Rana; species Rana muscosa. The sequence goes on along the minus strand of CM055122.1, from coordinate 1,108,370,902 downwards.
TACCTGAGGTCCCTCTCTGTCCAGCGATGTCCACCAGTGTCTCAGCCATCCAAGATTCTCCCTCCAGGATCACAGAAGAGGGACCAGAGAAGAGGAGGATTTGGGCTGCTCTGTACAAATCCACTGCAACAGAGCAGGTAAGTATAACATGTTTGTTATTTTTATAGGAAAAAAAAACAAGACTTTACAATCACTTTAACTGTCCAATTAGCAGGCTGAAAGCAGAAAGATGACCAATGAAGAAGAAATTCTGCAACTGATTTTTCTTAAAGTCACTCATGAGATGAGTGAGTACCATTACTGCGATTCCAATGGAGAAAGATGTTGTCTCTTTTGGGAGGTCTTATCGTTACTTAAGATATAACCTGTGTCTAAGTCATTAGGGTAAGGAGTCTGCTTCAGGGATTAACATCCTATTTTCGAAATCAAGGTGATTAGTATATAGAAATGCAGACTTTCTTCAGAATGTGCGTGACAATATCTTTACTTTAATGCAGTCATGTGCTGACTTTTATGACAAAAGCTAAATGGACACTGTACTACATTTAAATAACAGCATGTCAGAGTCAGCTTTCATGGTTACTGGGAAGATTAGAATTATCCTTGAAGTGCTGATTTGTTGTTAGCGATACGTAGAAAAACTGTTATCCAAGTTGCTAAGCCGTACTGTCTACCTTTAACATTTTATTTGTTTTATACCAAAAACAAACTTTGTCATTTTGTTTAGAAATACCAAAGCATTATATTTAATATTAATCTGTTTTTACAGGCAATGAAGTATAGCTAAACAATACTTTCATTTTAGCTCTTGTGGGTTTTTATTATAGTAAGATGCATTTAAAAAGAAGAAAGATAAAACAATAAATGCCTCCCCTAAGTGATTATAAAGTAAAATAAACAGTGTGTGATAGTCAGGATAAGGATTTACTTTGTTTGTATTATCAGCATGTTAAATACATTTCATTCGGTGTAGATGTATAACTAATCTAATTGCAGCAGGCCAGGTTTTCCCCTAAAGAAACTCTGTGCACGGTCCATAGAAAATTCACATATTCTGATGTAGCACACAGATCCCTTCCTTGCTTACCTCCGCTAGCAGGTGGGACACACCATGCCACATGCCCAGTATGAGTATCCTCCTTGTTGAAGAGGGTGAGCGGTGTTATCTGATTTGGGTCCTGCAGCGAGTTACCTCCTTCCGTTGGTTATCTTCCCTAGAGTGTAGGGAAGAGTCTATTCTCTCTCTTTATTTCAAGAAGGCCATTGTCCAGAGAGTATTAAACCCAATAAAGAAAGGTTTATTTTGCTTGCTTGATAACTTGACAGGAAAGTTGGAGATAGAGAAAAATGAACAGGGAGGTAGGTTCAGGCACGCAGCACTTAACTAACAATCATCGCCACTCAGGCCTGAGTGGGATTTGCTTACCCGGATAGTCCCCTCTCACGGTTCTAGCAGCCGGTGTGGAGCACGGAACATTCACTTGTAATTTCCTAGGGATACGATCAAGAGACAGCTTCCAAATCTTTAACTTCCCAGCACTTGTAATATTTTAGTCCTTAGGTGTCAATGGGGCATATTACAAGGCTTGTGGCGGATTATGGAGTCCTTCCCTCTGATAGGTAACCAGGCCTCTCCCGAGACAGTGACTTCCTTCACCGATCCCCTTGGATAGGTCCTCCCCTGATTTCCTCTCCTTCAGAGCGGGTTACCCCTACTTGAGCACCCTGGGACTCCTCTTCTAATGTAGACCTCAGCTAAAGGTGCTGGGCCTACCTGGAATGATGCAGCCTCGGGCTAAAGGTGGCCGGGACTGAATACACATGCACGTCCCCCTGGCCATGAGGGCCACCGAAGGAGGGGTACGCGCCTAGGACCAAGGGGTCCTCTGGATCACCTTCGAACTCCCCGCCTAATGGCGTCTACCCCTTAGGTACCCTCTCCCGGCATGCACAGTGGGTAGACCATGCCCACTGTATGGCCGCCGATAGAGGACACCCCCATAGCGCTGCAATGCTACCCGTGGTTCAACCCGAGCCCGGGGCAACAGTGCCACCCACAGGCCACAGGGAACTGCACTGCCAGGTAACATTACCTTAGAGCAGAAGCCAGTTTGAAGAATTCAACAGCCTGAGCCCAACTATTAGCTCAGGCTACCCTCTAAATTTAGGCATAGCGACCCCTATTATCGGGGGTCCGCTACACAGAAGATAGCAGTGTTTTGCTCAAAATGTCTTCCTCTTGGGACTCTGCGTAGGGTTGTTACAATGTTACATCTTGGATTATTCCTGGAGAACCAGGCATAGGTAATAGACATTACTCACTGATCAGTCGACCTAGATTTTACCTCTACTCCACTACACACACCCCTCCTAGATTAGACACTGTCCCAGTGTCTAGAATAAATCAAAGACCTCCTCAATCCTGAGTAGGCGTCGATTTATTCATAATTATTCACAACATTTGTGGTGCTTGTGTGTATACTTATAGTGGTTCTAAAGTCTGTACATTTTGTTACCTTAATGCATTCCCTGCTATAAGGTAAAAAATGTCCCAGTATATGTATCGCCCCCTCACACCCCTTTATACTCACCTGTGCCCGATCTCGATCCAGCACTGTGCCCATCTGCAGAGGCTCTCCCCTCTCTCTCTCTGCTCACAAAGACAGCAGCAGGAGCCAGATATGTGCAGCTCATATCCCTGAAGGAGTCACTGGTGTATGGGTTCCCTGATTCTGGATGGCAAGTACCCCTTCTGGCAATGACCCGCTCTCTGTCTTACCAAGGCTGAAGAAGGAAAATGTATTTAGGCTACATACCAACAGGCAACAATATATAGTCACAAAGTAAAGCAAATCTGTACAGTACAACAATAACATATATGAATCAAGTATTTCTGAGCCCAGACCCCACCAGATACCTAAATCCTGACTCTAGGGTGCCCCTAAATACAGGTGATACTAATCTAGAGACTAAAAATGTCAGCTTCTCTTTCTACAACCCTTCCCACTGGCCAGTGTGGTACTAGACGTTGGCTAGCATTGGGGCCCAGAGTCCTGCATTGGAGAGCTTGAAAACATTTGTATTGCAACAGTAGAGGGGTGAAAATCCACAAACTAAATCTCAAATTAGGTCGGTACTGTTCCATTAGGAGTGTAATGAGATTATGCAGCCTCTCACTACTATGCAGTCCACTGTGAAGCCCCCTATCTTTACCTGATGTCCAGAACCTGGACGCTTAAAGACTGCTTACTGCAAAACGCGTGGCGATGGTGACAACTTTGGACTCTGTAGCAACAACCTCTTATGAAGACAGTTCTTTCTTAGTTGCGATAATCATCATTTTCCAGTGGTGTAATCCAGTAGGGGTCAGAGGGAAAGCAAGGCAAGCTAGAATTCATTTTTTCAGCATGGACATCTTCTTTAGCAACTGAAGAACATGCCCCGGCCAGGTAGGATCTATCACTCCATCAGCATATTTTGTGTCTCCTCTCAGATCTAGGGATGAGCTCGGTGTTCGAGTCGAACACACGTTCGATTCGAACATCGGCTGTTCGATCGTTCATCGAACGATTTGGGCCGTTCACGCCAAATTCAAGTGATGCGAACGGCCCACAATACACTGCGCTATCGCAGTGCAATCCCGGCGCTGCGATTGGCCAAGCATGCACTGTGACCCCGCATACTTGGCCAATCACAGCGCCGGCAGCTAGGAGAGCCATAATTGGCCACAGGCAGGTTGCCTGTGGCCAATTATAGCTCAGGGGGTTTAGCACACGCCCCACACTATAAAAGGCCGCCAGCGCGGTGGCCTTGTGTAGTGTGTTCCGGCGCAGGGAAATAGAAGGATAGGCAGGGACAGTGTGATATTCTTTGTGCTATTCTTGTGTGCAGGGAGAGAGAAGGATAGGCAGGGAGAGTGTCAGTGTCATATTCTTTGCTAAACCTTGTGTGCAGGGAGAGAGAATGATAGGCAGGGGACAGTGTCAGTGTCATATTCTTTGCTAAACCTTGTGTGCAGGGAGTAGGGATGAGCTCGGTGTTCGAGTCGAACATAGGTTCGACTCGAACATCGGCTGTTCGCCGCGTTCGGCGAACAACGAACGATTTGGGCCGTTCGCGCCAAATTCGAGTGACGCGAACGGCCCACAATACACTGTGCCATCGCAGTGTAATCCCGGCGCTGTGATTGGCCAAGCATGCACTGTGACCTTGCATGCTTGGCCAATCACAGCGCCGGCAGCGAGGAGAGCAATGATTGGCCACAGGCAGGATGCCTGTGGCCAATTATAGCTGAGGGGGTTTAGTACACGCCCCACACTATAAAAGGCCGCCAGCGCGGCGGCCTTGTGTAGTGTGTTCCGGAGCAGGGAAAGTGAAGGATAGGCAGGGACAGTGTCAAATCTTGTCAAATCTATTCTTTGCTAAACCTTGTGTGTAGGGACAGAGAAGGATAGGCAGGGAGAGTGTCAGTGTCATATTCTTTGCTAAACCTTGTGTGTAGGGAGAGAGAAGGATAGGCAGAGAGAGTGTCAGTGTCATATACTTTGATAAACCCTGTGTACAGGGAGAGAGAAGGATAGGCAGGGGACAGTGTCAGTGTAAAGAAAAGCAAGGGGAGAGGTGCCTCTGAGTGCAGATGTTTAAAACAATTTAATAAGAGATTGCAGTACAAGCAACTCACATTTTAGCTTGACAAAGGAGCGCGACTGCCACGTCACACGCAGCACGCCGGCTCAGGAAACGCGTCGCATGCCAGTGACGTCATCGGCCCTCGCCTGCCGGAAAAACCATCACCAAGGCCGTGCTCTGCAGTATCTCCACCGCCGCCGGCTATTCCATCCATCTAAAGCGGTGCAGATAGGAAGAACCAGCAACACAGCGCCCCAGCAGGAGAAGGAGGCTGATGACTGACCTGATGATACCCTCTCCTACATATGGAAATCGTACAATGCCTGTTTTTATCCAGTAAAATGTGAGTTGCTTGTACTGCAATCTCTTATTAAATTGTTTTAAACATCTGCACTCAGAGGCGCCTCTCCCCTTGCTTTTCTTTTCAGTACTTTTGGAACACGGTTTCTGTTTCTCCTTGATGGCAGCCCTGAGACTGTATATGTGACTGTTTTTACTACTCCCCGCCCGGCTCCCTCCCCTTCATTCATTTATTCATTTTTTCTCTCTCCCCTCCACATGCCCCGAGAGCCTGGTCTCTATGTTTACCGATTGTACATGCATTGTACATACACTATCCTAAACCCCATACTCTAAGGATAACAGCGATTTGGACTCATGCGCATATTTACTTGTATAATGACAGTGTCAGTGTCATTGTTGCTAAGCCTCCTGCACATTATACACCTGAAGTTAGCCCGTATTGCTGCTTTTTCCTGGTGTGTTACACAAACAGGATTTTGCGGCACTTACAGCGGGCGGAGTGTGCCTCCTGACCATATTACACCTTAACTTAGCCTGTATTGCTTCTTTTTCCTGGTGTGTTACACAAACAGGATTTTGCGGCACTTACAGCGGGCGGAGTGTGCCTCCTGACCATATTACACCTTAACTTAGCCTGTATTGCTGCTTTTTCCTGGTGTGTTACACAAACAGGATTTTGCGGCACTTACAGCGGGCGGAGTGTGCCTCCTGACCATATTACACCTTAACTTAGCCTGTATTGCTGCTTTTTCCTGGTGTGTTACACAAACAGGATTTTGCGGCACTTACAGCGGGCGGAGTGTGCCTCCTCACCATATTACACCTTAACTTAGCCTGTATTGCTGCTTTTTCCTGGTGTGTTACACAAACAGGATTTTGTGGCACTTACAGCGGGCGGAGTGTGCCTCCTGACCATATTACACCTTAACTTAGCCTGTATTGCTGCTTTTTCCTGGTGTGTTACACAAACAGGATTTTGCGGCACTTACAGCGGGCGGAGTGTGCCTCCTGACCATATTACACCATAACTTAGCCTGTATTGCTGCTTTTCCCATTTCCCTGCAGGCCATTAGAATGTCTGGAAGGCAAACAAGGAGAGGCAGACAGTCAGGAGCCAAAAAAAGATGGCAAGCAGGCTCTGTGTCTAGAGACAACAGTGCTGGTCGTGGACGCGGTGCATCGCCATCAGCACGTGGCCATGGGACACGCTTGTCCTTCTTTTCGGCAGCTAGACGTGTTGAGCCGCATCATGCCGAAGACTTGGTAGAGTGGATGACCAAGCCCTCCTCATCCTCCTCATCCTCTCTCACCCAGGCTCAAAGCGTCCTCTTCCCTGGTATCAATGTCATCATCAGTCACTCCTTCCCTAGACCAACCATGTCCTCCTGAGGAGTCCCCCGAACTGTTTGAGCACAGTGTTGGGTACATGCTCCAGGAGGATGCCCAGCGTTTCGAAGGGTCTGATGATGATACCCAGCTAGAGGAAGGCAGTAGCGTGAGAGCAGAGAGAGGGGATGCTCAAGAAGGACACCAATCTGGCAGTCATGTTCCAGCAGCTGCAGCATACTGCCAGATTGGCTCCAGTGATGAGGAGGGAGGGGATGATGAGGTCACTGACTCCACGTGGGTGCCTAATAGGAGAGAGGAGGAGGAGGAGGAGGAGGATGAGGAGGAGGCACATCTCCAACGAGGCAGGATGCCCTCGGGGGGCCAGCGTAAGGGCAGCACACCGACGGAATCACACCGCAGAGCTCCGCCTGTGCAGGGTGCTGCCTCTGCCCGTTATTCAAAAAGTTCTTTGGTGTGGGCCTTTTTTGAGTCGAGTGCTTCAGATCGCACAGCTGCTGTTTGCAACATATGTCTCAAGCGTATATCGCGTGGCCAAAACATCACCCGCTTGGGCACCACATGCTTGACCAGACATATGTTGACCTGCCATGCAGCTCGTTGGCAAGCCTACCTTAAAGACCCACACCAAAGAACAAAGCTGACCTCTTCTTGCACTGCATCAGCTGGGATCTCCAACCCCACTATACCTTCAGTCCTCTCTGAAACCTGCTCTGAGAGGAATGAAGGTGTAGAATTAGGTGTGTCACAGCCAAGAACTTGCAGGCACTCTGCTAGCAGTACACCAACGTCCGATTCTAGCAGGCAAATTTCCCTGCCCCAGCTGCTGGACCGTCGAAAGAAGTTCACTCCCAGCCATCCACATGCCCAGCGGTTGAATGCTAGCTTGGATAAATTGCTAGCGCTTCAACTGCTGCCTTTTCAGTTGGTAGACTCGGCCCCCTTCCGTGAGTTTGTGCAATGTGCGGTTCCTCAGTGGCAGGTTCCCAAACGCCACTTTTTCTCATGGAAGGCGATTCCGGCTCTCTACCAGCATGTGGAAGGCAATGTCTTGGCCTCGCTGGACAGGGCGGTCAGCGGTAAGGTGCATATTACCACTGACTCATGGTCCAGAAGGCATGGACAGGGACGTTACCTTTCTTTCACGGCCCATTGGGTCACTCTTTTGGCAGCTGGGAAGGATGTAGGACAAGGTGCAGTAGTGTTGGAGGTTGTTCCACCACCACGCCTCCAAAATGCTACTACTGGTTGTGACACACCTCTGTCCTCCACCCCCTCCTCTTCTTCTTCCTCCGTGGCCTCTTCCTGTGCTTTGTCCTCGGAACCAGCGGTGCTCCGTAGGCGTTCAAGGGGCTACGCAAGTACGCAGGCAAAAAGATGCCATGCCGTGCTTGCGCTGGTGTGTTTGGGGGACAGGAGCCACACTGGGGCAGAGGTTCTGTCTGCTCTGCAGGGGCAGGCCGAGAGGTGGTTGACGCCACGCCAGCTTAAGCCAGGAATGGTAGTTTGCGACAATGGCACCAACCTCCTCTCCGCTCTTCGACAGGGACAACTGACCCATGTGCCCTGTGTGGCTCACGTCCTTAACCTGGTGGTGCAGCGGTTCTTGGGCAGGTACCCGGGCTTACAGGATGTCCTGAGGCAGGCCAGGAAAGTCTGTGTGCATTTCCGCAGATCTTATAATGCCAGTGCTCGCCTGGCTGAGCTGCAAAAGGAGTTGAACCTGCCCAAGAACCGCCTTATATGTGACATGCCCACCAGGTGGAACTCAACGTTGGCCATGCTGCAGCGGCTGCACACGCAGCAGAGGGCCATCAATGAGTACCTGTGCGACTACGGCACCAGGACCGGGTCAGGGGAGCTCAGGGTTTTTTTCACTACGCCAGTGGGGCATGATCAGGGATGCATGCACTGTCCTGGCACTATTTGAGGAGGCCACGAGGATGGTGAGCAGTGACAGTGCATGCATCAGTGACACTGTACGTCTTGTCCACCTGTTGGAACATACCCTGCGTGGAATAATGGACAGGGCACTTGAGGCAGAACAGAGGCAGGAAGAGGAGGACTTCCTTGCCTCTCAAGGCCCCCTTTACCCAGACAGTGTTCCTTCTGTCCCACCCATCGCACAGGAAGAAGAGGAGGAGGAGGAGGAGGATTGTGTCAGCATGGAGGTGGAGCCTGGCACTCAGCATCATCAACAGCAGTCTTTTAGGGATGATTTACAGTCCCAAGAAACCAGTGGACTTGTACGTGGCTGGGAGGAGGTGGCTGCGAATCATGTCGTCCTTAGTGACCCAGAGGACTCCGGACTGAATGCCTCAGCTAACCTACGCTGCATGGCCTCCCTGATCCTGCAAAGTCTGCGGAAGGATCCTCGTATTCTTCGGATCAAGGAGAGGGACCATTACTGGCTGGCCACTCTCCTTGATCCACAGTACAAGGGTCAGGTTGCGGACCTTATCTTACCGTCGCAGAGGGAGCAGAGGATGAGACAACTCCGGGAGGCCTTGCAGAAAGGTCTGTGCAACGCGTTCCCAGAGACTGGGAGGTTACAAACTCCTGGTCTTGGACAACGAGTTGCTGAGGCTTCGGTCAGTCAAAGAAGGAGCGGTGGGGAAGGTGGCCGTCTGACCGAAGCGTTCAGACAATTCTTTAGTCTGCAGCCCCAAGGTATGATCGGTTCCAGCAACCATCGCCAGCGTCTGATATACATGGTGCAGGAATACCTAGGGGCAAGGTCAGACTTGGACACCTTCCCCACCGAAAATCCTCTGGCTTACTGGGTCTTGAGGATGGATCACTGGCCAGAGCTTGCACAGTATGCAATTGAGCTACTGGCCTGTCCTGCATCCAGCGTTCTTTCAGAACGCACATTCAGTGCTGCTGGAGGATTTGTCACGGATCACAGGGTGCGCCTGTCCACCGACTCTGTTGATCGACTGACCTTCATAAAGATGAACCAGTCTTGGATCACCACCAGCTACCAAACACCTGAAGCTGATATAACAGACTAATTTATTTTCAAATGACACATCCCTTCAAGACTGATGCTGAGAGGTTGTCCTGTTATGTTGACTGACTATCCTCCTCCTCCTCAATGATCCGATTGACGATGATAGCTTGGAAGAACATTTTTGTTTCTGGGTGCCGCCACCAGTGGCTAAGGCCCAATTTTTCAGCCCCTGTTTAACAGGGGTGTGTTATTACAATTTTTTATGCAATGCTTTGCAGCAGGGCTCATTCCTGCACTCCAACTAGAGTATCTGGGAGTGGTTGCCGTGTCGTGGCACCAGCACCCGTGGCTAAGGCCTAATTTTTCAGCCCCTGTTTAACAGGGTCCTGTAATTACAATTTTTGATGCAATACTTTGCAACAGGGCTCATTGCTGTGCTCCAAGTACAGTATCTGTGAGGGGTTGTAGTGTTGTGGCACCAGTGCCTTATGCCCCATACACACGATCGTTTTTCATGCCATTAAAAATGCCATTAAAAAAAATGGCCATTAAAAATGATCGTGTGTAGGCTCCAGAGCATTTTTAACGACGTGAAAAACGGGCATTAAAAATTTCGAACATGCTCTCTTTTTTCACGTCGTTTTTCATGTCGTTTTTTTTAACGACGTGAAAAACGATAGTGTGTATGCTTTAACGACGTGAAAAAAACGCGCATGCTCAGAATCAAGTATGAGACAGGAGCGCTCGTTCTGGTAAAACTAGCGTTCATAATGGAGATAGCACATTCGTCACGCAGTCACGGACTGAAAAGCACGAGACTGAAAAGAGCGAATCGTCGCTCAACAAACTTTACTAACATGAAGGGTGGCGCCATTCGAACGGAACTTCCCCTTTATAGTGCCGTCGTACGTGTTGTACGTCACTGCACTTTGCTTGATCGTTTTTTAAAATGATCGTGTGTACACAAGACAGGCTTGAGAGGAAACATGAAAAAAAACGATGTGAAAAACGGCAAGAAAAAAAATGGCAAGAAAAACGATTGTGTGTATGGGGCATAAGGCTCAATTTTTCTGCCCCTGTTTAACAGGGGCATGTAATTACAATTCTTGATCTAATAATTCACAGCAGGGCCCATTCCTGCGCCCACCAAGACTAACTGTGAGGCCTTACAGTGTTGTGTCAACACCACCACCATCACCACCACCAAAGGCCCAATTTTTCAGCCCCTGTTCAACAGGGGCATGCAATTACAATTCTTGATCTAATAATTCACAGCAGGGCCCATTCCTGCGCCCACCAAGACTAACTGTGAGGCCTTACAGTGTTGTGTCAACACCACCACCACCACCACCACCACCAAAGGCCCAATTTTTCAGCCCCTGTTCAACAGGGGCATGCAATTACAATTCTTGATCTAATAATTCACAGCAGGGCCCATTCATGCGCCCACCAAGAGTAACTGTGAGGGCTCACAGTGTTGTGGCAACACCAACATGTAAGGGGCAAATTTCAGCTGAGTATATATGGCAGGCCCCTACTTTCAAACATCCAACTTACAAACGACTCCTCCTTGCAAACAGGAGGATACAACAGGAAGTGAGAGGAAATCTACCCCTAGGAAGGCAAATTCTCTCCTGTAAGAGCTAATATGGGAAAAAAAGTGTCTCCTCTCCACTGATTCTTTATCACCAATTCTTGTTTCAATAAAAACCCCAAATTTTCAAAAAACATTTGTCATTAGGACGGAAAGTGAGGTGAACTGTTCTGAACAGGTGCACACTGCACAGACAGCAAAACAAATGTTACAGGGGTGATAACCCTTTCCTATGTTTTCCAAAAAGCTTAAAAATATATATTTTGGCTGGAGCTACACTTAAACAATGTACCTGTTCAAAATTACAAACAGATTCTACATAAGAACAAACCTACAGTCCCTGTCTTGTATGCACCGCCTGTATACGGCTGTTCAGTAGGCTTGTGCAATTCGTTTCGTAACGAATTGAAATTCGTCCGAATTTATCAACTTTCGGACATTCGGAAGCATTCGAATTTCCGAACAAAGCAATTACGAATAAGACCGAATCCGAAATAAATTATACCGCAAATAGCGAATGCCCGAATGTCTTCGGCATAATTCGTTATGAAAAAGTTACGAATGTACGAATCCATACGAAGCACAATAACACTCACTCTGCTCTGCTCTCTGCTTCTCCCACACCGTGCTGAACTCCCTCTCAAAATGGTGTACAAGGGCAGAGGTTATAGCCGCATGTAAAAAACGAAAGTAAAATACGAGATTTCGAATCCATTCGAAGCACAATAACACTCTGCTCTGCTCTCTGCTTCTCCCTCACCGTGCTGAACCCTCTCAAAATGGTGTACAGGGGCGGAGCCTATAGCCGCATGTTAAAAACGAAAGTAAAATACGAGATTTCGAATCGTTACAAATAACCGCAATGTATTTAGAAAAGTACAAATCCATTCGAAGCACATTAGGCATAATAGGCAGCGTCGTTGTGAGAGAGACACGGAAAATTACGAATCAACGAACCCAAAAAAAGTTACGAAAGTAGGAGTTGTGTCCAGAATCAACGAAAAACAACGTACTCTACCGAAAGTACGAACCCCAAAAAAGTTACGAAAGTAGGAGTTGTGTCCAGAATCAACGAAAAACAACGTACTCTACCGAAAGTACGAATTATAAAGCAACAAAAAATTCAACGAAAAATGTCGCTTGCAAAAATACGAATGAGTCCGAACACGAAAAATCCCGTCTAGCAAAATTACGAATGATTACGAATCAACAGGACCGGAAAGAAACGAACCGAAACGGAACGAATTTTTCCGTTGTGCACAAGTCTACTGTTCAGAGTATATAGGGCCTTTTTTATTTTGTGTGCGGGGTTCCCCTTAATATCCATACAAGACCCAAAGGGGCTGGTAATGGGCTGGGGTAGGGGGGGGGGGGGTGTGTGATGGGGTAGCTATGCCATTTTTCTTAAAGATTTTCATCCATATTACCGGTACCAGACATTACATTAAAGCCGCAAGCAGTTTTAAATGGCTTTTTTTCCTTTAGAAATGTAATTTTGTGCAGGGACAGTTCTAAACACGGGAAACACGTGGCACTTCACAGGCATACTTTAGACACCCCCCAGGTACGATATTTAAAGGAATATTTGACTTTTTTTTTCTTCACTTTATGCATCATTAAAATGACTGCTCCAGAAAAACTGCAGTTTTTAAAACTTCTTTTTGCATTGATACATGTCCCCTGGTGCAGAACCCGGGTTCCCAAACCCTTTTTAGGACACTAACATGCATAATAGTCGTTATAATTAGCACTTTAGATTTCGAACGTTCGCATCCATTGTATTTAATAGGGTTCTAAAGTTCGTGCAAACTTTCGGTCCGTTCGCGGGTTCTGGTGCGAACCGAACCCGGGGGTGTTCGGCTCATCACTAGCAGGGAGAGAGAAGGATAGGCAGGGAGAGTGTCAGTGTCATATTCTTTGATAAACCTTGTGTGCAGGGAGAGAGAAGGATAGGCAGGGGACAGTGTCAGTGTCATATTCTTTGCTAAACCTTGTGTGCAGGGAGAGAGAAGGATAGGCAGGCAGAGTGTCAGTGTCATATTCTTTGATAAACCTTGTGTGCAGGGAGAGAGAAGGATAGGCAGGGGACAGTGTCAGTGTCATTGTTGCTAAGCCTCCTGCACAGTATACACCTGAAGCTAGCCCTTATTGCTGTGTTTTCCTGGTGTGTTACACTAACAGGCATTTGCAGCACTTACAGCGGGCGGAGTGTGCCTCCTGCACATTATACACCGGAAGCTAGCCCGTATTGCTGTGTTTTCCTGGTGTGTTACACCAACAGGCATTTGCAGCACTTACAGCAGGCGTAGTGTGATTCCTGCAAAATATACTCCTGAAGCTACGCCTTATTGTTGTGTTTTCCTAGTGTGTTACACCAACAGACATTTGCAGCACTTACAGCAGGCGTAGTGTGATTACTGCAAAATATACACCTGAAGCTAGCCCGTATTACTGTGTTTTCCTGGTGTGTTACACCAACAGGCATTTGCAGCACTTACAGCAGGCGTAGTGTGATTCCTGCAAAATATACTCCTGAAGCTAGCCCGTATTGCTGTGTTTTCCTGGTGTGTTACACCAACAGGCATTTGCAGTACTTACAGCAGGCGTAGTGTGATTCCTGCAAAATATACACCTGAAGCTAGCCCGTATTGCTGTGTTTTCCTGGTGTGTTACACCAACAGGTATTTGCAGCACTTACAGCGGGCGTAGTGTGCTTCCTGCAAAATATACTCCTGAAGCTAGGCCTTATTGCTGGTTTTCCCATCTCCCTGCAGGCCATTAGAATGTCTGGAAGGCAAACAAGGAGAGGCAGACAGTCAGGAGCCAATCAAAGAGGGCAAGCAGGCTCTGTGTCTAGAGACAACAGTGCTGGTCGTGGACGCGGTGCATCGCCATCAGCACGTGGCCATGGGACACGCTTGTCCTTCTTTTCGGCAGCTGGACGTGTTGAGCCGCATCATGCCGAAGACTTGGTAGAGTGGATGACCAAGCCCTCCTCATCCTCCTCATCCTCTCACCCAGGCTCAGGGTACTGGCAAAGCAGCTGCCAAAGCGTCCTCTTCCCTGGTATCAATGTCATCATCAGTCACTCCTTCCCTAGACCAACCATGTCCTCCTGAGGAGTCCCCCGAACTGTTTGAGCACAGTGTTGGGTACATGCTCCAGGAGGATGCCCAGCGTTTCGAAGGGTCTGATGATGATACCCAGCTAGAGGAAGGCAGTAGCGTGAGAGCAGAGAGAGGGGATGCTCAAGAAGGACACCAATCTGGCAGTCATGTTCCAGCAGCTGCAGCATACTGCCAGATTGGCTCCAGTGATGAGGAGGGAGGGGATGATGAGGTCACTGACTCCACGTGGGTGCCTAATAGGAGAGAGGAGGAAGAGGAGGATGAGGAGGAGGCACATCTCCAATGAGGCAGGATGCCCTCGGGGGGCCAGCGTAAGGGCAGCACACCGACGAAATCACACCGCAGAGCTCCGCCTGTGCAGGGCGCTGCCTCTGCCCGTTATTCAAAAAGTTCTTTGGTGTGGGCTTTTTTTGAGTCGAGTGCATCAGATCGCACAGCTGCTGTTTGCAACATATGTCTCAAGCGTATATCGCGTGGCCAAAACATCAGCCGCTTGGGCACCACATGCTTGACCAGACATATGTTGACCTGCCATGCAGCTCGTTGGCAAGCCTACCTTAAAGACCCACACCAAAGAACAAAGCGGACCTCTCCTTGCACCGCATCAGCTGGGATCTCCAACCGACCTATACCTTCAGTCCTCTCTGAAACCTGCACTGAGAGGAATGAAGGTGTAGAATTAGGTGTGTCACAGCCAAGTACTTGCGGGCACTCTGCTAGCAGTACACAGATGTCCGATTCTAGCAGGCAAATTTCCCTGCCCCAGCTGCTGGACCGTCGAAAGAAGTTCACTGCCAGCCATCCACATGCCCAGCGGTTGAATGCTAGCTTGGCTAAATTGCTAGTGCTTCAACTGCTGCCTTTTCAGTTGGTAGACTCGGCCCCCTTCCGTGAGTTTGTGCAATGTGCGGTTCCTCAGTGGCAGGTTCCCAAACGCCACTTTTTCTCACGGAAGGCGATTCCGGCTCTCTACCGGCATGTGGAAGGCAATGTCTTCGCTGGACAGGGCGGTCAGCGGTAAGGTGCATATTACCGCTAACTCATGGTCCAGCAGGCATGGACAGGGACGTTACATTTCTTTCACGGCCCATTGGGTCACTCTTTTGGCAGCTGGGAAGGATGCAGGACAAGGTACAGTAGTGTTGGAGGTTGTTCCGCCGCCACGCCTCCAAAATGCTACTACTGGTTGTGACACACCTCGCTCCTCCACCCCCTCCTCTTCTTCTTCCTCCATGGTCTCTTCCTGTGCTTTGTCCTCGGAACCATGCCGTGCTTGCGCTGGTGTGTTTGGGGGACAGGAGCCACACTGGGGCAGAGGTTCTGTCTGCTCTGCAGGGGCAGGCCGAGAGGTGGTTGACGCCACGCCAGCTTAAGCCAGGAAAGGTGGTTTGCGACAATGGCACCAACCTCCTCTCCGCCCTCCGACAGGGACAACTGACCCATGTGCCCTGTGTGGCTCACGTCCTTAACCTGGTGGTGCAGCGGTTCTTGGGCAGGTACCCGGGCTTACAGGATGTCCTGAGGCAGGCCAGGAAAGTCTGTGTGCATTTCCGCAGATCTTATAATGCCAGTGCTCGCCTGGCTGAGCTGCAAAAGGAGCTGAACCTTCCCAAGAACCGCCTTATATGTGACATGCCCACCAGGTGGAACTCAAAGTTGGCCATGCTGCAGCAGCTGCACACGCAGCAGAGGGCCATCAATGAGTACCTGTGCGACTACGGCACCAGGACAGGGTCAGGGGAGCTCGGGTTTTTTTCACCACGCCAGTGGGGCATGATCAGGGATGCATGCACTGTCCTGGCACCATTTGAGGAGGCCACGAGGATGGTGAGCAGTGACACTGTACCTCTTGTCCACCTGTTGGAACATACGCTGCGTGGAATAATGGACAGGGCACTTGAGGCAGAACAGAGGCAGGAAGAGGAGGACTTCTTTGCCTCTCAAGGCCCCCTTTACCCAGACAGTGTTCCTTCTGTCCCACCCATCGCACAAGAAGAGGAGGAGGAGAAGGAGGAGGAGGATTGTGTCAGCATGGAGGTGGAGCCTGGCACTCAGCATCATCAGCAGCAGTCTTTTAGGGATGATTTACAGTCCCAAGAAACCCGTGGACTTGTACGTGGCTGGGAGGAGGTGGCTGCGGATCATGTTGTCCTTAGTGACCCAGAGGACTCCGGACCGAATGCCTCAGCTAACCTACGCTGCATGGCCTCCCTGATCCTGCAAAGTCTGCGGAAGGATCCTCGTATTGTTCGGATCAAGGAGAGGGACCATTACTGGCTGGCCACTCTCCTTGATCCACGGTACAAGGGTAAGGTTGCGGACCTTATCTTACCATCGCAGAGGGAGCAGAGGATGAGACAACTCCGGGAGGCTTTGCAGAAAGGTCTGTGCAACGCGTTCCCAGAGACTGGGAGGTTACAAACTCCTGGTCCTGGACAACGAGTTGCTGAGGCTTCGGTCAGTCAAAGAAGGAGCGGTGGGGAAGGTGGCCGTCTGACTGAAGCGTTCAGACAATTCTTTAGTCCGCAGCCGCAAGGTATGATCGGTTCCAGCAACCATCGCCAGCGTCTGATATATATGGTGCAGGAATACCTAGGGGCAAGGTCAGACTTGGACACCTTCCCCACCGAAAATCCTCTGGCTTACTGGGTCTTGAGGATGGATCACTGGCCAGAGCTTGCACAGTATGCAATTGAGCTACTGGCCTGTCCTGCATCCAGCGTTCTTTCAGAACGCACATTCAGTGCTGCTGGAGGATTTGTCACGGATCACAGAGTGCGCCTGTCCACCGACTCGGTTGATCGACTGACTTTCATAAAGATGAACCAGTCTTGGATCACCACCAGCTACCAAACACCTGAAGCTGATATAACAGACTAATTTATTTTAAAATGTCACATCCCTTCAAGACTGTTGCTGATGCTGAGTGACTGTCCTGTTATGTTGACTGACTATCCTCCTCCTCCTCAATGATCCGATTGATGATGATAGCTTGGAAGAACATTTTTGTTTCTGGGTGCCGCCACCAGTGGCTAAGGCCCAATTTTTCAGCCCCTGTTTAACAGGGGCATGTAATTAAAATCTTTTATGCAATGCTTTGCAGCAGGGCTCATTCCTGCACTCCAACTAGAGTATCTGGGAGAGGTTGCAGTGTCGTGGCACCAGCACCAGTGGCTAAGGCCCAATTTTTCAGCCCCTGTTTAACAGGGGCATGTAAATACAATTTTTTATGCAATGCTTTGCAGCAGGGCTCATTCCTGCACTCCAACTAGAGTATCTGGGAGAGGTTGCAGTGTCGTGGGACCAGCACCAGTGCCTAAGGCCCAATTTTTCAGCCCCTGTTTAACAGGGGCGTGTAATTACAATTTCTGATGCAATACTTTGCAACAGGGCTCATTGCTGTGCTCCAAGTACAGTATCTGTGAGGGGTTGCAGTGTTGTGGCACCAGTGCCTAAGGCCCAATTTTTCTGCCCCTGTTTAACAGGGGCATGTAATTACAATTCTTGATCTAATAATTCACAGCAGGGCCCATTCCTGCGCCCACCAAGAGTAACTGTGAGGCCTTACAGTGTTGTGTCAACACCACCACCACCACCACCAAAGGCCCAATTTTTCAGCCCCTGTTCAACAGGGGCATGCAATTACAATTCTTGATCTATTAATTCACAGCAGGGCCCATTCATGCGCCCACCAAGAGTAACTGTGAGGGCTTACAGTGTTGTGTCTACACCACCACCACCACCACCAAAGGCCCAATTTTTCAGCCCCTGTTCAACAGGGGCATGCAATTACAATTCTTGATCTAATAATTCACAGCAGGGCCCATTCATGCGCCCACTAAGAGTAACTGTGAGGGCTTACAGTGTTGTGGCAACACCAACATGTAAGGGGCAAATTTCAGCAGAGTATATAGGGCAGGCCCCTACTTTCAAACATCCAACTTACAAACGACTCCTACTTGCAAACGGAAGGAGACAACAGGAAGTGAGAGGAAATCTACCCCTAGGAAGGGACATTCTCTCCTGTAAGAGTTAATATGGGAAAAAGGTGTCTCCTCTCTACTGATGCTTTATCACTAGTGTTGAGCAGACACCTGGATGTTCGGGTTCGACGAGATCGGCCGAACTTCGGAAAAAAGTTCGGGTTCGGGACCGAACTTTAACCCGAACCCGAACCCGAACCCCATTGAAGTCAATGGGGACCCGGACTTCTAAGGACTAAAAAGGCTCTAAAAAAGTAATGGAAAGGGCTAGAGGGCTGAAAATGGCAGCAAAATGTTGTTAAGAGCATGGCAAGTGCTCTGCAAACAAATGTGGATAGGGAAATAACTTAAAATAACATAAAAAAAAATAAAAAAATATGCTGGAGGCCCCCTTTTCAGCAGAAGAGGTACGGGAAGTCATTAAGAACCTCAGAAACTCAATGGCACAATGCCACACATATGGTGGGAATGCCCCAGAATACGCCCTTTCTGGAATAAATTATTCAAATTAATGGATAAGCTAGTGGGAAAATAAAATACTTTGAAATAAAAATGTAGCGGGGTGCTAAATTTTAGGGAAGTGTTTGAGTGGTAAATAGGCTCAAACACCCTAATTCTGTAGGATTCATGGACCATTTTGTCCTCGGCGGACAGTATTGGTGTGCAGTTCCCTGCGGCCTACAGGTGGCGCTGCCATGGTAGGCTAGGGTTGAACCGCCGATACAGTGCTGTGCCTTTTGTGTCCCCTCTTGCCAGTAGTACAGCGGGGCGGGGATCCTGCTGTGCATGCCGGGAGAGCATATAAAAGGGGCAGACCTTTGGCCTGGGGGCTGATGTCCAGTGGGGTCCACGCCCAGGTGCCTTCGGCCTGGGTGCATGTGTTCCTGTTCCATCTCGGGTACCTTTAGCCCGGGGTGAGGTACTATCCTGGAGTTCCTGCTGCCCTGGGTATGGAGGCCTAGGTGCGGGAGTAAAGCCTGGAGTCCAGAGCCTTCGTCTGGAGTCCGCTAAGGGTCGAGGAGTCTTAGGGTGCCGCCTCGTGTAGGGGACCATGTTCCAGGGAAGGGAGGATCATTCTGATGGACCGATGCAGGAGTCACGGTGAAGGAAGGGTCTGTTGACTCCCTGGAGAGATGTCTTCCCCTTGATATGGGCTAGGTTCGTAGAAGGAGAAGCTCAAGGTCATCTTGACTGTATCAGAGGCCTTATTCACCCGGCCCGTGGCAGGGGCCTTATACACCCTGGTCTGTGGCAGAGACCAAAGTTCTCCAGGTCCGTGGCAGGGGCCTTGTACACCCGGTCTGTGGCAGAGACCAACCTCAAGGTCTGTGGCAGAGACCGTGCACCTAAAACTGTTTGAGAAACCTAAGCAGTGAAGTGAATGTGCTACGTTTGTGCCTGGACCTCCTTCACACCTTAAGCTGTCCTGTTTCTTTGCTCTAACCTTTTCTATCCGAGTAGAGTTTATTTTGCCATGAGAGAATAAGAGTTGTAATTTCAGCTGGTGTGGACATTGACTTTACTGGGAATTAAAGGACTTGCCTCTACCTACAGTAGAGGTGAGAATCATCCTCTGGAGGAGTTTTGACTCCGGCTGTGGACACGGCCCGTCAAGTACACCGCTCAACCTCTTTATATAGGAGGGTACGGGCTGGTAGTGCGGTGTGCCTTTCTCCCTCCTGCGAGGAGCCAACAACATAAAGGCAGGTAAGGGGGAAAGGATCTGTGCGCTACAAAAAAATAAAATAAAAATTATAATCTTGACCTAGGAGGACGAGGTCCATATGGAGTAGGAGGTTGAGGTGGCGGTGGATGTGGCTGTGTAGGTGGAAGCGGCGGTGGAGGAGGACGAGGTAGCCAACACTGGTTCAAAAATACAACAATGGCTGGGTAAGGCCGGTGATGTGTCGAATTCTGTCCCCCGTCAAATAGTGTCCACCCTGTACTGCGCTTGCTCAGTATGTAGGACAAGGGGATTTCGAAAATCTCCCAAGACGAACGGCGCCTGCGTGGTGAGTTCAGGTGAAGGCCACACCATCCGTGGTTCAAGCCGAGCCAAGTGAGGCCGTGCCCGAAGCGTGGCGATCGAACTGAGCCCGTGAGGGGCCCTGTTACTATGTGCTACCCTATGTCCACTTGGATGGTGGGGCTTGAACCTGCACTCACTGCGCAGGCGCCGTTCATCTTCGGAGATTTTGTGAATCTCCTTGTCCTCTGTACTGCGCAAGCGCTGCGCCTTCGCAGTATGGGCCGGACACAATCCGATGGCCGGACAGTTTTTGTCACAACACCGGTATACATGTCTATTCTGCAGAAGGTACGGACAAGTCCTGTGGGATCCATGCCTGGTTCATTTTAATGAACGTGAGCTTGTCCACATTGGCTCTGGACAGGCGCCTGCGCTTGTCTGTGATAACGCCCCCTGCCGTGCTAAATACACGTTCAGATAATACACTGGCTGCAGGGCAGGCCAGCACCTCCAAGGCATAAAGGGCAAGCTTAGGCCATGTGCCCAATTTGGAGACCCAGAAGTTAAAGGGGGCAGACCCGTCATCCAGTACGTGTAGGCCTGTGGATACATACTACTCAACCATATTGGTGAAATGCTGCCTCCTGCTAGGACGTTCCATCTCAGCTGGTGGTGCTGGTTGTTGTGGCGTGCTGACAAAGCTTTTCCACATTTCAGCCATGCTAACGCTGCCTTCTGAGGTGCTGCCGGTGCCCCGGCTGCGTTGGCGACCTCTTCCTCCTCCTCTGCCTTCGCCTTGTGCTTCCACCGTACGCCCGCTGTCAGGTGGGAATGCCACCAGCAGCGCGTCTACCAGCGTGCGCTTGTACTCGCGCATCTTACGATCCCGCTCCAGTGAGGGAATTAAGGACGGTACGTTGTCCTTGTAACAGGGATCCAGCAGGGTGGCCACCCAGTAATCAGCACCAGTTAAAATGTGGGCAACTCGGCGTTCATTGCGGAAACACTGCAGCATGTAATCGCTCATGTGTGCCAGGCTGCCCAGAGGCAAAGAAAAGCTGTCCTCT
Source organism: Rana muscosa (assembly GCA_029206835.1). NCBI lineage: Eukaryota > Metazoa > Chordata > Amphibia > Anura > Ranidae > Rana > Rana muscosa. The sequence goes on along the minus strand of CM055122.1, from coordinate 1,108,349,929 downwards.
GTGGGAGGTGTATCGTCTGTGTCCTCTGTATCCCCCTAGCCACGCACCAGTGATGGCCACGAGCTGGTCTGGGTGCCACCCTGCTGTGAAAATGGCTCCTCCTCCTCCTCCTCCTCCTCCTCCTCCTCCATCTCCTCCTCCACCTCGTCATCCTCCAGAACTGTGCCCTTTCTGCCGGACAATTGTGTACCTGGCGTTTGTTGGTGCAGGAACCCACCCTCATAGCCACTTGTGAAAGACTGCCCTGAAAGCCTTTGAAATGATCCCGCTTCCTCCTCCTCCTCCTCATCCTCCTGTGCCACATCCTCTTCCATCATCGCCCGAAGCGTTTTTTCAAGGAGGCATAGAACTGGGATAGTAACGCTGAGAACGGTGTCATTGGCACTGGACATGTTGGTGGAGTACTCGAAACAGCGCAACAAGGCACACAGGTCTCGCATGGAGGCCCAGTTATTGGTGGTGAAGTGGTGCTGTTCCGCAGAGCGACTCACGCGTGATTGCTGCAGCTGAAACTCCACTATCGCCTGCTGCTGCTCGCACAGTCTGGCCAGCATGTGCAAGGTGGAGTTCCACCTTGTGGGCACGTCACATATGAGGCGGTGAGCGGGAAGGCCGAAGTTATGCTGCAGCGCTGACAGGCGAGCAGCAGCAGGGTGAGAACGCCGAAAGTGCGCACACACAGCCCGCACTTTCTGCAGCAGCTCTGGCATATTGGGGTAATTTTTAAGGAACCTCTGGACCACCAAGTTCAGCACATGCGCCAGGCAAGGGATGTGTGTCAAACCGGCTAGGCCCAGAGCTGCTACGAGATTTCGCCCATTATCGCACACCACCAGGCCGGGCGTTGAGGCTCACTGACAGCAACCACTCATTGGTCTGTTGTTCCATGTCCCTCCACAACTCCTGCGCGGTGTGGGGTTTTTCCCCCAAACAGGAAAGTTTTAAAACTGCCTGCTGTCGTTTACCCCTGGCTGTGCTGAAGTTGGTGGTGAAGGTGTTACGCTGACCGGATGAGGAGGCGGTAGAGGATGAGGAAGCGGAGTAGGAGGAGTTAGCAACAGGAGGCAAACTGAAGCGCCCTGCAATCCTCGGTGGTGGAAGGACATGCGCCAAACTGCTATCTGCCTCAGGCCCAGCCGCCACTGCATTTACCCAGTGTGCTGTTAGGGAGATATAACGTCCCTGACCGTGCTTACTGGTCCACGCATCCGTAGTTAGGTGGACCTTGCCACAGATGGCGTTGCGCAGTGCACACCTGATTTTGTCCCCCACTTGGTTGTGCAGGGAAGGGATGGCTCGCCTAGAAAAGTAGTGGCGGCTGGGCACGACGTACTGTGGGACAGCCAATGCCATCAGGCTTTTAAAACTCTGCGTCTCCACCAGACGGAATGACAGCATTTCAAAGGCCAGGAGTTTTGAAATGCTGGCATTCAGGGCCAGGGATCGCGGGTGGCTAGGGGGGTACTTCCTCTTCCGCTCCAATGTTTGGGAGATAGAGAGCTGAACGCTTCCATGGGACATTGTGGAGATGGTTGGTGACCCAGGTGGTAGTGTTGCTGGCAGATCCTCTGTTTGCGGGGTGGCAGGTGCCACTGTCACTACAGAGGTGGATGAAGAGGCAGAGACTGCAGCAGAAGAGGAAGCAGGAGGAGCCAGAGACCTTTCTTGGTTTTTGAGGTGTCTACTCCACTGCAGCTCGTGCTTTGCACTTAGATGCCTGGTCATGCAGGTTGTGCTCAGGTTGAGAACGTTTATGCCTCGCTTCAGGCTCTGATTGCACAGCGTGCAAACCACTCGTGTCTTGTCATCAGCACATTGTGTGAAGAACTGCCACGCTAGGGAACTCCTTGGACCTGGCTTTGGTGTGCTCGGTCCCTTGCTGCGTTGGGCAGTAGCAGACATACTGTCTAGGGGACGGACGCTCCGCTTTTGCACCCTGCTCCCTCTTCTGCTGTGCTGGTGGCTCTGTGCGACCACCGCCTCTTCCTCCAAACTACACTGGTCACCTGCATAACGTTGATTCCATGTGGGGTCGAGGACCTCATCGTCCTCCACATCATCTTCCACCCAGTCTTCACCCCTGCCCTCCTTGTCTGTCTGCACAATTGCGAAAGCAGCAGCAGTTGGCACCTGTGTTTCGTCATCATCCGAGACGTACTGAGATGGTCCTCCCATGTACTCATCATGAAACATAAGTGGTTGGGCATCGGTGCACTCAATCTCTTCCACTTCTGGGGCAGGGCTAGGTGGATGGCCCTGGGAAACCCTGCTAACAGAGTCATCGAAAAGCAGAAGAGACTGCTGCATGATTTGGGGCTCAGACTGCTTGGCTGATTTGCAAGGGGGTGAGGTGAAAGACTGATGGACATGGGTTTCAGGTGCCAACTCTGATCTTTCATCAGAAGAGTGGGTGGGAGACAATGTGAAGGAACCAGAGGCACTGTCAGCAACCCAATCTACTATCGCCTGTACTTGTCCTGGCCTAAACATTCCTACAGCCTCATTAGGCGCGACAAAATACTGCCGCAGGCTCGGTCGCCTACTCGCACCTGAGGAAGGTGTTTCACTTGTGCGTGTATCTGGCACAGATCCACAACGTCCTCTCCCTGCAACAGGAGCTCCACCAGCAGCACCACGACCGGGGCCACCACGTCCCTTTGACCTTCTCCTCATATTTTCCAAATTTAGGATCTTGCCCTAAATGGGTGTTTTTGGAAGAGCAGAACACACCCACAGTACGTAACCGCTGAATCGCACAGCTACAGAACTGCAGAAAATGCTATTCAAAAAAAATGTTGTTTTTTTAGTATAGCACAGTAGGAGAAAACTATATAGAAATAGTTTATTTCACACACCTCCACATATGTATAACACACTGCAAAATATTTTTTGTGGCCCTAAATGGCGTTTTTTGGAAGACCACAACACACCCACAGTACGTAACCGCTGAATCGCACAGCTACAGAACTGCAGAAAATGCTATTCAAAAAAAATGTTGTTTTTTTAGTATAGCACAGTAGGAGAAAACTATATAGAAATTGTTTATTTCACACACCTCCACATATGTATAACACACTGCAAAATATTTTTTGTGGCCCTAAATGGCGTTTTTTGGAAGACCACAACACACCCACAGTACGTAACCGCTGAATCGCACAGCTACAGAACTGCAGAAAATGCTATTCAAAAAAAAAATTGTTTTTTTAGTATAGCACAGTAGGAGAAAACTATATAGAAATTGTTTATTTCACACACCTCCACATATGTATAGCACACTGCAAAATATTTTTTGTGGCCCTAAATGGCGTTTTTTGGAAGACCACAACACACCCACAGTACGTAACCGCTGAATCGCACAGCTACAGAACTGCAGAAGATGCTATTCAAAAATTTTTTTTTTTTTTTAGTATAGCACAGTAGGAGAAAACTATATAGAAATAGTTTATTTCACACACTTACACAAATGTATAACACACTGCAAAATATTTTTTGTGGCCCTAAATGGCGTTTTTTGGAAGACCACAACACACCCACAGTACGTAACCGCTGAATCGCACAGCTACAGAACTGCAGAAAATGCTATTCAAAAATTTTTTATTTTTTTTTAGTATAGCACAGTAGGAGAAAACTATATAGAAATTGTTTATTTCACACACCTCCACATATGTATAACACACTGCAAAATATTTTTTGTGGCCCTAAATGGCGTTTTTTTGGAAGACCACAACACACCCACAGTACGTAACCGCTGAATCGCACAGCTACAGAACTGCAGAAAATGCTATTCAAAAAAAATGTTGTTTTTTTAGTATAGCACAGTAGGAGAAAACTATATAGAAATTGTTTATTTCACACACCTCCACATATGTATAACACACTGCAAAATATTTTTTGTGGCCCTAAATGGAGTTTTTTGGAAGACCACAACACACCCACAGTACGTAACCGCTGAATCGCACAGCTACAGAACTGCAGAAGATGCTATTCAAAAAAAAAATTGTTTTTTTTTAGTATAGCACAGTAGGAGAAAACTATATAGAAATAGTTTATTTCACACACCTCCACATATGTATAACACACTGCAAAATATTTTTTGTGGCCCTAAATGGCGTTTTTTGAAAGACCACAACACACCCACAGTACGTAACCGCTGAATCGCACAGCTACAGAACTGCAGAAGATGCTATTCAAAAAAAAATTGTTTTTTTTAGTATAGCACAGTAGGAGAAAACTATATAGAAATAGTTTATTTCACACACCTCCACATATGTATAACACACTGCAAAATATTTTTTGTGGCCCTAAATGGCGTTTTTTGGAAGACCACAACACACCCACAGTACGTAACCGCTGAATCGCACAGCTACAGAACTGCAGAAAATGCTATTCAAAAAAAATGTTGTTTTTTTAGTATAGCACAGTAGGAGAAAACTATATAGAAATTGTTTATTTCACACACCTCCACATATGTATAACACACTGCAAAATATTTTTTGTGGCCCTAAATGGCATTTTTTGGAAGACCACAACACACCCACAGTACGTAACTGCTGAATCGCACAGCTACAGAACTGCAGAAAATGCTATTCAAAAAAAATGTTTTTTTTTAGTATAGCACAGTAGAAGACAAATATATAGAAATGTTTTTTTTCACACGCCTCCACATATGTATAACACACTGCAAAATATTTTTTGTGGCCCTAAATGGGTGTTTTTGGAAGAGCAGAACACACCCACAGTACGTAACCGCTGAATCGCACAGCTACAGAACTGCAGAAAATGCTATTCAAAAAAAATGTTTTTTTTTAGTATAGCACAGTAGGAGAAAACTATATAGAAATTGTTTATTTCACACACCTCCACATATGTATAACACACTGCAAAATATTTTTTGTGGCCCTAAATGGCGTTTTTTGGAAGACCACAACACACCCACAGTACGTAACCACTGAATCGCACAGCTACAGAACTGCAAAAAATGCTATTAAAAAAAAATGTTTTTTTTAGTATAGCACAGTAGAAGAAATCTATATAGAAATTGTTTATTTCACACACTTACACATATGTATAACACACTGCAAAATATTTTTTGTGGCCCTAAATGGCGTTTTTTGGAAGACCACAACACACCCACAGTACGTAACTGCTGAATCGCACAGCTACAGAACTGCAGAAGATGCTATTCAAAAAAAATGTGTTTTTTTTTTAGTATAGCACAGTAGGAGAAAACTATATAGAAATTGTTTATTTCACACACCTCCACATATGTATAACACACTGCAAAATATTTTTTGTGGCCCTAAATGGCATTTTTTGGAAGACCACAACACACCCACAGTACGTAACTGCTGAATCGCACAGCTACAGAACTGCAGAAAATGCTATTAAAAAAAAATGTTGTTTTTTTAGTATAGCACAGTAGGAGAAAACTAGATAGAAATTGTTTATTTCACACACCTCCACATATGTATAACACACTGCAAAATATTTTTTGTGGCCCAAAATGGCGTTTTTTGGAAGACCACAACACACCCACAGTACGTAACCGCTGAATCGCACAGCTACAGAACTGCAGAAAATGCTATTCAAAAAAAATGTTGTTTTTTTAGTATAGCACAGTAGGAGAAAACTATATAGAAATTGTTTATTTCACACACCTCCACATATGTATAACACACTGCAAAATATTTTTTGTGGCCCTAAATGGCGGTTTTTGGAAGACCACAACACACCCACAGTACGTAACCGCTGAATCGCACAGCTACAGAACTGCAGAAAATGCTATTAAAAAAAAAGTTGTTTTTTTAGTATAGCACAGTAGAAGACAAATATATAGAAATGGTTTATTTGACACGCCTCCACATATGTATAACACACTGCAAAATATTTTTTGTGGCCCTAAATGGCTCTTTTTGCAAGAGTACATTAAAGTGCAAATTTTTTTTTTGCCCTAAACGGGTCTTTTTTTGCACGAGCAAAATAAAATGCAAATTTTTTTTTTTTTTTGCCCTTAATGGGTCTTTTGGAAAAGAGCACAATAAAGTGCCTTTTTTTTTCCCTAAATGGATCTTTTTCCAAGAGCAGAATACACCCACAGTATGGAAACTGTGTATCTCTCAACGTAATATATGCAGTGCTGGTGCACTGAGCTTGCAGATAAAAGGTAGATTTTCTCTGACACTGGGCTCATGGCAGTGTAAAAAGACTGCACTGCAACACAAACAGGTAAACCTATGCAGATCGCTGAGTTATATCTCTGAATCTGGACTCCTATTCCTATATAATATATCTCTCTCCCTGAAAGTACCAACAGGAACCTGGCCCTACACTACACTGTCTCTCTATCTTTTCCCTCAGATTCCAGAATCAGGACTAACTCATGTATTTTTCAATCTCTCCCTAAAAGCAGCAGCAGCAGACAAGATCCTCTCCCTATCTATTCTGAAGCAGAGTGACGTGTGTGCTGTGTGCCTCTAGCTTATATAGAAGCTGGGTCACATGTTGCACTGACCAATCACATACATGCCATTAGTAGGCATGGCTATGATGGCTTCTAAGGGCACACCAGCTAATCAAAAGGTGATTGGCTGGCCCCTGAAGCATTTCTAACTGCGCCATTAGATTGCCGAACCCGAACCCGAACCCGGACTTTCCCGCAAAGTCCGGGTTCGGGTTCGGGAAAAAGCTAAAGTTCGGTACGGACCCGAACTTTACAGTTCGGGTTCGCTCAACCCTATTTATCACCAATCCTTGTTTCAATAAAAAAAACACTTTTCAAAAACATTTGTCATTGGGACGGAAAGTGAGGTGAAATGTTCTGAACGGGCACAGACAGCAAAACAAATGTTACAGGGGTGATAACCCTTACCTATGTTTTCCAAAAAGTTTAAAAATAGATTTTTTGGCTGGAGCTACACTTAAACAATGTACCTGTTCAAAATTACAAACAGATTCTACATAAGAACAAACCTACAGTCCCTGTCTTGTATGCACCGCCTGTATACGGCTGTTCAGAGTATATAGGGCCTTTTTTATTTTGTGTGCGGGGTTCAACTTAATATCCATACAAGACCCAAAGGGGCTGGTAATGGGCTGGGGTGGGGGGGGGGGGGGGTGATGGGGTAGCTATGCCATTTTTCTCAAAGATTTTCATCCATATTACCGGGACCAGACATTACATTAAAGCCGCAAGCAGTTTTAAATGGCTTTTTTTCCTTTAGAAATGTCATTTTGTGCAGGGACAGTTCTAAACACGACACGGGAAACACGTGCCACTTCACAGGCATACTTTGGACACCCCCCCAGGTACGATATTTAAAGGAATATTTGACTTTTTTTTTCACTTTATGCATCATTAAAATGACTGCTCCCGAAAAACGGCCATTTTTAAAACTTCTTTTTGCATTGATACATGTCCCCTGGTGCAGAACCCGGGTTCCTAAACCCTTTTTAGGACAATAACATGCATAATAGTCGTTATAATTAGCACTTTAGATTTCGAACGTTCGCATCCATTGTATTTAATAGGGTTCTAACGTTCGTGCGAACTTTCGGTCCGTTCGCGGGTTCTGGTGCGAACCGAACCCGGGGGTGTTCGGCTCATCCCTACTCAGATGTATGTATCAGATTAAGTCCTAATGGAGCATCCCAGAAAGTATCTGTAAAGCCCTGTACACACGATCGGATTTCCTATGGATTTTAAACCAATGGATTTTTCCATCGGTAATCCGATGAAGCTGACTTCCATCAGTCTTGCCTACACACCATCAGTCAAAAATCCGACTGTCCCAAACGCCGTGACGTAAAACACTCCAACAGGCCAAGAAAAATGAAGTTCAATGCTTCTGAGCATGCGTCGTCTTGATTCTGAGCATGCGTGGGTTTTTTGTCCGATGGAGTTCCACACAGACGATCGGAATTTGCTATAGTTTTTTTTCCCATCGGATAAATTTAAAACATGTTCTATTTTTTCTCACCGATGGAAAAAAGACCGATGGGGCCCATACACGATCGGTTTGTCTGATGAGAAAAGTCCATCGGACTGTTTTCATTGGTAAAACCGATCGTGTGTACACGGCTTAAGAGATGCTCAACACTCCACTATTCCAAGTGGAAAAATATCTACTTTTCCAACACCTATTATTTATTATCGCTCACCATCATGGATGAGAATGGGGGCATATGTTGACAGCAAAGATCCAAAACTTGATTAGAAAACACTGCCCTGTCACTGGCTTCTAAAGTCTCTGTAGAGATGACTGGACAGACCCATAGAAGCAAATATTTGATCAAATTCATGGTGATTCACAGATAGCAAATATCTGCATTTACTGTATCAACCATTCTGCTATACAATGTGAAGGATCTGATCTGCTATTATTTTTAATACATTAAAATGTATGATCACTTCCACATTCTCATATATATGCATGCCCAGCATTTCAGACCCATGGGCATTATCTACATAGAAACATGGCTTATACAGGCTCACTGCATTGTTAATACCAGCTGTATGCCACTCTCTATAGTTGGTCCTTGGAGCAGAACATTGTTCAATTAAATAATGCCACTCTCTCAAAACATCAGTACCTGCTGATTGGGTTCTTCTACACTTCCTTGACCCAAAAGCCTCTGTGAACTGTTAAAGACTCCATTGGCCCTCTTACCAAATGACCACCAGCCTTTACGTAGTATTCAAAAAGTAAATAGGTTACACATTTTGAAAATATTCTAAATAGCTTCCTCTTTGTTCTCTAATTTATTTTAAAAAAGCCAAACATGTAAACCAAAAGGGTCTGATCCTTTAATGGTTTTCTTCTTCATTAAAAAAATCATCTAAAGAGCAAAGCTGTCCTCCAACATTCACTGATTTTAGCTACAAAATAAACAAATCTCACAGAGATTAATGTTTTCTATGGATCAGTTATAAAAAAAATTAACCAAAAGTTGTAAAAGGAGCATAGGAAATTTCACATAATGTCTCACTCAGAGCAGATACAATATAGCTGGCCATACACTAGTAGCATTTTTTTGTTTTTATCACTTTCAGTCAATTTTCTAATCTTTAGTGGGGTCAAAACGACATTTATTTTCGACCACAGTGACATGAAAATTGGAAGGAGCAAGATGGAAATATTTTTTTGAACGAACGAGTTTCTAACAATGTATGTGGTTTTCATTCAGGAAAGCCCATTCCAAAATTAATTGTTAAAAGCAAACAACATTTTGAAGTACTTTGTAAGGACATTCTTCAAGTCTTTAAATGTACTGAGAATTTTTGTTTTTATGAATTTTCGTACAAACATTCTTTCGAAATTCCACTGGTGTATGGCCAGCTTATCACTCGTCTCCGTTTAGCAGTATCTTGTTCTTTTCATTACCATCAACTGGATCTCAAAATATCCAAATTTCTACACGGAAGACAATATTTCCAACTGCAACTAAAGGAACATTCCACAATTTTGCAGGACTTACCATGACCATAGTTTTAAAGGTCCTTGTCAACATTCTCACACTGAATACTCAACAGAAGTAAAGTTTAAGGCTAGCTGGAGATAACAGCTGGATGAGGCTAGAAGGACAACATTATCTCCAAATAGGGGATATATCAAAATACAGTTGGGTTTGTAACCTATAATATAAAAGGCATGTGTTTTTTAATGTTTCCCTTAGCTTTTGTGTCATTTTGTATATTAATAGAAATGATATATAGCTTGGAAATGCAAAAAAAGAAACTGACATCTGCTCACTGCCTGCCCGATATATTGAAGTCTTTATGGGTTTATTTAATCTTAGAGAATTGCGTATAGAATTACAGGTGCTGGAATACGCAGCAGTGAAAGTAGGAGCTGGCTTCGAAGTGACTAGGGATGAGCTCGGTGTTCGAGTCGAACATACGTTCGACTCGAACATCGGCTGTTCGATCGTTCAACGAAGATCGAACGATTTGGGCCGTTCGCGCCTAATTCGAGTGACGCGAACGGCCCACAATGCACTACGCCATCGCAGTGTCATCCAGGCGCTGTGATTGGCCAAGCATGCACTGTGACCCCGCATGCTTGGCCAATCACAGCGCCGGCAGCGAGGAGAGCTATGATTGGCCACAGGCAGGATGCCTGTGGCCAATTATTGCTGAGGGTGTTTAGTACACGCCCCACACTATAAAAGGCCGCCAGCACGGCGGCCTAGTGTAGTGTGTTCCGGAGCAGGGAAAGAGAAGCATAGGCAGGGACAGTGACATTTTTTTTTTCTTGCTTAACCTGGATTCCTTTAGTTTAGGGAAAGAGAAGGATAGGTAGGGAGAGTGTCAGTGTGTTTTACTGTGCGAATCCTTGTTTCTAGGGACAGGGAAGGACAGTGAGGGAAATTCTCCTTGTGCTATAGTGTGCTAAAGCATTGATCATCAACCATCTTTAAAAAATCATTTTTTCTAGGGACAGAAAACTATAGGTAGGGAGAGTGTCAGTGTGTTTTACTGTGATAATCCTTGTTTCTAGGGACAGGGAAGGACAGTGAGGGAAATTCTCCTTGTGCTATAGTGTGCTAAAGCATTGATTATCAACCATCTTTAAAAAAACATTTTTTCTAGGGACAGAAAACTATAGGTAGGAAGAGTGTCAGTTTCTTTCACTGTGATAATCCTTGTTTCTAGGGACAGGGAAGGGCAGTGAGGGAAATTCTCCTTGTGCTATAGTGTGCTAAAGCATTGATCATCAACCATCTTTAAAAAAACATTTTTTCTAGGGACAGAAAACTATAGGTAGGGAGAGTGTCAGTTTCTTTCACTGTGATAATCCTTGTTTCTAGGGACAGGGAAGGACAGTGAGGGAAATTCTCCTTGTGCTATACTGTGCTAAAGCATTGATCATCAACCATCTTTAAAAAAACATTTTTTCTAGGGACAGAAAACTATAGGTAGGAAGAGTGTCAGTTTCTTTCACTGTGATAATCCTTGTTTCTAGGGACAGGGAAGGACAGTGAGGGAAATTCTCCTTGTGCTATAGTGTGCTAAAGCATTGATCATCAACCATCTTTAAAAAAACATTTTTTCTAGGGACAGAAAACTATAGGTAGGAAGAGTGTCAGTTTCTTTCACTGTGATAATCCTTGTTTCTAGGGACAGGGAAGGACAGTGAGGGAAATTCTCCTTGTGCTATAGTGTGCTAAAGCATTGATCATCAACCATCTTTAAAAAAACATTTTTTCTAGGGACAGAAAACTATAGGTAGGAAGAGTGTCAGTTTCTTTCACTGTGATAATCCTTGTTTCTAGGGACAGGGAAGGACAGTGAGGGAAATTCTCCTTGTGCTATAGTGTGCTAAAGCATTGATCATCAACCATCTTTAAAAAAACATTTTTTCTAGGGACAGAAAACTATAGGTAGGGAGAGTGTCAGTTTCTTTCACTGTGATAATCCTTGTTTCTAGGGACAGGGAAGGACAGTGAGGGAAATTCTCCTTGTGCTATACTGTGCTAAAGCATTGATCATCAACCATCTTTAAAAAAACATTTTTTCTAGGGACAGAAAACTATAGGTAGGAAGAGTGTCAGTTTCTTTCACTGTGATAATCCTTGTTTCTAGGGACAGGGAAGGACAGTGAGGGAAATTCTCCTTGTGCTATAGTGTGCTAAAGCATTGATCATCAACCATCTTTAAAAAAACATTTTTTCTAGGGACAGAAAACTATAGGTAGGAAGAGTGTCAGTTTCTTTCACTGTGATAATCCTTGTTTCTAGGGACAGGGAAGGACAGTGAGGGAAATTCTCCTTGTGCTATAGTGTGCTAAAGCATTGATCATCAACCATCTTTAAAAAAACATTTTTTCTAGGGACAGAAAACTATAGGTAGGAAGAGTGTCAGTTTCTTTCACTGTGATAATCCTTGTTTCTAGGGACAGGGAAGGACAGTGAGGGAAATTCTCCTTGTGCTATAGTGTGCTAAAGCATTGATCATCAACCATCTTTAAAAAAAACATTTTTTCTAGGGACAGAAAACTATAGGTAGGAAGAGTGTCAGTTTCTTTCACTGTGATAATCCTTGTTTCTAGGGACAGGGAAGGACAGTGAGGGAAATTCTCCTTGTGCTATAGTGTGCTAAAGCATTGATCATCAACCATCTTTAAAAAAACATTTTTTCTAGGGACAGAAAACTATAGGTAGGAAGAGTGTCAGTTTCTTTCACTGTGATAATCCTTGTTTCTAGGGACAGGGAAGGACAGTGAGGGAAATTCTCCTTGTGCTATACTGTGCTAAAGCATTGATCATCAACCATCTTTAAAAAAACATTTTTTCTAGGGACAGAAAACTATAGGTAGGAAGAGTGTCAGTTTCTTTCACTGTGATAATCCTTGTTTCTAGGGACAGGGAAGGACAGTGAGGGAAATTCTCCTTGTGCTATAGTGTGCTAAAGCATTGATCATCAACCATCTTTAAAAAAACATTTTTTCTAGGGACAGAAAACTATAGGTAGGAAGAGTGTCAGTTTCTTTCACTGTGATAATCCTTGTTTCTAGGGACAGGGAAGGACAGTGAGGGAAATTCTCCTTGTGCTATAGTGTGCTAAAGCATTGATCATCAACCATCTTTAAAAAAAACATTTTTTCTAGGGACAGAAAACTATAGGTAGGAAGAGTGTCAGTTTCTTTCACTGTGATAATCCTTGTTTCTAGGGACAGGGAAGGACAGTGAGGGAAATTCTCCTTGTGCTATAGTGTGTTAAAGCATTGATCATCAACCATCTTTAAAAAAACATTTTTTCTAGGGACAGAGAACTATAGGTAGGAAGAGTGTCAGTTTCTTTCACTGTGATAATCCTTGTTTCTAGGGACAGGGAAGGGCAGTGAGGGAAATTCTCCTTGTGCTATAGTGTGCTAAAGCATTGATCATCAACCATCTTTAAAAAAACATTTTTTCTAGGGACAGAAAACTATAGGTAGGAAGAGTGTCAGTTTCTTTCACTGTGATAATCCTTGTTTCTAGGGACAGGGAAGGACAGTGAGGGAAATTCTCCTTGTGCTATAGTGTGCTAAAGCATTGATCATCAACCATCTTTAAAAAAACATTTTTTCTAGGGACAGAAAACTATAGGTAGGAAGAGTGTCAGTTTCTTTCACTGTGATAATCCTTGTTTCTAGGGACAGGGAAGGACAGTGAGGGAAATTCTCCTTGTGCTATAGTGTGCTAAAGCATTGATCATCAACCATCTTTAAAAAAACATTTTTTCTAGGGACAGAAAACTATAGGTAGGAAGAGTGTCAGTTTCTTTCACTGTGATAATCCTTGTTTCTAGGGACAGGGAAGGACAGTGAGGGAAATTCTCCTTGTGCTATAGTGTGCTAAAGCATTGATCATCAACCATCTTTAAAAAAACATTTTTTCTAGGGACAGAAAACTATAGGTAGGAAGAGTGTCAGTTTCTTTCACTGTGATAATCCTTGTTTCTAGGGACAGGGAAGGACAGTGAGGGAAATTCTCCTTGTGCTATAGCGTGCTAAAGCATTGATCATCAACCATCTTTAAAAAAACATTTTTTCTAGGGACAGAAAACTATAGGTAGGAAGAGTGTCAGTTTCTTTCACTGTGATAATCCTTGTTTCTAGGGACAGGGAAGGACAGTGAGGGAAATTCTCCTTGTGCTATAGTGTGCTAAAGCATTGATCATCAACCATCTTTAAAAAAACATTTTTTCTAGGGACAGAAAACTATAGGTAGGAAGACTGTCAGTTTCTTTCACTGTGATAATCCTTGTTTCTAGGGACAGGGAAGGACAGTGAGGGAAATTCTCCTTGTGCTATACTGTGCTAAAGCATTGATCATCAACCATCTTTAAAAAAACATTTTTTCTAGGGACAGAAAACTATAGGTAGGAAGAGTGTCAGTTTCTTTCACTGTGATAATCCTTGTTTCTAGGGACAGGGAAGGACAGTGAGGGAAATTCTCCTTGTGCTATAGTGTGCTAAAGCATTGATCATCAACCATCTTTAAAAAAACATTTTTTCTAGGGACAGAAAACTATAGGTAGGAAGAGTGTCAGTTTCTTTCACTGTGATAATCCTTGTTTCTAGGGACAGGGAAGGACAGTGAGGGAAATTCTCCTTGTGCTATACTGTGCTAAAGCATTCCTCATCAACCATCTTTGAAATCCTTGTTTTTTGGACAGTCAGGGAAATTGTCGTTGTGCTATTCTGTGCGAAAGCAATCATCCTCAACCATATTTAGAAATCCTTAAGTAAAGGGACAGAGAAGGACACCTGAAGGTAGCCCTTATTGCTTTTTTCCCATCTCCCTGCAGGCCATCTATTAGAATGTCTGGAAGGCAAACAAGGAGAGGCAGACAGTCAGGAGGCAATAAAAGAGGGCAAGCAGGCTCTGTGTCTGGGGGCAACAGTGCTGGTCGTGGACGCGGTGCATTGTCATCAGCACATGGCCATGGGACACGCTTGTCCTTCTTTTCGGCAGCTGGACATGTTGAGCCACATCATGCCGAAGACTTGGTAGAGTGGATGACCAAGCCCTCCTCCTCCTCCTCATCCTCTCTCACCTAGGCTCAGGGTACTGGCAAAGCAGCTGCCAAAGCGTCCTCTTCCCTGGTATCAATGTCAGACTCATCATCCGTCACTCCTTCCCTAGACCCACCATGTCCTCCTCCTGAGGAGTCCCCCGAACTGTTTGAGCACAGTGTTGGGTACATGCTCCAGGAGGATGCCCAGCGTTTCGAAGGGTCTGATGATGAAACCCAGCTACAGGAAGGCAGTAGCGTGAGAGCAGACAGAGGGGATGCTCAAGAAGGACACCAATCTGGCAGTCATGTTCCAGCAGCTGCAGCATACTGCCAGATTGGCTCCAGTGATGAGGAGGGAGGGGATGATGAGGTCACTGACTCCACGTGGGTGCCTAATAGGAGAGAGGAGGAGGAGGAGGATGAGGAGGAGGCACATCTCCAACGAGGCAGGATGCCCTTTGGTGGCCAGCGTAAGGGCAGTACACCGACGGAATCACACCGCAGAGCTCCGCCTGTGAAAGGCGCTGCATCTGCCCGTCATTCAAAAAGTTCTTTGGTGTGGGCCTTTTTTGAGGCTAGTGCATCAGATCGCACAGCTGCTGTTTGCAACATATGTCTCAAGCGTATATCGCGTGGCCAAAACATCAGCCGCTTGGGTACCACATGCCTGACCAGACATATGTTGACCTGCCATGCAGCTCGTTGGCAAGCCTACCTCAAAGACCCACACCAAAGAACAAAGCGGACCTCTCCTTGCACCACATCAGCTGGGATCTCCAACCCCACTATAACTTCAGTCCTCTCTGAAACATGCACTGAGAGGAATGAAGGTGTAGAATTAGGTGTGTCACAGCCAAGTACTTGCGGCCACTCTGCTAGCAGTACACCGACGTCCGATGCTAGCAGGCAAATTTCCCTGCCCCAGCTGCTGGACCGTCGAAAGAAGTTCACTCCCAGCCATCCACATGCCCAGCGGTTGAATGCTAGCTTGGCTAAATTGCTAGCGCTTCAACTGCTGCCTTTTCAGTTGGTAGACTCGGCCCCCTTCCGTGAGTTTGTGCAATGTGCGGTTCCTCAGTGGCAGGTTCCCAAACGCCACTTTTTCTCACGGAAGGCTATTCCGGCTCTCTACCGGCATGTGGAAGGCAATGTCTTGGCCTCGCTGGACAGGGCGGTCAGCGGTAAGGTGCATATTACCGCTGACTCATGGTCCAGCACGCATGGACAGGGACGTTACCTTTCTTTCACGGCCCATTGGGTCACTCTTTTGGCAGCTGGGAAGGATGCACGACAAGGTGCAGTAGTGTTGGAGGTTGTT
This sequence comes from Rana muscosa, assembly GCA_029206835.1. NCBI lineage: Eukaryota > Metazoa > Chordata > Amphibia > Anura > Ranidae > Rana > Rana muscosa. The sequence goes on along the minus strand of CM055122.1, from coordinate 1,108,334,111 downwards.
CCACCGCCACGCCTCCAAAATGCTACTACTGGTTGTGACACACCTCTCTCCTCCACCCCCTCCTCTTCTTCTTCCTCCATGGCCTCTTCCTGTGCTTTGTCCTCTGAACCAGCGGTGCTCCGTAGCCGTTCAAGGGGCTACGCAAGTACGCAGGCAAAAAGATGCCATGCCGTGCTTGCGCTGGTGTGTTTGGGGGACAGAAGCCACACTGGGGCAGAGGTCCTGTCTGCTCTGCAGGGCCAGGCCGAGAGGTGGTTGACGCCACGCCAGCTTAAGCCAGGAATGGTGGTTTGCGACAATGGCACCAACCTCCTCTCCGCCCTCCGACAGGGACAACTGACCCATGTGCCCTGTGTGGCTCACGTCCTTAACCTGGTGGTGCAGCGGTTCTTGGGCAGGTACCCAGGCTTACAGGATGTCCTGAGGCAGGCCAGGAAAGTCTGTGTGCATTTCCGCAGATCTTATAATGCCAGTGCTCGCCTGGCTGAGCTGCAAAAGGAGTTGAACCTGCCCAAGAACCGCCTTATATGTGACATGCCCACCAGGTGGAACTCAACGTTGGCCATGCTGCAGCGGCTGCACACGCAGCAGAGGGCCATCAATGAGTACCTGTGCAACTACGGCACCAGGACAGGGTCAGGGGAGCTTGGTTTTTTTTCTCCACGCCAGTGGGGCATGATCAGGGATGCATGCACTGTCCTGGCACCATTTGAGGAGGCCACGAGGATGGTGAGCAGTGACAGTGCATGCATCAGTGACACTGTACCTCTTGTCCACCTGTTGGAGCACACGCTGCGTGGAATAATGGACAGGGCACTTGAGGCAGAACAGAGGCAGGAAGAGGAGGACTTCCTTGCCTCTCAAGGCCCCCTTTACCCAGACAGTGTTCCTTCTGTCCCACCCATCGCACAGGAAGAGGAGGAGGAGGAGGATTGTGTCAGCATGGAGGTGGAGGCTGGCACTCAGCATCATCAGCAGCAGTCTTTTAGGGATGATTTACAGTCCCAAGAAACCAGTGGACTTGTACGTGGCTGGGAGGAGGTGGCTGCGGATCATGTCGTCCTTAGTGACCCAGAGGACTCCGGACCGAATGCCTCAGCAAACCTACGCTGCATGGCCTCCCTGATCCTGCAAAGTCTGCGGAAGGATCCTCGTATTCTTCGGATCAAGGAGAGGGACCATTACTGGCTGGCCACTCTCCTTGATCCACGGTACAAGGGTAAGGTTGCGGACCTTATGTTACCGTCGCAGAGGGAGCAGAGGATGAGACAACTCCGGGAGGCCTTGCAGAAAGGTCTGTGCAACGCGTTCCCAGAGACTGGGAGGTTACAAACTCCTGGTCCTGGACAACGAGTTGCTGAGGCTTCGGCCAGTCAAAGAAGGAGCGGTGGGGAAGGTGGCCGTCTGACCGATGCGTTCAGACAATTCTTTAGTCCGCAGCCCCAAAGTATGATCGGTTCCAGCAACCATCGCCAGCGTCTGATAAACATGGTGCAGGAATATCTAGGGGCAAGGTCAGACTTGGACACCTTCCCCACCGAAAATCCTCTGGCTTACTGGGTCTTGAGGATGGATCACTGGCCAGAGCTTGCACAGTATGCAATTGAGCTACTGGCCTGTCCTGCATCCAGCGTTCTTTCGGAACGCACATTCAGTGCTGCTGGAGGATTTGTCACGGATCACAGGGTGCGCCTGTCCACCGACTCGGTTGATCGACTGACTTTCATCAAGATGAACCAGTCTTGGATCACCACCAGCTACCACACACCTGATGCTGATATAACAGACTAATTGATTTTAACATGTCACATCCCTTCAAGACTGATGCTGATGCTGAGTGCCTGTGCTGTTATGTTGACTGGCTATCCTCCTCCTCCGAGTCCTCAATGATACGATTGATGACGATAGCTTGGAAGATCATTTTTGTTTATGGGTGCCGCCACCAGTGGCTAAGGCCCAATTTTTCAGCCCCTGTTTAACAGGGGCGTGTAATTACAATTTTTGAAGCAATACTTTGCAACAGGGCTCATTGCTGTGCTCCAAGTACAGTATCTGTGAGGGGTTGGAGTGTTGTGCCACCAGTGCCTAAGGCCCAATTTTTCAGCCCCTGTTTAACAGGGGCGTGTCATTACAATTTATGAAGCAATACTTTGCAACAGGGCTCATTGCTGTGCTCCAAGTACAGTATCTGTGAGGGGTTGCAGTGTTGTGCCACCAGTGCCTAAGGCCCAATTTTTCAGCCCCTGTTCAACAGGGGCATGTAATTACAATTCTTGATCTAATAATTCACAGCAGGGCCCATTGCTGCACCCACCAAGAGTAACTCTGAGGGCTTACAGTGTTGTGGCAACGCCACCACCACCACCACCACGAAAGGCCCAATTTTTCAGCCCCTGTTCAAAAGGGGCATGTAATTACAATTCTTGATCTAATAATTCACAGCAGGGCCCATTCCTGCACCCACCAAGAGTAACTCTGAGGGCTTACAGTGTTGTGGCAACACCACCACCACCACCACCACCACGAAAGGCCCAATTTTTTAGCCCCTGTTCAACAGGGGCATGCAATTACAATTCTTGATCTAATAATTCACAGCAGGGCCCATTGCTGCACCCACCAAAAGTAACTGTCAGGGCTTACAGTGTTGTGGCACCAGCACCACCATCAAAGGCCCATTTTTTACTACCACTGTTCAACAATTATATGTAATTACAATTCCTGATATAATAGTTGACAGCAGGGCGTTCCAGCACCAACCAAGAGTAACTGTGAGTGCTTACAGTGTTGTGCCAACACCAACAACTAAGGGGCCTATTTCTGCAGAGTATATACGGCAGGTCCCTACTTTCAAACATCCAACTTACAAACGACTCCTACTTGCAAACGCAAGAAGACAACAGGAAGTGAGAGGAAATCTACCCCTAGGAAGGAAAATTCTCTCCTGTAAGAATTAATATGGGAGAAAGGTGTCTCCTCTGTACTGATGCTTTATCACCAATCCTTGTTTCAAGAAAAACACCACATTTCAAAAACAGTTGTCATTGGGACGGAAAGTGAGGTGAAATGATCTGAACAGGGGCACAGACAGCAAAACAAATGTTACAGGGGTGATAACCCTTACCTATGTTTTCCAAAAAGTTTAAAAATAGATTTTTGGGCTGGAGCTACACTTAAACAATGTACCTGTTCAAAATTACAAACACATTCTACATAAGAACAGACCTACAGTCCCTGTCTTGTATGCACCGCCTGTATACGGCTGTTCAGAGTATATAGGGCCTTTTTTATTTTGTGTGCGGTGTTCTCCTTAATATCCATACAAGACCCAAAGGGGCTGGTAATGGGCTGGGGTAGGGGGGGGGGGGTCATGGGGTAGCTATGCCATTTTTCTTAAAGATTTTCATCCATATTACCGGGACCAGACATTACATTAAAGCCGCAAGCAGTTTTAAATGGCTTTTTTTTCCTTTAGAAGTGTCATTTTGTGCAGGGACAGTTCTAAACACGGGAAACACGTGGCACTTCACAGGCATACTTTAGACACCCCCCAGGTACGATATTTAAAGGAATATTTGACTTTTTTTTTTTTCACTTTATGCATCATTAAAATGACTGCTTCCGAAAAACGACCGTTTTTAAAACTTCTTTTTGCATTGATACATGTCCCCTGGTGCAGAACCCGGGTTCCCAAACCCTTTTTAGGACAATAAAATGCATAATAGTCGTTATAATTAGCACTTTAGAATTCGAACGTTCGCATCCATTGTATTTAATAGGGTTCTAATGTTCGTACGAACTTTCGGTCCGTTCGCGGGTTCTGGTGCGAACCGAACCCGGGGGTGTTCGGCTCATCACTAGAAGTGACCATCAGTTACAATAACGCTTGACACCGTGAACATAAGCAGTAACGTTCGCACATTCTGCAGAGAAGGTGACATTTGGACTTTCAGTTTAGCTTTTGGCAGTGTTTATCTGAACAAGCAGAAACTAGTACAAGAAATTACACCCAGATGTGTCTTCATTTCCATTTTCCTCCTAAATATTTGGATAGTGCTTACACGATTTTACACAATGAAGGATATACTGTATGAGAAATTTGGCTACATTCATCTTGCAGTTCATTGTAGAAGCCTTGGCCTAATAAGATTATTCTAACATTTATTTTGCTGTTATCTCAAAAGGGAGCTTTAGTTTTTCTTTAGTTGTGATAATATCAGGTAAGGTAAATATCAGTGTTTGTCAATGTTTGTTTTACATGCCGGGAAGTGCACTGACATTTTTCAGAAGGAATTCCAGTAAACAGGTTGATTTTTCTTAGGCACAATTAACGATTCTGGATGTTCCCTATAGCGAAACAAAATTTTACTTTTTAAGTCCAGGTGCACTTTAAAGTGATCCTCTGCTTCGCCCTTGCAGGATTACCATTTAGCCCTAATTAGTTCTGGATACGGATAATAGACATGGGAGCTGTCAAAAAATTTGTTTTGTTTCGTTCCGTTCTGTTTCGTATTTAAAAAAATTCCTAATTCGCGTACGGAATTTAATTCGGATTCGTACGAAATACGAATTTCGTATAAATCGTTAATTTTGATAACGAATATCAACACTCTACGAATAATAACGAATTTTTTTGTTTGTTGATTCGTAATTTTCCGTGTCTCTTACAATGGCGCTGCCTAACGTGCTTCGAATGGATTCGTAAATTCGTTACTTTTTTTTGTTTGTTGATTTGTAATTTTACGTGTCTCTCACAATGGCGCTGTCTAACGTGCTTCGAATGGATTCGTACATTCGTAACTTTTTTTTTGGTTGGTTGATTCGTAAATTTACATGTCTGACAGTGGCGCTGCGGCGCTGCGTGCTTCGAATGGATTCGTACTTTTCTAATACATTGCGGTTATTCGTAACTATTCGAAATCTCGATTTTTTAACTTTCGTTTTTGACATGTGGCACTGGCTATAGTTATCGTTATTTGGTAGTTTGGATTCGGATAATTTGGAGCCGAAATTCGTAAACAAAATTTCGCATTTCGTACAGAATTCGTATTCATAAAAATTCGTAATTCGGATTTGTACAAATGTACGAATTTCGAAAAATTTGTACAAATTTTCGATTCGTACGAAACTAATCGCAAATGTCTAACGGATAAGGTAAATGGCCATTTTAATGGCTTATTAGTGTTAGCCATTATGTTATGGTTCGAGTTCAAGCTTTGGGTTTATTTTAATATACACTGCATGTCAAACACATTGGGGGTTATTTACGAAAGGCAAATCCACTTTGCACTGCAAGTGCAAACTACAAGTGCAAAGTGCACTTGAAATTGCACTGAAAGTGCACTTGGAAGTGCAGTCGCTGTAAATCTGAGGGGTAGATGTGAAATGAGGGGAAGCTCTGCTGATTTTATAATCCAATCAAGTGCAGTCGCTGTAAATCTGAGGGGTAGATCTGAAATGAGGGGAAGCTCTGCTGATTTTATAATCCAATCATGTGCAAGCTAAAATGCTGTTTTTTTATTTTCCTTGCATGTCCCCCTCGGATCTACAGCGACTGCACTTTCAAGTGCACTTTGCTCTTGTAGTTTGCATTTGTAGTGCAAAGTGGATTTGCCTTTCGTAAATAACCCCCATTATCTTTTACTTTTTGCTATAATAAATATCACACATTTTTTTTCCAAAAATATTTTTTTTCCTCAGTTTAGGCCGATATGTATTCTTCTATATATTTTTGGTAAAAAAAATGCAATAAGCATATATTAATTGGTTTTCTCAAACGTTATAGTGTCTACAAAATGGGGGGTAGTTTAATGGCATTTGTATTATCATTATTTTTTTTACTAGTAATGGCAGCGATCTACGATTTTTATCGGGACTGCGATATTGCGGCGGACAAATTGGACACTTTTGACACATTTTTTGGACCATTCACATTTATAAAGCGATTAGTGCTATAAAAATGCACTGATTACTGTATAAATGTCACTGGCAGGAAAGGGATTAACACTAGGGGGCAATCAAGGGGTTAACTGTGTTCCCTCATTGTGTTCTAACTGTAGGGGGGATGGGACTTACTAGGGGAAGAGAGAGATCGGTTTTCATACTTTGTATGAACACACGATCAGTCATTTCTCCCCTGAGAGAACCGGGATCTGTGTGTTTACACACACAGATCCCGGTTCTCGCTCTGTCACGAGCGATCGCCGGTGCCCCGGCGGCCATGGCACCCGCCGGGCACTCGCATCGGCTCCGGGGGGCAAGCGCGCGCCCCTAGTGGCCAAAAAGGCGAAGCGATGTAAGGTAACGTCGTTTCGCCTAGCTGTGCCATTCTGCCGCAGTAAAAGCGTGGCGACTGGTCGGCAAGTGGTTAAGGACTTTCTGTAGGCGAAACGTATTGGAGTGAGTGCAGGACAGGCAGGATGTTATGCTTTGTATCACTGGAATAAATTGTTTTTAAACGTTGGTGATGTCATCAGTGTGCAGCCCCTTTATTCTTTAGACAATAGTAAAAAACTATTTTTTTATTATTATCTCCATCTCAGTTGGAGAGAAACATTCCCTTATTTCTTGCTGAAGGCCATGGGGACAGACAGTTAGGTGTAATCTTCCCAGCGGGGGCATGGACGGGAAAAAGGCAGGTTTTAATCTATTCCTGTTTTATCCGAAGTAGAATAATAGTCTCGGCTGGACCTGGGCTTTAACTGTTCTAGTACCGTATATACTCGAGTATAAGCCGACCCGAGTATAAGCCGAGGTACCTAATGTTACCACAAAAACCTGGGAAAACTTACTGACTCGAGTATAAGCCGAGGGTCAACAATGCCCACCCATTGCAACTTCACTAAGCCCATTGCCACCTTACTGTTCCCATCCTCACAAGTTCCTATCCTCACCTGTGCCCATCCTCACCTGTGCCCATCCTCACCTGTACCCATCCTCACCTGTGCCCATCCTCACCTGTGCCCATCCTCACTGTGCCCACCCTCACTGTTTCCCTAGAATTCTAATTGAACATTGTAAAATTGTACCTGAAGGCTGCGGCGTCCATCATTTAAAACTCGCGCTCTCTTCCTGGTCTCTTCCGTGATAGGCGGAACTGCCTGCTGAGAATCGCCTATCACGAACATTCTCTCATCTTCACCCATCCCAGCAGACACTGTGTTCAGTTTCCGCCAATCACGGACGTCTGCTGGGAAACTGAGGATGAGAGAACGTTCGTGATAGGCGATTCTCATCACACACAGTTCCGCCTATCACGGACGGAACCAGGAAGAGCCCGCGAGTTTTAAACGATGGACGCCGCAGCCTTCAGGTACATTTTACAATATTCAATTTCGCTGACTCGAGTATAAGCCGAGGGGGGGACTTTCAGCCCCAAAAAAAAGGCTGAAAATCTCGGCTTATACTCGAGTATATACGGTAGTTATTTTCCCAGTGGCTAGCACATACGTGAAGTCAAGAGTCTCACATGGAATCTTCTCCAGGCAACATTTGCAGTGTGCTTGTATGTAAGGAAGTTTTGCTTTTATAAAGAAAGGTGTATTGAAAGCCATGCCAAAAGAGAAAGAAAACTTGGCAAGTAAGACGTTTACCTTGAGGCATTTTTGTAAGTAATACATTCATCAAACCAGTTTAATAGAGTAGAAATAATATTTATATCTCAGGACCTCTCATTGGTTCTTAAACATTCTTCCAGGTGTGGGAGTAAGATTTAAGATGCATAGTTCAGTTTAAACCATCCTTCAGCTCTCTAGAAATAAGTCATAGATCTGCCTTTGTGTTTGATAGAAATAAGGCACTTCAGTATAAAAGATGTCAGAAATAAGAATCTGGAAAATAAATGAATTCTGTCCCGTCTGTAAACTTAGCACAATGTAATAATCTACGTCTTGGCAGGTAAGGTGTTTGTATTTGTTTTAGTTATCCTATACAACCACTGTATTCCCCTAGGACAGTGATGGCGAACTTTGGCACCCCAGATGTTTTGGAACTACATTTCCCATGATGCTCATGCACTCTGCAGTGTAGTGGAGAATCATGGGAAATGTATCTGGGGTGCCAAGGTTCGCCATCACTGCCCTAGGAGATTTGCCCACTGTGATATGCTACAAGTTCCTGGCTACAAGACAGCTAGAACACACATATACACAATAAAATATAGCATAATAAAGTGTGAAAATACTTTTTTTATTCCCATAACTCCTTTCTGAAATTTGATACAGGAACAACATTTAGTATAAAGTATGTAGGCAAAGCACACACTCCTGCCAAACTCCTAGCTATGTAGACTACTAAGATTTAATAAGCAAAAAATATTTGACTTCAGTGTTAGTTCACACCAGACGCAGTTCCATTCAGTTCCGTTCGGTTTTTTTCTGCACAAAATGCATGCACAGTGTGTTCAATGTATTCTAATGGCTCCAGTTCACACCATGCACCGAAAACTGACTGCATGGTGTGAACTAGAGCCATTTCAATACATGGAAAACACTGTGCATGCATTTTTAGTACAGAAAAAAAGCGCACAGAACTGCATCTGGTGTGAACTGGCCCTAAAGCAAAAATCCAGTATTTTTTTTATTTTTTTACCAATGCACATTGGACCAGCCTGATGCAATATCTGATATCTAGAGGGCTGCTGGGGATGCCAAAAAAACTTTGTAGTAGCTCACACTACATAAAATGAGAACTGTGATCTTTTGGGTCCTGCTCAGGTGGCTAACTCTCTGCACACTGGCTACAGAGGAATGCTTGCTCATTACCTTCGCCATTCAGTGAACACCTTTTTTTTTTATAATTAAAGTGGTTGTAACCCTAAAAAAAAAAAAAAAAAAAGATCCTTTTCCTTAAAGGCATGATCTATAGCACAGTGCTCATGCTATGTAATTTTTCCCTTCCTATTTTGTAAAAAACCTGGTTGATCCTCCCGGTTCCTGTGTCCCCCTGTCTGTGCTGACCACGGTAATCATGGCTACTGATCCATGATTACCGTGGTCAGTTTATGTGCCTTTGTCATTCCGCTGCTCTCCTCTGACAGGCTCTGACAGTCTCTCCTTTCTCCCCCTCCCTCCGTGTCAGAATGAGAGCGGCTTCCTGCTCACCACTATTCAGCTGCGATATGCAGCATAAATACTTGTACCCCCTCCGGTTTAGGCTGCCATCTGCCATAGTGTATGTGATTATTTAAAATGGAAAGGCTAAATACCTTTTCCCACACCGCCGCTGTGTGGTCATGTGATCCTCGTGTGCTGGCCGGCTAATGTCACCTGGGAATTTCAGCCCCTCCCGCATCTCTTCATTGATCGAGGAAGACCAGCACAGGGGGATCACGTGACCACAGAAAATGTATTTAGCCTTTTCATTTAAAAAAAAGCACTTACACTCTTGTTACTGGCAGCCTAAACTGGAGGGGGTACATGTAAAGTCACATAGTGACTTTACAAAGCCATTAATTAATAGGCATTCCCTGATTAGACAAGGGTAGCTGGGTGATATCATCTGCCCCTCCTCTCTATTCCATCCAATCAGAGAATAGCTTGTATTCATAGAAAAAGATGCCAGGTGTTCTCTGAATGGTGGTGGTGCTGAGCTGTGTTCAGAGGGGAAGCCGCTTGAGCAGGAACCAAGGGATTTCAGCTATCGCTGTATGTAGTGTGGGCTACTACAGTGGTTTTCAGTGTCCCAAGCAGCCCTCCAGATATAAGATATGGATAATTACATTGTGCCAAGCAGAACCAGTGTAAGTTGTCACTAAAGATAATTACTGGAGTTACGATTTAATACCCAATTTCTGGTTGGATATTGTAGGATTGGTTAAACACTGTATCACACAGGGGGTTAACTTGTGCATTTTTTAGAGATCTATAAAACAGACTAAAAAGAGATAAAACTTGAGCAGGCTAGATAGACAGAAAGTTTTGGTTCCAAATAAGGGACAGTCCTTCTAAATTAAGAATGATTGGAACCTACTGTTTGTATTTCCCAGAGCCAGCTTTGGCCTGTGCTTGGCCAGCCTGGCCTTAAACAGTGCTGTATTCATAATGCACTAAGCTCCTTTGTCATAAAAAGGAAGAGAGGAAGAACGTGGACTAGTGCAGTAATTTCCCACACCGCCGCTGTGTGGTCATGTGATCCTCGTGTGCTGGCCGGCTGATGTCACCTGGGAATTTCAGCCCCTCCCGCATCTCTTCATTGATCGAGGAAGACCAGCACAGGGGGATCACGTGACCACAGAAAATGTATTTAGCCTTTTCATTTAAAAAAAAAGCACTTACACTCTTGTTACTGGCAGCCTAAACTGGAGGGGGTACATGTAAAGTCACATAGTGACTTTACAAAGCCATTAATTAATAGGCATTCCCTGATTAGACAAGGGTAGCTGGGTGATATCATCTGCCCCTCCTCTCCATTCCATCCAATCAGAGAATAGCTTGTATTCATAGAAAAAGATGCCAGGTGTTCTCTGAATGGTGGTGGTGCTGAGCTGTGTTCAGAGGGGAAGCCGCTTGAGCAGCAACCAAGGGATTTCAGCTATCGCTGTATGTAGTGTGGGCTACTACAGTGGTTTTCAGCGTCCCAAGCAGCCCTCCAGATATAAGATATGGATAATTACATTGTGCCAAGCAGAACCAGTGTAAGTTGTCACTAAAGATAATTACTGGAGTTACGATTTAATACCCAATTTCTGGTTGGATATTGTAGGATTGGTTAAACACTGTATCACACAGGGGGTTAACTTGTGCATTTTTTAGAGATCTATAAAACAGACTAAAAAGAGATAAAACTGAGCAGGATTGATAGACAGAAGGTTTTGGCTCCAAATAAGGGACAGTCCTTCTAAATTAAGAATGATTGGAACATACTGTTTGTATTTCCCAGAGCCAGCTTTGGCCTGTGTTTGGCCAGCCTGGCCTCAAACAGTGCTGTATTCATAATGCACTAAGCCCCTTTGTCATAAAAAGGAAGAGAGGAAGAACGTGGACTAGTGCAGTAATTTTAAACATTTTAAATAAAATGAATGGATTTTGCTCACATAGTAGTTTGTAAAGCTTATGGGGTATATACCTATCCAATTTTCTCTGTACACTCGTGTAATCAATGTGTAGGTGGGGTGCAGTGGCAATAATTCACATAGGTGCAATATAAAACTTGAACTGAAGTAATGCAGCAGCCGTTCACAATAGACCCAATGGGACAACTACCTAGCCGGGACTACTCATAGTTTCCAATAACGTGAAGATTCCAGCTGCACCAACAGCATGTATTGAGAGGGGACAGAATGTAACCTGATGTCTCGTGCCCAATCAGGAAGATATTCAGAGAGATGCAACCCCACGTTTTACCTCCTCGTCGGGAACCTTTCCCTATTAATTGTATTGTCCTTAACAGACGGGGTACCTTACCCAACACTACCCACTTGCATAAAGCACACCAAGCCTAAAGGCCAGGGTCTTAAATAGACTCTGCCACACCTAAGATAGCCGCCATGGTCACATGGGTGGTCAGCATCCAATCGGATCCCAGTGACTCAAGAATCCATAGAGGAACCGTGTTCCCCATGACTTCTTCTCCCTCTGCATTGCCACTAAGGTTGAGCATCACCTGCAGTGGAGACAGCAGACTGACTCTGTCTACAAACAGCAAGTGATAAAATCAGAAAAAACACCAGCCTGATGAAGGGGAGGAATTTCATGAAACATGTTCTGTCCCTGGGGACACATAAGTAGAAGTGAAAGGTACTGCCTGTATGCGACACACTCTTGCTGGTAGCACATATATATTCGGAAAAGGAGGAGCTCTTATTACCTATACCTGGCCTCCTAATGACCGTCCCAGTACAAGAGCTGATCGACTTGCAGTTGGCTTTACAATACAACAAAAGGATGCAGTATTACTTCGAGTAGACAGTGCTTCTGGTCTGGGAGACTACTTGCAGCTTCACATATTTGGGGGCTTACGATCTGGATGTGTGTGGGGGTAACCCGAACGGAGTATGCCTGCTGATTAAGGAAGGACTACTGCTACAATAAAGGCCGCGGCTGGGTTACAATCGAATGTCCCAAACCGCTTGCCTTCTGGTAAGCTGCTTCCCTTTTTTGGTGGTGGATACCTCACAACAAGTTTTGAGGAGTCACTGTTGTGCTGTACTCTGTGTTTCCCTAACATAAGGATTTGTGGACTTTTTTCAGACCATTTATTGTGCAATATTTGTTGGACTGCAATTGGTGCAATATCTGTTGGATTTTTTACCCTGACTTCTTACCAAGTTAACATCTTCAAGTGGTGTTGGAATGGGTTTGGGTTAGGTTTGAGAGGGTTAGCGCAGTTTTTTTCTTTTTTTTTTCTGTAGCGGCCTCACCCCTCTCTCCCCTTCTCATACTCGGCTTGTCGTTCTTCGTCTAGGGGTCTCAGTGCTGGGGGGAGGGATGAGATACACCTTGGCCCATGTCCTCCATAGCTAAGAGGTGAAGGCCAGAAGATTGGGTCTTGTGTAGGTGTCCTAGAGTCAAGTCCAGTACTTCGTCCCTGACTCCTTTGCTCCTAGTAACCAGAGTTCCACACAGTGAATAGGTCCAACTCAGTTTTATTCTTCTTGCCAAACAATAAACAGTTTCTTCTACTGAGTAGTAATGGGGAATAGATCGAGGCACAATCCCTTCCCTTCTCCTGCTAACCACTGTGATATCACCAGTGGCGGGTAGTCACTGCCACTGACTATATTGAGTAGAATGTGAATTACCTTCGCTAGCACGGCCCCTGTCAGGGGAAGGAGATCCGTCCAAGGGAGAAACAGGAGTCCTCTCTGTCACCAGCAATGCTGCACTGGACTCTTCAGAGAAGTTCCGCACACCAGTCCTCACGAACTCAGACACGGGCACCCAAGGAGTTAGGGCTCCCCTCGGATTCCTCCATCCTTGCGGAACTCAGTCGAAGGTACTGAGCCCCAGGCCTCCGCCATAGTACCTCACCCCAGGCTTAAGGTGCCTGGGATGGACTCCATCTCTTGCTCCAGCCAGGTCAAGGGCACCTGAGCCCGGAACTCCGGAACGCCAGCACCCAAGCTGAAGGTGCCTGGGTGCGGCCGCATCCTCCAACTCTCTCCGAACTCTGAACCCCGTGGTAAGGGCGTCCGCCCCTTTTATCCCCTCTCCCTTCACGCCACAGCGGGTTCCCTGCCCCGCTGTACCAGCTCCAGGGGAGGACAAAAAGGTACAGTCTTGCTGTGTGAGTTCAGCTCCGACCCCGGGCAACAGCGCCACCTGTGGACCGCAAGGAACCTCACACCACCAGAGTCCTCCAAGAACCAGAAAAGGGTCTCGGATCCCCTAGCAATTGGTGCATCTGGGTTACACTACCACCCAGATGCCTCCCCTAAAATTCAAACACCCGCTACATTTCTTTTTATATGTTTTGGTGCTGTCACACTAATACTGCTGCCTATATTTAGGTTTCTGTTTATTTTAGTACTAGCGCAGTTTTTTACCCTTTTTACATGATCTGACATTAAGGCCACACATGGTCGAACATTGAAAGAATTTTCTTTAGAAAATCAGAAATTTTGTGCGTTTTGTAAACTGATGGTGCCACCATTGATTTTGAAATTTGACCAACCAAGCCTTCAATTTCACCTCCTGTTGCTACAGAAAATAATTTTTCGTGGCTGGGAATCTTTTTTTCTTTCCCGGGAATTTTCTTTTCTTGCACATGCACATTTCTTTTTCGATTACATTTCTTGCATGATTCTCCCATCATTGATTAGAAAATCGTTTGATGGCCCTCACTTGGCTCTATGCCCTTGGAAGACCGGAGCGACCTCCGACATCACTTCCGATTCTCGGCCATCAACTTTTTTTTTCTTGCTTTTAAAGGTATATGAGAGATATGGGGTCTTTTTGACCACAGATCACTCAATAAAGGGGACCTGTCATGCTTATTTCTATTACAAGGGATGTTTAAATTACTTGTAAAAGTGATAAAAAATTTATAAAATAAAGGGACAGTGTAAAAATAAAAAGTAAAATAAATCATATTTTTTTTATTTTTTTTGAAGTGTCCCTTCCCTCCGAGCTTGTGCGCAGAAGCAAACGCATACGCATACGTAAGTCGTGCCCACATATCACCACAATCGCTATAGCCGGAGCAATAATTCTAGAGCAAGAACTCCTTTGTAACTTTAAACAGGTAACCTGTAAAAAGTTTTAAAGCCTTGCCTATGGAGATGTAGAGTACTGTAGTTTGTTGCCATTCCACGAGCGTGCGCAATTTTAAAGCATGACATGTTAGGTATTTATTTACTCGGCATAACATCATCTTTCACATTATAAAAAAAAATTGGGCTAACTTTTTTTTTTTTTTTGTTCAATAAAGTGTATTTTTCAATTAAATGATTTTACCTTGTAAGCAACAAATGTCAGAAAAAGGCCTGGTCTTAAAGTGGTTAAAGGTTGATGGAAAAAAAAAAACTTGTTGATTAACAAATGACTGATTTATTTAAAGTGAAATTCCTTTTTTAACCACTTCACATCCGGGCCAATTCTGGCACTTCGCTCCTACATGTAAAAATCATATAAAAATCATAACTTTTTATCTCGCACGGTATTTTCATGGTTTAAAAAAAAAAAAAAACATTAAAGTTAGCCCAATTTGTTTTGCATAATGTGAAAGATAATGTTACACTGAGTAATTAGATACCTAACATGTCACCCTTCTGCATACGCTCGTGGAATGGCGCCAAACTTCGGTACTTAAAAATCCTCATGGACGACGCTTTAATTTTTTTTACTGGTTACATGTTTTGAGTTACATAGGAGGTCTGGGGCTAGAATTATTGCTCTCGCTGTAACGTTTGCAGCGATACCTCACATGTGTGGTTTGAACACCATTTTCATATGTGGGCGGGGAAGCCTGAAATAAAAAATAAAACAAACCGATCTCAGCTTCCCAGCCGAGTCGGCGCCGTTTTTTTGAATGCAGAGACCGGGCGTGACGTCATAACATCGCGCCCGGCCTCCGACGATCATAGAGACTCCGGCGACCATCTGGTCCGCCGGAAATCTCTATGGTGGACATCCGGGGCCGGCGGATCCGTTCTCCGACTCACCGATCGCAGCGGTGAGGCGGTAGAAGCACCGGAGGGAGGGGGAACATCCCTTCTCGCTGCCCGTAAGAATAATCAAGCGGCGGAAAAGCCGCTATGATTGTTCTTATGGTGCAGGGAATCGCCAACTCTAAGGCCCCTTTCACACTATGGCATATTTCAGGCATTTTAGCGCTAAAAGGGCGATATTAACCATTTTTCGGCCGCTAGCGGGGGTTAAAACCGCACCACTAGCGGCCGAATATCGCGGTAGATACGATGGTATAGCGGTGCTGAAAATCACGCCGCTATACCGCCACCGCACTTGCCCGCCCTAGTGTGAAAGGGGCCTAAAAAACTATATCTGAATGATGCCTGTAGCTGCAGGCATCATTCAGATATCCCCGCTCAAAGTCAAGGACGTTCCTATACGTACCTTGGGCGGGAAGTGGTTAATGAGCACATTGTTGATAGGTTTATCTTGCTGTAAAATGTGAAGGCATTGGCATTTCATTTTCAATCATTTGTCTTGTGATGTTGACATTAGAGATAGACAAGAGAAAGATACAATATAATATGAGGCATTATGTAAAACTCCAATTTGGATAGTGCAGGGAATGGTTAGAAGCTATGACAAGTTTTTATAGCTCCTCACTTCCTGTCACAGAGACAGGAGACCTCTCCAATGCAAACAACACATATAACAAACCTTTCAAAAAAGAACAGAAAACATTTAAAAACTTGGTCTGGTTTTTATTGATGTCCACATGCCTGTTGAGGAGATTCCCCACCACTTCCTATCCCATCGATGGCGGTCACCAGGAGGTGACAAGAAATCCCATCCTGACTGTACCCAAAACAAAGAAGTTTTGGCTAGAGTCTCTCTTTAAAGGCTTACTATTTATAGTGTAAAGACCAGTTTCTGAAAAGTTATTTCACAATATACAACAGCAGAATATCTGTAAGGGCTTGTTTTAAACCCTGTTCTTATTCAAACAGTAAAAATAAACATCTTTTTTTTTCCGAATCCCTTGCAAAAAGCACATTAAACACTGTGTTTTACTATGCCTCAGTTATTTCAAATGGTAGTTTGTGCATACTTGTTTTAGTGTCTTTGCAGCCAACAAGTGTTTTGTCTTTGGTGTGTGAGCATAGCTTACTGTTCTGAGTTTTCATGTGAGGGCAAATCTCATAGAATAAAAAGTCAAAGTGAGAATTGCCACAGTGTAGCTACAACCCACAGCTTCCTAGCACTGTGGTATGTGAAACATGTCCTAAGCATTCAAACCAGTGCAAATATTGTATGGTTCTTAGGCAGATAATAATCAGACTTGAAAACCCATTCATGTCCTGAACATGTGTGCAGGAAATTGGAGGATTTATCTCTCATCCACGTGCCATTTCTCTAAAGGAAGAGTGAAGGTGAGTTACAAAATGTGTTTGATTAACTTTTTTATGGAGTTAGCAATTGTGACAGCAGGAAGGTAAAGTCACCTGGTTGCATCCAGGGGGGTAGATATATTTCGCCCAGATTCAGGCTTTACGCCGACTTATACAACTAGGTGGAGAGTTGTATAAGGCTAGTGGGCTCATGGATGACTCATACCTCTAGGGAGAGTGTGGGGCGTCGTACAGACAGGGAGTTGATGAGGCCAGCTGAAGCTTGTCAGCTCATTTAGGCCTCTATAAGAACTCCCAGATTCATTAGGTGTTAGCTCATGCCTGGAACCAGACCTGTGTGGACTGTCTAGGGAGAGTGAACCCCTGTGCGGTGAGGCAAAGCCTGTGTGGCTATTTGTTTGGACTTTTACTAAACCAGGGACTTAGGGACTAGGACAGCACTAGGCTGATCCCAGTTGTTAGTTAGGAAACCTGTATGTTTAGTCAGAGGTCAAGTTGACCAGGATTTATTTTATTTATGTTTCTTTTGCTTTGCTGTGTTTTGTCACTGTAAATAGAAAATAAACCGCACCTTTTTGATTTTGAAAACCACAACCTCCGTTTGCTGGGCCTGTTTTTGTCTGGGGAGCCCATCCCGGGGGTCACACACACCCGCTGCCGAGCTAACCCCCTCACAGTTGGTGGAGAATGCGGGCAGTTTTTTTTTTAAGCCAGCATGGAGGAGATACTGAAACAGCTGGCTCTAGCAAATGCCAATCAACAGCAGACAAATGCAGGTTTGCAAAGGAGCCTTGCAGCCCAGCAGCAAGCTCATCAACAGAGCCTTGCAGCCCAGCAGCAAGCTCACCAACAGAGTCTGGAAGCTCAGCAACAAGCCCAGCAGCAATCTGAGGCCCGCTTCATAGACCTGTTACAGAAGCAAGAGCAGAGACTACAACAAATGGAAGCAGTAATGCAGCAACGTCCGCAGACCAGTGAGGAAAGCCGTCCCACTAATACCGCGTCCTTTGGGGTGAGTCGTTTATTGACAAAAATGACTGGAGAGGATGATCCAGAGGTATTTTTGACCACATTTGAAAGGACCGCTGAAAGAGAAAAGTGGCCTGAGGAGCAGTGGGCTGGACTGGTGGCTCCTCTGTTAACTGGTGAATCGCAGAAAGCTTACTATGACCTAGAGCCTAACCAAGCAAAAGACTATGTGATGCTAAAAGCTGAAATTTTGGCAAGGCTGGGTGTCACCCAGGCTGTCCGGGCTCAGCGTGTGCATAACTGGACTTTCCAGCTTGGAAAACCCCCCAGGTCTCAAATGTATGATCTCATTCACCTGAGCAGAAAGTGGCTACAGCCAGAGACTTTGTCCGCACCAAAGATTGTGGAACGTGTTGTAATGGATCGGTTTTTGAGAGCTCTTCCTACTGCCATCCAAAAGTGGGTAAGCCATGGAGACCCAGAGACGGCCGATGGTCTTGTGGATCGTGTGGAGAAATACTTGGCTACAGAGAACCTGACGGCCTCTTCCAGAGACACTCGGACTTTCCACCCTAAGACCAGACCATCCCCAGGGGCGGATAAGAGGATTCCAAGGGGTGAGGGTGGAGAGAGTGAGAGGGTGGGAGCTCTACCCCAAGTTTGGCGAGAACAGCCTGGGAAATCAGCGGCTCAAGAGGCGGCAAGAAGGATCGTTTGCTACCGCTGCCGGCAAGCGGGACATATTGCAGCCAATTGCCCGGTTGTGGAGGAACCCATGCAGTGTGACTTTCTGACGGGCAGACGTCAGTCGCTGTGTGCGACAGTCGCATGCACTGCCATTCGAGGAACTGAGAAACATTTATGCAAAATGTGTGTTAATGGTAGAAATGTTGTGGTATTGCTGGATTCAGGTAGCCTTGTGACCCTGATAAAGGCTGAGTTAGTTAAAACAGAGGTCTTTGGGAATAGCAAGGTAGCTGTTATTTGTGTGCATGGGGACACCCGAGAGTATCCAGTGACTACAGTGTGTTTCGAGACCCCCAAAGGTACCCTCTCTCATCCAGTGGGCTTAGTATCTCAGTTACCGCATGACGCCATTGTGGGAAGGGATTTTCCGAAGTTCTGGGAACTGTGGGATGATCCTGAGCCCCCCACTGGTGCCCCTATGTACCAGGAATGTGATAGCCAGAACTCCCCTGAGAGTGGTGAGGACTCTCCGGAATTTCCCTTATCAGTATTGGCAGGGGAGACTCAAGAAACTGGAGAGGAGCCCACCTCCTCAGACGAAAACCTACCGTCTGTGGAGTTTTCTGATCTTGAGGTTCACAGGGAAAACTTTGCCACAGAACAGTTGAAAGACCCCGCCCTAATAAAGGCACGGGAAAACGTAGTGAAAATAGATGGCGAGTTAGTGAACCCAGATAATACCTGCACTTACCCATACTTCAGCGTAGAGAAGGACCTACTGTATCGGGTGGCAAAAAGGGCAGAAGAAACCGTTGAGCAGCTTGTGGTGCCCAAACCTTACAGGAAGTTGGTGTTGGAGTTGGCCCATGGGCACATTCTTGGAGGTCATCTGGGGACAGAGAAAACCCGAGAGAGGGTATTACAGAGATTCTATTGGCCGGGGGTGATGAAGGACATAGAAAATTATTGTTCCTCCTGCCCTGTGTGTCAGAGGTCGGCCCCGATGCCACATTTCCGTAGCCCGCTGGTCCCTCTACCCATCATTGAGGTCCCGTTTGAGAGGATCGCCATGGATTTGGTAGGGCCTATAATCAAGTCCGCTAGGGGGCACCAGTACATATTAGTTATAATGGACTATGCCACCCGTTATCCAGAAGCGATCCCTCTCCGAAATACCTCGGCCAAAACCATAGCCAAAGAGCTATCTCTTGTGTTTAGCCGGGTGGGTATTTGTAAAGAACTGCTTACGGACCAAGGTACACCCTTTATGTCCCGGGTTATGAAGGAGCTGTGTAAATTGTTCAAAGTGACGCAATTACGTACATCTGTGTATCACCCCCAAACCGATGGGCTGGTTGAAAGATTCAACAAAACCCTAAAACAAATGTTGAAGAAAGTGGTGGATAGAGATGGAAAGGATTGGGACTGTCTACTTCCTTATCTGATGTTTGCTATTAGGGAGGTGCCCCAATCCTCTACGGGATTCTCCCCCTTTGAGTTACTGTATGGGAGACACCCAAGAGGGCTGTTGGATATTGCCAAGGAAACTTGGGAAAGTGAGAGTTCTCCCCACAGGAGTGTGATTGAGCATGTCGCCCTGATGCAAGACCGAATTGCACAGGTAATGCCCATCGTGAAGGAACATTTGGCCCAAGCGCAGTTAGCACAGCAGAGAGTGTACAACCGTGGAGCCAAGACCCGTACCTTTTCCCCGGGGGATAGGATACTGGTACTTGTCCCTACGGTTGAAAGTAAATTCCTTGCCAAATGGCAAGGCCCCTATGAGATAATGGAAAAAGTGAGCGAAGTGAATTACAAGGTCAGACAACCAGGAAGGCGAAAGCCCGAACAGATCTATCACGTTAATCTGTTGAAAGCCTGGAGGGATAGAGAGTCCCTAGTCGCAGACACTTGGTCACCAGCTCAAACTGGTTGCGTGATTCCTGAGGTTGGAATAGCAGCCACCTTGTCACAACCCCAACAACAGGAGGTTAAGGAGTTTGTGCTTCGCAACAAGGAGGTATTCTCTGAGCTGCCGGGACAAACATCTGGGGTAGAGCATGACATCATTACCCCGCCCGGTGAAAGGGTGAAGTTAAAACCCTATCGGATCCCAGAGGCCCGACGGGAGGCAATACGGGAGGAAGTACAGAAAATGCTGAACTTAGGGGTGATAGAGGAGTCCCAAAGTGATTGGTCTAGTCCCATTGTGTTGGTGCCTAAACCGGATGGGAGCTGGCGATTTTGTAACGATTTTCGTCAGTTGAACAAAGTTACAAAATTTGACACCTACCCCATGCCACGTATAGATGAGTTGATCGACCGGCTGGGAACAGCCCGATACATGACGACTCTTGACCTCACAAAAGGGTATTGGCAAATCCCCCTGGCCAAGTCGGCCAAAGAGAAAACCGCATTTGTAACCCCAGACGGGGCGTTCCAATATAAAAGAATGCCGTTCGGGTTACAGAATGCGCCGGCCACATTCCAGCGGAAAATGGACCAGATGCTGAGGCCCCATCGGAAGTATGCTGCGGCTTACCTGGATGACGTAATTGTCCATAGCACAGATTGGGCCTCACATCTGCCAAAAGTGCAAGCAGTCCTGGACTCTGTTCGGGAAGCGGGGTTTACGGCTAACCCCAAGAAGTGTACCATTGGGCAGGAGGAGGCCAAATATCTTGGGTACACCATTGGGAGGGGAGTAATAAAACCCCAACTCAACAAAGTCGAGGCCATCCAGAGTTGGCCACGTCCCAACAGCAAGAAGCAGGTACGAGCCTTTCTGGGAATCGCTGGGTATTATCGGCGATTCATTCCCCACTTTGCTTCTAAGGCTGTGCCCCTAACCAACCTGACGAAGGGGAAAGGGTCGGTCATGATTAAATGGACCCCCGAGGCTGAGGCAGCATTCCAATTCTTGAAACAAGCCTTATGTAGCCAGCCAGTGTTGTACTCACCCGACTTCTCTAAAGACTTTGTTGTACAAAGTGATGCGTCAGATGTGGGGTTAGGAGCAGTATTGTCCCAGGTCTGGAACGGGGAAGAGCACCCAGTCATTTACCTCAGCAGGAAGTTGAAGTCCCATGAGGTAAATTACGCCACCGTTGAAAAGGAGTGTTTAGCGGTGAAGTGGGCTCTAGATTCCCTTCGGTACTACCTGCTAGGTAGGCACTTTGACATGGTTACGGATCACGCTCCGTTAAAGTGGATGGCTCAAAACAAGGAAACAAATAGAAGAGTGAATAGGTGGTTCCTGGCCCTCCAGGAATTCAACTTCACAGTAAAGCATCGCCCTGGCGTTCAAATGGGGAATGTGGATGCTTTGTCTCGAGTACATGAATGCCTGATTGCTGGTGTTCCAACCCCGAGGTTAAAACAAGAGGGGGGGGTATGTGACAGCAGGAAGGTAAAGTCACCTGGTTGCATCCAGGGGGGTAGATATATTTCGCCCAGATTCAGGCTTTACGCCGACTTATACAACTAGGTGGAGAGTTGTATAAGGCTAGTGGGCTCATGGATGACTCATACCTCTAGGGAGAGTGTGGGGCGTCGTACAGACAGGGAGATGATGAGGCCAGCTGAAGCTTGTCAGCTCATTTAGGCCTCTATAAGAACTCCCAGATTCATTAGGTGTTAGCTCATGCCTGGAACCAGACCTGTGTGGACTGTCTAGGGAGAGTGAACCCCTGTGCGGTGAGGCAAAGCCTGTGTGGCTATTTGTTTGGACTTTTACTAAACCAGGGACTTAGGGACTAGGACAGCACTAGGCTGATCCCAGTTGTTAGTTAGGAAACCTGTATGTTTAGTCAGAGGTCAAGTTGACCAGGATTTATTTTATTTATGTTTCTTTTGCTTTGCTGTGTTTTGTCACTGTAAATAGAAAATAAACCGCACCTTTTTGATTTTGAAAACCACAACCTCCGTTTGCTGGGCCTGTTTTTGTCTGGGGAGCCCATCCCGGGGGTCACACACACCCGCTGCCGAGCTAACCCCCTCACACAATGCACTCTAATAATAATAGTAGTAATAATCATTATCATCATTATCTCATCATCATCAATCAACACACACACACATGCATGGTTGGATTAGAAAAACAGCAATAAAATTAAAAAAAAGCTTGAGATTTACAAACACAACAAATCAGATGACAGCAGGAATTGGTTTGGTTGCTTGGACAATATTACCATTGAATGTTTTATTCCAAAATTGCATTTATTCCTTAAATAACACATAAAGAAATATGTTAAAATGTATGTAAACTCAATCATTAAAATATCACGCTCATGTAATTTCAAAAAGCATGTTTAGTATTTTTAAATCTACAGCTTTTTTTAAAACAAAACTGTGTGCCCCTGCTTGAAGGCTGTTATTCAGGCACTCCCTATTATGGGGTGACAACTCTGTGTGCCTATTTCTCAACTGTCCTCCTGCAGGCACATGTAGGCAGGTTTATCCTCTGTCCAGTAGGTGGCACTGTACCATTATACAAATGGAGTGCCGTTTGTTAGGGAAAATGTCCCATCATGGACTCTGTCAGTGTATCAGAGAAACCAGCTTTCTGATTGGACATTGCAAGTTCTGGTGAGCATTGGCAGCCATCTTAGGGTGGGACATTATAAATCAGAGTACCAGAGTCATTTGGGTGCACCTGGAGCAAGTGGTAGGTCAGCGACAAAGACCCCAGAAGGTTCCTGGCGAGTAGGGTCAGCTCAGAGACAATGCCGGTGCAGATGAAACATTTCGGTATCCGGACCAGTGAAGTGGGTCTCTTCTCAGCAGCATCAGTGTTCTGTCCCAGTACACAGCAAATTAACACCCCTCCAGGGGAAGCCATCCCCCAGTACTACAGGGCTAAGCCTGGTGTCATTGTACAAATATCAACTGCTATATTGTCTTATACCAGTGACTATAGAAACAGTTTTTATTCATTACTGCTATACTATATACAATGTAAATTACAACATCAAGGACTGCATGTGTGGACTCTCCCTGATTGGGTACCCTTGGGCCACCTACACACATAAGTTTCTAAAGTAGTTGTTTCAACACATTAAAGTGATTGTAAAGTCTTGTTTTTTTTTTTTGGTAAGTGGTTTTGCACAGAGCAGGCCAGAGACTCCTCTTCTCGGGTCCCTCTTCGGTGCACCTGGCCCCTCCTTCCTGTTGAGTGCCCCCACAGCAAGCAGCTTGCTATGGGGGCACACAAGCTGAGTCACAGCTCCCTGTGTCCATTCAGAAACGGAGCCACGGCCCTCAGCCAATGAGGAGGGGAGACCCGGGCAGCTGAGATATTCTTAAAACATCACTGGATCTAGAGCGGGCTCAAGTAAGTATTAGGGGGGCCGAGGGGGGCTGCTGCACACAGAAGGCTTTTTGTCTTAATGCTTAGAATGCATTAAGATAAAAAAAACTTCTGCCTTTACAATTACTTTAATGCTTGGATGTACCACTGTTATCACTCTCAAGAAACCCACACTGAAAAATGCCTTGCAGACATTGCTGGAGTGCATGCAATAAGTGGCTGCAAAGAGAGTGCAGAGATGAGAAGCAGTGGGATGCAAAATGATACCCAAAGGTGAAAAAAGCACTTAAATAAAAAAGAAAAATGGCTTATGTTTATAATTTAGCACATTAAATCTCCATTAATGTATGGTTTAGACCTACTTTAACAGCTAGATCTCAGAGTGAAACTGTCAGCCATTTAAAAAAGTAAAAGTTCTGCAGAAACAACAAATTAGCCCAATTATCCTCCCTTTAGTGCCTTTTGGAAACTAGTACAGTTACTACCAGCATGACATTGATGACTCTAGGGCTAAGTTCTGCCAGCTGGCTTTCCCATGTCTACTGAGGTTTCCTCAGTGGCCAGTGAGAACACCTATATTGGACATGGAAGTATCAACATTGGCAGTAAAGATAATTATCAGGAGACAAACAGAGAGGAGTTCTTTGACTTATAAAGGGAAAATCAAGCATCTTGCATTGCCATGCCATAGGCAGGATACTGGAAGTGGTTTTAAAGTCAAAATTGTGTTTTATCTTAATTCATTCTCTGCATTAAAGTGGAATTTCACTCTCTCAATCAACATTGACTTTTTTTTTTGCAAATTCTTTTTATTATTTTAGTTCAATAGGTACACAACAGAGCCTCTAGGCATACCCCGTCTCACAAGACACAATACAAGAAAAACAATACTAAACCATTAACAAAAAAACAACCCAAGGTTTGCTACCCAAAAAGTAGGAATAAGAATGATACTCTGAAGGAGAAATTTGGTCATAAAGAAAGGAAGACATGTCATCTACACTGTTACCCACTCTCCACTTCCATTTATGCAAATGCTGAGGAACCTCAGATTGATAAAATATCTGGGCATACAGTACAAGGTAGTGAACATAACAAACTGATTAATAGTCTAATCCTGACAGAAACCATAATTTAAGGTGAGCAGTCCGCAGGGCTATCGTGCTCCACTGTGGTGGCATCAGACTCCAACCAGACATCCCATCCTTTATTAAATTTTTGGGAGCATCCCTGTTCAAATATGTTTCTTTGTATAAAGGTATAACAGAGTTTACCAAGAACTTCCATGTGTTCAGAGTAGGGATAGATGTAGCTCTCCATTTAAAGCGGAAGTAAACCCATCGATTTGATAGTTTAAAAAACAACTAACATTCCCGGCATGTCGGAAATGTTAGCTGTCATGTTGGTTGTGCTCTCAACCAAACTTTCACACCATCCAATGATTGGTGTCATAACTGATCACATGTGCAGCATCATGGCTGTTGAAGGTTTACCAAAGGCCAAGATGGCAGCTTCCTTGGCTGAAAACGATAGGAGGGCTTACTTCCACTGTAAGTATGATAGATTTCCAGGCATAAAATAAAAGTAACCATTGTAATGTACAAACGGCTCTGGATGGAGCCAGAGCCTCGACCAGCCCTAGAATACAGATGTCCATCTGTTGGGGTATAGGAATAGTGGTTAGTTGTGTGATAAAACTTAAGACACCTGTCCAAAAAGGTTGTAGGAAACAACAAGACCAAATAATATTGAGGTAATTGGCCAATCTGCTTGGCAGCGCCACAACATGGCAGCAGTATTAATAGATCTTGTAAAGTCTATATGGTGTAAAATCAAACTTATGCAGCATTTTAAACTCAATCAGACGATCCCTGGAAGACACCAGCTGGGAGAAGAGATATGTCCTCCCAGTCTTTGTTGTCCAGCTCTGGCAATTCCACCAACCAAAAGGAACATAAACTGACTAGACCATGGTGCACAGTGGCCTGTAAGGCATTGTAGGTGGTTGATAGTGGTTTCATAAGGGATTCCTCCCAGAGAAGCGACTCCATGTTGAATTGACGTATAGGTAAAGGAGAGCTCCCAAACTGTGTAGTATAGGCAATGGGCAACTGGAGGAACCGGAAGAAGTAGGAATTGGGCAAAGCTAATTTTTGTTTAATATGATCCAAACGTCTGCAATACGCCATCCTGTCATATATGGGTCGAATAACAAACAGTGCTGGCAGCCCAGAGGGAGGGGTCAGGATTGGAGAAAATATTAGGTAAGGTGGGGTTTAGCCATAATGGGATATTAGGGGAATACCACCAAAATGATTTTCTACAGGAGGAGTTACAGAGGTCCATGCTCTGATCACTGTTTCCATGGAAATCGTGAGGGGGTGAGGGGCTTTAATGCCCTGGAATAAAGAAATCTGCAATGCATCACAAGAGCCCACCAAGGCAGCTTCCAGGGCAACCACAGAGTTTGAGATAAGCCAGTTTTGAGCATTATAATAGCATTATCATTTTGTTACCACAAATAGAGCTTTCTTTTGGTGGTATTTGATCACCTCTGTGGTTTTTATTTTTTGCTAAACAAATAAAAAATAGACCGAAAAAAAAAAAATTGTTTTTCTTTGTTTCTGTTATAAAATTGTGTAAATAAGTAAGTTTTCTCCTTCACTGATGGGCACTGATATGCTGCACTGACGGGCACTGATAAGGTGGTATCGATGAGGTGGCACCAATGAGATGGCACTGATGAGGTGGCACTGATGGGCACTGACGATGGGCACTGATGGGCACTGATAGGCAGCACTGATAGGTGGCACTGATGGGCATTGATAAGCGGCACTGATGGGCACTCATAGATGGCACTGATAGGCGACACTGATGGGCACTGGAAGGCTGCACTTATGGGTACTTATGGGTGGCACTGATAGGCGGCACTGCTGGGCACTGATAGGCGGCACTGATGGGCACTGAAAGGTGGAACTGAGGGCTGCCACTGATAGATTGAACTGATAGGCATGCCTGATGGCACTGACAGGCATTGTTAATAGGCTCTGATTGGCATCTGTCCTGGCACTGATTGGCATATCCCTGGTGGTCTAGGGTGGCATACCTGGTGGGCGCCCTTTATTGCCATCCCTGGTGGTCCTGGCTGCATCCCTGGTGGTCCAGTGTGGGCATCCGCAGGGGGGGCTGCGCTGATAAACAATCAGCGCAGACCTCCCTGTCAGGAGAGCTGCCGATCGGCTCTCCTCTACTCGCGTCTGTGAGACATGAGTGAGAAAAAGCCGATACACGGCTCTTTCTCTATACATCGTGATCAGCCGTAATTGGACATGGCTGATCACATGGTAAAGAGCCTCCGTCAGAGGCTCTTTAACAGGATCAGTGTAACGGTGTGTCAGACTGACATGCCGCACCATCGAACGCCACGATGCATGCCTCCCCAGGCGCGCGACCGCGGCTTATCCAGCTGGACTTCATATGACGTCCAGTCAGGATAACTGAACCACCGCCCGGCCGTCATTTTGCTATAGGCCGGGCGGGAAGTGGTCAAGGACCAGCTGCCGCAGTTGTACTGAGGCAGGTTGGCTCCCCTGCGTGAATTGCCTTCATTGTACATTGGCTCGTGCGCCCGATGCATGCTGTGGGAGCGCGTCCGCGGGTTGGGCGGACTCGATGTCCACCAGCGACCCGCGATCGCCTATTACAGAGGTAGAATGGGCATCTGCCTTTGTAAACACGGCGGATCTCCATTCTGACAGATGACATGACAGAAATCTACTGTTCCCAGTTATCGGGAACAGTGATCTCTGTCATGTCCCAGGCAGTCCATCACCACTACAGTTAGAACACACCTAGGGAACAAAGTTAACCCCTCGATCGCCCCTAGTGTTAATCCCTTCCCTACCAGTGAAATTTTTACATTGATCAGTGCATTTTTAGAGCACTGGTCCCCAAAAAGTGTCATTTGGGGTCAGATTTGTCCGCTGCAATGTCGCAGTCCCGCTAAAAATCGCAGATCGCCGCCATTACCAGTAAAAACAATTAAAAAAAAGAATAGTTCCTAAATCTATCCCATAGTTTGTACATGCGATAACTTTTGCACAAGCCAATCAATATATGCCTATTGCGATTTTTTTAAACAAAAATATGTAGAAGAATATATATCGGTCTAAACTGATGAATAAACTAGTTTTTTTAGATTTTTTTGGGATATATATTATTGGAGAAAGTAAAAAAATAAAAATAAATTGTCCGTCTTTGTTTGTTTATAGCGCAAAAAATTAAAAATGCAGAGGTGATCAAATACCACCAAAAGAAAGCTCTATTTCTGGGGAAAAAAGTAATCAATTTTGTTTGGGTACAGCATCGCACGACCGCGCAATTTTCAGTTAAATCAACGCAGTGCCGTATCGCAAAAAATGGCCTTGTCATTAACCACTTAACGACCGCTCACTGTATATGTACGTTGGCAGAATGGCACCGACAGGCACAATCACGTACAGTGTACGTGATTGCCTTTGTACAGTTGGGGGGTCCGATTGGACCCCCCTCCTATACAGTGAGTGGTCGGTATTCGTTGGGGAGCGATCTGAGATGAGGGGACGGCCGTTCGATTCCAGCCACCCCCCCGCGATCGCTCCCGGCGAATGAAAATGCTTCCTCTGTCCTGTAATGTAAACACAGTCAGAGGAAGCAGGAGGAAGTGATGTCATCTCTCATGCGGCGCTCACATATACCGAGCGCCGTACAAGAGAAGACATACAGGTTAGTGCACAAACAGCACACTGACACCAGGACAATTAGGCACACAAATCGCCCCCCCCCGGCCCCCCCAGATCACCCCTCAGCCCCCAGTCACAGTGTCACTGATTGCAGTGACCATTTATTTACTAATCACTGCAATCAGTGACATTTGTGACTGTAAAAGTGTCACTAAAGTTAGTTTTAGGTCCAGTGTAGCCCCCTAACCCCCCCTAATAAAGGTTTAACCCCCTGATCACCCCCCAGATAACCCTTTCACCCCCTAACACCGCCGTCGCTAAGCGATCATTTTTCTGATCGCTGTCTTAGCGTCGGTGATGCAGATCGGTAGCCAGTAATTTTTTTTAGGTTCGCCGCAGGTTTTTATAGCGTCAGGTACCCCCAAAAATTATCTAATAAAGGTTTAACCCCCTTGATCGCCCCCCAGGTAACCCTTTCACCCCCTATCACCACTGTCGCTAAGCGATCGTTTTTCTGATCGCTGTCTTAGCGTCGGTGATGCAGATCGGTAGCCAGTCTTTTTTTTAGGTTCGCCGCAGGTTTTTATAGCGTCAGGTACCCCCATAAATTATCTAATAAAGGTTTAACCCCCTTGATCTCCCCCCAGGTAACCCTTTCACCCCCTATCACCGCCGTCGCTAAGCAATCATTTTTCTGATCGCTGTCTTAGCGTCGGTGATGCAGATCGGTAGCCAGTAATTTTTTTAGGTTCGCCGCAGGTTTTTTTAGCGTCAGATACCCCCATAAATTATCTAATAAAGGTTTAACCCCCTTGATCACCCCCAGGTAACCCTTTCACCCCCTATCACCACTGTCGCTAAGCGATCATTTTTCTGATCGCTGTCTTTACGTCAGTGATGCAGATCGGTAGCCAGTAATTTTTTTTAGGTTCGCCGCAGGTTTTTATAGCGTCAGGTACCCCCATAAATTATCTAATAAAGGTTTAACCCCCTTGATCGCCCCCCAGGTAACCCTTTCACCCCCTATCACCACTGTCGCTAAGCGATCGTTTTTCTGATCGCTGTCTTAGTGTCGGTGATGCAGATTGGTAGCCAGTAATTTTTTTTAGGTTCGCCGCAGGTTTTTATAGCGTCAGGTACCCCCATATATTATCTAATAAAGGTTTAACCCCCTTGATCGCCCCCCAGGTAACCCTTTCACCCCCTATCACCGCCGTCGCTAAGCGATCATTTTTCTGATCGCTGTCTTAGCGTCGGTGATGCAGATCAGTAGCCAGTAATTTTTTTTAGGTTCGCCGCAGGTATTTATAGCGTCAGGTACCCCCATAAATTATCTAATAAAGGTTTAACCCCCTTGATCGCCCCCCAGGTAACCCTTTCACCCCCTATCACCACTGTTGCTAAGCAATCGTTTTTCTGATTGCTGTCTTAGTGTCGGTGATGCCGATCGGTAGCCAGTAATTTTTTTTAGGTTCGCCGCAGGTTTTTATAGCGTCAGGTACCCCCATATATTATCTAATAAAGGTTTTAACCCCCTAATTGCCCCTAGTTAACCCTTTCACCAGTGATCACCATATAAGTGTTACTGGTGATGCTGGTTAGTTAGTTTGCTTTTTATAGTGTCAGGGCACCCGCCGTATATAACCCAATAAAGGTTTAACCCCCTGATCGCCCGGCGGGTGATATCAATTAGGTTTTAGCGTCAGAGAGGGTCTGCGTCACACCCCAGGCAGCGTCAGGTTAGTGCCAGTAACGCTAACACCCACGCGTGAAGCATACACCTCCCTTAGTGGTATAGTATCTGAACAGATCAATATCTGATCTGATCAGATCTATACTAGCGTCCCCAGCAGTTTAGGGTTCCCAAAAACGCAGTGTTAGCGGGATCAGCCCAGATACCTGCTAGCACCTGCGTTTTGCCCCTCCGTCCAGCCCAGGCCACCCAAGTGCAGTATCGATCGATCACTGTCACTTACAAAACACAACACACATAACTGCAGCATTCGCAGAGACAGGCCTGATCCCTGCGACTCCAGTGCTGTAGGAGGTGATTTCACCACCACAGTTAAAAAAAAAAGCATATATGCCGAAGCATTGGGGCAGCAGGGGCGGAGGAGCGGAGGAGCGATTTTGCTCCTAATGCCGCGTACATACGGTCGAAATTCCGACGGAGGCTTGCCCGTGGAAAAGTCCGACCATGTGTGTGCGGCATAACTTTTTTGCGAGAGTATGCCCCCATGCTTCGGCATATATAAATGGTGCATGTATGCCCATCATTAGAAGTGGGTGAATGAAGGCGGTATTCTAATGGTGGGCATACCCACCGATCAATCTCTTTTTTCGTTCAGCCAACTGGCTGCATGAAAAAAAAAGATTACAATACATGTCCAACAAGGACCAGCAACGTAATGGTATGTTGCTGGACTTTGAATGTTTATACCAGAATGATGCCTGCGGGTTTAGGTATCATCTTGGTATCATTCTTTTCAGCCAGCGGCCGGCTTTCATGTAAAAGCAATCCTAGTGGCTAATTAGCCTCTGGACTGCTTTTACAAGCAGTGGGAGGGAATGTCCCCCCCCCCGGATATAAAAAGCGCCATTGGGAAATTGGGAAAGCATTTTATCACACCGATCTTGGTGTGGTCAGATGCTTTGAGGGCAGAGGAAAGATCTAGGGTCTAGAAGACCCCAGTTTTTTCAAAAAAAGAGTACCTGTCACTACCTATTGCTATCATAGGGGATATTTACATTCCCTGAGATAAGAATAAAAATGATAAAAAAAAATAAATATGGAAGGAACAATTTAAAAATAAAATAAAAAAGCAAAATTAATAATAATTAAAAAAAAAGCACCCCTGTCCTGCCCTGCTTTTGCCCAATGGCGAACGCAAGCGTCGGTCTGGCGTCATATGTAAACAGCAATTGCACCATGCATGTGAGGTATCACCGCGAAGGTCAGATCGAGGGCAGTAATTTTAGCAGTAGACCTCCTCTGTAAATCTAACAGGGTAAACTGTAAAGGCTTTTAAAAATGTATGTAGTTTGTCGCCAATGCGCGTTTGTGCGAAATTTTAAAGCATGTCGTGTTTGGTATCTATGTACTCGGCCTAAGATCATCTTTTTTATTTAATCAAACATTTGGGCAATATAGTGTGTTTTAGTGCATTAAAATTAAAAAAAGTGTATTTTTTCCCCAAAAAATGCGTTTGAAAAATTGCTGCGCAAATACTGTGTAGAAAAAAAAAATGCAACACCCACCATTTTAATCTGTAGGGCCTTTGCTTTAAAAATATATATAATGTTTGGGGGTTCAACATAATTTTCTTGCAAAACAAAAAAATGTTTTTATGTAAACAAAAAGTGTCAAAAAGGGCTTTGTCTTCAAGTGGTTAGAAGAATGGATGTAAGCTTCCTAATGTTGTGTATAAAATGCCAGAACAGTTCAAAACCCCCCCCAAATGACCCCATTTTGGAAAGTAGACACCCCAAGCTATATACTGAGAGGCATGTCGAGTCCATGGAATATTTTATATGTTGACACAAGTTGCGGAAAAAAGACAATTTTTTTTTTTTTTTTTTTGCACAAAGTTGTCACTAAATGATATATTGCTCAAACATGCCATGGGCATATGTGGAATTACACCCCAAAATACATTCTGTTGCTTCTCCTGAGTACGGGGATACCACATGTGTGAGACTTTTTGGGAGCCTAGGCTTTCTAAGGGTGTAAATTTTTGATTTCACTTCTCACTGCCTATCACAGTTTCGGAGGCCATGGAATGCCCAGATGGCACAAAACCCCCCCAAATGACCCCATTTTGGAAAGTAGACACCCCAAGCTATTTGCTGAGAGGTATTGTGAGTATTTTGCAGATCTCGCTTTTTGTCACAAAGTTTTGAAAAATAAAAAATAAAAATAAAAATATTTTCTTTCTTCATTTTCAAAAACAAATGAGAGCTGTAAAACACTCACCATGCCTCTCAGCAAATAGCTTGGGGTGTCTACTTTCCAAAATGGGGTCATTTGGGGGGGTTTTGTGCTATTTTGGCATTTTATGGCCTTCAAAACTGTGATAGGTAGTGAGGAGTGAAATCAAAAATTTGTGCCTAGAAATCCTGAAGGCGGTGCTTGGATTTCGGGGTCCCGTACGTGGCTAGGCTCCTAAAAAGTCCCACACATGTGGTATCCCCGTACGTTTTTTTTGTCAATCACTTGGGACAAAAAAAAAATATTCAATGGGCTCAACAGGCCTCTTTTAGCAATTTCCTTGGGGTGTCTACTTTCTAAAATGTGGTTATTTGGGGGGGGGGGGGGTTTGTGCTATTTTGGCATTTTATGGCCTTCAAAACTGTGATAGGTAGTGAGGAGTGAAATCAAAAATTTGCGCCCTTAGAAATCCTGAAGGCGGTGCTTGGTTTCCGGGGGCCTGTACGCGGCTAGGCTCCCAAAAAGACCCACACATGTGGTATCTCCGTACTCAGGAGAAGCAGCAAAATGTATTTTGGGGTGCAATTCCACATATAACCATGGCATGTGTGAGCAATATATCATTTAGTGACAACTTTTTGTAATTTTTTTTTTTTTAGTCATTATTCAATCACTTGAGACAAAAAAAAATATTCAATGGGCTCAACATGCCTCTCAGCAATTTCCTTGGGATGTCTACTTTCCAAAATGGGGTAATTTGGGGGGGGTTTTGTACTGCCCTGCCATTTTAGCACCTCAAGAAATGAGATAGGCAGTCATAAATTAAAAGCTGTGTAAATTCCAGAAAATGTACTCTAGTTTGTAAACGCTATAACTTTTGCGCAAACCAATAAATATATGCTTATTGACATTTTTTTTACTAAAGACATGTGGCTGAATACATTTTGGCCTAAATGTATGACTACAATTGAGTTTATTCGATTTTTCTTATAACAAAAAGTAGAAAATATCATTTTTTTTCAAAATTTTCGGTCTTTTTCCGTTTATATCGCAAAAAATAAAAATCGCAGAGGCAATCAAATACCATTAAAAGAAAGCTCTATTTGTGGGAAGAAAAGGACGCAAATTTCGTTTGGGTACAACATTGCATGTCCGCACAATTTACAGTTAAAGCAGCGCAGTGCAAAATTCTGAAATCACCTCTGGTCCTTTAGCTACCAAATGGTCCGGGGCTTAAATGGTTAAGGGGGAAAATTCTTCTGGTCCTCAAGTGGTTAAAGTAGACAGGGCTGCTGTTAGAAATCACAGGGCCCTGTACTGCCTACCTGACAGCCCCCCCGCCAAAAAAAAATATTAAAGCAATATTTTCACTAGAAATACACTAAAACCATTTTTAGCAGAGAAAAACACAAATAACTTACAAAGTTCCAGCTAAATATAAAAGAAAAAAACTGTATTGAAGCCATAAATGTGTGTGCGAATGGGATTTTGAGGCTAATTCCCATGGGTGCTGTGGCCTGTACAGTGTGAATCAGTGTGTTTTTTGGCTGAAGCTGTGTGCAGTAGCCTCTGCTATGCTATGGGGATGCAACAGCTGTATGAACACAGCTGCAGGTCCTAATTTGACAGGCATGTGGATGCAGGTGTACGGTCCTGAACACAGACAGTGTGCCTTCGGGGCTTTTCAGCTTTTCAACCACACCTGCACACCTGTCAAATTAGGACCTGTGCGGCTGTGTTTATATAGCTGCTGCGTTCTCATATAGTAACTTATTCACACTGTATGGGCCAGAGAACCTAAGTGAATGAGCTCTTGTTTTTTTGTTTTTTTTATTATTATTTTACATTTTTAATCATTTAAAAATATATATTTTTTAAAAATTTTTTTATTAATTATTATTATTTATTTATTTTTCACAACGCTGGGTGTGTGTGTGTGTGTGTGTGTGTGTGTGGGTGGGGGGGGGGGGGTTTCTTTGGTGAAATATCAGGGGTCTAAACAGAATCATCATGATGCCTCACTGTTCAGACAGAGAAAGGGACTGAGGATATAAATTCCTCAGTCCCTTCATCTGCAGTAAACACAGTTTACTATGCTTTGTTTTTTGCCGATCACTTACTGCGGTTGATTTGCTAAAACTGCAGAGTGCAAAATCCAGTGCAGCTGTGCATTGTGGCCAATCAGCTTCTATCTTCAGCTTGTACAATTAAGCTTTGGCAAAAAAAACTGGACGCTGATGGGTTTCTATGCAGAGCCAAACCAGACTTTGCACTCTCCAGTCTTAGTAAATCAGCCCCATTGTGTTTATTCACAAAAGGAAGGGACTGGTAAATAGGACATATTTACACAGGAAGCACAGGGGGGCCAAGGCAGCAGGGAGAATCGAATCCTGGACAGGGAGGGTGATTGGTGCAGCAGGGGGGGGGCAATAACAGGAGCTGATCCCCTGTGTGTCTCTCCCTGCAGCAGCTGAAAGATAGCAGGAGGGAGAAGAGGAGAAGCTGGTTTTCAGCTACTATTGCATTTCATTTGTCTGTTCACGTAGTGCTGCACTTTATATATTATTCTGATTAGTGGCTGCATTTGATTGGCTGAAAATTTCCAATGCATCCCTTCAACAAAAGTTGATCAAAAATGTACTTCTCTTGAGGATGAATGGCCATGCACTTATCAATATTTGGCCGGTGAGGTTCTCAGTCATAAATCCCTCTCTGTAACCTGTTGTTCTGAATGCACTCACTGACATGACATGTGCAAAAGGATAAACTTGTACCTCAACTCAGCCTCTGGCCAGTGATATATACTTGACAGCCCGTTGGATTGAATGCTTGTACGCATTTTTGTTACAGCCTTGTGATTCGTTTGCTTGACCAGCTCAGAGATGGCCTTATGAGGGAAAAAAAAAAAAAAAAAGTATAAAAAGTAAACCTGTAAATATTGGGGGCGTGGCCAAGATTGCGCTGTGAGCGGCTGCTTTTACTGAGGGCTCCGCTGCTTTCTGCTTCTTACCCGGATCCTGGGCAGTTAGAGGCCGATTCATCCACCCCTGCTGACTGGGGGAGTGGGGCGCAATAGAGAGGGTAGCGAGGCAGTCCTCCTGACGGCTGCTAACCCCTCCACAGGTGAATTCCGGCTCCTCCGCGTGTGACTAGGCCGCGGCCGCGGTCTTTCCTGGCGGCGTTCGGGGGTCCGGATCGGGCCGGAGCTGCGCTGAGGCCCCCTGCAATTTGGATTGGTGCACTGGTGGCGGCTGTGGGTGGCGGAGGTGGTGGGGGACGCATCGGTTGCTGCTCACTTCCCCGTCCATCCTGCATCTGGGCCCGCTCGCGCTGCTAGGCCGCAGCCGCGGACTTTCCTGGAGGACATCGGAGCTCCGGAGCGGAGCGGAGGAGCGCTGCGGCCCCCTGCACATGAGAGAGGTGGGCTGACGCGGGCTGTGGGCGGCTGGACAGAGGTGGACACACTGACTGCTGACCCATCCATCCATCCATCAGTCCTGCGTCCGGGCCCGCTCGACCTGCTAGGCCACAGCCGGGGCCTTTCCTGGCGGTCCAACCGGGCCCCTCTCCCCCCCCCTTTCTCCTCTTGTGACTCTCCAGGGGGAACACGGGGGAGCCCCTAAAGCCGCCAACTATATTTTCAGGGCACGGTGAGCACCCTGAATGCGGCGCCGGAGCTCGGGTGCAAGGTCCAACAAAGGGGGCAGGAAACTAACTTCTCAACCGTTACCGGACCCCCCTCCAACGCCCGCTGATCTCCCGGTGCAAAGCCGTACCACCCGGAGCTCCCACAAGGCCTCACAGATAGGCCCCATGGACTCGGCTGAAGCCCGACCGCCCTGGCTGGCGGAAGTCATGGCGGCCATTGCCACATGCCAGTCCACCTTAACCACAAAAATAGAGGCCGTCCAGATGGACGTAGGCCTTATCCGCCAGGACATGGACAAGCTTAGGACCAGGATGGCGGAGACCGAGCAGAGAGTTAGTAACACTGAAGATGTGGTCGCAGAACAGGGCGCAGCGCTCCGCAATCTCCAAACCAAAGTCAAGGCCCTTGAATACAGAGCCGAGGACGCCGAAAACAGAAACCGGCGCAACAACCTCCGCATTGTCGGTCTACCCGAGGGGGTAGAGGGGAGTGACCCTATAGGCTTTATAGAGGGTATGCTGCGTACCCTCCTCCCCGAGGCTCGCATGTCGCCCCAATATGTGGTGGAAAGGGCGCACCGCATTCCTCCTAAGCCGGGACCTCCTGGAACCCCGCCGCGAACCTTCATCCTCCGCCTGCTCAACTTCCGGGATCAGGACGAAGTTCTCCGTGCCTCCAGGCTCGTGGGCGACCTACGATTCCAGAACGTCAAGCTGATGGTCTTCCCCGATTATTCGGTAGAAACACAGAAGCTCAGGAAGTCGTTCGACCAGGTCAAGGTGAATCTGAGGGCGCGCAACATCCGTTACAGCATCCTTTTCCCGGCCCGTCTGAGAGTACAGGACGGGGAGACGACCCGCTTCTTCACTAATCCCAGGGAGGTGTCTGTCTGGTTGGAGTCGCTGCCGCGGGCCCGCTGATTGGACGCATGGTATGTACTATTTGATACCACCCTTGTTTTGAATTTGCCTATATCGGTGGGGCCGGCAGACTAGCCCCCTGGACGGAGCTCTCACACCTGTTGTTGCACCTGTTGTGTCCGGCTAATCTCCTTGGTGTGTGCAGCTCCGATGGTGACGGCTGGCCCCCGCCGATGTGGGAACCCAAGTTGGCGCCCCTGACGTGATCAGGAGAACACTCCTTTTTCCCCTTTTTTGGGTCTTTTTATCCCCCCATGTGACACTGGGGACCATACCACGTTTACTCCCTTGTCACTGGATCGACTGTACTGCTGGGACGCGTTCCTGTCCGCTTCCATCCTTCTGAACTCCTGTCCCTTACAGCTTGTTGCATTACCAGCGGAAGTCTCGCACTTAGAGAGTCGCTCAGACAGTTGCTCGGCCCCCCCCAGAATTTATCTGGGGGGCTGAGTTCGCCTCTTGCACGGAACCCCCTTTGCAGCCGGCGAGCTGTTATTGTTTGGGATGGATACCCTCCTCAGTTTTAGGGGGTTGGGTGGGGTGGGGGGTGGGGATTGTTGCCCTTCTGGGGCTATTTTTCTTGTTCTGATCTGTTTTTTTCTTTTTGTTGTTTTTGTTTTCATTATGTTTTTGCTTTACATTCAAAACGTTGATACTTCAGCATTGCTCTGTTTCCAGATGTGTACATCCTGGGTCTGGGGGTCAGGTCCGGGAGTCATGCGGTGTCATCCTGTCCCCCCTATTAATCTGACGGTCCATGTCAGCAGTTAATATCCTATCGTGGAACACCAGGGGGTTGAATTCCCCGACCAAACGCTCCCTGGTGTTCCAATTTATTAAGTCTTATAACCCGCATATCTGTGTCCTACAGGAAACGCACCTCATGGGGAGTAGAATTCTCTCACTTAAAAAGCCATGGGTGGGCCACCACTATCACTCTACCTATTCTAGCTTCTCTAGAGGGGTCAGTATACTTGTGTTAAAGTCCCTCCCGTTCCGGCTCCTGGACCTGATTCTCGATCCTGATGGTAGATACGTCATAATTCATGCCGTGATTCATTCGCTGACCTGGACCATAGTGGGTCTATATCTTCCCCCGCCAGCCTCCCTGTTGCTGCTGAACCACATAACGAGCAGGGTGGCCGAGTTCACCTCTGATAATACTGTGTTTTTGGGGGATTTTAACTTGGTCCCTGATCCAGATATGGATCGCCTGACGCCTGGAGGTCGACACTACTCTGGGTTGGCTGAATGGGCTGATGTCTATGGACTGACGGACGTGTGGAGGTGGAAACATCCTCGGGACTTGGCCTACACCTGCCACTCGGCCTCCCACAGGACGTTCTCCCGCATAGACCTGGTATATGCGGGCAGACCGGTCCTGCAAAGGGTTACAGATGTGAAGATCTTGCCTAGGGGGATCTCGGATCACGCACCATTGCTTCTGGCGCTGGATTTCTCTAGGGGCCATCCTGTTCGCCTGTGGAGACTGTCCAGGTTTTGGATCTCAGACACCTCTGTGGACGACCAGTTCCAAACTGAATTGACCGGTTATTGGGCGGACAATGAGGGCACGGCGGGGACCGGGATAGTATGGGATGCCTTTAAAGCCTCCACGAGAGGACACTACCAGACCATTATTGCCAGAGTTCGTAGGGAACGCAGCGCAGACTTAGTGAGGGCGGAAAGGGAGGCTGCCAGTGCAGAGGAGACCTTTATTAGGACCCGTGACCCCCAACACTATGCCCACCTGCAGCTCCTGACGGGGGAGGTCCTTGGTATCCGTACCTCACTTACCCAAAAAAAGCTACTTGCTCAGTCCCATAGGATTTTTGAACAGGGGGAGAGGTCGGGTAGGATGCTGGCTTGGCTTTCCAGGGAGCAGGAGGGGGGGGTTAGTGTCTCCCATATTACGGGCCCCACGGGGGAGCTGGTAAGCTCTCCGGGGGGTATTAATCAGTGCTTTGCTGACTTCTACCGTGCACTCTATGAGTCAAGGGTGGATTATGGTGATGAGGACCTGGTGAAGTATTTGGGAGACATTGACATTCCGGTCCTTACGGCGACCTACCGTGAGCGACTTGACGCCCCTGTCACGGTGCAGGAGATCCAGCGGGCCCTTAAATCTATGCAATCTGGCAAGACGCCCGGGCCTGATGGAATTCCTGTAGAGTTCTACAAACACTATGCAGACGAACTAGTGCCCAGACTACATTCCCTATTCGCGGTGTCCGCGCAGCAGGGAGAGCTCCCTGTTTCCATGGGTGAGGCGGTCATAGTGGTGATCCCGAAGCCGGGGAAGGACCCTTCCCTCTGTTCCTCGTATCGCCCTATCTCGTTGCTGAACGTTGATGCGAAGATCCTGGCCAAGATCTTGGCAACAAGACTGAACTCTGTCATTACTGCCCTGGTACACTCGGATCAAACAGGCTTTATGCCGGGTAGGGGAACGGATATTAACATTAGACGCCTCCTCACCCACATTGATGGGGCTGGTGAGGGGTCGACGGGAGTGGTGGCCTCACTTGACGCAGAGAAGGCCTTCGACTCTGTAGAGTGGGGCTACCTCTGGGGGGTGCTCGACAGCTTCGGGTTTGGGCCAGGCTTCCTGAAATGGGTACGCATGTTATATAGCTCCCCATCTGCTAGAATTCGGACCAACGGCTGTCTATCAGACGTCTTCCCCTTGGGTCGCGGCACGAGACAGGGGTGCCCCCTCTCCCCGGGTTTATTTGCCCTTGCTATGGAACCACTGGCCATCCTGTTGAGAGCTGAGACGAGGGTCCGGGGATTGAAAATAGGTCCAATTGAAGAAAAGCTGTCTCTGTATGCGGATGATGCCCTGCTATACCTGGCGGACGCCTCTTCATCCCTGCAGGTGGCTTTAGATCTGATTGATCAATTTGGGGGCTACTCCGGTATTCGCATCAACTGGGACAAATCGGTCTTATTTCCCCTATGTCCCTCGGCCCCGCGTCCCACGACACGAACGCGGCTCAGATGGGTGGACGAGTTTACATACCTGGGCATCAAGGTTGGCAGTAAGATTGGTGACTACGTTGGCAAAAACATACAACCACTCATGACCCAACTAGTGGCCAAGTGCGCGGTGTGGCGCTCCCTCCCTCTGACGCCAGTGGGTAGAGTCAACCTTTTGAAGATGGTCTTTCTCCCGAAATTCCTGTACTTCTTTCGCAATACCCCCTCGTATATCCCTAGGTCTTTCTTCCGGAGGTTGGACAGCCTGCTGATCTCTTTTGTCTGGGCTGGGAGACCCCCCCGGGTGGCGAGGAAGACCTTATATTTGTCTTTGTCCGGAGGTGGACTGGCGCTCCCTAATTTTTTGCTTTACTACTGGGCAGCTGTCCTGGTTACGGTGAGATGGTGGTTCTCCCAGCCTAGACAAAATCCGGCGGTCACACTTGAGGCGGCTATTGTGGGCTCTTATGCGGCCTTGAGCAATCTACCGTTTCGTGGCCTCAGGGCCAGCCCCTGTGTGACGACCCTCATGCGGACCACAGTTAAGGTCTGGCAGGAGGCTCGACTAATGTACCGGCGACCCAACTTGGTATCCCCGCATATGCCCTTGTGGGCTAACCCTATGCTGCCTCACATGAATAGTATCCCAGATCCATCCCTGTGGGCGAAAAAGGGAATCGTTACTCTGAAACATATAGTGAAAGCGGGTACGATTATGCCTTTCCGGGAACTCAGGCAGGCGTATCTCCTGCCGGTCTCTTTCCAATTTAGGTACTGGCAGCTGAGACATGCTTTTGAGGCCCAATTCCCAGAGCCTATAACCCTGGAGTCAGACTCTATTGAGCGACTCTTATCCTCTGCCCTCATGGACCGCCCCCTCTCGTCCCTCTACCTGTACCTCACTGTACAGTTTGATGCCAAGCTTACTAAGCCGTGGGAGGAATGGAGGGCTGATATTCCCTCACTGGACGAGGAGGAGTGGAGGGATTGCCTCGCATCTTATATCCCTGTTATGATAGCTGCAAAGGATAGGTTTATACAATTTAAATTTCTCCACAGAGCCTACTACACCCCGCAGAGGCTGGCACGTATTTACCCGCAGCGAGATCCTAATTGTCAGAGATGCAGGCAGGAGATAGGTACGTTTTGGCACATGGTCTGGTCGTGTCCGAAACTCCAGCCCTATTGGGTGGATGTGGCTTCCAGACTGACGGACGTGACTGGCTTAAACGTGCCGACTGACCCCAAGATCCTACTGCTGAATCATATGGAGGACGTGGAAGGGGATAGATATTGTAAACTCTGCCTGACCTTCTCACTATTTTATGCTAGGAGGGAAATCCTGCTCAAGTGGAAATCTGAGGACCCCCCCACATGCGCCGCCTGGCAGCGCTCAGTCGACTCAGTACTTTCTCTATATAAATTGACTTATGAGAGTAGACAGTGCCCCGCGAAGTTCGACAAAATTTGGTCTTCATGGCGGACCACTCGCTCTGACTTGGAACTCCCCCCTGGGTGTAACTGACTGGGCTGTTGTTGGGGATGGCTTCCCCCCCCCTGCCCCTCTTGGTCCCTGGACTTTACTGCTACTCAGGGTTGTTGTGTGGCCGGGGAGGGGTGAACTAGAGTCGTTTTATGCACGACCGGGTTTGGGCCAATGTTTGTTGATTATTTGCATTTAGCAACGAATGAGAGGGGTGTGTTCCCCCGGATGTGACGCATTATCCTGTTTGTTTGCTCTGCACTGGAGGATGTGCTATTTACTGGTTGTATTGTAATGCTGATTTGTCTAATAAAAACTCTCTGTTAAAAAAAAAAAAACTGTAA
The DNA here is from genome assembly GCA_029206835.1 of Rana muscosa. Taxonomy (NCBI): domain Eukaryota; kingdom Metazoa; phylum Chordata; class Amphibia; order Anura; family Ranidae; genus Rana; species Rana muscosa. The sequence goes on along the minus strand of CM055122.1, from coordinate 1,108,292,649 downwards.
ATATTGTTTAAAATTATTTTTTTTTTAAATAGTATGGCATGGATGAGAAAATATTAATGTGGGACATGCCCAGGCCAAGAACTAGAGGAAGGGGTCTGTTTTTGCCAACTGGAATGGAAGCTATTGAAGTGTCAAGCTGGCATACAAGCACTGGGGAGTTAGGACATTTTTTTTTAATTCTGCTTGAAAACCTGGCATGGGAAGGTTATTACTGGAACCATTGGGTGAGGTCAGTGTTGGCAAGCGCAAGGTTTCACTCTGCATAAGGGCAGGAGGCCTATGCTGCCTGTCTTTTCCCTCTTGTCCCTGAAAAAAAAAACTCAGAAAAAGGCCAACAAGGACAAAGGGGGATTGAAATGAGTCCCCCACCAAATGTTTTAGTCCTAAATTCCAATCTTTCCCCCATTCCCAACTGCCAATTATTTTTATTAAATTTGCACTGTGGTTCCTGCCCATGTTTGCTCGGCCAGAGCAGGGACAGCCTTACAATTAAAAACATAAATAAATAAATATATAGATAGATATAAATTATATAGAAAAAGTAAATCTATAAATATTATTAATAACATTTTAAATACCTAAAAAGAATTGTGATTGTGGGTAGAAATGTTATTGTGAAATCAACAAGGCCATGACCTGGAGGAAGGGGCCCTTTTTTAACATTTCTCGCCATGTATTATTCAGTTAGCAATTCTCCCCACATAACCCTATCTCTCTAGAGTCTCTCCACCTGCCATAATCAGTTTGGAGGAGGAGTACAAGGAGGAGAAGGAGGAGGTGGATGAGTGGAAGGAGAGAGAATAGGTCATATTAGCAATGCTTGCCACCTACTACCTCCATGTGGCCACACCACTACTGATCATTTTGACATTTCCTGGCCTTTTCTTTTTTTTTTTAATGATTCTGATTTGGGGAAGGATAGGCGACAGTCTATTGCCTTAAGATTCTAAACCTATTTTTACTGTTGCCTACCCTTCCACCCCATAGGACTTTGCACCTACATTTTCCACTGTCTGTCCTTCTCCCTGTGTTGTGGAAGGCCATGAAGCTTATGCTTCAACTGCCCTGATAATAATAAAATGTATGTATATAAATAAAACAACTGGCTGCTAAGTGCTTGGGAGGAGGAAGATTATGTTGTTCAGGAAATGGAGATGTGCCTGGCCTCTGCTGGGCACTGCCCGACCACAGCATCAACACCAAAGAATACATTTAAAAAATTAAAATAAATACATCTAAATAAGTATAACAAGTGTAAACATAACAAAAAAGAAATGTCAGTTAGGAATCTCCCACTCTGGGGCCACCAGGGTCAGGAACTTTCCACTAGATTATTTGGAAGGGGTTGCAGCACAAAGAGTTTGGACAAAGTGGGGCTCAGCCTGTTGGACTTTGGGGTGGTTATAGTGTAGCTGATTGTTGCAGCTTCAGATAAGTTCTCACAGACAGTACAAGATGTAGAGCAAGCTAGAGGCTCCAGCATGTAGTGTGCAAGCTTCTGACAGTGGTCTTACCTGGATAGCCAACATTTTATGGGGTCCTTACTTCTGGGAGTGTCTGCATCTGCCTGCAGTGGAGCCTGGCTGCTTACCTGTCACTTAGAATAGAGTGGAATAGTGATGGGATTATAACGGTGCTAAGGACAAAATCCATCAACGTAAAAATTTTACAATAGAATTGATACATAGAAAAAAACGAAATTGAGACAAAGATAAAATACACATGGGGGGGGGGGAGTACAACTGGGGGGGATGCGTAGTGGAGAAGGATCTGGGGGTTTTGGTAGATCATAAGCTCAATAATAGCATGCAATGCCAAGCTGCGGTTTCCAAAGCGAGCAAAGTCCTTTCTTGTATTAAGAGAGGTATGGACTCCAGAGACAAAGAAATATAATTTTGCCCCTTTACAAATCATTAGTAAGACCTCATCTGGAATATGCAATTCAGTTTTGGGCCCCAGTTTTCAAAAAGGATATTGGGGAACTGGAGAAAGTGCAGAGAAGGGCTACCAAACTGATAAGAGGCATGGAGGAGCTCAGCTATGAGGAAAGATTAGAGGAACTGAATTTATTCACTCTTGAGAAGAGGAGATTAAGGGGGGATATGATCAACATGTACAAATATATAAGGGGTCCATATTGTGAACTTGGTGTTGAGTTATTCACTTTACGGTCAACACAAAGGACAAGGCGGCACTCTTTGCGTCTAGAGGAAAAGAGATTTCACCTCCAAATACGGAAAGGTTACTTCACAGTAAGAGCTGTGAAAATGTGGAATAGACTCCCTACAGAGGTGGTTCTGGCCAGGTCAGTAGATTGCTTTAAGAAGGGCCTGGTATCTTTCTTAAATGTACATAATATAACTGGGTACTAACATTTATAGGTAAAGTTGATCCGGGGAACAGGGATGAGCCGAACACCCCCCTGTTCGGTTCGCACCAGAACCTGCGAACAGACAAAATGTTCGTGTGAACTTTAGAACCCTATTAAATACAATGGACTCGAACGTTCGAAATCTAAAGTGCTAATTATAAAGGCTAATATGCAAGTTATTGTCCTAAAAAGTGTTTAAGGACCCGGGTCCTGCCCCAGGGGACATGTATCAATGCAAAAAAAAGTTTTAAAAACTGCCGTTTTTTCGGGAGCAGTGATTTTAATAATGCTTAAAATGAAAAAATAAAAGTGAAATATTCCTTTAAATTTCGTACCTAGGGGGTGTGTATGATATGCATGTAAAGTGGCGCATGTTTCCCGTGCTTAGAACTGTCCCTGCAAAAAATGTCATTTTTGAAAGAAAAAAAGTAATTTAAAACTCACTCGCGGCTATTAATGAATTGTCGGCTCCCGGCAATACATACAAAAGTCATTGATAAAAAAAAAAAAAAAAAAAGCGTGGGGGTTCCCCAGAAATCATTTACCAGGCCCTTCAGGTCTGCAATGGATATTAAGGGGAACCCCGCCGCAAATTTAAAAAAAAATTGACGTGGGGTTCCCCCAAATATCCATTCCAGGCCCTTCAGATCTGGCATGGATTTTAAGGGGAACTCCACCCCAAATTTTAAAAAAAATGGCGTGGAGCCCCCTAAAAATCCATACCAGACCCCTTATCCGAGCACGCAACCTGGCCGGCCGCAGGGGAAGAGGGGGGACGAGAGAGTGGCCCCCTCCCTCCTGAACCGTACCAGGCCACATGCCCTCAACATGGGGAGGATGTCCCCATGTTGATAGGGACAAGGGCCTAATCCCCACAACCCTTGCCCGGTGGTTGTGGGGGTCTGCGGGCGGGGGGCTTATCGGAATCTGGAAGACCCCTTTAACTAAGGGGACCCCCAGATCCTGTCCCCCCCATGTGAATTGGTAGGGGGTACATTGTACCCCTACCATTTCACGAAGAAAGCGTAAAAAAATGTTTAAAAAAACTCACAAACACCTTGAAAAAGTCCTTTATTAAAGAAAAAAAAAAACATTCCAGCGGTGAAATCCAGTGTCCCGCGGCGATCCCGATGTCCAGCGCTGTCCTTCATTGGTTGTGCCTGAGCGGACCTGATGGGGAACTCCCTCTCAGTGTTTTAAATGTATAGACCCGCCCCTTCTAAAGTTCCCCATCAGGTCCATACATGTATTATGTATTAGACTCTATACATGTATTACGCAGTGAAGGAAGTTCCCCATCAGGTCCACCCCCTCGGTATGTCAGACCCCGCCTACGTCATTGGCCTGAGCGGGGAAACTTCCTTCACTGTGTAAATTTAAATTACACAGTGAAGGAAGTTTCCCGCTCAAGCCAATGACGTAGGCGGGTCCGACATACCGAGGGGGCGGACCTGATGGGGAACTTCTCTCACTTTGGTAATACATGTATAGACCCGCCCCTTTTCATGTTCCGCATCTGGTCCGCTGAGCGGACCTGATGGGGAACTTTAGAAGGGGCGGGTCTATACATTTAAAATACTAAGAGGGAGTTCCCCATCAGGTCCGCTCAGGAACAACCAATGAAGGACAGCGTTGGACATCGGGATCGCCGCGGGACACTGGATTTCACCGCTGGAATATTTTTTGTTTTTTTTTCTTTAATAAAGGACTTTTTCAAGGTGTTTGTGTGCTTTTTTAAACTTTTTTTACGCTTTCTTCTTGAAATGGTAGGGGTACAATGTACCCCTTACCAATTCACATGGGGGGGGGGCGGGATCTGGGGGTCCCCTTTGTTAAAGGGGTCTTCCAGATTCCGATAAGCCCCCCGCCCGCAGACCCCCACAACCACCGGGCAAGGGTTGTGGGGATGAGGCCCTTGTCCCTATCAACATGGGGACATCCTCCCCATGTTGAGGGCATGTGGCCTGGTACGGTTCAGGAGGGAGGGGGGCCGCTCTCTCGTCCCCCCCTCTTCCCCTGCAGTCGGCCAGGTTGCATGCTCGGATAAGGGGTCTGGTATGGATTTTTAGGGGGACTCCACGCCATTTTAAAAAAAATTTGGGGTGGAGTTCCCCTTAAAATCCATGCCAGATCTGAAGGGCCTGGAATGGATATTTGGGGGAACCCTACGTCAATTTTTTTTTTTTAATCTGCGGCGGGGTTCCCCTTAATATCCATTCCAGACCTGAAGGGCCTGGTAATTGAATTCTGGGGAACCTCCACGCTTTTTTTTTTTATCAATGACTTTTGTATGTATTGCCAGGAGCCGACAATTCATTAATAGCCGCGAGTGAGTTTTAAATGACTTTTTTTCTTTCAAAAATGACATTTTTTGCAGGGACAGTTCTAAGCACGGGAAACATGCGCCACTTTACATGCATATCATACACACCCCCCAGGTATGAAATTTAAAGGAATATTTCACTTTTATTTTTTCATTTTAAGCATTATTAAAATCACTGCTCCCGAAAAAACGGCCGTTTTTAAAACTTCTTTTTGCATTGATACATGTCCCCTGGGGCAGGACCCGGGTCCCCAAACACTTTTTAGGACAATAACTTGCATATAAGCCTTTATAATTAGCACTTTAGATTTCTCTGATAGATTTTTCGAATTTGCCGCGAACACCCCTAATTTGTTCGCTGTTCGGCGAACGGGCGAACAGGCAATGTTCGAGTCGAACATGAGTGCGACTCGAACTCGAAGCTCATCCCTACCGGGGAATATTCGATGGCCTCTCGGGGGATGAGGAAGGAATTTTTTTCCCCTGCTGTAGCAAATTGGATCATGCTCTGCTGGGGTTTTTTGCCTTCCTCTGGATCAACTGTGGGTATAGAATTGGGTATATGGGATTGTACGATATTTTTTATTTTTATTTATTTATTTTTGTGGTTGAACTGGATGGACTTGTGTCTTTTTTCAACCTGACTAACTATGTAACTATGTAACTATGTCCATGGAGTGGTCACAAGGATATGTTAGGTGTATACTTGTGTTGTAGTGTCTATTCCCAACATATTTCACTAGTAATGGCTTCCTCGGGAGACTTGAGAGACACTGTTGTTTAATGTACCGAGCAATCACCAACAGATCCCCACCTGACCGCCAGCACAAATTATGAAGAAAAGGCGCCACGTGACCACAGGAGACATAAAATGACCGAGACAATGTGTGAAAAACAATAGGTTAAACAGAGGGCCAGAATATTGCACATCAACGTAAACAGAAGTAATGATGCAACCATGTCCAAATGGCCCTCGGAACTCCAGCCTTACCTGTCCCTAACCCTTTTTCCCACTGCACAGCACATGTTTTATTTTTTTGTATATGGGTTGTGGTGCATTGAGGGCAAGGCACAATATTTACTTCATGGATGCAAATTGGGAGCCTATTGGAAATGATTAAGAACACATTCAAAACACTAGCATAGTGTTTGTGTCCAATGCACAATGGACAGCATCACAACATAAATGCAATTTGTGGAAAATAGGAAAGAGGACATTATGTAAAAAAGTTGAAAGGCAAGTGCATATTGTTTGAATTTAAAGATGAAATAAAAAGGAACATTGGATAGAGGTTGGGGACATATACCAAAGAAGCAAAATAGTTGAGGTGTAATAGTAGAATATAAATTCAAAAGTAAGGACAGAAGTAGAAAATGTATTGAGATGTGTTAAAGGATAAAGTAAAGAAAAATGGAGGGACAAGATACTTAAGATGTCAGTAGAAAAAAAGGTGCCAAGGAAAAGGGTAATAAACAGAAGAACAAGGTTGAAAGTCATAGAATGTAAAAAAAAATCTGCTAGTAATGAAATAAATTAATTAAAAAAAAACCTGCTACAGTGATATAATTTAAAGAGAATCTGCTAGTGAAATGAAAAAGAAAAAAGAGAGAAATTAAAATAAGCTACAAATAAAATGTACAGACACCCAGATTCAGAAGCATCCCCAAATCCCCTACAACAGACAAATATTATCCAGTCTGACAGGTAAAGCTTTGTACTTACCAATAGTGCTGAAGCTTGCTCACCCCTTTCTACCTCCTTTGTATCTCTATTGCCAGTGAGGCTATCATCACTGTGTTGGGCTCAGGCCAATAGGAATTTGCAGGGGGTTGAAAGACTAACTTTAGAGGCTAAAAGTGGGATGATCATATTACAGATATGTTCTTACTTCACAATCTGAAATATTTTGTAGAAAAGAGTTAACACCTGACTGTCAAGACCTTGCAGACTTTTGGCTATAGATAATCAAATAACTCTTCACAGGGCGGGCAAACCATCTAAACAAGGGGTAGGCAACCTCGGCCCTCCAGCTGTGGTGAAACTACAAATCCCATCATGCCTCTGCCTCTAGGAGTCATGCCTGTGATTGTCAGGGTCTTGCAATGTCTCATGGGACTAGTTTCAAAACAGCTGGAGGGCTGAGGTTGCCTACCCCTGATCAAAACAATCCTTCCAGACTCTGTCTGCAATCATTACTGATTTTCTCAAGATATAACTATATTTTTCTTGCTATTACCATAACCTACCACCAGAGAACAACCCAAAATGAATTCTGCCGCTCCTCCTGGTGATTGCAGCAATGCCACATATGTGTATGTTACTTGTTGTTTGTACACCTTTGTTTGTACCCGTATTAGCACCCAGAAGCAATAGTGCACATTTTGCTCTTTTTTATCCTACCTAATCATACTGAAATGCACTGATTGATACAAATGTAATTGCTTTTTTAATCCTATCTAAAAAACACTCACCTTTGTCTCTAAACTTTTACAACCTTTGACCCTAACTGTAACCCTGACACTGACCTAGATCAAACCCATACTAGCTATTTGAACTTTCTATTATAGGATTTGATTTTTACACACACTTTTTTTTGTTCACAATTTTCTCCTCTGGTAAGGAGAAAAAGATACAATTTATCTTATTTTCCATTCAAAAGGAGAAAACAACACAGAGGTGAGCTGCACAGTGACTGATCATTGTGATAGCCAATCAGAGGCTATCACAGTGATCAGGTGATCAGGAAGCAGGCCACCTGGTTTTTGATCGTTAGCACGAGACCCCATACTCTCGGTGAGAGCTGGGTCTCTGTGCTGGAAGTGCACTATGTAGCACGCTCTCAATACAAACGCAGTGGCGCATATGTATGCGGACTAGACATGTGCACACTGAAATAATTTGTTTCTGAATTTAGTTTTCGTCTGAAAAATAAATGTATTTAGTTACTCCCGAAATTTGTTTTTATTTATTTTGCTTCGTTAAAAAATGCATTAGTCTGAAAATACAAATTAATTAAGGTTGAATCTGTCATTGAAGGCTTATGGTGTCTGTCGAATGTTCTGAGAAGATTTGACGAAGCAGCGAAACTGTACGACGCCGCAATCGTACATTTCCGGTCGAATGTTCCGCCTACAAGCTATAGAAGAATTCTAATCTTGTATGACTTAAGTGATAACTATATTTATAAATTATTATTACTAGTCAACCAGCATTCAAATTCTTCTATCATCTATGGGCCGAGCATTTGATCGGAAATGTACGATTGCGGCGTCGTACAGTTTAGCTGCTTGTCAAATCTTGTTAGAACTTTCGACAGACACCATAAGCCTTCAATGACAGATTCAACGTTTGTATGTTTTTCGCTGCTTCGTCGAATCTTCGTCGTTCATGTCGAATGGTCTACCCCAACACTGTCTCTATAATGTCAAATCTTTTCTCTCTATGTAAAATCTTTCCTCTCTATGTAGAATAATCTTGGACTAATAGAGTTAAGGTTAGGCACATTCGACCACAGGTTCGATAGACACAGATCACTATTGTCAGCGTCATGTGGAATCTCCTATCTATATCGAACTGTTGTAGCAACGAAAGCAAAAATAAAACCTTTTTTTATGTCGGATCTTTCGGATTTCGGATTCTGCGCGTTCGTTTTCGTTTGTTAAAACGATATCGAAAATACCCAAAATTCGTACGAAAATGCATTCGGACGAAAACGAATGCACATGTCTAATGCGGACCCACAGATAAAGACCCACGCCCATGAGGCCGCATATATGCATACATTCTATAGGAAGGGGTTAATCCTTCTGCTAGTATGAACTATGAGCTGCATGCAAATGCAAAATGGCATGTCCTGTCCTTATAGAACCATCTAGGGACAGACAAAAAAATTGTATGAACCCTACCTGCAGTGGTCATGTCTTGTTTGGACCGCAATCCAAGCTGAACTAGTGTCAGGAATCCAAACCCTGACCCAATCACTAGAATTGACTAGTCTATATAGGCTAAGGACACTTAAGAGGCAAGAAATTTCCTGACACCTGAGAGGGTACCACCTCCACTGGGGATTGGGTGGCATAAAGACAAGATAGGTCATTAAAAATAGGAAATAGAGGAAAAAGTCCAAGCGTGAAAAAATGCAGGCGAAAAGTGGCCAATAGCGAGGACTGGAAAGCAAACCTAGGGGTGGCCAAAGCTCTTGAGGAGCTGTAGTGCCATGGAGAAATCTGTAGTAAGCAGTGCTATGATGTAAAAAATTGTATTTATTCCATCTGCGTAATCAGGGATGATTACTCTGTGACACTATTCATATATATTTATATATTTTATTTTGCAATATTACGTTAACTCTGAATATGATTACATCATTATAATTTAATCATGAATAAAGGAAAAGTCATGTATTTAAGCAATAAACATGTTTTTAAATTAAATGTAATTATATTTACAACATTTATTTGCAAATGTAAATGGTAAACATGGATTTGTTGATGTTACTTAAAACTTTTAAGTCATCCTTTAAAATAACAGTTGTCAGGTTACTCCTTGGTTTATATTTCCTTTACATATAACCCTTTTCATTATATGCATGTATAGCCCTACATTATGTATCCTAAAACATATGACATCTTATTATATTTACATCATTTTACCATTTTGATGAATTGTTATGTATTGCACTTCTTAACACTTCTTAACAAGCAACAGAATATACCTTTTTTTTTTGGTCCTCTAAACACTGGTACTCTGTATGCTTTCTTCTCATACAAGAAAATAGGCAAACGTATATATATGAATGAGTTAAGTCCTGTACACACGATCGGATTTCCTATGGATTTTTCCATCGGAAATCCGATGAAGCTGACTTCCATCAGTCTTGCCTACACACCATCAGTCAAAAAAACGATCGTCCCAAACGCGGTGACGTAAAACACTCCCACGAGCCACGAAAAATTAAGTTCTATGCTTCTGAGCATGCGTCGACTTGATTCTGAGCATGCGTGGGTTTTTTGTCCGATGGAGTTCCACACAGACGATAGCAATTTGCTATCGGTTTTTTTTCCATCGGATAAATTTAAAACATGTTCTATTTTTTAACACCGATGGAAAAAAGACCGATGGGGCCCATACATGATCGGTTTGTCCAATGAAAAAAGTCCATCGGACTGTTTTCATCGGTAAAACCAATCGTGTGTACGTGGCTTTAGGGACCTTATATTGTAAGCTCCTTGAGGGCAGGAGCTGATGTGAATGTATAATATATATGTAAAGCGCTGCATAAATTGATGGCCCTCTATAAGTACCTGTAATAAGAAGTAAAATAAATAGATTAACCCATAATATACACCTTTGTGATTTAACGTTGGCCATAGACACCATCAACATCATTAAACAAGAGTTCTGGTTAACCGATTAGAATTTTCTCTGCTAAAATCAAAGCAATACAAGATGGATGTTGATTAATTGCTGTGAGTTGCTGCGCTTAAATCAGTTTTAAAGCGGAACTACACTGCATCTGAGCACCACAGTTTAAAAATGCCATATTCATTTTTAAAACACTAAGTGAACTCCGCTATCCGTCCATATCTTCATAGTTTATTTCACTGAGAAATCACTTTAAAAACACCCCCCTAGCATTTTTGACTGTAGCCATTAAGAGTAAGGGCAGATGATTCATGTAGAATTTACTTCCTGGAATCCATTTGTCCTTAGCGCAGGCATGCAGGCAGGAGGGTGTGCTTAGCTGAGAAAACCCCTTCTCCCCTCCTGAAGATCCCTGGGATGTATGACATCATTTACCTAGGCCTGGAAACCAGGTAGTAACTGAAGAAATGTAAAAAAAATATTGGTAAATATAATATAATTCCCTATCTATTTACTAATGCTAGAAGGTTTAAAAATTGTCAATGTTGATTAAGAGAGTGAAGTTTTGCTTTAACTGCTTGCCGACTGTATACTGTATATATACGGAGGCAAGGCGGATCTCCTGTGCAGAATCACATACCTGTATGTGATATTGCACTTCCAGGTCTAGGACGCGTACGCGTGCCGCCGGCATCCCACTGTAATTGGACACAGCGGGAGCCAATCAATGGGTCCGGCAGACTCGATGTTCGCTGGACCCACCGATCATTCCCGAGAGAAGCAGAAGATAGAGAGATGTGAGAAGGGGAGGTAGTGATTTCTGCTATGCAGGAACACGGATCTCTGCCTTCTCACAGTACAAGCACATCCCCCACAGTTAGTAAGCACTCCCTAGGAACACATTTAACCCTTTGATCACTCCTGATGTTAACCCTATCAGTGCATATTTTTAGCACTGGTTACTGTATTAGTGTCACTGGTTCCCAAAAAGTGTCAAAAGTGTCAGTGTCTGATTTGTCCGCCGCAATGTCACAGTCCCGCTATAAGTCGCTGATCGCCGTCATTACTAGTAGAAATAATTAAATAAATAAAAATTCCATAAAAATATCCCAAAGTTTGTAGACGCTATAACTTTTGCGCAAACCAAACAATATACGCTTATTGTTTTGTTTTGCTTTTTAACAAAAAAATATGTAGCAGAATACATATTGGCCTAAATTGATGAATACATTTGATTTTTTTAAATTTTTTTTTTTATTGGATGTGTTTTATAGAAGAAAGTAAAACATTGTTTTTTGTTTTTTTCAAAATTGACTGCCTTTATTTGTCTATAGTGCAAAAAAAACAAAAAAAAAAAAAAACTGCAGAGGTGATCAAATACCACCAAAATAAAGTTCTATTTTTGGGAAAAAAGGACATACAGGTATTTAGGTACAGTGCCGCATGACCACGCAATTGTCAGTTAAAGCGGGATTCCACCCGCAATTTTTTATTTTTTTAAAGTCAGCAGCTACAAACACTGTAGCTGCTGACTTTTAATAGGGCACTTACCTTTCCTAGGTGCCCGCGATGTCAGCCACCCCCCCCCCCGAGGCCGACCCCTCGATCGTGGCGGGTCCCGGCGCCGCCATCCTCAGTAAGGGAAACAGGCAATGAAGCCTGACGGCTTCACTGCCCGTTTCCTACTGCGCATGCGCAAGTCTCTCGCTGATTTGTGAATGGGCGGCTGCTCTCTGGGATACACACAGTTCCCAGAAGGCACCGCGCCCCATTCACCAGAAGACACCACAACGGAGGACGAGGAAGAAGACCTGCCGCGGTGGAGGAAGAGGCAGATTAGCAAGTTCCGAATAGCAACCGCCCTTTCTGGTGAGTAAATATTTTTTTTTCTATTTATTTAAAGTATTTTGCAGTATTTTTTTTTAGGGTGGAAAACCACTTTAAATTAACGCAGTGGCCGTATCGCAAAAATAGGCTTGGTCATGAAGGGGGTAAACCTTTCGAAGCTGAAGTGGTTAAACCCAAAAGCAAACATTTATTACATTGTATTGTAGCTTACCCATGCTTAGATGCAATGGTTGCATTTATTTTGTTTTCCAGGTTTTTACATGCTGATTTCACAGAATCCACAGACAGCTTAACTCTCCAATATGAAGCAGAAGTTGAATACAGTGCAGTGTTACTTCACATAAAATAGCACAGATGATGTTATTCCAGTCTTTTAAAGTGTAAGCAGACATTGACTTTCCCAGCCTAATGTCTGCTTTAAACAGAAACTATCTGAGGAGTGAGAAACATAAGAAAAGCTGATTGGTACAGTCTTTAGCTTGACCCTCCTGGTCAAGCTAAAGACTGTACCAATTAGCTCTAAACAAATGGAGATACAAAGAATATACCAAATCACACGATAAACAGGAAGTAGTGGTGCTAAACGACCACTCAATATCAGTATACACCAGACCTTAATAACGATACATGCAATAGCAGTAAATACACAATGGATAGGACACAACACCTGCCTTTACTAAGATAGCTGCCTCCACAAAAAAACAGTGCAGAACGAGTCAGAAATGGGGAAAAGATCAGCTACAGGGAGCGTATTTGGAATAATTGTAACTAGTTATTTGTCCTCTTCTTGTATTTTTTGAACAGCTTTAACAGTTCAGGTCCCCTTTAGGAATAAGAACCCTTTATTGAACAAGGCTAAATACTGTGTAGCGGCCTCACCCCTCTCTCCCCTTCTCATTCTCGGCTTGTCTTTCTTCGTCTAGGGGTGTTAGTGCTGGGGGGAGGGATGAGAAACACCACGGCCCATGTCCTCCTTAGTGAAGAGGTGAAGGCCAGAAAGATCGGGCTTTGTGTAGGTGTCCTAGAGTCAAGTCCTGTACTTTGTCCCTGACTCCTTTGCTCCTAGTAACCAGAGTTCCACACAGTGAATAGGTCCAACACACTTTTATTATTTTCAGTGAATAAACATGCAGCACGGTTAAGTTGGATTCTCTAGCAACAACTTAGTAGTAATGGGAATAGGTCGAGGCACAATCCTTTCCCTTCTTTTGCTAACCACTGTGGTATCACCAGTGGCGAATAGTCACTGCCACTGACTATGTGAAGTAGAACATAAATTACCTTCGCTAGCAAGGCCCCTGTCAGGGGAAGGATATCCGTCCAAGGGAGATACCGGAGGCCTTTCTGTCACCAGCGATGCTGCGCCGGACTCTCCAGAGAAGTTCTGTTTACCAGACCTCACGAACTCAGACACGGGCACCCAAGGAGTTAGGGCCCCCTCGGATTCCTCCACCCTCGCGGAACTCAGTCGAAGGTACTGAGCCCCAGGCATCCGCCATAGTACCTCACCCCAGGCTAAAGGTGCCTGAGATGGACTCCATCTCCGCTCCGGCCAGGTCAAAGGCACCTGGGCCCGGAACACCGGAACGCCAGCACCCAAGCTGAAGGTGCCTGGGTGCGGCCGCGTCCTCCCGACTCTGAACCTCCACACCAACCCACGTGGTAAAGGTGTCCGCCCCTTTTATCCCCCCTCCCTTTGCATCACAGCAGGTTCCCCGCCCCGCTGTACCAGCTCCAGGGGAGGACAAAAAGGCACAGTCTTGCTGTGTGAGTTCACCTACGGCCCCCGGCAACAACGCTACCTGTAGGCCGCAGGGAACCTCACACCACCAGAGTCCTCCAAGAACCATAAAAGGGTCTCAGATTCTCTAGCAATCAGTGCATCTGGGTTACACTACCACCCAGATGCTTCCCCTAAATTCAATTACCCACTACACTCTCCCCCCGGTGATTTGACACTGGTCCCCAGTGTCTGGTGCAAACCCATGTCTCCCAAAAAGTGGCAACATAAGTTCGACCCAGAGACAAACATTCACAAAATTCTAACTCAACATTTTCGACAAGGAATTGTGCCAGGACCTAAAACAGGAAAGGGAAACAGGAATATAAAACCATAAACTTTGTAATAAAATACTTTAAATATGTCACACATTTACATTTTTCTCTTTCCTCCCCCTGGCTATCTAAGGACCACCCCATTCTCAGCAGCCTTGACAGACGAGTCTCCTGCAGAGGGAAAAAAAAGAACAACACACATCCTAACATCATATATGTGTTTGCTTGGAATAAATGGGTCTGTCCAAGAAGAAACCCATTCACTCCAATGAGTGTTGCATAATGTTCAAAAAAAAATAAACAATCGTTGCGCAACACTACCACCTGGTGGCAATGCCGCGGTAAAGACACTTATCACTCCCAGATAAACTTTTCTCTCGTGATCTTTTCTCTGTGGCCCTACACTGACTAAAAACCCCAAAGTGAATGATTTCTCTGAAGTGCAAGGAGAAGGAGGGAGAACAAAACAGTAACAGCTCCCATTTCTCCAAAGAGTAGAACGCCCAAATACAAAAAAAAACTAGGGCACAGTCCTTGTGCTCTGGCAAAGGCACTCCGGAAAGTTCAGCAATGAGCAGCAAGAAAGAACACACAGGAGACTTTTTCTCCTAAAGGTAAAACTTTGGGTGCGGCAGGAACACAGGTTTCAAATGCTTGTCAAAAGCCTCCACGTTGTACTCAACATTTCCTCCATCCTTGCCACAAATTACCACTCTGTCCGCATGGATATGCCTTCCCAGCATCCACTTAGCTTTACAGTCCTGAAAATTCTTGGTGACCGTTGGTGAACAAGAAAAGTATTGGCGTGCTTGAGGTACTTTAAGTTTGTCCCAAACAAAGGTATTGTACCACCTCTGGCGAAAAACTTCCACCTCGTAGAGCAATTCTCGAGGCAGGTATGGGTACTCCCACCCATACTCTTGGGCAACTTTCTGGCCAAAGAGACGCTGCAGCCTTGACAAAGGTGGCATCGTGACACGGTCTCCTTCTCCAGGTAACATAATTGCTTCTTGATGGCGAGGTGCGCTCACCACCTCGGTAGATCTGGGCACAGGGGCCCGCAGTGACTGGCGTTGCACTCCCGCAACAGGAGCAGGTGAAATAGAAGTTGAATCCAGAAGAGGGATTTCAGACAGTGGACCAGATTCTTCCCTATGCGCCGAGGCCTCCACCCGGGGTGTACTATCCCCAGTAGACATAGGTGGGTCCCTTGTGACACGGGACGAGGGTAGCTTCATCTTGTCCCATCCCTTTCGGTGGAAGATTTCGTCTATCTCCCCATCATCGCCTTTGTCAGACAATGATTTCAGGTCGGAGGTGTCATAGCACTCAACGGGCAGATAATTCTCAGTCACGGAATCATCCCCCTTGACGGCCTCCACCAACTGTGGGCTTCCGCCACCTTTAACCACACAGACAGTCCCAACCCCTGGCTCACCTGGGCCTTCAGAAGAACAGGGATGTCCCGGGCTCTTCCCTCCGGATCCATCCAGGCCAGGCAAGCGGCGGGGCGAAGCTCTTCCATGACCACAGGAGGCCATTACCAGGCCGACTTTCCTCTTCGGCGTTCGGAGCTGCTGTGACCGAAGCAGCATCTTCTAATCTTTTAATCTCTGCTTGGGCAGTCACTTCGCCCTGGTCAGCGCGCACAGGAATACCTGCCATGGCATCGATCTCTCCCTCCAGAGTGGCAGTACATGTGAGGTAGTTGAGGTGGAAGGCGCGAGGCCTTTCTGTGGATGGCTCCACCTCAAAGAGAAACTCCTTGCAGACCTCACATCGCCCGAATGGCTTCAACTGAACCACCAGTCCCGAACAGCCGGGACAGATCACACCGAGGGCCTCTATGTCTCTGCAGGTGTACAGAGCCAATCGCCCCCGGGGCCTTAGTCTGATTCCTGTGTCCATAATGGGAGCAGCAAGAACCATAAAAGGGTCTCAGATTCCCTAGCAATCCGTGCATCTGGGTTACACTACCACCCAGATGCTTCCCCTAAATTCAAATACCCGCTACAACTGTATGGTCCACCATAAGGCAGCTGCCTTTTTAAAAACATTTAAAACAGAATTAAACCCAAAAGCAAACATTCATTATATTGCAGTTATGAATTCTTAGAATTGATGGCGGCGTTAGTTTGACATTTTTAGGCTTTCTTTTAGTTTCACCTGGTGATCCAGCCACCAGGCCTGTTTTTTTTTTTTTTTACAAGCTCAAGCTCTCCAGCAGAATGTATCAGTTTGCATGGATGAGACAAACCACTTGACACTGGCAGGGGTGATTAAAATGATCAGCTTTTATTTATTCATGCATAACCTTTACCCCAAAAGGAAAAAAAAAAACAGTTTGCTGTAACTGATTATAAAGTGTGAACTGGAGTTTGGCTTTAATCCTCTGCATCTCCTTCGGCGGCCCCCACGTCTCCTCCCTCCTCCTCTCTCCTTGTCATGGTCAATAGGATCCATCAGCATACATGTGCTTCCATTGAGGAGACCTTAAATTTTAGAGTTAGGTCTGCAGCATACAGGGAGCCTTGACGGGGCCTGCAGCTTACACATGTATTTGCAAATGCGTGCAACTAAACCCCTGTTTTTAGGGTTGAAAATATATTTATTGGGATTTTAACAGTGAGTACATGAAAATATATATGAAGTCACAATCCGTAAGCAGTCACATACAAGTTTGTGCAAAGAGTCAGCCAAATGGCTATCGCCCACAGCATAACTCATAATACATAGTTATACAATATCAGATGTGGTAACCGGTAATTGGAATAGAAAACGGGTACAGCTAAAAGAGCCCCGTCGTCATGTACAACAGGATTGAAAACAGATACGTTAGGGATTAAGATTAAAACAAACAAAATAAAAAGGGGGAACAAAAGGAGTGGTAGAGGGGGTCGGATGGTGGGAGTGGGGAGGGGTACAGGGGGAGAGGAAGAGAGGAAGGGAGAGAGATGAGAAAAGAGAAGGAAGGACAGAAAAGAGAAAGAAAAGTAGGCAAGGAGAAATCATAGAAGAGTGTCAGAGCCACTGAGTCAGGGAACAGGGAGAGATAAGTAAGTAGCTGTGGTGAGAGGGGGACCCTCAGAAACAAGTCCCGTTCGTCCCACTGTCACTTTAGATGCAAGGATAATCAATTTGGGGTCGACAACATACTTGCCAGAGTGTCAGAAGAGGAGAAGCGGAGCCAGACGAACCACAGTGCTTTATATTTGTCAAAAGTATCGTTGTCAAGGGCCAGCATCTCCTCCATTCTCATAGTATCATTCATAATCGAGACCCAGTGTGATAAGGGAGGGATGGTGGTCGACTTCCAGTAGGAAGGGATGAGTTGTCTAGCTGACGACATAAAGAAACGAAGGAGGTTCTGTTTCTGGGAGGATATTGAACCCGGGAGAATAGAGAGAAGGGCAATCTTAGGGGAGGGCGGCAGCGTATCATCATAGAGTTTGTCGTAACAATCAAACACCTGAGTCCAGAAGGGGCGGATCCTCTCGCATTCCCACCAGACATGTAAGTAGGTCCCCGTAGAGGTCGAACACCGCCAGCAGGATGCCGGAGTGGACGGAAAGATTTTGTGCAATGTATAGGGGTCCCTGTACCATCTTGACAGAATCTTGTAATTTTTTTCCTGCGAATAGCAGGATATCGTAGATTTATGAGTGAAATGAAACGAAGTCTGCCAATCTGAACCTGGGATGTCCTCACCCATATCTGTAGACCATGCCCTGGTGTAAGAAGGTAAGTCAGCATGTGTAAGATTTTGTAAGAGACAGTAAATGGTCGAGAGTAGGTGTCTGGGTGTCTCGGAGAGGGAGCACAGCTGTTCAAACTCTGTTTTAGGGCGGTGTATTTGGGAGGAAGAGTGCAAGTGCTTCGCGAGCGTAGCTAAATGTAGTGTGGTGAGCCAATCAGAGGAGCCTGTCGGCGTGACAGGTGTTCCGAGCGTGGGGTGTACGAAGGAGTGCGCCTGGGGCCAGTCAGTCCTACTGAAGGGACCCAATGTAGACGTCCCTACACCCTGAGGGAAGGCAGGGTTGTCAAATAGAGAGGATAATGGGGAGGGATCAGAGGACAGAATGGAACACAAACCTCTGTTATACCACAGTCTAAGGGAGGCCAGCGTCAGAGGGGAGGAAGAGGGTATACGGGTGAGATCAGATTTATATCCCCAAAGCAGTGCTCGGAGATCGACCGGAGCCAGGTCCTGCTCAATGGCAACAGAAGCCTTTATGAAAGGGAGAGGGAACCATTCCAGAGTGCGTGCCACATGGGTGGCCTTGTAATAGAGTTCAAAATCGGGGAGGCCCGCTCAGCCTTGAAGTTTCGGACGGGAGAGCAAGTTGTATTTAACCCTAGGCAGCCCACGGCTCCACATGAATCTGATAGCGATAGTACGCAAAGATGAAAAGAAAGACTTGGGGATCAAAATGGGTATTGTTTGAAGAAGGTACAGAAGTTTGGGTAGGGTATCCATTTTCAGGGTATTGATTCGTCCGAACCAAGGCAAGGAAGATCCCCCCCACTCCTCGAGGTCCTTCCGAATGCGGGAGAGCAAAGGAACGTAATTCAAGGAGAAAAGATCAGGAAGGTTAGAGGGTATAACTACCCCCAGATACGAAATCCCCTTCTTCTGCCACCGAAAAGGGAAGTTTGATCTAAGAGTGGACATCGTAGTGGAGGTGAGGGAAATATTGAGGGCTTCAGTCTTGGAAAGATTAAGTTTAAAATTGCTAAAAGATCCAAATCGTTGAAATTCAGAGAAAAGAGATGGCAAGGAGATATGGGGGTGTTGCACGTAGACCAGTAGATCATCGGCATAAAGGGATAGTTTGTAGTGGGAGGAGGGCGTCTGAATACCATGTATGGAAGAGTTTTGTCTAACGGCACAGGCCAGATGTTCAATAACAATCACAAATAGGAGAGGGGAAAGGGGACAGCCCTGCCGAGTACCATTGGAGATATCGAACGGCTCAGAGGCAATGCCATTGACCAACACCGAGGCCGAGGGTTGAGAGTATAAGGACATCACCTTAGAGATAAATGATGTCCCCAATCCTAACTGTTCTAGGGAAAGTCGGAGAAATCTCCAACTGACCCTATCGAAGGCCTT
Source organism: Rana muscosa (assembly GCA_029206835.1). Taxonomy (NCBI): domain Eukaryota; kingdom Metazoa; phylum Chordata; class Amphibia; order Anura; family Ranidae; genus Rana; species Rana muscosa. The sequence continues at coordinate 1,108,273,574 of CM055122.1, read as the reverse complement.
TTCAGCGTCGAAGGAAAGGAGACAGGCTTTTAGGTTTTTGCGTTGGATATAGGAGATGAGGTGAATAGTTTTGGTCGTATTGTCCCTCGCCTCGCGGCCCAGGACAAAACCCACCTGATCATTATGGATCACTCCAGGGAGGAGAGGGGATAGGTGTGTGGCCAGTACCTTTGCGAACAATTTGAGATCTATGTTGAGCAGGGATATTGGCCGGTAGCTGCTGCATTGGGAAGGGTCTTTTCCTGGTTTGGGCAACACGGAGATATTGGCGGATAAGAGGCCCTTAGGCGGCATATGAGAGTCCTCCACAGCATTGAATGCCTTAGCCATAAGTGGGGTGAGGAGTGTGGCAAAAGTTTTGTAGAAGCGGGGGGTGTACCCATCCGGGCCGGGACATTTGCCCATCTTCAAATCCTTGATGGCGCCCAAAAATTCGGGCGCGACCAGAGGTTTTTCTAGTTCATCGGCATCAGGCTCATTGATATTGGGTAATGCTGTTTCCAAAATATAATCTCGCATGTCGTCGTTCGAGGAGGCAGTGCGTGCGTTTGGACCTGTGGGCTGTAGATTATAAAGTTGGGAATAGTACTCCCAAAAGGCCGAAGAAATGTCCCCCAGAGAGAACTTTGTGGTTTGATCGGGATGCGCAATAGAGGGAATGGAATATCGGGGTGGTCTGGGGTGGAGGACCCGTGCTAAGTGTTTGCCACATTTGTTTGCTAAGGAGTAATGGAAATTGCGGGCCCTGTCACGGGCTATTAAAGAATGTGCGTCTAGAAGTTGAAGTAGGTCCCTACGTGCATTCGACAATCGGACAAAAATGGCCGGGTCCAAATCTTGTTTGTGCAGAGGTTCGAGTTCTGCTATAGTAGAGAGGAGACGGCGAATATCATCTGCACGTATCTTCTTGAGGCGCGAGCCATGTTGTATAAGTATGCCCCGAACCACACACTTCAGAGCCTCCCACTGAATGAGGGGGGAGGTGGTATCCGAGGAGTGATCGGAAACAAAGTTCCGAATGGTTTTGGTGACATCCGCTACACAAACAGAGTCCCGCAGTAAATTGTCATTGAGCCTCCACTGCGTACCCCTACGAGATTTTGGGGGGTGTGACAGGGTCAGGTAGGCCGGGGCGTGGTCGGACCAGAGAAAGTGGCCCAACGACGCCTGGATGGGAGTGTCTAGTAGAGATTGGGAGATCAGGAAATGGTCAAGTCTACTATATGAATTGTGTGCCGCTGAATAGTGGCTGTAGTCCCTCTCCGTGGGGTGCTGGACACGCCAGACATCCACCAGGCGAGAGGAATGTAGTAGGAATTTGATGTGTGCAAGTGCGGAGGATGGAACAGAGGACTTACCCGAGGAGGAGTCTACAGACGGGCACATAACGAAATTTAGATCTCCACCGATGATGAAGCAGGGACCCCCAAAGGAGGGCAGTCTGGTGAGAACTGACGAGAGGAACCGAGCCTGATCCACATTAGGTACATATACGTTGGCCACTGTGAAGAGAAAATCGTTTAGTTTCAGTTTAAGAAAAATGAAGCGACCATTAATATCAACAAAAGATTCTAGAACCTCAGGTTTAAAAGATTTATGGAAGGCAATTGATACACCTTTCGATTTGGCTTGGGGGTTAGCACTGTGGTACCATTGTGAGTAATATCTGTTACGTAAAACAGGTATAGAACCCTTGCGGAAGTAGGTTTCTTGTAACAACAAGATACTGGAGCGTCTTTTATGAAAGTGATAGAGAATCTGACTCCGCTTCTCTGGTGTGTTGAAACCCCTGCAGTTGAAGGACGCTAAAGATATTGGACTAACAGAAGCCATAACATAGTCAGATGTGGGGAGCAGGGGTGAAGGAGGAAGTAAGTCACGGTAGGTGGTTCATAGCTCAGTAGCTCTTGAAGAAGAAAACAGCGCCATAGGAGGCCTAAAGGTGGGAAGAAAAAAGATGAAGGCAGAGGAGGGGAGGTGAAGAGAGGAAAGAAGAGACAAAGGGAAAAAAGAGGGGGGGTGGAGCAGGTCCGTAGGACCATGTGAGTATGTAAGCAATTTGGTTGGACATGGTCGTCGTCCCCCCAGCCCATGAGAAAAAGCATAAACATCAGAGCATACTCATATCGGGGCAAAGTGGAGGAAGACCAACAGAGCAGGAGTAATGAGAAAAAAAAAAGGAAATAAACATAAACAAAAAAGGCCACTAGGTGGCTCCAAAAGACTGTAAGTAGAATAAAAAAAAACCTTACAGGATGGCATACAGCCGCATACCAACCAGTGTCCATAATGACACTGAAAAAAAAAAGAAAAACCCCCGGGGGGGGGGGGTGCAGTGGAAACTCGCTGGGCAGGGCAGTAAACTAACAGGACCAACATACAAAAGTCACAACATGAAAATAGTTACGCAAAAAACAGCGTCTGACGAGAAAGGTCTGGGAGAAGCATCACGGGGGTGTCATTAAAGAGTATGGTGTCCTGTGAGCTAGCAGCTCTCATGATGTCTTCCTTAATCTTGTAAAAATGAACCCGGCACAGCGTGTCCCGCACAAAGGAGGGGTCCGGGGCCCGCGGGCCTGAGGTTCTGTGAACGCGGTCCAGCTCAATAGGGTCATCTTTGGGCCGGTGCAGCAGCTGGTTAAAAATGGTGGCCACAGCCGCAGGCAGGTGTTTGGCCTCTACAGACTCGGGGATCCCGCGTATGTGTATATTATTGCGGCGATTGCGATTTTCGATGTCGTCCTACTGATACGCGAGTTGCTGTAGCATGACGGTATGGGTATTAAGTATTTTGTCGTGCGACTTCACGGTGATACTGAGACTGTCAGTGGTAGCGTCCAGGTCTTCAAAGCGCGCACCCACATCTCTCTTGAGGTCGGAGACCTCTTTCCTGTATGCTTTCTCAATTCTGTGGACACACTGCTCAAGATCAGATTTAGTGGGCAGGGATCTAATGTAGCTGTGCAGTGAGCGAATCTGTGCCTCCATGTCCCATCCGTCACCAGAGCCCAGGGATGCATTAGAACGGCTTCTGGTGAGCACAAAATCAGAGTCCTCAAGGGGGGGGCAACGGCTGCGGGAGCTCACCTGGGAATGCAGGGATGATTCAGAGCGGGCTGGAGACGGAGGTGCCAGCGCCATCTTGGATTCGGAACGGCGCTGTGATGCGGCCCGGGATCGGGCAAAAAAGTCCTCTAAATCGCCCCCTTCTGTGCCGGGGTCTTTCCTTTCCCCATGTGCCAAGTATAGGTAAGTTCCAGATGTTACAAGTCCCATGGAGCCAAAAGACCAGGGAGCCGAGAGGAAACACGTCTCACTGCTCCATGCGGTAAGCCACGCCCCCAAACCCCTGTTTTTAAACGCACTGTTAGACAGGTGAATTTGTTTGGTTGCTGATTGGTTGGTAAGTTGAGCTTGGATATTCTGTGTGTTTTTTATTGACATGCGTCCACCCATCCAGTGCTCCTTGCTGTGAAGACCAGTCATAGATGGGGGCAGTGACATTTTTGTTATATGGTCAATAGGATCGTCTGGCGTTTTGGCCAATCAGGAAACGGGTCTCAGGACCCGCTTCCTGATTGGCGGGGAGGAGATTGTGTGAAAATAGCGAATATTCATTCGCTATTGTCACACAACTGGGTGGGCTCGGAGCGCAGTGCTCTGCGCCCTGAGCACACCCTTATTTGAAGCCTATTGGAGCCTCTGGCTCTAGTCAAGTGCTTAAAAAAAAACACCCCCACCCCATTGGAATCCATACATCTGGCACCCCGAATGTAGATTAGGGGGCCGTACGTATGGATAGGGGCTTGGCGCCCCTGCGTTACTAATGGACGAGCCGCCCCTGGTGAAAATAAAGGGAAAGGCAAAGCAAAGAAAACCACAGCCACCACATCTAATGACCAGTAAGCTGCAATATAAAACATTTTTGTTTCTGGTTTAATGAAAGCACAGATATAAACAATTGTACAAGCAGAGAGGGTAGATGTGTTATTTTTAATTCAATTATTAGTCTTTAAATGTAAGTTACAGCATAAACACATAGTTATGTCTGTCTTTTAACACAACAAGCAACCCTGATAGGTGAATTGTGAATTTTCTCAGATTAGTTAAAGCAGAATTCCTGCTATAAAAGATAAATAGCACAGAACTGGAAAACAAGGGGAAAAAACTGCTTTTGCTGCAATACTCACCTTCGATATAGCGCTGTCTGCTTATCCACTAGATGTCTATGCAGGGCCGCCATCAGGAATTTTGTGGGGTGCTGCTGCCGCAAATTGAGAAGCAGGGGGGGCAGCCGCGATTTGAGAAGCGGGGGGTGCCACGAATTGAGAAGTGGGGGGTGCTGCTGCCGCGAATTGTTGAGGTCGGGGGGGCTGGGCTTTGGGTGGTGACGAACAAAAAAAGAACAAAAAAAAAGGGGGTGTTGCCATCCGGGGCCCTGGGGACCTCTGGGCCCCTTATAAAAAAAAAAAAAAAGGAAAAATAATTCATAAAAAAAAGGGGGGTTGCCATCCGGGGCCCTGGGGACCTCTGGGCCCCTTACAAAAATAAAATAAAAAATACTTTTTTTTTATTTTATTATAAAAAATACATAAAAAAGGGGGGTTACCATCCGGGGCCCCAGGGACCTCCAGGCCTCTGGGGACCTCTGGGCCCCTTAAAATAAAAAAAATTATAAAAATAAAAAAATATATATTTTTATTAAAAAAAGGGGGGGGGGGTTGCCATCCGGGGCCCTGGGGACCTCCGGGCCTCTGGGCCCCTTACAAAAAAAAAAAGAAAAATAAATTTAAAAATGTTTTTTTTCTTTTTTTAATAATAAATACATAAAAAAGGGAGGTTACCATCCGGGGGCCCTGGGGATCTCCGGGCCCCTGGGAACCTCTGGGCCCCTTACAAAAAAAAGGGGGTTGCCATCCGGGCCCCTGGGGACCTCCGGGCCCCTTACAAGTGTACTGCCTGTACCCCCCTGATGGCGGCCCTGTGTCTATGCTCTGAATGATTGCCAGCATCATAGAAGTGACTATAGGAAGGTCTTTGGGAGGATCTAGGAATTCTGGTGGGTATATCATCTTATACGAGACCTCCCAAGACAACTAAAATGCTCAGAATAAATTATTTAGTAATTGATTCATGCATATCTAATCTATTGTCCTCATTTCAATATTTGGAAATGTTTTATTGTATGGGTACCAAAATTTTTAAATCGGCTAATCATAATGATTTATAATAATTTTTTTTTTTTCAGTACCTCTGTATATACTTTATTACATCTCCATCAGTTTGTATAATTTTTTTTTTCTATGTGTATACAGTATTGGGAAATGTTTTATTGTATGGGTAAAATTTGAAGTTCTATTATAACAACTTGAAATCGACTAATCATAATGATTTATAATACTTTTATTTTTTCAGTACCTCTTTAATACATCTTCTTCATCAGTTTGTATAATCTTTTTTTTTTTATATATGTGTTATCTAACATCCCTGTTAGTTCTTTCTCCTGCACGTCTTGTTTAGGCAACCCTTATAAATAATCTTTTTAGTATTTCCTTGCTCCTATGTTCATATGGTGGGCTGGGTTTGAAATGAGTTGTAGCATGTGACATGAGACAGGTTTAGGCAGTCTGTTTATGTATGACAGAAGAGGGCTTCTGGCATATACTGATCCACTGAGTGAAACAGCAAGTCAGATTCAGGGGCTGTAACAAACTCTCATAGCATAGCACTAAGCCTACTCTTTATAAGGAACACTCCAGGTATTCAATGAAGTGAGTGGCACCTTTGCTAGGACACTGCATGATCATTTGGAAAGGTAAGTTCCTTTATGATATAATAACGATACCTTGATAAAAATGAAACACCTAACAATATTTGTATTCTTCAAATGTACATTGCGTTGTTTCATGCAAAATTCTGAGAATGTTCTAAATTACTACAGATTGTAAATTTGGAATCTCAGACTGGTACAATGATGAATTCCTAGGAATATGGTTTACTAGTAGCTATTGTGATTATGGCATAGTATTAATTTTTTTAGTACATGGAGGAAGGAAGCAATGCATGTGTTGGCAAATATTGGATTCCTATTTTGGTTTGTAAACAGAAAGATGTCCTATTACATTGATTTATTTGAACTTCTTTGCAGTAATTTATTATAGAATGGTATAAATTGAGTTTTTCATTATTTTTTTTTATATTATGTTTTAAGGGTAAATAAGTCCTTGAATGATAAAATCATGGTCATGCTTTTAATGGGGGAAAAAAGACATGTACTATATTATATGCCAGTACAAATGTACTTATGAAGGTTAAAGTGAATTAATACAGGCCCATACAATTCTACAGCAGATTAGTCCATTGCACAGTATTACACAACACTTCCTTATAATGGCACACTGAAGCCTCGTACACACAATCGGATTTCCTATGGATTCTAATCCGATGGTTTTGTCCATCGGAAATCCGATGAAGCTGACTTCCATCAGTCTTGCTTACACACCATCAGTCAAAAAAACGACCGTTCCAAACGCGGTGACGTAAAACACTCAGATGAGCCGAGAAAAAGGAAGTTCAATGCTTCTGAGCATGCGTCGACTTGATTCTGAGCATGCATGTTTTTTTTTATCCGATGGACTTGCCCATAGACGATCGGAATTTGCTATCGGTTTTTGATCCATCGGAAAAATTTAAAACAAGTTCTATTTTTTAAAACCGATGGAAAAAAGACCGATGGGTCCCATACACGATCGGTTTGTCCGATGAAAAAAGTCCATCGGACTGTTTTCATCGGTAAAACCGATCGTGTGTACAGGGCTTGAGGGTAGTAGTAAATTCACCCATGAAGCAGCACACCCCAGCATAGAAACAGAAATAAAAAAGGTTAATGTATTATTTTGTTTTGTTGCCATGTGCTGGCAGCCCATTCATAATGATTCATAATGATATAATGCATGTAAATGCACCGACCACAATCTGAAGCCAGCCTGAGAGTAGAGCCATATAAGCTAATATTGCTGACTTGTTCTTAAACGTGCAAACTACGTGGCTATCATCTCATTCCTGGTTTTATTACCTACTGGGTCACTGGCTGGGAACTAGCATACAGAACAGGAGGTCAGATCTTTCAGATGTCAGCCAGGGTCAGAATTTATTGTCCTAGAATCTGTCTGCATGGCTTTCATGCCGATCCTCTTTCTTCAATTCTTTAGGAAAGTGCATTAAAGCGGAAGTAAACCCATCGATTTAACAGTTTCAAAAAGCAGTTACATTCCCGGCATGCCGGGAATGCCAACTGTCACATTGGTTGTGCTCTCAACCAAACTGTCAAACCATCCAATGGCTGGTGTCATAACTGATCACATGTGCAGCATCATGGCAGTTGAAGATTAAACAGAGGCCAAGATGGCAGCTTCCTTGCCTGAAAATGATAGGAGGGTTTACTTCCACTTTAATACAAATTACAGTTCCCCAAACCTGTTCCCGGTCAATGATTTAAATTTACCGTATTTATCGGCGTATAACACGCACCCTAATTTTAAGAGGGAAGTTTCAGGAAAAAAACTTTCCACAGCCCCTGCGTATAACACTCAGGCACAGTTTACCCTCTATTTTCAGGGTGAAAAAGTGAGTGTTATACGCCAACAAATACAGTAATTAAAGTAGAATTCTTGGATCAACCTAACAAATCTTAAAATAGTTTCCTCCTCCCTCCTAACACCTACAGTATGCTGAGTACCCTGTGTAAGAAAGATCTGTATATTGACCTATTTTCAGCCTGCTCCGGTCATATGTTTCGGCTCCCCTGTGTCAGCCAGCAATGGCTGCAGGGGAGAGGATTGAATGCTGATAATGGTTTGGCTATAGTAAGCTCATAATTGATGTCACCGCTACCAGGCTTTGCCAGTTCTTGTTAAAGCTGATTTCCACTCATATAAAACTCAGCAGCTACAAAAAGTGTAGCTGCTGACTTTTAATAATCAGACACTCACCTGTCCCATGGTCCAGCGATGCGGGCGCACAAAGCCCCGCTCCTCTCCCCCTGCTCTCTGTGGTGTCGGCATCACTACTGTGGGCGCCCGGCTGTGGCTTCACAGCCGGGCACGCACTGCGCATGTGCGACCTGCGTTGTGCGCTGTGATTGGCCGGGCAATCTTCTGGGACCTGTGACTTGTCCCAGAAGATTGCAGGGAGGAAGGGTGGGTGGAGAGGTGAACTTCCTTCCGGCGCCGCAGAGCCCCGGAAGGAAGTGAGTGCTTCTAAAAAGAGGGTATCCGCTCCCACCCCAAAAAAATGCATTGCCAAATGTGGCATGTCAGGGGGTCATGGTCACTAAAAGCAGAAGTTCCATTTTTGGGTGGAACGCCACTTTAAGCCTGCTCTCTTCTCCCCTGCAGCTGGTGCTGGCTGAAACAGGGGAGAACATGTGACTGGACTGGAGCAGCTTGAAAATGGGTAAGTATATAGATCCTCCTTACATAAGTTAATCAGAATAGGTGTTGGTGGGTAATTTTTATTTATTTTATCTGCTTATTTAGCACTGTCAATTTACGTAGTACTTTACATATATGTTGTACAGTCACATCAGTCCCTACCCTATAGGAGCTTACTATGTAATACATACTGTATACATACTAAGGCTAATTTAGACAGGAGCAAATTAACCTACCAGCATGTCTTTGGAGTGTGGGAGGAAATTGGAGTACCTGGAGGAAACCCACGCACACAGGGAGAGCATACAAATGCTGTGCAGGTAGTGCCATGGTTGGGATTCAAAGCAATGACCCTAGTGCTGCTAGGTGAAAGTGCTAACCACTTAGTCACTGTGCAGCCCGCACTTTGCTTCCTATAATGCTAACACAAACTTCATTAAACTTTATTTTTTGCAGAACTTTAAATCTCAAATGTCTTGTCAGTTTTTTTAGCTGAGGAGACATGCAGGGAATTTTTACTGCTTCAGGAGGGCTGTGATAGGTGCATGGTGTTAATTTCACAGCGCTGTCTGGGCTGCAGCAGGAGCTTTAAGGGCAGATAACTATACACTATATTGCCAAAAGTATTGGGACACCTGCCTTTACACACACACACAAGAAACTTAAATGGCATCCCAGTCTTAGTCTGTAGGGTTCAATATTGAGCTGGCCCATCCTTTGCAGCTATAACAGCTTTAACTCTTCTGGGAAGGCTGTGCACAAGGTTTAGGAGTGTGTCTATGGGAATGTTTGACAATTCTTACAAAAGCGCATTTGTGAGGTCAGGCACTAATGTTGGATGAGAAGGCCTGGCTCCCAGTCTCTGCTCTAATTCATCCCAAAGCTGTTCTATCGGGTTGAGGTCATAACTCTGTGCAGGCCAGTCAAGTTCCTCCACCCCAAACTCACTCATCCATGTCTTTATGGACCTTGTTTTGTGCACTGGTCCAAATCATCTGGTGGAGGGGGGATTATGGTGTAGGATTTTTTTTCAGCGGTTGGGCTTGGCCCCTGAGTTTCAGTGAAGGGAACTCCTAAAGCGCCAGCATACCAAGACATTTTGGACAATTTCATGCTCCCAACTTTGTGGGAACAGTTTGGGGATGGCCCCTTCCTGTTCTAACATGACTGCGCTTATCCATGTCTTTATGGACCTTGCTTTGTGCACTGGTGCGCAGTCATGTTAGAACAGGAAGGGGCCATCCCCAAACTGTTCCCACAAAGTTGGGAGCATGAAATTGTCCAAAATGTCTTGGTATGCTGGCGCTTCAGGAGTTTCCTTCACTGAAACTCAGGGGCCAAGCCCAACCGCTGAAAAACAATCCTACACCATAATCCCCCCTCCACCAGATGATTTGGACCAGTGCACAAAACAAGGTCCATAAAGACATGGATGAGTGAGTATGGGATGGAGGAACTTGACTGGCCTGCACAGAGTCCTGACCTCAACCAGATAGAACACCTTAGGGTTGAATTAGAGCAGAGACTGTGAGCCAGGCCTTCTTGTCCACATCAGTGCCTGACCTCACAAATGCGCTTCTGGAAGAATAGTCAAACATTCCCATAGACACACTCCTAAACCTTGTAGATAAGGACGACACCGGATGGAATAAGCGCCTTGAGGCGATTTAGTTCGCATTTGTAGCACTATACAAGTTACTCACTCACTCACTCACTTACTCACTCACTAGATGGCCTTTTCAGAAGAGTTGAAGCTGTTATAGCTATAAAGGTTGTGCCAGCTCAATATTGAACCCTACGGACTAAGACTGGGATGTCATTAAAGTTCATGTGCGTGTAAAGGCAAGCGTCCCAATACTTTTGGCAATATAGTGTATCTATATCACTCAGCTGCTACAAAGCAAGGGACTGGAACGAGGGGTTCCAACCATATGTGGAACTTGTCTGTCAAAATGGCCCAAGATGCTGCCTTAACAAGAGGGTTGAGGCTGCTGAAAATATGTGCAGGCACCTCTAGGTGTAGCACTGGAGTCAGCTGAAGGCAAATTTTTCAAAAATTTCACTAAAGAGGTAGTTATTCATTGATAAGGCTATCAATGGTGCCAGTAACTAAGCAGCCTACAACAGCAATGAAAGCTCTGCAGGTATTTGCAGAAGGAAGAGCATTGTCATCCTACTAAAGGAAGTGCCTATCTAATGCTTCTACTGGCAGGATTGACAGGTATTTACCAAATGTACCAGAGCCCAGACTAACTGGAATGAGCAGCCTACAACACATAATTGATTTTAGAGTTTGACTACTGTTTTACTTAAGAGAAGTATGATTGTGTTTTTTTAAAAATGATACTTACCTAGGTGGATGCAGCATTGATCCAATTTTGCATCTGTCACATGCCGGCTCTAAGGCTGAGTACTGAGCGATCAGACACCACTCTGAGCAGTGTCAGTCACCTGCTCTATGCTCTGCCCTTCTGCCCTCAGCTTGCTCAGAGGCTGAGCCAGGTGCCGGCCCAGGCTACTGGGTTGATGCCGACCATATGGTTGCAATCTTTCCCCACCCCGTCTCTGTGACGTCACAGGAGTGCAGAATGAACTGCACTGATGTGATCCACAGAAGTACAGCCAACTGAGCTTTGGCTGTACTTCTCCTTTAATCGGTGACTGGTAGCCACCGCTGCTCCTTCCTAAACAGTACTGTGCTCCCCTTGGAGACTTGTTTTTGAAAAGTGATTGGCAAAATATACCTAAAACCTAGAAAAGAATTCACTTCACTCTGCAGCATTTCTTACTGGCTCTTCAAACCAAGCATCCCCACATGGGGGTCTCTATGCTTACAGGCATCCGCATTTTTAACACCCAGTGCTCGCATGTGCATAAGACATAACTAAGGCTAAAGTTAGGCCGGTCATAGATGATGCGATTTTCTTTCCTGCAACCATGGCGAGCCGTCCCTGCCAGGAGAACACAATGATTATTACTAGCTATAGCCTCCAGCAATAATAACATGACAAAATCGATTAAAATCAGCCTGCCCATAGATGGTTCGAATCTTGGCCGGTCCCTGCAAAACCGCCGGTCTTGGCCTGTTTCTGCAAAACGTACTTTTGTATGGGGGTAATCATTACTGGTGCTACTACTGAGGTACTGGTAAATTAATGTCCATTGTAGTTATACTTATCTTGTTGGTTCTTAGGAAAATTGTATGCAGTACAAAAAGTCAGTTTTTTTTTTAGTCAGTTTTTGGAAAACAGTTATTTCAATTTTGACCAATAATTACAGGTTCAGAGAAAGTGCCTGTATTTCCCTTAAAGGACCATTTCAAGGTTTTACTTGTTTTAGTGTTTCTTTAACAATTTTTAGAAGTCCACTGATTAGCAGATGTCCCACAAGATAGAGGTGGAAGTGATAAATGGCCCAGGTGAGATGAATAGTACTGACCTATCACCTTCAACAATAAATCCATATAGAATGAGGGTAAGGCCTTTTCATTTTTAGAGTTCCTCAGCCTGTAAAATTTGTAAACACTGACAGGTTTTAGTGAACATGAAGTACCAAAAGAGAATTGATGGCTTCCCTTTCGTCTGTGCATTACCTTAGGCAATCAGAGTTTGTTCACTTCAGTGACTATAAATCATAAGCCCTTTGTAAAAAAAAAATAACGTCATTAAATGGTAATATTCAAAGTGAAGGCATTCTTTTGCACTATAAACCTACAATCTAAATTTTCTTAATAAAAACACAGTAATTACATAGAGGTTTTAGCGATGATTTAAAATGATACCTCTCTATCTACTGGAAATTTCTGTGCCTCTTGTTTCACTTTAAAAAAAAATATCTGATGTTAATATATCGAGAGCTGAAAATATACCGGTAATTTGATTCAACAATGAATATTTACTGAATAAAATAAATAGTGCAGTGCTAAACCAAAAGGTAACAAGTAATATCACTCACAAATAAAGTGACAACCAAACGTCGAATAAAAAATTCCATTGGATATGAGACTAAATGTGAATACAATAAAAATCACAATAAAGTGTATATATAATGGGTACTTATATGTAAAGGAAGTCCACAAAACCTTAATAGTGAGGTGAATACACATAAATGAATAATGTGAAATCCATAAAAAAGCTAAATTAATAAATACCGTATTTATCGGCGTATAACACGCGCCGGCGTATAACACGCACCCCAAGTTTAGGAGGGAATTTTAAGGAAAAAAACTTTTAGGAGGGAAGTTCAAGGAAAAAAACTTACATTTAAATGCAGCCTTGTCCATCATTGCAGCCTTGCCCAGTGTCCATCTGCAGCCTTGCCCAGTGTCCATCTGCAGCCTTTCCCAGTGCCTTTGCAGCCATGCCCAGTGCCTTTGCAGCCTTGCCTTTCCCAGTGCCTTTGCAGCCTTGCCAGTCTCTGCAATATTTAAATTTGGCGCCGATTTCCGCTGTGGAGAGGAGCGAGCGGAGCCGAGTGTACTTCGGCTAGACTCGGCTCCTCTCGCAGTCCCGCCCATCTCCACTGATTGCGCCGCTGACATACAGAAAGCCGAGTGTACTTCGGCTAGACTCAGCTCTGCTCACAGTCAGGGGCGGGACTGCGAGAGGAGCCGAGACTAGCCGAAGTACACTCGGCTTTCTGTATGTCAGTGGCGCAATCAGTGGAGGTGGGCGGGACTGCGAGAGGAGCCGAGTAAAGCCGAGTGTACTTCGGCTTTGTGTATCTCGGCTCCTCTCGCTCGTTTCAGCGGGGGATCGGCGGGGGATCGGCGTATAACACGCACCCACGATTTTCCCCTGATTTTAAGGGGGGAAAAGTGCGTGTTATATGCCGATAAATACGGTAATCTCTGTGTATAGGGAAAAAAGTCCATATATCATGAACAAAACCAAAGACCCTGTGTGGGCTGGAAATTAATCAACTCAAATAGTCCAAAATGAGTGAGTACAATAACATTGGTGAATGGACTACTTTGAATGGAGACAAGTCCATGTGTCTTGAGCACACTCTATATTTATCTTCCCACAAAGGTGACGAAAACAAAATGTTGACTGTAGAATCAAAACACTTGAAGCAAATAACTGGATGGGGTACTCTTACCGCAACAGGTGGACTCATCTATCATATGATAGTGAGTCAGATAGACTTGAGGTCTCAGCGACCAGGAACAATGGAACAGGATGCCATGGACGTCTCAAACAATCCTGAAGAGGAAGATCCAGTGGATTGGGATGCAGGTGCAACACTTCTCCAGCATACAAGCTCCAAAAGAACAAAGATGGAAAAAATAGAAACAAAGGGGAAGACTCCCAATGGTGCAGGTCAATAAAACCGTGACAAGGTTTATTGGATAAAATTGTCATACAAAAAACTGACAATGCATTAAAAGGTTATTACAAAATAAGAACAATGTGGGGTGCAGTATGCAAGTCCGACGCGTTTCGACTGTTGAAGACTTTTCAGTCAAAACGCGTCGGGCTTGCATGCTGCACCCCACATTGCTCTTATTTTGTGATCACCTTTTAATGCATTGTCAATTTTTTGTATGACAATTTTATCCAATAAACCTTGTCATGGTTTTATTGACCTGCACCATTGGGAGTCTTCCCCTTTGTTTCTATTTTTTCCATCTTTGTTCTTTTGGAGCTTGTATGCTGGAGAAGTGTTGCACCTGCATCCCAATCCACTGGATCTTCCTCTTCAGGATTGTTTGAGACGTCCATGGCATCCTGTTCCATTGTTCCCGGTCGCTGAGACCTCAAGTCTATCTGACTCACTATCTTATGATAGATGAGTCCACCTGTTGCGGTAAGAGTACCCCATCCAGTTATTTGCTTCAAGTGTTTTGATTCTACAGTCAACATTTTGTTTTCGTCACCTTTGTGGGAAGATAAATATAGAGTGTGCTCAAGACACATGGACTTGTCTCCATTCATAGTAGTCCATTCACCAATGTTATTGTACTCACTCATTTTGGACTATTTGAGTTGATTCATTTCCAGCCCACACAGGGTCTTTGGTCTTGTTCATGATATATGGACTTTTTTCCCTATACACAGGGATTATTTATCAATTTAACTTTTTTATGGATTTCACATTATTCATTTATGTGTATTCACCTCACGGTTTTGTGGACTTCTTTTACATAGAAGTACCCATTATATATACACTTTATTGTGATTTTTATTGTATTCACATTTAGTCTCATATCCAATGGGATTTTTCATTCGACGTTTGGCTGTCACTTTACATTGAGTGATATTACTTGTTACCTTTTGGTTTAGCGCTGCACTATTTATTTTATTCACCTTTCTACCTTGTCTGTTTGAGTGCTGGCAGCTTGCACATTGTTCTATTTGGGTTCTAGCGCAGTTTTTTCACCATATACATTTTTTCATTTAATGAATATTTACTGTTATATGAAATTTATCCTGTAAATGCCCATGCTGAAGTATTTGTCAGAGAACGTACCTTGCCGGGCGTGTTGGTGATCGCTTTGGTGTGCGTTCGCGTGCGCCGATGCGCGCTGATGTTTGGCATGTTCCCGTCCGCGCTGGTGCACTTCCCAGACCGCGGGCGTGCGTGCCTGTGCGCGTTGGTGTGCCTGTGCGTGCGGGTGCATGTGCGCGCATTGCGGGCGCGCGCATTCGCCGTTGCGCGCGCCGACGCACGCCGGTTTGCCTATTTAAACTCCTGGAACACTTCAGACCGGTGCTGTCTGATCTGCAGTCCCCTGTGTATCCTGCTCTTGTTGTTCGCCCGAAATCCGACCTTCTGACCACCCGGCTTGTTACTGGACTTTCCCTGCTATCCGCCTGCACCCGACCTCGGCCTGTCTTTGACCCTGAACCTGCCTACCCCGCTGTACCATATTGCCTGAACGTTGCCGAACCCTGCCTGTCTGACCGCTCCTTCTGCATCTGCCCAGCTGCGCTGCTCTATACACCTGCCTGCCTACCTACCTGCCTGCAGCCTGCCTGGCTTAGCTACCCTCCTGAACCCAGGATCCGGAGCCACCTTCCAGGAACCAATCTCAGGCTCTCTTACCCTTCCGCACTCCCGTGCCTCCTGTCTGCACTACCAGGGGCCCGTAAGTCGGATACGTACGGGTGACCTCACTCTGCTCCAACGGACTCGCTGATCAGGTGCGTATCCCCCTGACAGTATCAGACAGCCATGTCCGAGTCCGAGCAGGGGAGGGATCCCATGGAGGAATTATGCCGACACCTGAACGGGCTGACGCAAGCCGTGAAAGACCTCCAAGCCGGCTATACCAGGTTGGAGGAAAGAGTTCAAGTCCTGTCCTCGCCTGCCAGCCCGCAAGGCACCACATCCACGGGATATCCGGCTACACCTTCCGTCGTCATGCTTCCTCCGGAACCCAGGGTCCCTACACCCGAGAAGTTTGCGGGCGATCGCAGCAAATACCGTGCGTTTCGCAACGCCTGCGAGCTTTTCTTCGCCCTGCAACCCCGCACCTTTTCCCTGGAAGTAACCAAGGTGGGCTTCGTCATCTCCCTGCTGACCGACGAGCCGCAGGCCTGGGCTCACCGCCTTCTAGAGCAGAAAGATGCCTCCTTGGAGACCCTTGCCACGTTCTTTGCCGCTATGTCCCAACTCTACGAGGACCCGCAACAAGCGGCTACTGCAGAATCTGTTCTTCACTCTCTCCTGCAAGGCCGCAGAGCGGCCGAGGACTATGCGGCAGAGTTCAAACGTTGGAGTTCCGACACAGAGTGGAATGACGCTGCTTTGCGCTACCAATTCCGGATGGGCCTGTCGGATCAGCTCAAGGACGAGCTAGCACGTGTCGGAGTTCCTCAAACCCTGGACAAGCTAATAGATCTGTCAATTCAGATCGACCGGTGCCTGAGAGAGCGCCGCTCCGAGAGGACCTCCAGTCAGTTCCGATCCACCTGGTTGCTCCCCAAGGTCTCAAACCCAGTCCGTCTTGCACCTCCGGCTTCCCCGTCACCGGCCTTAGATGACCCGGAACCCATGCAACTGGGCTTACTGCGCCCTTCTCTCTCTCCCGAAGAACGCCAGCATAGGCGTAGCAACAATCTGTGCATGTACTGTGGCGAACCAGGACACTACGTGAGATCCTGCCCGGCCAAGATGCGTAAGTGCCTGCCTGTTTCTTCTACTTGTGCCTCTTTGTTGCCTAACCCAACTTCTCACTTGGCTCTCTCCATCTCTTTACAGCCCCCCGGAAGGACTTCCGCAATCCTAGTACCCGCCATAATTGATTCGGGGGCATGCAGCTGCTTTATCGATTTGACATTTGCTGCCAGTCATCACATTCCCCTGCAGCCGAAATCCCGGGGACTTGCAGTACACCTCGCTGATGGCTCCATTATCAAATCCGGCCCCGTCACTCAGGAAACCGTTCCCTTGTTGGCCTCGGTGGCAACCCACCATCAGGAGTTCCTAAGTCTGGATGCCATCTCCTCTCCGCTATTCCCAGTCATTCTGGGGATGCCCTGGCTGCAAGCCCATAACCCCAACATTGACTGGGCTACAGGGAGGGTTAAATTCCTCTCAGATTATTGCCATCAACACTGCCTGCAACAAGCCTCTACCGACCACCCTCACCTGCTCTGTCTGGGCACAGACCCTGACCTTCAGAAAACCATCCCTGAGCCCTACCATGACTTTCTGGACGTGTTCAGTAAGAAGGGAGCAGAAACCCTTCCTCCTCACAGACCATATGATTGCCCTATAGAACTTTTGCCTGGGACCGAAGTACCTTTTGGGAGGATCTTCCCGTTGACCGAGCAGGAATTGGGCACCCTGAAGGTCTACATCGTCGACAACCTAAAGAAAGGGTTCATCCGCCCGTCCACCTCGCCTGCAGGTGCGGGCATCTTTTTCGTCGAAAAAAAGGACCATTCCCTACGCCCCTGTATTGATTATCGGCAGTTGAACAAGATCACCATTAAAAACCGTTATCCCTTACCTCTTGTGCCGGAACTTTTCCAGAGGCTGGGAACGGCGGTCATATTCACCAAGCTTGACCTCCGAGGAGCGTACAACCTGATCCGCATTCGAGAGGGGGATGAGTGGAAGACGGCCTTCCGTACACGGTTCGGGCACTACGAATATCTAGTTATGCCGTTCGGACTGTGTAACGCTCCGGCTACCTTCCAACATTTTGTCAATGACATCTTCCGTGATTACCTGGACTTGTACGTCATAGTATACCTGGACGATATCTTGATATTCTCCTCCTCTGTAGACGACCATCGCAGGCATGTCCGGAATGTCCTTGTTTGGCTCAGACGACATGGGCTTTACGCCAAGCCGGAGAAATGTGAGTTCGAGCGGCAAAGCATCCAGTTTCTCGGTTTGATCATTTCGATTGAGGGCATTAAAATGGACCCTCAGAAGGTGTCGGCTATCCTGGACTGGCCTGCCCCCACAGATAAAAAAGGGGTCCAGCGCTTCATCGGATTTTCCAACTTCTACTGGAAGTTCATCAGAAGTTTCTCTGCAATTGTCGCCCCTCTTACCGAACTGACCAAACAAGGAAACCGATTCTATTGGTCCCCTAGAGCCCAAGCTGCCTTTGACAAACTGAAGGAATTATTTGTCTCTGCCTCCATCCTGAAGCACCCTGACCCTGCATTACCTTTCGTCCTGGAAGTGGACGCTTCCGAAAATGCAGTGGGGGCTGTGCTATCCCAGCGTCAGGGGGCTAAAGCCTTACTTTTTCCAGTGGCCTTCTTCTCGCGCAAGCTTTCCACGGCGGAACGGAACTATGACGTGGGTGACCGGGAACTCCTGGCTATCAAGGCCGCATTAGAAGAATGGCGTTACCTGCTCGAGGGGGCGGCACACCCCATTTTGGTCTACACGGACCACAAGAACCTCGAGTACCTGAGAACAGCTAAGAGGTTGAAGCCAAGGCAGGCAAGGTGGGCACTTTTTTTCTCAAGGTTTCTGTTCCACATCACCTACAGGCCTGGCTCAAAAAACATTAAACCGGACGCACTGTCCCGAATGTTCAGCACTCCTGAAGAGAACTTACCTGTTGACACCATCCTCCCTGCCGGGAACTTCCTGCTGCTTCAAGAAGACCTCATGCCCCGTATTAAGCGGGCGTCTGCTGGCTTGACCTCTCTTCCGGAGGACTGTGTCAGGGCACAAGATGGTCTGATCAGGCACGAGGGCAAAATTCTGGTCCCTGAGGGTCTTCGGATAGCTGTTCTGGAACTTTGCCATGACCACAAGTTGGCCGGACATTTCGGTACCTTGAAAACGGCCGAGCTTATCAAGCGCACGTTCTGGTGGCCGCAGCTGGGTAGCGACTGCAAGAGATACGTGGACTCATGCAACACCTGCTCCCAGAACAAGAATAGCCGGATGAGGGCCTGGGGTCTATTAAAACCTCTACCTGTCCCTGAAAGACCCTGGAAGATGGTGTCGATGGACTTCATAGTGGAGCTCCCCCTGTCCGAAGGATTCTCCACGGTCTTCGTTGTCGTTGACAGGCTGTCCAAGATGGCTCATTTTTTGCCCATGAAAGGTACACCTTCCGCCATGGAGACGGCGAGGGTTTTTATCAGGGAGATAGTGAGGCTCCATGGAGTTCCGGCAAGTATTGTCTCAGACCGAGGCGCCCAGTTCACCTCCAGATTTTGGAAGGCTCTTTGTGGTTCTCTGGAAATTGAGTTGGCATTCTCTTCGGCATACCACCCTCAGACGAATGGTCAAACAGAGAGAACCAACCAAACATTAGAACAGTACCTCCGTTGTTTTTCCTCCTTTTCCCAGGATGATTGGGTCTCCCTACTCCCCATCGCTGAATTTGCTTACAACAACTCCCTGCACTCTGCCACTAAGCAAACCCCATTCTTTGCCAACTATGGATTCCATCCCTCCTTTTTGCCAAGTACCATACCCGAATGCACTATCCCTGCAGTGTCCGAAACAATGGATTTCTTCTTCTCCAATAACAAACTTCTACAGGAGACCATGTCTAAGACCCAGGAGTACAACAAGAGGATGTTTGATAGGAAAAGGAGAGGGGAACTCATTCTGGAGCCTGGCAACCAGGTGTGGTTATCCACAATTAACCTAAAGATGGCCTGTCCGTCCAGGAAGTTGGGCCCTAAGTTCATGGGACCTTTCTCGGTAAAGAGGAGGATCAACAATGTAGCATATGAGCTCGACCTGCCTAACTCCCTGAAGGTCCACCCAGTCTTTCATGTGACCCTGTTAAAGCCGGTTGTCCCTAACCCCTTCGCTGGCCGTAACACTGGCCCACCGGAACCTGTTTTGATTGACAACGAGGAGGAGTTTGAGGTGGAGGCAATCCTGGACTGTAGGAAGAGACACAACCAGGTGCAATATCTAATTAAGTGGAGGGGTTACGGCCCAGAAGATAACTCCTGGGAACCCGAAAGCGGCATACATGCGGAGGAACTCATGCAAGCTTTCAGGAGGTCTCATGCCGCGAAGATCGCTCAATTGGGCATCCGGAGGCTGCCCTAAAGGGGGGGCACTGTCAGAGAACGTACCTTGCCGGGGGTGTTGGTGATCGCTTTGGTGTGCGTTCGCGTGCGCCGATGCGCGCTGATGTTTGGCATTATCCCGTCCGCGCTGGTGCACTTCCCAGACCGCGGGCGCGCGTGCCTGTGCGCGTTGGTGTGCCTGTGCGTGCGGGTGCATGTGCGCGCATTGCGGGCGCGCGCGCGCATGCGCCGTTGCGCGCGCCGACGCACGCCGGTTTGCCTATTTAAACTCCTGGAACACTTCAGACCGGTGCTGTCTGATCTGCAGTCCCCTGTGTATCCTGCTCCTGTTGTTCGCCCGAAATCCGACCTTCTGACCACCCGGCTTGTTACTGGACTTTCCCTGCTATCCGCCTGCACCCGACCTCGGCCTGTCTTTGACCCTGAACCTGCCTACCCCGCTGTACCATATTGCCTGAACGTTGCCGAACCCTGCCTGTCTGACTGCTCCTTCTGCATCCGCCCAGCTGCGCTGCTCTATACACCTGCCTGCCTACCTACCTGCCTGCAGCCTGCCTGGCTTAGCTACCCTCCTGAACCCAGGATCCGGAGCCGCTTTCCAGGAACCAATCTCAGGCTCTCTTACCCTTCCGCACTCCCGTGCCTCCTGTCTGCACTACCAGGGGCCCGTGAGTCGGATCCGTACGGGTGACCTCACTCTGCTCCAATGGACTCGCTGATCAGGTGCGTATCCCCCTGACAGTATTCTTAATCTTGATAGTTTCAGTTCCTGTACCCTGTCCTCTCTTGTTGCTTAAAGGGAGTTGCGTTTTTTATGCCCACTGAAATATAGGCAATTCGAAAGGTAAAGATTGACTGCTGTGTTCAACTTGAATCAGAACAGGTAGCAGAGGCAGAGAAAACAATATACATCCTTACGAGTTGATGGGTCATGTAGCTGAAACAACCAAGATGATAAATACATGAATTTGCATGCATGTCTATTTGTTTCCTTGGCAGCTTTAGAGCTGAAGCTTAACATACAGTCACACTGGAAGGATCAGTAATGATCCGCCCCATGAACCTCCGCTTGCTCAGTGGAGATCGCTCCGTTGATCCCCGCTGAGCGGGCGGATGACTGGGCGGTCCCCGCACGCTGTGCAGGGACCGCCCTGTCAGAGCGTCGCTCTCCCCTATGGGGGATCGGATGACGACGGACCGTAGAGTCCGTTGTCATCCGATCCGATGACGGATGGAAAAATAGGGTTTTCCTCCGTCACACTTTGGCGGATCGGAGCGGGTCGGATGTCAGCGGACATGTCACCGCTGACATCCGTGGCTCCATAGGGGTACATGGAGCATCCGTTCAGGTCCACCTAAAAAACTGACAGGCGGACCTGAACGGACCGTCCATGTGAAAGAGCCCTTAGTGGAATTTGACTTGCTCTCCACCAAGTGCAATGTTTGTGTTTGCAAATCTCTAATCAAAAAGTTATTATGACATTGATATTTTTCCCTGCGAAGGACATAATGTGATAATATTTTTTTTTCTATTTTAGATCACTTGAACCCACAAAATGAAACCTACTTGGGCATTACATGTTTTTGCATTCACAGTATTTATACACTTAGTAAAAGGACAAGTAAGTGAAGAAGATGCTCAAGCAGGTATGTTTCATAATTATCTATACGACATGTGTCAAACACAAGCTCCCCAGGCCAAATATGGCCCTCCAGGCCATTTCATGTGGACCTCGCACCCAGAGCTTTTTTTTAGCTGGGACGTGGCCTGTTTCATCACCTTCGGTTCTCGCCCTTTGCTCCCCACTCTCACTTCTAAATACAGAAGCCCCCTGTGTTTACAAGGACAGCTTTCCTGTCAGCGGCTCTCACAGATCCCTGCTTGCCATGCACTCATGGTGGGGACAAGGAAAATGCAGGTGCAGTGTGGGATGGGGCATCACAAGGTAAACTGTACAGTGATCTTCATCTGTGCTCGGGTGCACAGATGTCGACCAATGATCTCCGTACAGATGAAAGAGAGAGGCAAAGCCGTCTACACTGCCAGAAGGTACTGGAACAGGGCAGGGTAGGTGAGAGGAGAGGAAGCTTTTGGGGGGGGGGGGGTTTAGAGTTAAGGCCTGTGGAAGCAGATGTTTGCAGAGGTGGGGAATGAAGGAGAGCGGTGCAGAGGTCAGAGCCATGGAGGGGTGGAAATGAGATGTGGTCAGCCTGTGACAGAGATCTGAACCTTGCACTCTGTATGTAGCCCACTCCTCAACCCTGCGCTCTGTACACGGCGCACCTCTGAACGCTGCACTCTATTCATAGCGCATCCCTGAAGGCGGTACTCCTGGTATTTATTGCCCCTTTAAGATCCTCTCACTGTTAGTGCAATATAGCCACACCCACTGTTCAATGTGGTTCGGCGGGGGGGGTTGAGTTTCTGCCCTTATTGGATAAAGCCTTTGATAAAATGATATAGTCTTACAGATACTCTCTATGATGGCAACAATAATGCTGATGCGTCCTGCGCTGAAATTGATTTTGACACCCCTGATCTATACAATATATTTAGACACAAAAAGTAGATATAGAAATTGATAAATGCAACTGAAAGTGGTCCTGGTGCAAGCTATCCTCTGCTTGAGATAAAACGTAGAGGTTCTCTATGATGCAACCCACGTGACTTCGAAAAAGTTACAATGCATCAAATGCAATGTCAAGTTCTGTGATGTTGATATTTTGTTTCTGTCATATCCCCATTGTTATAGTATGTTAGAGTTGTTTCTCAGCTGGACCTGAGAAACTGGCATATGCAATCCTATGCTTGGACACTTGTCACAGTCCTAAACAAAGAGTTAAAAAGAAAAGCAACTTAAAGGTTTTCAAACCAAATCATGATACAAAAACTCTGATATTTTAAAGAAAATAACTATACAGGTAGAACATTGGAAGATAGGCTGGTGTTTTAACCACTTGCTGACCGTCGCACGCACTTATACAGGTACGTCGACAGAATGGCACTCCTGGGCAGAAGGACGTATATCTACGTCCCCTTTAAGGAAGCGGCATTGCGCCCGCCGTGGGTCCAGCGGACTCGATCACCGCGGGGATACCCGCGATCGTCTCACGGTGAAGAAGAACGGGGAGATGCTGATGTAAACAAGCATGTCCCCGCTCTGCCTAGTGGCAATGACACTAATCACCGCTTCCTGTAATTGGAAGCGGTGATCACTGTCTTATCACACACAGCCCACCCCTTAGGGCACACTTAACCCCTACAGCGCCACCTAGTGGTTAACCCCTTCACTGCCAGTGTAATTTTCACAGTAATCAGTGCATTTTTATAGCACTGATCGCTTTAAAAATTACAATGGTCCCAAAAATGTGTCAAAAGTGTCCAATGTGTCCGCCATAATGTCGCAGTCATGATAAAAATCGCTGATCGCCCCCATTACTAGTAAAAAAAATATGAATAAAAATGCCATAAAACTATCCCCTATTTTGTAGACGCTATAACTTTTGCTCAAACCGATCAATAAACGCTTATTGCAATATTTTTTTTACCAAAAATATGTAGAAGAATACGTATCGGCCTAAACTGAGGAAAAAATAAGTTTTTTTATATATTTTTTGGGGATATTTGTTATAACAAAAAGTAAAAAATATTGCATTTTTTTCAAAATTTCAATATTTGTTTATAGCGCAAAAAATAAAAACCGCAGAGGTGATCAAATACCACCAAAAGAAAGCTCTATTTGTGGGAAAAAAAGAACATCAATTTTGTTTGGGAGCCACGCCGCACGACCGCGCAATTGTCAGTTAAAGCAACGCAGTGCCGAATCGCAAAAAGTGGCCCGGTCTTTGACCAGCAAAATGGTCCGGGGCTTAAATGGTCCAGATGTTACAGAGTAATAGTACTCTAGTAACCTCTTGTGGGACTTTTATAACGGCAATCAATATATCAAAGACCATTTTGTATAAAAAGGTGTACATTTTATTCTACATAGGTTAAAAACAAACCTCCATGAGGCTTATAATATATAAAAACAGCACAACAATGTAACAGGTAGAGTATTTGGTGGTGATACCCAATACCATATATGACTTACATTAATATATTCAGTGTTGGTTGACATGGAGAGGGAATCTAACGCGTTTCAAAATATCTGTAAAGTTTCTTTGTCAGGGATATTTACCGCCACCATAAATTTCAATATTTACCAGTCTCCATGAAAGATTTGAATACAGCACTCCACCCAGGTGAGGCTCATGAAGTCACCCAACAGGATCACATAGTTCAAATTGTTCATGTTAAAGGGACCCTCTATGGTGAAAAAGGCCATCAAGGAAGGAGATAGAATCAATCCTTTTTTCCCGAGCTGGAGCATTTACCACAGATTGCTCCTGGATCAAGGATCACAGGTTGGTGTGGTGGTGCCCTCACCGTCCTGGAGAGCTCTCGTTCTGGGGAGCTCTCTTCTATTCTAAGATGTTACAGATGATGCCTCTTCATGCCAGATTTATGTTCAGAAAGGGATTTTGTGGGGCACATATACCTAGAAGTGGTTCTTAAATTAAACATAAAACATTGTCAGTATATTTAGAAATTACATAGTGATACAAAATATTTTATGTTCCCATTTTACTAAGGCCAGGACTGGCTCCACATATTGACGAAAAGAGGGGGAGGGGGTTGCACCTTTAACCACTTCCCTACTGGGCACTTAAACCCCCTTCCTGCCCAAGCAATTTTTCAGCTTTCAGCGCTGTCACACTTTGAATGACAATTGCACGGTCGTGCAACGCTGTACCCAAACTAAATTTGCGTCCTTTTTTACCCACAAATAGAGCTTTCTTTTGGTGGTACTTGATCACCTCTGCGGTTTTTATTTTTTGCACTATAAACGAAAGCAAATCGACAAGTTTGAAAAAAAACACAATATTTTTTACTTTTCGCTATAATAAATATCCATTTTTTTTTTTTTAATTTTGCTCAGTTAGGCCGATACGTATTCTTCTACATATTTTTGGTAAAAAAAAAAATGCAATAAGCGAATATTGATTGGTTTGCGCAAAAGTTATAGCGTCTACAAAACAGGGGATAGATTTATAGCATTTTTATTATTTTTATTTTTTTTACTAGTAATGGCGGCGATCAGCGATTTTTATCATGACTGTGATATTGCGGCAGACACATCGGACACTTTTGACATATTTTTGGAACCATTGTCATTTATACAGCGATCAGTGCTATAAATAGCCACTGATTACTGTATAAATGACACTGGCAGGGAAGGGGTTAAACACTAGGGGGCAAGGAAGGGGTTAAATGTGTTCCCTATTAGTGATTCTTACTGTGGGGGGAGGGGACTGACTGGGGAGGTGACTGATCTGTGTCCCTATGTACAAGGGGCACACCATCGGTCTCCTCTCCCTGACAGGACGTGGATCTGTGTGTTTACACACACAGATCCACAGTCCTGCTCGGTAACTGGGCAATCGCGGCCGCCGGGCACGCGCATCGGGTCCCCAGTGACGCGTCGGGCGCGCGCCCCCTAGTGGATTTTAAAGGCGCAATGTCATCTGACGTCCGCCCAGAATAACAGTGTCTTCCTGCCGCCGTCATTTGACGGCGGCCGGTTGACAACTGGTTAAAGTAACCAAATGAAAAAACGTTTTTACGTTTTGGTTAGAAGGATGAGTGATTAGAACATCCTTTTTATTTCTGTCTCTGATTCCCATTAGTTAGATTCACTTTCTCTATTTGTCCTGTTTTTCATTATCACCTAGTAAAAGAAAATCTCAAATTTTTAGTTGTCTCCAGAACAGGAATAGAGGGGACATTTTCCAATAGGGACACTGGTGACAACAAGGGATTCCCTCACTTTGGAGGGATTTACACGTGCTTTCTGTCTTGGTTATGGAACAAGTATAGGTTAAGTAAAGGAAAATCTCCCCAATTGGACACAGATGAAAGAAAAAGCTGACAGGGGTCAACAACCTTTAGTTCTACATTAATAACTGGTCATCCTTACTATGGAAGCTATAGAAAAGCCCTATTTGAAAGATTATTAGGGAGGAATGTTATTTATTAAGAGAGCTTATTTCATTAGGGACCAGCCGAATTTCGATCCATATATGGGCAACCTGGTTGTTCAGAAGTCAATCTAATGATTCTGAAGTCAATCTATTTTTTGAACGATCAGTGCCGCTGGTTATAGCTGGTAACACTGATCATTGCGTTCTCATGGCAAGGTTCCCCTCCATAAGAACACAATAGTACAGTGGGAGTGATTCCCCCATCCACTTCAAATGTGTGGATGGTAGAATCTGCACTTTTTTTTCATTCAACCGGCTGGTAGAATGAAAAAAAAAGTGTATAATGTATGGCCTGCCTAACACTGGCTGTAGGTCTACCATATAGAGTGGAACTGAACTCAAACCGTGAATATTTCCTATCTTTTAAGCCCTGTACACACGATCAGATATCCTATGGATTTTCGTCTGATGGATTTGTCCATCAGAAATCCGATGAAACTGTTTTCCATCAGTCTTGCCTACACACCATCAGTCAAAAAACCGACCGTTCCAAACGTGGTGACGTAAAACACTCCGATGAGCTGAGAAAAATGAAATTCAATGCTACTGAGCATGTGTCGACTTGATTCTGAGCATGCTTGGGTTTTTTATCTTATGGATTTCCCCACAGACGATCGGAAATTGCCATCGGTTTTTTATCCATCAGATAATTTTAAAACATGTTCTATTTTTTAAAACCGATGGAAAAAAGACTGATGGGTCCCATACACGATCGGTTTGTGTGATGAAAACAATCCATCGGACAGTTTTCATCAGTCAAACTGATCGTGTGTACAGGGCTTTAGAGAACCTTATTGTGCCTAAGCAGTCCTTTGTCTGGAATTTGTCCCAAATGATAGCAGTGTATTTCCTGGTGCTTTTAGTCTCTTAGCTATGTATCTGCACAGTGAGATCTAAGGCACTGCTGCCTCTGACTGATAGTCTCAGGGAATTAGGAATAAGATTTGGTGATTTTACTACTGTCATGCTCACTGTTCTCCTTGCTGGAAGATCTGACAATTAGGAGGCAAAGCCCTGCCTCTACCTCAATGACTGCCTCCACACAGATACACAGGGCAGAACAAGGCATGGTAAGTCATTAATGGGGAAAGATCAACTGCAGGGAGACCAGGGGCGGATCCAGGGGGGGGGGCAACAGGGAAATTGCCCCCCCCGAGACCATCTGTCACACTCACTTGCTTGCTCAGTTTTCTTTTTTTTGCGCCTGATCTCCCGGACTTTAGGGACCCGGTACCGGCCGGCTGTAGGTCCCCAAACGTGGCACACATGTAGCCCCATGTCTCCTCTACAAGTGTGCAAAGTTTGGTGTCTGGGAGACCTACAGCCGGGGAGCACTGATTTTTTAAAGCCGGGCACCCCTTCCATAGACTCCAATGTTAAACGGTCATTTCTCCAGTGCCGGCCGGTCGTAGGATCCCTGGACCCCAAACTTGGCACACATGTAGCCCCATGTCTCCTCTACAAGTGTGAAAAGTTTGGTGTCTGGGAGACCTACGGCCGAGGAGATTTTTCAAAGCTGGGCACTCCTTCCATAGGTTCCCATGTTAAACATCAGTCTAGTCATGGGCACAGTGAAGCATGGGCACAGTGAGGCATGCAGATGGACATCCTAGGCTTATACTCGAGTCAATATGTTTTCCCAGTTTTTTGGGGTAAAATTAGGTGCCTCGGCTTATATTCGGGTCGGCTTATACTCGAGTATATACAGTACTTGTTCTGCGCTGCCTCTCTGAGTCTCTCTCAGTTTCTCACATCAGCCGATCAGCGGCGCCGAGAGAGAGACTTGTCTAATGTAGTTACGCCGTGCACTGACACGATACCAGGAGCGGAGGAGGAGGTGGGTGGAGCCTCTTCCCTGCTCTTCCCTGCACTCGTTGCTAACGCCTGGGCCCCTTGGCGTCTAGCAATGAGTGACGTTAGTGAGTCACGTCGGGCCGCTCTGCGGGCAGGTGCGATAGCGTGCGGCTCCACAGACGGGTAAGAAAGCGGGTGGCTCCGCTTGCGGCGCGGTTTGTGGGCGGACGGCGCGGTTTGTGGGCAGACCGTGCTGCTCAGTGTGTTGGCAGCGCAGGTGAGAGTGAGAGAGCAGGCTCAGTGTGGCAGCTGGCCAATCAGCTAGCCGGGAGCGGGGGAGCAGAGAGATGAGATCATCTCTCACCGCCCGTGCCTGCCCTGCATTCCTGCAGTGACTTACGCCCTCACTGTGCAGGCAACCATGGTGCCGGGATGATTGAAGCGCTGACACCAGCCATTTCCCCGATAAATTTCCCACAAAAAAAAATATTTTTTGTCAGTGCCCCTCCCAAGAAAAGACTCTGGATCCGCCCCTGAGGGAGACAACAGACAATACAGGTTACTAGTCCTTTGTCTTCCACCTGTTTTTTGGTTGTTGTTGTTTTGTTATCACAGCTTCCAGAGTTCAGTTCCCCTTTAAAATTCCCCTGCAAAAAGGCAAGTATACAGATCTTTTTTACATAGGGCAGGTAGTATAGGCTGCAGGAGTGGGGAGGGGACATGTTTAAGAATAGTTAGAGTTAGGCTTGATTTAAATTTTAATGACGTGTGTGTCCAAATTCGGCTTCTGCAACCTAGGACTCCTAGCAAGCAAAGAAAGTAAATAGGTTTAGTTTACAAAGTGGTAA
Source organism: Rana muscosa (assembly GCA_029206835.1). NCBI lineage: Eukaryota > Metazoa > Chordata > Amphibia > Anura > Ranidae > Rana > Rana muscosa. Next base: position 1,108,244,939 of record CM055122.1, on the reverse strand, counting down.
ACTACAAAACAAATTGCAGTTGAAAATATATTTTCAACACCAGAGGCGTGGTTTGTGCCAAAACAGTACCGTTTCAGGTATTTTTTTTTAGACAGACATTGTATTATGAACAGAAATCTGTTGTGTTCATAATTCCTAAACATACTTCATGAGCATCCAGTTATTTTTGGAGTCAGCATACATTAGCGGAGCCAAGGACAGAGTTCTAAGTACTCAGACAAGTATAGGCCTGAAAAGCAAAACTTTGAAAATTACGGGAAAATAACGTTCAGATTTTCATCTTTCCTGGAACACAATAAGTGATTCAGGAAATCCTTAGGAATTGTGAGGTGTTAACATTTTGGAAGTACGCTCATTTCACGTCAGTTTGTTAAGTCCATTTGCTACACTGCTATTTTTCAGCCAAAAATAAAACAAGCGTGAAAGAAATAAGTCTTTATTGTACTAGCTACCACATTAAAGGGTCAGTCTACCAAAAACTGATATTTCAGTTTTCTGGTACATACTCTACGGATAAAGTCTATGTATTTGAGTTGTGTCTGTAAACCTGACATGGCCATATTGATGGGTTCCTACTGCTAAAGGTGGTGCTGAAACATGCAAAGGTGAGCAGAATCACCCATTCCTCCCAGGAGGACAGAAAAAGAGTCAAGGATAGGCAGGAAGATCTTGCTGTTAGAATATTTCAAGCCACTGCTATACAGGTGCATCTCAAAAAATTTGAATATCATCAAAAACTTAATTTATTTCACTAATTCAATTCTAAAAGTAAAACTCATCTATTATATAGATTCATTACACCAGTGGTGTATTTAGGTTTGTGCTGCCCTAGACCTGACTAAACTCGTGCACCCCCTAATTTAATTATGACCCATCCCTTCCTGTCACGGCCACACCATTTCCAGTTTTACCACTTCAGCCCCGGAAGAATTTACTCCCTTCCTGACCAGAGCATTTTTTGCGATTCGGCACTGCGTCGCTTTAGCTGACAATTGCACGGCCGTGCGACGTTGTACCCAAACAAAATTGACATCCTTTTTTTCCCACAAATAGAGCTTTCTTTTGGTGGTATTTGATCACCTCTGCAGTTTTTATTTTTTGCTCTATAAACAAAAAAAGAGCGACAATTTTGAAAAAAAAAAAAGCAATATATTTTACTTTTTGCTATAATAAATATCCCCAAAAAATATATAAAAAAACAAATTTCTTCCACAGTTTAGGCCGATATGTATTTTTCTACATATTTTTGGTAAAATAAAAAATCGCAAAAAGTGTATATGGATTGGTTTGCACAAAAGTTAGGGGATAGATTTATGGCATTTTTATTATTATTATTTTTTTACTAGTAATAGGCGCTAGGCGGGGATTTCAAAGGGACGTACGGGTATGCCCTTTTGCCTGCCCGTGCCATTCTGCCGACGTAAATCGGCGTGCGGCGGTCGGCATGTGGTTAAGACCTGCCCTGCCATCTGTAAACCACACCCCTTTCGCCACCTTTTCCTCTCAGAGCTCCACCTCTTCCTCTCTGTACATTAAAAGTGGGTAATAAGTGCCTACTTGTATATTTTGTTGTTTTGTATACCATTTCAAATGTTGTATCTATTATTTTCAGTGCCCATCAGTGCAGCCTTATCAGTGCCGATTAGTGCAGCCCCATCAGTGCAGCCTTATCAGTGCCCATCAGTGCAGCCTTATCAGTGCCCTGCCATCAGTGCAGTCCCATCAGTGCCCATCAGTGCAGCCTCATCAGTGCAGCCTTATCAGCGCCTATCAGTACAGTCGCATCAGTGCCGCCTTTTCAGTGCGCATCAGTGCAGTTCTATCAGTGCAGCCTTATCAGTGCCCATCAGTACAGTTCCATCAGTGCAGCCTCATCAGTGCCCATCAGTGCAGCCCTATCAGTGTATCAGAGCTCCACCTCTTCCTCTCTGTACATTAAAAGTGGGCAATAAGTGCCTACTTGTATATTTTGTTGTTTTGTATACCATTTCAAATGTTGTATCTATTATTTTCATTGCCCATCAGTGCAGCCTTATCAGTGTCCAACAGTACAGTCCCATCAGTGCAGCCTCATCATTGCCCAACAGTACAGTTTAATCAGTGCAGCCTTATCAGTGCCCATCAGTGCAGCCTTATCAGTGCCCATCAGTGCAGACTTATCAGTGCCCATCAGTACAGTCTCATCAGTGCCCATCAGTACAGTCCCATCCATGCAGCCTTTACAGAGCCCATCAGTGCAGCCCCATCAGTGCAGCCTTATCAGTGCCCATCAGTACAGTCCCATCAGTGCCCATCAGTGCAGCCTTATCAGTGCCCATAAGTACAGTCCCATCAGTACAGTCCCATCAGTGCAGCCTTATCAGTGCCCATCAGTGCAGCATATTGAACAGAAACTGAAGTGGTCAGAAGTTCCCAAGAGGTATAAGAATCATACCTGTCTGTCCTGGGGGTTCCCCTCATCCTCCTCTGTCCTATTGTAAACATACAGAGCCTGACCAGGAGTCAGGAGGAAGTTGCGATAGATGCCATGGAGGAGGGTAGGCGGAGCCTCCACCAGTTGCTTTAAGTGAAGCCGGTCTGGCCAGTCCCCGGCCACTTATGGCACAGTGCAGCCTTATCAGTTCCCATCAGTACAGTCCCATCAGTGCTCATCAGTGCAGCCTTATCAGTGCCCATCATTACAGTCCCATCAGTGCGGCCTTATCATTGCCCATCAGTGCAGGCTTATCAGACCCCGTCAGTACAGTCCCATCAGTGCCCATCAGTGCAGCCTTATCAGGTGCCCATCAGTGCAGCCCCATCAGTGCCCATCAGTGCAGCCTTATCAGTGCCCATCAGTACAGTCCCATCAGTGCAGCCTTATCAGTGACCATCAGTGCAGCCTTATTAGTGCCCATCAGTACAGTCCCATCAGTGCAGCCTTATCAGTGCCCATCAGTGCAGCCTTATCAGTGCCCATCAGTACAGTCCCATCAGCGCCCATCAGTACAGTCCCATCAGTGCAGCCTTATCAGTGCCCATCAATGCAGCCTTACCAGTGCCCATCAGTGCAGCCTTATCAGTGCCCATAAGTACAGTCCCATCCATGCACATCAGTACAGTCCCATCAGTACAGTCTCATCAGTGCAGTTCCATCAATGCAGCCTTATCAGTGGCCATCAGTTCAGTGCCCATCAGTGGAGCCTTATCAGTGGCCATCAGTTCAGTGCCCATCAGTGCAGCCTTATCAGTGCCCATCAGTACAGTTTCATCAGTGCAGCCTTATCGGTGCCCATCAGTGCAGCCTTACCAGTGCCCATCAGTACAGTGCCATCAGTGCAGCCTTATCAGTGCCCATCAGTGCAGCCTTATCAGTGCCCATCAGTGCAGACTTATCAATGCCCATCAGTGCAGTCTTATCAGAGCCCACCAGTGCCCATCAGTACAGTCCCATCAGTGCAGCCTTTTCAAGCCTTTTCAGTGCCCATCAGTACAGTCCCATCAATACAGTCCCAACAGTGCAGCCTTATCATTGCTCATCAGTGCATATTGAATAGAAACTGAAGTGGTCAGAAGTGCCCAAGAGGTATAAGAATTGTACCTGGCTGTCCTGTGGGTTGCCCTCATCCTCATCTCTCCTATCATAAACACACAGAGCCTGGACAGGAGTCAGAAGGAAGTTGCGACAGATGCCATGGAGGAGGGAAGGTGGAGCCTCCGACAGTTGCTTAAAGTTTGGCTGGTTTGGCCAGTCACCGGCCACTTATGGGGCGCCAGTCCCCACCCATCAGTTCAGTGGCAATCAGTGCAGCCTTATCAGTGGCCATCAGTGCAGCCTTATCAGTGCCCATCAGTGCAGACTTATCAGTGCCCATCAGTACAGTCCCATCAGTGCAGCCTCATCAGTGCCCATCAGCACAGTCCCGTCAGTGCCCATCAGTGTAGCCTTTTTAGTGCCCATCAGTACAGTCTCATCAGTGCCCATCAGTACCATCCCATCAGTGCCCATCAGTACAGTCCCATCAGTGCAGCATATCGAACAGAAACTAATATGGTCAGAAGTGCCCAAGAGGTATAATAATCGTACCTGGCTGTCCTGTGGGTCTCCCTCTCTCCTATAGTAAACACACAGAGCCCGGTCGGGAGTCAGGAGGAAGTTGCGATAGATGCCACGGAGGAGGGTAGGCAGAGCCTCAGACAGTTGCTTTAAGTGCGGCTGGTATGGCCAGTCACTGGCCACTTATGGGGCGCCAGTCCCCTCCCCCGGCCAAGTCACCACCAATAACAGTGCCGCTACAGGCTACAGCAAACCGCCGCCTGCCAGCTGGGGACTGTAGCTGGGGACGGTTTGTGTTCAGGAGACGGGGCTCAGGGGAAGGGAGGGGGCTTTTTTGTGCAGGGATGCCGCCCCCCTGCAAAGTGTAGGCTCGGGCCTTATGAGCCTAGGCCAAGATACAGCACTGCATTACACACAGAGTGATATATTTCAATAATGTCTTTCTTTTAATTTTGATGATTATGGCTTGCAGCCAGTGAAAACTCAAAATTCAGTATCTCAGAAAATTTGAATATCACATAGGACCAATAGGAAAAAAGGATTTTTAATAAAGAAATGTTGGCTTACTGAAAAGTATGGCCATGTACAGTATAGTATGCACGCAATACTTGGTCGGGCTTCTTTTGCATGAATTGCTGCATACATGTGGTGTGGCATGGAGGCGATCAGCCTGTGGCATTGCTGAGGTGCTATGGAAGCCCATGTTGCTTTGATAGCGGCCTTCAGCTTGTCTGTATTGTTGGGTCTGGTGTCTATCATCTTCTTCTTGACAATACCTCACAGATTCTCTATGGGGTTTAGGTCAGGCGAGTTTGCTGGCTACTCAGGCACAGTTATACCATGATCATTAAACCAGGTATTGGTACTTTTGTCAGTGTGAGCAGGTGTCACAAGTCCTGCTGGAAAATGAAATTAGCATCTCCATAAAGCTGGTCAGGAGAGGGAAGCATGAAGTGCTATAAAATTTCCTGGTAGAGAGCTGTGCTGACTTTTGACTTGATAAAACACAGTGGACCAACACCAGCAGATGACATTGCTCCCCAAATCATCACTGATTGTGGAAACTTCACACTGGACCTCATGAAACTTAGATTCTGTGCCTCTCCACTCTTCCCAAGACTCCGGGACCTTGATTTCCAAATGAAATGCAAAATTTACTTCTCCTTAGCCCAGGTAAGACGCTTGACACAAGGAATGTGACAGTTGTAGCCTTTGCTTCACAATCCTCTCAAAGCTGCAGTTCTCCTTGTTGCTTGTGCGCCTTTTTCTACCACACTTTTTCCATCCACTCAACTTTCCAATAATATTCTTGGATACAGCGCTCTGTGAACAGCCAGCTTCTTTAGCAATGACCTTTTGTGACTTACCCTCATTGTAGAGGGTGTCAATGACTGTCTTCTGGACAACTGTCAAGTCAGCAGTCTTCCCCATGATTGTGTAACCTACTGAACCAGACTGAGAGACCATTTAAAGGCTCGGGAAACCTTTACAGGTGTTTTGAGTTACAGTAATTAGCTGATTAGAGTCTGACACCATGAGTAGAGTTGAGCGGGTAGCTGGATATTCGGGTCCGGCGGGTTCGGCCGAACTTCGGAAAAAAGTACGGATTCGGGACCGAACTTTAGCCCGAACCCGGACCCGGACCCCATTGAAGTCAATGGGGACCCGGACTTCTGACGACTAAAAAGGCTCTAAAAAAGTAATGGAAAGGGCTAGAGGGCTGCAAATGGCAGCAAAATGTTGTTAAAAACATGGCAAGTGCTCTGCAAACAAATGTGGATAGGAAATAACTTAAAAGAACATAAAAAAAATTAAAAAATAAAAAAATATGCTGGAGGCCCCCTTTTCAGCAGAAGAGGTACAGGAAGTCATTAAGAACCTCAGAAACTCAACGGCACGATGCCACACATATGGTGGGAATGCCCCAGAATACGCCCTTTATGGAATAAATTATTTAATTTAATGGATAAGCTAGTGGGAAAATAAAATACTTTGAAATAAAAATGTAGCGGGGTGCTAAATTTAAGGAAAGTGTTTGAGTGGTAAATAGGCTCAAATACCCTAATTCTGTAGGATTCATGGACCATTTTGTCCTCGGGGGACAGTATTGGTGTGCAGTTCCTTGCGGCCTACAGGTGGCGCCTTTTGTGTCCCCTCTTGGCAGTAGTACAGCGGGGCGGGGAACCTGCTGTGCATGCCGGGAGAGCATATAAAAGGGGCAGACCTTTGGCCTGGGGGCTGATGTCCAGTGGGGTCCGCACCCAGGTGCCTTCGGCCTGGGTGCATGTGTTCCTGTTCCATCTCGGGCACCTTTAGCCCGGGGTGAGGTACTATCCTGGAGTTCTTGCTGCCCTGGGTATGGAGGCCTAGGGGCGGGAGTAAAGCCTGGAGTCCAGAGCCGCCTCGTGTAGGGGACCCTGTTCCAGGGAAGGGAGGATCATTCTGATGGACCGATGCGGGAGTCACGGTGAAGGAATGGTCTGTTGACTCCCTGGAGAGATGTCTTCCCCTTGATATGGGCTAGGTTCGTAGAAGGAGAAGCTCATGGTCACCTTGACTGTATCAGAGGCCTTATTCAACCGGCCCGTGGCAGGGGCCTTATACACCCTGGTCTGTGGCTGAGACCAAAGTTCTCCAGGCCCGTGGCAGAGGCCTTGTACACCCGGTCTGTGGCAGAGACCAACCTCAATGTCTGTGGCAGAGACCGTGCGCCAAAAACTGTTTGAGAAACCTAAGCAGTGAAGTGAATGTGCTACGTTTGTGCCTGGACCTCCTCCACACCTTAAGCTGTCCTGTTTCTTTGCTCTAACCTTTTCTATCTGAGTACAGTTTATTTTGCCATGAGAGAATAAGAGTTGGAGTTTCAGCTGGTGTGGACATTGACTTTACTGGCAATTAAAGGACTTGCCTCTACCTACAGTAGAGGTGAGAATCATCCTCTGGAGGAGTTTTGACTCCGGCTGTGGACACGGCCCGTCAAGTACACCGCTCAACCTCTTTATATAGGAGGATACGGGCTGGTAGTGCGGTGTGCCTTTCTCCCTCCTGCGAAGAGCCAACAACATAAAGGCAGGTAAGGGGGAAAGGATCTGTGCGCTACAAAAAAATAAAATAAAAATTTTAATCTTGGCCTAGCAGGACGAGGTCCATATGGAGTAGGAGGTTGAGGTGGCGGTGGATGTGGCTGTGTAGGTGGAAGCGGCGGTGGAGGAGGACGAGGTAGCCAACACTGGTTCAAAAATACAACAATGGCTGGGTAAGGCCGGTGATGTGTCGAATTCTGTCCCCTGTGGAATAGTGTCCGCCCTGTACTGCGCTTGCTGAGTATGTAGGACAAGGGGATTTCAAAAATCTCCCAAGACTAACGGCGCCTGCGTGTTGAGTTCAGGTGAAGGCCACACCATCCGTGGTTCAAGCCGAGCCAAGCAAGGCCGCGATCGAAGCGAGCCCGTGAGGGGCCCTGTTACTATGTGCTACCGTATGTCCTCTTGGATGGTGGGGCTTGAACCTGCACTCACAGCGCAGGCGCCGTTCATCTTCTGAGATTTTGTGAATCTCCTTGTCCTCTGTACTGCGCAAGCGCTGCGCCTGCGCAGTACGGGCCGGGCACAATCCGATGGCCGGACAGTTTTTGTCACAACACCGGTATACATGTCTATTCTGCACAAGGTACGGACAAGTCCTGTGGGATCCATGCCTGGTTCATTTTAATGAACGTGAGCTTGTCCACATTGGCTCTGGACAGGCGGCTGCGCTTGTCTGTGATAACGCCCCCTGCCGTGCTAAATACACGTTCAGATAATACACTGGCTGCAGGGCAGGCCAGCACCTCCAAGGCATAAACGGCAAGCTCAGGCCATGTGCCCAATTTGGAGACCCAGAAGTTAAAGGGGGCAGACCCGTCATCCAGTACGTGTAGGCCTGTGGACACATACTGCTCAACCATGTTGGTGAAATGCTGCCTCCTGCTAAGACGTTCCATCTCAGCTGGTGGTGCTGGTTGTTGTGGCGTGCTGACAAAGCTTTTCCACATTTCGGCCATGCTAACCCTGCTTTCTGAGGTGCTGCCGGTGCCCCGGCTGCGTTGGCGACCTCTTCCTCCTCCTCTGCCTTCGCCTTGTGCTTCCACCGTACGCCCGCTGTCAGGTGGGAATGCCACCAGCAGCGCGTCTACCAGCGTGCGCTTGTACTCGCGCATCTTACGATCCCGCTCCAGTGAGGGAATTAAGGACGGTACGTTGTCCTTGTAACGGGGATCCAGCAGGGTGGCCACCCAGTAATCAGCACCAGTTAAAATGTGGGCAACTCGGCTGTCGTTGCGGAAACACTGCAGCATGTAATCGCTCATGTGTGCCAGGCTGCCCAGAGGCAAAGAAAAGCTGTCCTCTGTGGGAGGTGTATCGTCTGTGTCCTCTGTATCCCCCCAGCCACGCACCAGTAATGGCCACGAGCTGGTCTGAGTGCCACCCTGCTGTGAACATGGCTCCTCCTCCTCCTCCTCCATCTCCTCCTCCACCTCGTCATCCTCCAGAACTGTGCCCTTTCTGCCGGACAATTGTGTACCTGGCGTTTGTTGGTGCAGGAACCCACCCTCGTAGCCACTTGTGAAAGACTGCCCTGAAAGCCTTTGAAATGATCCCGCTTCCTCCTCCTCCTCCTCATCCTCCTGTGCCACATCCTCTTCCATCATCGCACAAAGCGTTTTTTCAAGGAGGCATAGAACTGGGATAGTAACGCTGAGAACGGCGTCATTGGCACTGGCCATGTTGGTGGAGTACTCGAAACAGCGCAACAAGGCACACAGGTCTCGCATGGAGGCCCAGTTATTGGTGGTGAAGTGGTGCTGTTCCGCAGAGCGACTCACGCGTGATTGCTGCAGCTGAAACTCCACTATTGCCTGCTGCTGCTCGCACAGTCTGGCCAGCATGTGCAAGGTGGAGTTCCACCTTGTGGGCACGTCACATATGAGGCGGTGAGCGGGAAGGCCGAAGTTACGCTGCAGCGCTGACAGGCGAGCAGCAGCAGGGTGAGAACGCCGAAAGTGCGCACACACAGCCCACACTTTCTGCAGCAGCTCTGGCATATTGGGGTAATTTTTAAGGAACCTCTGGACCACCAAGTTCAGCACATGCGCCAGGCAAGGGATGTGCGTCAAACCGGCTAGACCCAGAGCTGCTACGAGATTTCGCCCATTATCGCACACCACCAGGCCGGGCTTGAGGCTCACTGACAGCAACCACTCATCGGTCTGTTGTTCCATGTCCCTCCACAACTCCTGCGCGGTGTGGGGATTTTCCCCCAAACAGGAAAGTTTTAAAACTGCCTGCTGTCGTTTACCCCTGGATGTGCTGAAGTTGGTGGTGAAGGTGTTACGCTGAATGGATGAGGAGGCGGTAGAGGATGAGGAAGTGGAGAAGGAGGAGTTAGCAACAGGAGGCAAACTGAAGCGCCCTGCAATCCTCGGTGGTGGAAGGACATGCGCCAAACCGCTATCTGCCTCAGGCCCAGCCGCCACTGCATTTACCCAGTGTGCTGTTAGGGAGATATAACGTCCCTGACCGTGCTTACTGGTCCACGCATCCGTAGTTAGGTGGACCTTGCCACAGATGGCGTTGCGCAGTGCACACCTGATTTTGTCCCCCACCTGGTTGTGCAGGGAAGGGATGGCTCGCCTGGAAAAGTAGTGGCGGCTGGGCACGACGTACTGCGGGACAGCCAATGCCATCAGGCTTTTAAAACTCTGCGTCTCCACCAGACGGAATGACAGCATTTCAAAGGCCAGGAATTTTGAAATGCTGGCATTCAGGGCCAGGGATCGCGGGTGGCTAGGGGGGTACTTCCTCTTCCGCTCCAATGTTTGGGAGATAGAGAGCTGAACGCTTCCATGGGACATTGTGGAGATGGTTGGTGACCCAGGTGGTAGTGTTGCTGGCAGATCCTCTGTTTGCGGGGTGACAGGTGCCACTGTCACTACAGAGGTGGATGAAGAGGCCGAGACTGCAGCAGAAGAGGAAGCAGGAGGAGCCAGAGACCTTTCTTGGTTTTTGAGGTGTCTACTCCACTGCAGCTCGTGCTTTGCACTTAGAAGCCTGGTCATGCAGCTTGTGCTCAGGTTGAGAACGTTTATGCCTCGCTTCAGGCTCTGATTGCACAGCGTGCAAACCACTCGTGTCTTGTCATCAACACACTGTGTGAAGAACTGCCACGCTAGGGAAGTCCTTGGACCTGGCTTTGGTGTGCTCGGTCCCTTGCTGCATTGGTCAGTAGCAGATGTACTGTCTAGGGGACGAATGCTCCGTTTTTGCACCCTGCTCCCTCTTCTGCTGTGCTGGTGGCTCTGTGCGACCACCGCCTCTTCCTCCGAACTACACTGGTCACCTGCATAACGTTGATTCCATGTGGGGTCGAGGACCTCATCGTCCTCCACATCATCTTCCACCCAGTCTTCACCCCTGCCCTCCATGTCTGTCTGCACAATTGCGAAAGCAGCAGCAGTTGGCACCTGTGTTTCGTCATCATCCCAGACGTGCTGCGATGGCCCTCCCATGTACCCATCATGAAACATAAGTGGTTGGGCATCGGTGCACTCAATCTCTTCCACTTCTGGGGCAGGGCTAGGTGGATGACCCTGGGAAACCCTGCTAACAGAGTCATCGAAAAGCAGAAGAGACTGCTGCATGATTTGGGGCTCAGACTGCTTGGCTGATTTGCAAGGGGGTGAGGTGAAAGACTGATGGACATGGCCTTCAGGTGCCAACTCTGATCTTTCATCAGAAGAGTGGGTGGGAGACAATGTGAAGGAACCCGAGGCACTGTCAGCAACCCAATCTACTATCGCCTGTACTTGTCCTGGCCTAAACATTGGTACAGCCTCATTAGGCGCGACAAAATACCGCCGCAGGCTCGGTCGCCTACTCGCACCTGAGGAAGGTGTTTCACTTGTGCGTGTAGCTGGCACAGATCCACCACGTCCTCTCCCTGCAACAGGAGCTCCACCAGCAGCACCACGACCGGGGCCACCACGTCCCTTTGACCTTCCCCTCATATTTTCCAAATTTAGGATCTTGCCCTAAATGGGGTTTTTTGGAAGACCACAACACACCCACAGTACGTAATGGCTGAAACGCACAGCTACAGAACTGCAGAAAATGCTATACAAAAAAAAAAGGTTGTTTTTTTTAGTATAGCACAGTACAAGGAAAATATATAGAAATTGTTTATTTCACACACCTCCACATGTGTATTTCACACTGCAAAATATTTTCTGTGGCCCTAAATGGCGTTTTTTGCCAGACCACAACACACCCACAGCACGTAACCGCTGAATCGCACAGCTACAGAAAATGCTATTAAAAAAAAAAGGTTGTTTTTTTTAGTATAGCACAGTACAAGGAAAATATATAGAAATTGTTTATTTCACACACCTCCAGATGTGTATTTCACACTGCAAAATATTTTCTGTGGCCCTAAATGGCGTTTTTTGGAAGAGCACAACACAACCACAGTATTTACCCACTGAATCGCACAGCTATAGAAGTGCAGAGAATGCTATTCAAAAAAAATGTTGTTTTTTTTAGTATAGCACTGTACAATATATAGAAATTGTTTATTTTACACACCTCCACATGTGTATTTCACACTGCAATTTATTTTCAGTGGCCCTAAATGGCGTTTTTTGGAAGAGCACAACACAACCACAGTATTTAACCACTGAATCGCACAGCTATAGAAGTGCAGAGAATGCTATTCAAAAAAAATGTTTTTTTTTTTAGTATAGCACTGTACAATATATAGAAATTGTTTATTTTACACACCTCCACATGTGTATTTCACACTGCAATTTATTTTCAGTGGCCCTAAATGGCGTTTTTTGGAAGAGCACAACACAACCACAGTATTTAACCACTGAATCGCACAGCTATAGAAGTGCAGAGAATGCTATTCAAAAAAAATGTTTTTTTTTTTTTAGTATAGCACTGTACAATATATAGAAATTGTTTTTTTGTCACACACCTCCAGATGTGTATTTCACACTGCAAAATATTTTCTGTGGCCCTAAATGGCGTTTTTTGCAAGAGCACAACAACCCCAACAGTATATAACCGCTGAATCGCACAGCTGCAGAGAATGCTATTCAAGTATAGCATAGTACAATAAAAATATATAGAAATTGGTTATTTCACACAACTAGAGATATACACTGCAAAATATTTTTTTTGCCCAAAAATAGGTCTTTTTTGCGCACAACAAAGTGCCTTTTTTTTTTTTTGCAACAGCACAATAAAGTGCCTTTTTTTTTTTTGGGGGCCCAAAAATGGGTCTTTTTAGCAAAAGCACAATAAAGTGCCTTTTTTTTTTTTCTGCCCGAAATGGGTCTTTTAGCAACAGCACAATACAGCCACAGTATGGAATAGGTGTATCACTCAACGTAATGCAGTGCTGGTGCACTGAGCTTGCAACACAAACAGATAAACCTATGCAGATCGCTGAGCTATTATATCTCTCAATCTGGACTCCTATCTAAATCTCTCTCCCTGAAAGCACAAACAGGATCCTGCCCCTACACTACACTACACTGTTTCTCTATCTTTTCTATCAGTAGATTGCAGAATCAGGACTAACTCCTATCATATAATTCTCTCCCTCACAGCAACAGCAGCCAGGATCCTTTCCCTACACTGTCTAAAAGCAGAGTGACGATCTGTGCTGTGTGCCTCTTGCTTATATAGAAGCTGGTCACATGCTGGGTCACATGTTGCACTGACCAATCACAGCCATGCCATTAGTAGGCATGGCTATGATGGCTTCTAAGGGCACACCAGCTAATCAAATGGTGATTGGCTGGCCCCTGAAGCATTTCTAACTGCGCCATTAAATTCCCGAATCCGAACCCGAACCCGGACTTTAGCGCAAAATCCGGGTCCGGGGTCGGGAAAACGCCAAAATTCGGTACGGACCCGAACTTTACAGTTCGGGTCCGCTCAACACTAACCATGAGTCTACAATATTGAACTTTTTCACAATATTCAAATTTTCTGAGATACAAAATTATGTGTTTTAACTAGCTGAAAGCCATAATCATCAAAATTCAAAGTAAGAAATGCTTAGAATATATCACTTTGTGTGTAATGAATTTATATAATGTATCAGTTTCACCCTTTTAATTGAATTACTGAATTAAATTAACTTTTTGATGATATTATAATTTTTTGAGATGCACCTGTATGTTGTTGTGGATAGTAAGTTACTTCAGAGCCAAGAAGTAATGATTCATGAAAGAAAATAGAGGAACCAAACCAGTAACCAACAAGCAAACAAACCACAATAAAGAGCTGCGTGTTGTAAAGTGTAAAAACACCTATAATGTAAAAAAGAAACAAAGGAACCGCGCTCTTATATCATAAATTACTTATCATAAATCACCATAGTGAATAAACAAATAAATCTTCATTTAAATTATTAAAATATATAAAGATTTTAAAGTCCATGTGTAGCTCCCACATGTGAATACACGTCCTCAGTGAGTATAGGAAAGGTAGATAACAAGAAAAGAAAATGAAAGGCGCAACAGCCTCGTGCATTACCGTTGAATAAATTTATTATAGCGAATAAAAGAATCCTCGCTGAGCTCTGAGGAAGAAGACTCGTCTTCGAAATGCGTCAGCAAGCAGTGATGTTTGTCAATCCCTCCGTGACCGATTCGAGTGGATTCGTTTTGGACGCATTGCTGCGCCTCTGTGGTTCCTTGTAAACGCATGGCTTTTTCGTTTGTTTGTAAGTAGGATTCTTTTATTCGCTATAATAAATTTATCCAACGGTAATGCACGAGGCTGGTGCGCCTTTCTTTTTCTTTTCTTGTTATCTACCACTAGGATACCCCTATCTGTGAAGGCAGCAAAGCCAAGTGTCATCCATTTGTTCACTTTCAAACTGTCCGATATTCCACTTGTGCGCAGGAGTATTTGTTTGTCTTTCGTTATTCAGTATAGGAAAGGTTCCTCTCCACTCACATGCAGACACACAATGCACTCACCAGACTTAATTGACCCCTATTACAGGGAGTCAAATTGTGCATATAGGAAAATTCAAGATGTCATACATGAGGTCACAGGAATGAATCCAAACTGCTGCTGTTATCCATTCAGTGTATATATATTATAGATAGCGTTTTCAAAGCTCCAGTGTTGCCATATAGAGAGGGAGAGGAAAGGATAATCTCATTGTGCAGTATTTCAAATAATTTATTAAAAAGAAGGTTGTATTGCACTTACATCAAAGAAGACAAGGATCAGCATGTATTGTATAGGATTCGCCGGGTTAGCTCTCCACCTGCGTTCCAGCTGACCAGAAATGACGTATCTCAAACACTACCCAACGCCGTTTCGTCAGCCTATATCTGACGTCTTCAGGGGTTAAATGCTTGGATACATCTGACCACTTTTATATAGTTCATAACCAGCCTGGGCCAATACGATTGAAGAGCGCGGTTCCTTTGTTTCTTTTTCAAGTGATGATTCATGTTGTAGAGTATAACTTGACCTATTTTTACACATTTGGTCATGTTACTGTCCTAAATAAGGTCAACTTCATCATCAGAAACACTCCGCTGATTCATGTATTCCAGTGACCTCAAAGTATTCCCTATCTTCACTTCAGCTGAATATTTTGGGGATAAACAGATGGAAACAGAATACAAGGTGCTTAGACCCATGGAACATGAATGCAGCTATTTTTGAAAGAACATATCGGGCATTGTATAAAATGGAAAGTGTCATTATATATGAGAAGGGAGATTAAATTATATGTGTTTCTATGTTAACAGGTTGCAGAACTGCGGTGAATGATTTAGTGTTCATTGTGGATGGCTCCTGGAGTGTAGGGTATGCCAATTTTGACACAGCAAAGAACTGGTTGATAAACATCACAAGCAGCTTTGACATAGGACCTGCCTACACTCAGGTGGCTGTGATTCAATACAGTGATGCCCCAAGGCTAGAATTTCCACTTGGACAACATCGGACAAACCAGCAACTTATCAATGCTTTGAAAAGTATGAAATATCTGGGAGGCAATACCCAGACAGGTCGAGCAATTCAATTTGCCACTGAAAACGTCTTTCCCTCTTCTCAAAGGCCTAACCTTACCAAGAACAGGATTGCAATTGTGGTCACAGATGGCAAGTCCCAAGATGATGTGGTGGAGATTGCTGCACAAGCCAGGGCACAAAACATCATTATGTTTGCGGTGGGAGTTGGTTCTGAAATAACGAAGTCTGAGCTTGTGGCAATTGCCAATAGTCCTTCCACAGATTATGTGTTGTATGCAGAGGACTACACCACGATAGATAGGATTAAGGAGACAATGCAACAAAAGATATGTGAAGGTAACGTACTGCAATTTTTGTTTTATATGGATATGCTTGATGTGTTTGATTTCAAAATCATAGATATTTAAGAAATAGAAGAATAGCCTGAAAAACGAATATACATAAAGACATGCATAAAGACAGAAATGTATATATAATAAAGTGAATTTGCAGCTAAATTGGGATAAGTTACAACCAGGTAGATTTACTAAAGGCAAATAGACTATGCACTCTGCAAGTGCACTTGCTCCAGAGCTTAGCAAATGAGGGGGAGCTCTGCTGACTTCCATCATCCAATCACGTGAATGCAAAAATTGTGTTTCTTTTTATTTGCATGTGATTGGGTATTCTTTGCAAAGAGAAGCTTCATCTCATTTACTAAGCTCTGGAGCAACTGCAACTTTCAAGTCTAGTACACACGGGCCGAATGTCGGGCGACATTGGCCAGTTCAATAAAAACCGGCTGACATTCATCCCTTGTGTGTGGCAGCCGGTCCAACAGACGCCGACTGTTAGGCTGGATTCTGTTGGACGAGTGTGCTGGAAAACCAGCAGCCGACAGGCTCCAGATCAGCTCTCTCAGCCAATGGCTGAGAGAGCTCACCAAAGTGTTCTGGCGGGGGGTTCGTCCCCTTGTCAGAACACAATAGCACAGCAGGGGAGATCGCTGTACTAACATTGGACTAACATTGGATTGTTAGTACAGCGGCTCTGACTGGAGTTTATTTTTGGTCAACTTGTTGTGGTGTGTACCAGGCTTTGGGCTCACCATTCACGTTCCAATCTGACCATAAAATCAGCTTTAGATTTACCAAAAGTAGGTAACATGGGGGCCTACCTCAACTATCCAATTTGTATCCATTCAGTGATTCCAGAAAATAGTTGTTGGTGCAATCAACATGTAACATGTGTTACATTATCTGAACTATTAAACCCTGCCTGCAGCTGACTGGAATAAATAAATGGCGATTTGAAAGTTTGGATAGATATGAACACAGAAGACACCCAATCTCATCTCTAAGCCCTGGTTCACACTGGTGCGTTTTGACATGCGATTTGGCATGTCAAATCGCATGTCAAAGCAGTGGTATTTGCCGCAAATTGCCGGCAATGGCACCGTCCTAATCGGTGCGACGCCACATCAAAGGCGCTGCACCGATTTCAAAAAGTAGTTTCTGTACTACTTTTTGCGATTTCGGCCCGCGATTTACATTACAGAAACTGCACTGATGTCTCTGTAATCGCGGCTGAAATCGGGACTGCCAGCGAGAGTGAAATCGTGCGAGTTCAGCTGAACTCGCACGGCTTCACTCCCGCAGCCCAGTGTGAACCTGGGCTAATGGTGAGTTTTAGGATCCAATGTTGCTGTACTCAACAAGCTGTATAGTCTCTTATTATAATTAAGCAGTTCTTAAAGTGGTAATAAAGTCTTATTTTTAACCTGTACCTAGAGGTAAGTCTATAATAAGGCTTATCTGTAGGTACAGCGAATATTTCCTAAACCTACACGGTTTAGGAGATATGCACACTGCATGCAGCCGGTGATGTCACTGGCGCATGCGCTTTGAAGGGACAGCATACCTGTGCCTTCCCTTCAGAGGTCTGTGCCACAGCCACGACTTCCGCACGCATGCGCAGGAGTGAATTAATCGCGGCTCGGCCAATCAAAAGGCTAGAGCACTCGAACCCGGAAGGAAGACCGGGTAAAGATGGAAGCCCTGTCAGCGGTGACAATATGCTGCTGGAGGGCTTCGTTCTAAGGTAAGTATTACATAATGTGTTAGTATGCGATGCACACTAGCACATTATGACATTGCCTTACAGGTTGTTTTTTTTTTTTAAAGGCGCGGTTGTTCTGCCGCTTTAATACTGACAGCCTACAAATAACTAGGTAGGTAAAACAGTTTGTACAATAAAGTTTTGTCAGCAGTGTGATTATCAACACAGCCCAACGATTCAATGCACTTTATCAGAGTTTAGTACTTAGGCTTGATGCTCAGTATCTATTAATATGTAGGATTTTGTTTTTTTTAGTATAATACTATTTAGTATTTTATATATTTTCAATGTTCTCCTGCCATTAAAGTAAAACATAAATCTTTACAGCCTCAGCAAAGAATACAAAGAAGAAACCAAAACTGGTCACTGGTTTTCTATGACGTTAACATGTTGATATATAAAATCTTTCAATAACGTCATCACCCTACAGGAACACCTAACCGAGTTGGCTCTGGTTTAGCGTGCACAGCTGAGCTAATGCAGCACCCCCATCAATTGTATGAATGGCTATGTTGAAGCTTGGGGAGTGTTTGTTTAACGCACAAGTCTCACATGGCACGTGGCCAGAATTTGACTTCCAAATCTGTGCAGTAAAATAACTGTGAAATTGTTATATAATATAAATAAAGAACCTGCCAATGAAAATAAGCAGGTGACAACTTCTGTCAGACTCTGAAACAAGTGCACTTTTATATCATTTTAGTTGTGGGGGGAATTAGATTTGAATACACAATGTTGGCTAGATTTTCAGTTAGATGTTATGCCTGATGGCTTAGCGCATTGTACTCATTCTTTTAAAGTGGCAGTCTTATTTAGGAGCTAAATTTTCTTGTCCCTTTTTAAGTCAAAGGCCTCGTACACACGGCCGAGATTCTTGTTGAAAAAAACATGTAGTTTTTTTCGACGAGATTCTTGGACAAGAAACTTGTCCCGGCCGAGTGTACACACGCTTGTTTCAAAGAACCCGCGGTTCTTTGAAAGGAGTGTACGCGGTGACGTCATCGACTACGTCGAGCATGCGCTCGTCACTTTCGATGCCGTCGCCGCCATCTTGGTATACCCTACGTATGCCTAGGAAGCTACCGCGCATGCGTCGAATTCATTTCGAACATGCGCAGGCTTCCGGGAGGACAGGTAAGTGTACACACACTCACTTTTCTCGTCGTGAAACATGCCGACGAGAATCTCGACGAGAAAATAGAGAGCAGGTTCTCTATTTTCTCGTCGAGGTTTCTTGTCGGTTTTCTCGACGAGAAACCCGATAGCCGCGTACACACGACCGATTTACTCGGCAAGACCTCTCTGCCAGCAAGTTTCTTGCTGGTTCTTGCCGAGAAAATCGGCCGTGTGTACGAGGCCTGAAGCCTCGTACACACGGCCGAGAATCTCGTCAGGAAAAAACACGTTGTTTTTCCTGACGAGATTCTTGAACAAGAATCTTGTCCCGGCCGAGTGTACACACGTACGATTCGAAAGAACCACCATTCTTTTGAATGGCACGAATGCAGTGACGTCATCGACTACGACGAACGTGCTCTCGTCACATTCGATGCCGTCGCCGCCATCTTGCTACACCCTACCTATGCCTAGGAAGCTACCGTGCATGCGTCAAAGTCATTTCGAGCATGCGCAGGTTTCCACAGCGACAGGTAAGTGTACACACTCTCAGGTTTCTCGTCGGGAAACCCGACGAGAAAATAGAGAGCAGGTTCTCTATTTTTCTCGTCGAGATTCTGGCCAGTTTTCCTGACGAGAAACCTGAAAGCCTCGTGCACACGGCCGGTTTTCTCGGCAATAAAGCTCTCCCGGCAGTTTTCATGTCGTTTCTTGATGAGAAAACCGGCCGTGTGTACGAGGCTTGAGACCACTTTCACACTGAGGCGCTTTTCAGGCGCTTTCACACTAAAAACAGCACCTAAAAAGCTCACTAAAACCTATTTCCATTAAAATCAATGAATGCTTTCACACTGGGGCAGTGTGCTGGCAGGGCAGTGAAAAAATTCCCCTCTCCATTGAAATGAATGGAAAGCGCTTCAAAGGCTCCTAAAAAGCTCTTCAAAAGCTCTCAGTGTTTTTACTGGCAGTTTAGAAGCGCCTCAAGAGAAAGGGGCCTTAGGCCCCTTTCACACTGGGGCAGGCATGTGCGGTGGTGGTATAGCGTCGCGATTTTTTGCGCCGCTATACCGTCGTATTTACCGTGATATTCGGTTGCTAGAAGTGCGGTTTTAACCCCCGCTAGTGGCCGGAAAAGGGTTAATACCGCCCGCAAACCGCGCCTACAGCCGCGGTTTGTGGGCGGTATTACTGCGGTGTCCCATTGATTTCAATGGGAAGGAGCGGTAAAGGAGCGGTATACACACCGCTCCTTCATCGCTCCAAAGATGCGGCTTGCAGGAGATTTTTTTCTCTCCTGCCAGCGCATCGCCTCAGTGTGAAAGCCCTCAGGCTTTCACATTGAGAATGCTGAGGCAGTAGTATTTCAGGCGTTATTTATGCGCTATTTTTAGCGCTAAAACGTCTGAAATACACCTCAGTGTGAAAGGGGCCTTAAAGTGGTTGTAAACGGAAAAAAAAAACAACCAAAAAACAAACCCTGTAAGACAAAGGCATAATGAGCTAGTACGCATCACATACTAGCTCATTATGAAATACTTACCTTCGAACGAAGCTGTTGCAGCGGTCCCCGTACACTGCTGTGACTGGCGACATGTCTCCTAGAGTTATTTCTGGGTTTGTGGGCTGTGATTGGCGTGGGAGCCGCCAACACGGCACCGGCCCTAAGGAAATGGCACAAACTGGCCATTTTGTCAGTGCGCATGCGCATGCGCCGATGACGTTGGTGCAAGCGTATATGGTAAATATCTTCTAAACCATGCAGGTTTAAGAAACATTTACATTTACAGTACCTACAGGTAAGCCTTATTATAGGCTTACCTGTAGGTACAAGTGGTGTAACTAGGTTTACAACCACTTTAAGTAAATTTTCTGTGATGTATAAATGCTTTCTAAATGTTGTTCTCTTTGTAAAACTTTATTTAAATGCTTTGTATGATGTAGTCTAATATAACTTTCGATTTTTGGGTGAAGTCAAGAAGCCTGCCCATGTAGGTATAAGTGAATAAGCCCGGGTTCCATTTACTAAAGTTTTGCTAATCGTCCTAGAAGTTAAAACTTTCCAAACTTTGAGGTCTGTGAAGGGCAAATCTGGTAATTAAATTCTGGCCATTTGTGAGGCTAATAAGTATTTGTAAGGCTTTTGTCAAACGAAGGCATGGTAAAGCTGGATACACACTATACAATTTTCTGTAGATTTTTCCTTTAGATTTACCAAAACCTTATAATATGAGGTCAAACCTTAATGCCGCGTACACACGACCGCTTTTCTCAACGAGAAAAACTGCATTTTTTTTTTCGCCGACAAAAACGATCGTCTGTGGGCTTTATGTCGTTTTTCTCGTTGAGAAAAACGGCATAAAAAACGACGAGAAAAATTAGAACATGTTCTAAATTTTCTCATCGTTTTTTCCAGCATTTTTTTCCGCGGCAGTTTTCCCATAGGGAGACACTGCCGCGGAGCCCACAGACGGTCGTTTTTCTCGTCAAGAGAAAAAATGACGGGAAAAACGACCGTGTGTAGGGAACCAAGCGGTTCCCTCGTTTTTCCTGTCATTATTCACGGCGGTTTTTTAACCGCCGTGAATAATGATCGTGTGTACGCGGCATAAGAGTTTCAATTTGTATGCAATCAGGCAGGCCCTTGCACTACATGGTTTTGGTAAATCTAAAGGTAATCAGACCACAATAGTTGTATACAGGGCCGGCGCTACCACTAGGCGGACTAGGCCACCGCCTAGGGCGCACTGCCGCCTAGGGCGCAGCCAGGACCGCTGGTTTCTCTAGTTTCCGCCGGGAGCTTGTCAGTGCCTCGTTCCCCATAGTCCAGCGCATGCGGAGGGCGCGCACGGTGAGAGCACACTACCACAGCCGTCTGGCCGCCTCAGCTCCACTCACACACAGCGGCATCTTCGTGGGGCGCTCCGCTCCGCCCCCCAGTCTGCCTGTCACTGTTGAAAGGAAGGAGCGAGGGAAGTGTGAGAATCCCTTTCCAATAACGGGGGAAGCTGTCCCGCCCCGGGGCGGGAACACTTGACAGGTGAGGTGACCACACGCACGCCATCCTCCTGCCTCTGCTCGGCACTCACTTGAGCTCTGGGACAGCACAATACTAAGGTAGCCATTGGCCACGCCCACCACACGGAATGTCCACCCCTGCTATCGATTGGCCGTGGCACAACAAGCACATGACTCCATGATTGGCTGCTCCGAGGGGCTGTTTATTGCTGACATAGGATTCCATGCAACGTGCCTGCCTCAGCTCTCTCCTTCTTGCTTTTAAGGGCAGCCCTGAGAAGCTGACACTAACGACCAACACAGTGAGTGGAGATCTGTCACCTATCACACTGGCCCCCCACCACCTATCACACTGACCCACCACCACCACCTATCACACTGACCCCCCACCACCACCACCTATCACACTGACCCCCCACCACCACCACCTATCACACTGACCCCCCACCACCACCACCTATCACACTGACCCCCCACCACCACCACCTATCACACTGACCCCCCACCACCACCACCTATCACACTGGCCCCCTACCACCACCTATCACACTGACCCCCCACCACCACCACCTATCACACTGACCCCCCACCACCACCACCTATCACACTGGCCCCCCACCACCACCACCTATCACACTGACCCCCCACCACCACCACCTATCACACTGACCCCCCACCACCACCACCTATCACACTGACCCCCCACCACCACCACCTATCACACTGGCCCCCCACCACCTATCACACTGACCCCCCACCACCACCACCTATCACACTGACCCCCCACCACCACCACCTATCACACTGACCCCCCATCACCACCACCTATCACACTGACCCCCTACCACCACCTATCACACTGACCCCCCACCACCACCACCTATCACACTGGCCCCCTACCACCACCTATCACACTGACCCCCCATCACCACCACCTATCACACTGACCCCCCACCACCTATCACACTGACCCCCCACCACCTATCACACTGGCCCCCTACCACCACCTATCACACTGGCCCCCTACCACCACCACCTATCACACTGACCCCCCACCACCACCACCTATCACACTGGCCCCCCACCACCTATCACACTGGCCCCCATCACCACCACCTATCACACTGACCCCCCATCACCACCACCTATCACACTGACCCCCCACCACCTATCACACTGACCCCCCACCACCTATCACACTGGCCCCCTACCACCACCTATCACACTGACCCCCCACCACCTATCACACTGACCCCCCACCACCACCACCTATCACACTGACCCCCCACCACCACCACCTATCACACTGGCCCCCCACCACCTATCACACTGGCCCCCTACCACCACCTATCACACTGACCCCGCATCACCACCACCTATCACACTGACCCCCCACCACCACCACCTATCACACTGGCCCCCCACCACCTATCACACTGACCCCCCACCACCACCACCTATCACACTGGCCCCCCACCACCTATCACACTGGCCCCCTAGCACCACCTATCACACTGACCCCCCACCACCACCACCTATCACACTGACCCCTCACCACCTATCACACTGGCCCCCTACCACCACCTATCACACTGACCCCCCACCACCACCACCTATCACACTGGCCCCCCACCACCTATCACACTGGCCCCCCACCACCTATCACACTGGCCCCCTACCACCACCTATCACACTGACCCCCCACCACCACCACCTATCACACTGATCCCCCACCACCTATCACACTGATCCCCCACCACCTATCACACTGGCCCCCTACCACCACCTATCACACTGACCCCCCACCACCACCACCTATCACACTGTCCCCCTACCACCACCTATCACACTGTCCCCCTACCACCACCTATCACACTGACCCCCCACCACCACCACCTATCACACTGGCCCCCCACCACCTATCACACTGGCCCCCTACCACCACCTATCACACTGACCCCGCATCACCACCACCTATCACACTGACCCCCCACCACCACCACCTATCACACTGGCCCCCCACCACCTATCACACTGACCCCCCACCACCACCACCTATCACACTGGCCCCCCACCACCTATCACACTGGCCCCCTAGCACCACCTATCACACTGACCCCCCACCACCACCACCTATCACACTGACCCCTCACCACCTATCACACTGGCCCCCTACCACCACCTATCACACTGGCCCCCCACCACCTATCACACTGGCCCCCATCACCACCACCTATCACACTGACCCCCCATCACCACCACCTATCACACTGACCCCCCACCACCTATCACACTGACCCCCCACCACCTATCACACTGGCCCCCTACCACCACCTATCACACTGACCCCCCACCACCTATCACACTGACCCCCCACCACCACCACCTATCACACTGACCCCCCACCACCACCACCTATCACACTGGCCCCCCACCACCTATCACACTGGCCCCCTACCACCACCTATCACACTGACCCCGCATCACCACCACCTATCACACTGACCCCCCACCACCACCACCTATCACACTGGCCCCCCACCACCTATCACACTGACCCCCCACCACCACCACCTATCACACTGGCCCCCCACCACCTATCACACTGGCCCCCTAGCACCACCTATCACACTGACCCCCCACCACCACCACCTATCACACTGACCCCTCACCACCTATCACACTGGCCCCCTACCACCACCTATCACACTGACCCCCCACCACCACCACCTATCACACTGACCCCCCCACCACCACCTATCACACTGGCCCCCCACCACCTATCACACTGGCCCCCCACCACCTATCACACTGGCCCCCTACCACCACCTATCACACTGACCCCCCACCACCACCACCTATCACACTGATCCCCCACCACCTATCACACTGATCCCCCACCACCTATCACACTGGCCCCCTACCACCACCTATCACACTGACCCCCCACCACCACCACCTATCACACTGTCCCCCTACCACCACCTATCACACTGTCCCCCTACCACCACCTATCACACTGACCCCCCACCACCACCACCTATCACACTGGCCCCCCACCACCTATCACACTGGCCCCCTACCACCACCTATCACACTGACCCCCCACCACCACCACCTATCACACTGACCCCCCCACCACCACCACCTATCACACTGACCCCCCCACCACCACCACCTATCACACTGACCCCCCACCACCACCACCTATCACACTGACCCCCCACCACCACCACCTATCACACTGGCCCCCCACTACCTATCACACTGGCCCCCCACTACCTATCACACTGGCCCCCCACCACCTATCACACTGGCTCCCCCCACCACCACCACCTATCACACTGACCCCCCACCCCCACCACCTATCACACTGGCCCCCCACCACCACCACCACCTATCACACTGACCCCCCACCACCACCACCTATCACACTGGCCCCCACCACCTATCACACTGGCCCCCCACCACCACCACCACCACCTATCACACTGACCCTCCACCACCACCACCTATCACACTGGCCCCCTACCACCACCTATCACACTGACCCACCACCACCACCACCTATCACACTGACCCCCCACCACCTATCACACTGGACATCTACCACCACCTATCACACTGACCCCCCACCACCACCACCTATCACACTGGCCCCCCACCACCTATCACACTGGCCCCCTACCACCACCTATCACACTGACCCCCCACCACCACCACCTATCACACTGACGCCCCCAACACCACCACCTATCACACTGACCCCCCAACACCACCACCTATCACACTGACCCCCCACCACCACCACCTATCACACTGGCCCCCTACCACCACCTATCACACTGACCCCCCACCACCACCACCTATCACACTGGCCCCCTACCACCACCTATCACACTGACCCCCCACCACCTATCACACTGACCCCCCACCACCACCACCTATCACACTGACCCCCCACCACCACCACCTATCACACTGGCCCCCCACCACCACCACCTATCACAGTGGCCCCCCACCACCACCACCACCTATCACACTGGCCCCCCACCACCTATCACACTGACCCCCCACCACCACCACCTATCACACTGGCCCCCCACCACCTATCACACTGGCCCCCTACCACCACCACCTATCACACTGGCCCCCTACCACCACCACCTATCACACTGGCCCCCCACCACCACCACCTATCACACTGGCCCCCCACCACCTATCACACTGACCCCCCACCACCACCACCTATCACACTGGCCCCCCACCACCTATCACACTGGCCCCCTACCACCACCACCTATCACACTGGCCCCCTACCACCACCACCTATCACTCTGGCCCCCCACCACCACCACCACCTATCACTCTGACCTCCCACCACCACCACCTATCACACTGGCCCCCCACCACCTATCACACTGGTCCCCTACCACCACCTATCACACTGACCCCCCATCACCACCACCTATCACACTGACCCCCCACCACCTATCACACTGGCCCCCTACCACCACCTATCACACTGACCCCCCACCACCACCACCTATCACACTGGCCCCCCACCACCTATCACACTGGCCCCCTACCACCACCTATCACACTGACCCCCCATCACCACCACCTATCACACTGACCCCCCACCACCTATCACACTGACCCCCCACCACCTATCACACTGACCCCCCACCACCTATCACACTGACCCCCCACCACCTATCACACTGACCCCCCACCACCACCACCTATCACACTGACCCCCCACCACCACCACCTATCACACTGACCCCCCACCACCACCACCTATCACACTGACCCCCCACCACCACCACCTATCACACTGGCCCCCCACCACCTATCACACTGGCCCCCTACCACCACCTATCACACTGACCCCCCATCACCACCACCTATCACACTGACCCCCCACCACCTATCACACTGGCCCCCTACCACCACCACCTATCACACTGACCCCCCACCACCACCACCTATCACACTGACGCCCCCACCACCACCACCTATCACACTGACGCCCCCACCACCACCACCTATCACACTGACGCCCCCACCACCACCACCTATCACACTGACCCCCCAACACCACCACCTATCACACTGACCCCCCACCCCCACCACCTATCACACTGGCCCCCCACCACCTATCACACTGGCCCCCCACCACCTATCACACTGACCCCCCACCCCCACCACCTATCACACTGGCCCCCCACCACCTATCACACTGGCCCCCCACCACCACCACCACCTATCACACTGGCCCCCCACCACCTATCACACTGGCCCCCCACCACCACCACCTATCACACTGACCCTCCACCACCACCACCACCTATCACACTGACCCCCCACCACCACCACCTATCACACTGGCCCCCCACCACCTATCACACTGGCCCCCCACCACCACCTATCACACTGACCCCCCCACCACCACCACCTATCACACTGGCCCCCCACCACCTATCACACTGGCCCCCCACCACCACCACCACCTATCACACTGACCCCCCACTACCACCACCTATCACACTGACCCCCCACTACCACCACCTATCACACTGGCCCCCCTACCACCACCACCTATCACACTGGCCCCCCACCACCACCACCTATCACACTGGCCCCCCACCACCACCACCTATCACACTGACCCCCCACCACCACCTATCACTCTGGCCCCCCACCACCACCACCACCTATCACTCTGACCTCCCACCACCACCACCTATCACACTGGCCCCCCACCACCTATCACACTGGTCCCCTACCACCACCTATCACACTGACCCCCCACCACCACCACCTATCACACTGGCCCCCCACCACCTATCACACTGGCCCCCCCACCACCACCACCTATCACACTGACCCCCCACCCCCACCACCTATCACACTGGCCCCCCACCACCTATCACACTGGCCCCCCACCACCACCACCACCTATCACACTGACCCCCCACCACCTATCACACTGGCCCCCCACCACCTATCACACTGGCCCCCCACCACCACCACCACCACCTATCACACTGACCCACCACCACCTATCACACTGACCCTCCACCACCACCACCACCACCTATCACACTGGCCCCCCACCACCACCTATCACACTGACCCACCACCACCACCACCTATCACACTGACCCCCCACCACCACCACCTATCACACTGGCCCCCACCACCTATCACACTGGCCCCCACCACCTATCACACTGGCCCCCACCACCTATCACACTGGCCCCCTACCACCACCTATCACACTGGCCCCCTACCACCACCTATCACACTGACCCCCCACCACCACCACCTATCACACTGGCCCCCCACCACCTATCACACTGGCCCCCTACCACCACCTATCACACTGACCCCCCACCACCACCACCTATCACACTGGCCCCCCACCACCTATCACACTGGCCCCCTACCACCACCTATCACACTGACCCCCCACCACCACCACCTATCACACTGACCCCCCACCACCACCACCTATCACACTGACCCCCACCACCTATCACACTGGCCCCCCACCACCTATCACACTGGCCCCCCACCACCTATCACACTACCCCCCCCACCACCACCACCTATCACACTGACCCCCCACCACCTATCACACTGGCCCCCCACCACCTATCACACTGGCCCCCCACCACCACAACCACCACCACCTATCACACTGACCCCCCACCACCACCACCTATCACACTGGCCCCCCACCACCACCACCTATCACACTGGCCCCCCACCACCACCACCTATCACACTGGCCCCCCACCACCTATCACACTGGCCCCCCACCACCACCACCTATCACACTGGCCCCCCACCACCTATCACACTGGCCCCCCACCACCTATCACACTGGCCCCCTACCACCACCACCTATCACACTGGCCCCCTACCACCACCACCTATCACACTGGCCCCCCACCACCACCACCTATCACACTGGCCCCCCACCACCTATCACACTGACCCCCCACCACCACCACCTATCACACTGGCCCCCCACCACCTATCACACTGGCCCCCTACCACCACCTATCACACTGACCCCCCATCACCACCACCTATCACACTGACCCCCCACCACCTATCACACTGGCCCCCTACCACCACCTATCACACTGACCCCCCACCACCACCACCTATCACACTGGCCCCCCACCACCTATCACACTGGCCCCCTACCACCACCTATTACACTGACCCCCCATCACCACCACCTATCACACTGACCCCCCACCACCTATCACACTGACCCCCCACCACCTATCACACTGACCCCCCACCACCTATCACACTGACCCCCCACCACCTATCACACTGACCCCCCACCACCTATCACACTGACCCCCCACCACCACCACCTATCACACTGACCCCCCACCACCACCACCTATCACACTGGCCCCCCACCACCTATCACACTGGCCCCCTACCACCACCTATCACACTGACCCCCCATCACCACCACCTATCACACTGACCCCCCACCACCTATCACACTGACCCCCCACCACCTATCACACTGGCCCCCTACCACCACCTATCACACTGACCCCCCACCACCACCACCTATCACACTGACGCCCCCACCACCACCACTTATCACACTGACGCCCCCACCACCACCACTTATCACACTGACGCCCCCACCACCACCACCTATCACACTGACCCCCCAACACAACCACCTATCACACTGACCCCCCACCACCACCACCTATCACACTGGCCCCCCACCACCTATCACACTGGCCCCCCACCACCTATCACACTGGCCCCCCACCACCTATCACACTGGCCCCCCACCACCTATCACACTGGCCCCCCACCCCCACCACCTATCACACTGGCCCCCCACCACCACCACCTATCACACTGACCCTCCACCACCACCACCACCTATCACACTGACCCCCCACCACCACCACCACCACCTATCACACTGACCCCCCACCACCACCACCTATCACACTGGCCCCCCACCACCTATCACACTGGCCCTCCACCACCAATCACACTGGCCCCCCACCACCACCACCACCTATCACACTGACCCCCCACTACCACCACCTATCACACTGACCCCCCACTACCACCACCTATCACACTGGCCCCCCTACCACCACCACCTATCACACTGGCCCCCCTACCACCACCACCTATCACACTGGCCCCCCTACCACCACCACCTATCACACTGGCCCCCCACCACCACCACCTATCACACTGGCCCCCCACCACCACCACCTATCACACTGGCCCCCCACCACCACCACCTATCACACTGACCCCCCACCACCACCTATCACTCTGGCCCCCCACCACCACCACCACCTATCACTCTGACCTCCCACCACCACCACCTATCACACTGGCCCCCCACCACCTATCACACTGGTCCCCTACCACCACCTATCACACTGACCCCCCACCACCACCACCTATCACACTGGCCCCCCACCACCTATCACACTGGCCCCCCCACCCCCACCACCTATCACACTGGCCCCCCACCACCTATCACACTGGCCCCCCACCACCTATCACACTGGCCCCCCACCACCTATCACACTGGCCCCCCACCACCACCTATCACACTGACCCCCCACCACCTATCACACTGGCCCCCCACCACCACCACCACCACCTATCACACTGACCCACCACCACCTATCACACTGACCCTCCACCACCACCACCACCACCTATCACACTGGCCCCCCACCACCACCTATCACACTGACCCACCACCACCACCACCTATCACACTGGCCCCCTACCACCACCTATCACACTGACCCCCCACCACCTATCACACTACCCCCCCCACCACCACCACCTATCACACTGACCCCCCACCACCTATCACACTGGCCCCCACCACCTATCACACTGGCCCCCTACCACCACCTATCACACTGACCCCCCACCACCACCACCTATCACACTGGCCCCCCACCACCTATCACACTGGCCCCCTACCACCACCTATCACACTGACCCCCCACCACCACCACCTATCACACTGGCCCCCCACCACCTATCACACTGGCCCCCTACCACCACCTATCACACTGACCCCCCACCACCACCACCTATCACACTGACCCCCCACCACCACCACCTATCACACTGACACCCACCACCTATCACACTGGCCCCCCACCACCTATCACACTGGCCCCCCACCACCTATCACACTACCCCCCCCACCACCACCACCTATCACACTGACCCCCCACCACCTATCACACTGGCCCCCCACCACCTATCACACTGGCCCCCCACCACCACAACCACCACCACCTATCACACTGACCCCCCACCACCACCACCTATCACACTGGCCCCCCACCACCACCACCACCACCTATCACACTGACCCTCCACCACCACCACCTATCACACTGGCCCCCCACTACCTATCACACTGGCCCCCCACCACCACCACCACCTATCACACTGACCCCCCACCACCACCACCTATCACACTGGCCCCCCACCACCTATCACACTGGCCCCCCACCACCACCACCACCTATCACACTGACCCCCCACCACCACCACCTATCACACTGGCCCCCCACCACCTATCACACTGGCCCCCCACCACCACCACCTATCACACTGGCCCCCCACCACCACCACCTATCACACTGACCCCCCACCACCACCACCTATCACACTGACCCTCCACCACCACCACCTATCACACTGGCCCCCCACTACCTATCACACTGGCCCCCCATCACCACCACCACCTATCACTCTGACCCCCCACCACCACCACCTATCACACTGGCCCCCTACCACCACCTATCACACTGGCCCCCTACCACCACCTATCACACTGACCCCCCACCACCACCACCTATCACACTGACCCCCCACCACCACCACCTATTACACTGGCCCCCCACCACCACCACCACCTATCACACTGGCCCCCCACCACCACCACCTATCACACTGGCCCCCCACCACCACCACCTATCACACCGACCCCCCACCACCACCTATCACTCTGGCCCCCCACCACCACCACCACCTATCACTCTGACCCCCCACCACCACCACCTATCACACTGGCCCCCCACCACCTATCACACTGGTCCCCTACCACCACCTATCACACTGACCCCCCACCACCACCACCTATCACACTGGCCCCCCACCACCTATCACACTGGCCCCTACCACCACCTATCACACTGACCCCCCACCACCACCACCTATCACACTGACCTCCCACCACCACCACCTATCACACTGGCCCCCCACCACCTATCACACTGGCCCCCCACCACCTATCACACTGGCCCCCCACCACCACCACCTATCACACTACCCCCCCCCACCACCACCACCTATCACACTGACCCCCCACCACCACCACCTATCACACTGACCCCCCACCACCACCACCTATCACACTGGCCCCCCACCACCACCACCTATCACACTGGCCCCCCACCACCACCACCTATCACACTGGCCCCCCACAACCACCTATCACTCTGGCCCCCCACCACCACCACCACCTATCACTCTGACCTCCCACCACCACCACCTATCACACTGGCCCCCCACCACCTATCACACTGGCCCCCCACCACCTATCACACTGGTCCCCTACCACCACCTATCACACTGGCCCCCCACCACCTATCACACTGGCCCCCCACCACCTATCACACTGGCCCCCCACCACCTATCACACTGCCCCCCCCCACCACCACCACCTATCACACTGACCCCCCACCCCCCACCACCTATCACACTGGCCCCCCACCACCTATCACACTGGCCCCCCACCACCACCACCACCTATCACACTGACCCCCCACCACCACCACCTATCACACTGGCCCCCCACCACCTATCACACTGGCCCCCCACCACCACCACCTATCACACTGACCCTCCACCACCACCACCTATCACACTGGCCCCCCACCACCACCACCACCTATCACACTGACCCCCCACCACCACCACCACCTATCACACTGACCCCCCACCACCACCACCTATCACACTGGCCCCCCACCACCACCACCACCTATCACACTGACCCCCCACCACCACCACCTATCACACTGGCCCCCCACCACCACCACCACCTATCACACTGACCCCCCACCACCACCACCACCTATCACACTGACCCCCCACCACCACCACCACCTATCACACTGACCCCCCCACCACCACCACCACCTATCACACTGACCCCCCACCACCACCACCTATCACACTGGCCCCCCACCACCTATCACACTGGCCCCCCACCACCACCACCACCTATCACACTGACCCCCCCACCACCACCACCTATCACACTGGCCCCCCACCACCTATCACACTGGCCCCCCACCACCACCTATCACACTGGCCCCCCTACCACCACCACCTATCACACTGGCCCCCCACCACCACCACCTATCACACTGGCCCCCCACCACCACCACCTATCACACTGGCCCCCCACCACCACCACCTATCACACTGGCCCCCCACCACCACCACCTATCACACTGGCCCCCCACCACCACCACCTATCACACTGGCCCCCCACAACCACCTATCACTCTGGCCCCCCACCACCACCACCACCTATCACTCTGACCTCCCACCACCACCACCTATCACACTGGCCCCCCACCACCTATCACACTGGTCCCCTACCACCACCTATCACACTGACCCCCCACCACCACCACCTATCACACTGGCCCCCCACCACCTATCACACTGGCCCCCCACCACCTATCACACTGGCCCCCCCACCACCACCACCTATCACACTGGCCCCCCACCACCACCACCACCTATCACACTGACCCCCCACCACCAGCACCTATCACACTGGCCCCCCACCACCTATCACACTGGCCCCCCACCACCACCACCACCACCTATCACACTGACCCACCACCACCTATCACACTGACCCTCCACCACCTATCACACTGACCCACCACCTATCACACTGGCCCCCTACCACCACCTATCACACTGACCCACCACCACCACCACCTATCACACTGGCCCCCTACCACCACCTATCACACTGACCCCCCACCACCACCACCTATCACACTGGCCCCCCACCACCTATCACACTGGCCCCCTACCACCACCTATCACACTGACCCCCCACCACCACCACCTATCACACTGGCCCCCCACAACCACCTATCACTCTGGCCCCCCACCACCACCACCACCTATCACTCTGACCTCCCACCACCACCACCTATCACACTGGCCCCCCACCACCTATCACACTGGTCCCCTACCACCACCTATCACACTGGCCCCCCACCACCTATCACACTGGCCCCCCACCACCTATCACACTGCCCCCCCCACCACCACCACCTATCACACTGACCCCCCACCCCCACCACCTATCACACTGGCCCCCCACCACCTATCACACTGGCCCCCCACCACCACCACCACCTATCACACTGACCCCCCACCACCACCACCTATCACACTGGCCCCCCACCACCTATCACACTGGCCCCCCACCACCACCACCTATCACACTGGCCCCCCACCACCACCACCTATCACACTGACCCTCCACCACCACCACCTATCACACTGGCCCCCCACCACCACCACCACCTATCACACTGACCCCCCACCACCACCACCACCTATCACACTGACCCCCCACCACCACCACCTATCACACTGGCCCCCCACCACCTATCACACTGGCCCCCCACCACCACCACCACCTATCACACTGACCCCCCCACCACCACCACCTATCACACTGGCCCCCCACCACCTATCACACTGGCCCCCCACCACCACCTATCACACTGACCCCCCACTACCACCACCTATCACACTGGCCCCCCCACCACCACCACCTATCACACTGGCCCCCCACCACCACCACCTATCACACTGGCCCCCCACCACCACCACCTATCACACTGGCCCCCCACCACCACCACCTATCACACTGGCCCCCCACCACCACCACCTATCACACTGGCCCCCCACCACCACCACCACCTATCACTCTGACCTCCCACCACCACCACCTATCACACTGGCCCCCCACCACCTATCACACTGGTCCCCTACCACCACCTATCACACTGACCCCCCACCACCACCACCTATCACACTGGCCCCCCACCACCTATCACACTGGCCCCCCACCACCTATCACACTGGCCCCCCCACCACCACCACCTATCACACTGGCCCCCCACCACCACCACCACCTATCACACTGACCCCCCACCACCACCACCTATCACACTGGCCCCCCACCACCTATCACACTGGCCCCCCACCACCACCACCACCACCACCTATCACACTGACCCACCACCACCTATCACACTGACCCTCCACCACCTATCACACTGACCCACCACCTATCACACTGGCCCCCTACCACCACCTATCACACTGACCCACCACCACCACCACCTATCACACTGGCCCCCTACCACCACCTATCACACTGACCCCCCACCACCACCACCTATCACACTGGCCCCCCACCACCTATCACACTGGCCCCCTACCACCACCTATCACACTGACCCCCCACCACCACCACCTATCACACTGGCCCCCTACCACCACCTATCACACTGACCCCCCACCACCACCACCTATCACACTGGCCCCCCACCACCTATCACACTGGCCCCCCACCACCTATCACACTGACCCCCCACCACCACCACCTATCACACTGACCCCCCACCACCACCACCTATCACACTGGCCCCCCACCACCTATCACACTGGCCCCCCCACCACCACCACCTATCACACTGACCCCCCACCCCCACCACCTATCACACTGGCCCCCCACCACCTATCACACTGGCCCCCCACCACCACCACCACCTATCACACTGACCCCCCACCACCTATCACACTGGCCCCCCACCACCTATCACACTGGCCCCCCACCACCACCACCACCACCTATCACACTGACCCACCACCACCTATCACACTGACCCTCCACCACCACCACCACCACCTATCACACTGGCCCCCCACCACCACCTATCACACTGACCCACCACCACCACCACCTATCACACTGACCCCCCACCACCACCACCTATCACACTGGCCCCCACCACCTATCACACTGGCCCCCACCACCTATCACACTGGCCCCCTACCACCACCTATCACACTGACCCCCCACCACCACCACCTATCACACTGGCCCCCCACCACCTATCACACTGGCCCCCTACCACCACCTATCACACTGACCCCCCACCACCACCACCTATCACACTGGCCCCCCACCACCTATCACACTGGCCCCCTACCACCACCTATCACACTGACCCCCCACCACCACCACCTATCACAGTGACCCCCCACCACCACCACCTATCACACTGACCCCCCACCACCACCACCTATCACACTGACCCCCACCACCTATCACACTGGCCCCCCACCACCTATCACACTGGCCCCCCACCACCTATCACACTACCCCCCCCCACCACCACCACCTATCACACTGACCCCCCACCACCTATCACACTGGCCCCCCACCACCTATCACACTGGCCCCCCACCACCACAACCACCACCACCTATCACACTGACCCCCCACCACCACCACCTATCACACTGGCCCCCCACCACCACCACCTATCACACTGGCCCCCCACCACCACCACCTATCACACTGGCCCCCCACCACCTATCACACTGACCCCCCACCACCACCACCTATCACACTGGCCCCCCACCACCTATCACACTGGCCCCCCACCACCTATCACACTGGCCCCCTACCACCACCACCTATCACACTGGCCCCCTACCACCACCACCTATCACACTGGCCCCCCACCACCACCACCTATCACACTGGCCCCCCACCACCTATCACACTGACCCCCCACCACCACCACCTATCACACTGGCCCCCCACCACCTATCACACTGGCCCCCTACCACCACCTATCACACTGACCCCCCATCACCACCACCTATCACACTGACCCCCCACCACCTATCACACTGGCCCCCTACCACCACCTATCACACTGACCCCCCACCACCACCACCTATCACACTGGCCCCCTACCACCACCTATCACACTGGCCCCCTACCACCACCTATTACACTGACCCCCCATCACCACCACCTATCACACTGACCCCCCACCACCTATCACACTGACCCCCCACCACCTATCACACTGACCCCCCACCACCTATCACACTGACCCCCCACCACCTATCACACTGACCCCCCACCACCTATCACACTGACCCCCCACCACCTATCACACTGACCCCCCACCACCACCACCTATCACACTGACCCCCCACCACCACCACCTATCACACTGGCCCCCCACCACCTATCACACTGGCCCCCTACCACCACCTATCACACTGACCCCCCATCACCACCACCTATCACACTGACCCCCCACCACCTATCACACTGACCCCCCACCACCTATCACACTGGCCCCCTACCACCACCTATCACACTGACGCCCCCACCACCACCACCTATCACACTGACGCCCCCACCACCACCACTTATCACACTGACGCCCCCACCACCACCACCTATCACACTGACCCCCCAACACCACCACCTATCACACTGACCCCCCACCACCACCACCTATCACACTGGCCCCCCACCACCTATCACACTGGCCCCCCACCACCTATCACACTGGCCCCCCACCACCTATCACACTGGCCCCCCACCACCTATCACACTGACCCCCCACCCCCCACCACCTATCACACTGGCCCCCCACCACCTATCACACTGGCCCCCCACCACCACCACCACCTATCACACTGACCCACCACCTATCACACTGGCCCCCCACCACCTATCACACTGGCCCCCCACCACCACCACCTATCACACTGGCCCCCCACCACCACCACCTATCACACTGACCCTCCACCACCACCACCTATCACACTGGCCCCCCACCACCACCACCACCACCTATCACACTGACCCCCCACCACCACCACCTATCACACTGGCCCCCCACCACCTATCACACTGGCCCTCCACCACCAATCACACTGGCCCCCCACCACCACCACCACCTATCACACTGACCCCCCACTACCACCACCTATCACACTGACCCCCCACTACCACCACCTATCACACTGGCCCCCCTACCACCACCACCTATCACACTGGCCCCCCTACCACCACCACCTATCACACTGGCCCCCCACCACCACCACCTATCACACTGGCCCCCCACCACCTATCACACTGGCCCCCCACCACCACCACCACCTATCACACTGGCCCCCTACCACCACCACCTATCACACTGGCCCCCCACCACCACCACCTATCACACTGGCCCCCCACCACCTATCACACTGACCCCCCACCACCACCACCTATCACACTGGCCCCCCACCACCTATCACACTGGCCCCCTACCACCACCTATCACACTGACCCCCCATCACCACCACCTATCACACTGACCCCCCACCACCTATCACACTGGCCCCCTACCACCACCTATCACACTGACCCCCCACCACCACCACCTATCACACTGGCCCCCTACCACCACCTATCACACTGGCCCCCTACCACCACCTATTACACTGACCCCCCATCACCACCACCTATCACACTGACCCCCCACCACCTATCACACTGACCCCCCACCACCTATCACACTGACCCCCCACCACCTATCACACTGACCCCCCACCACCTATCACACTGACCCCCCACCACCTATCACACTGACCCCCCACCACCTATCACACTGACCCCCCACCACCACCACCTATCACACTGACCCCCCACCACCACCACCTATCACACTGGCCCCCCACCACCTATCACACTGGCCCCCTACCACCACCTATCACACTGACCCCCCATCACCACCACCTATCACACTGACCCCCCACCACCTATCACACTGACCCCCCACCACCTATCACACTGGCCCCCTACCACCACCTATCACACTGACGCCCCCACCACCACCACCTATCACACTGACGCCCCCACCACCACCACTTATCACACTGACGCCCCCACCACCACCACCTATCACACTGACCCCCCAACACCACCACCTATCACACTGACCCCCCACCACCACCACCTATCACACTGGCCCCCCACCACCTATCACACTGGCCCCCCACCACCTATCACACTGGCCCCCCACCACCTATCACACTGGCCCCCCACCACCTATCACACTGACCCCCCACCCCCACCACCTATCACACTGGCCCCCCACCACCTATCACACTGGCCCCCCACCACCACCACCACCTATCACACTGACCCACCACCTATCACACTGGCCCCCCACCACCTATCACACTGGCCCCCCACCACCACCACCTATCACACTGGCCCCCCACCACCACCACCTATCACACTGACCCTCCACCACCACCACCTATCACACTGGCCCCCCACCACCACCACCACCACCTATCACACTGACCCCCCACCACCACCACCTATCACACTGGCCCCCCACCACCTATCACACTGGCCCTCCACCACCAATCACACTGGCCCCCCACCACCACCACCACCTATCACACTGACCCCCCACTACCACCACCTATCACACTGACCCCCCACTACCACCACCTATCACACTGGCCCCCCTACCACCACCACCTATCACACTGGCCCCCCTACCACCACCACCTATCACACTGGCCCCCCACCACCACCACCTATCACACTGGCCCCCCACCACCACCACCTATCACACTGACCCCCCACCACCACCTATCACTCTGGCCCCCCACCACCACCACCACCTATCACTCTGACCTCCCACCACCACCACCTATCACACTGGCCCCCCACCACCTATCACACTGGTCCCCTACCACCACCTATCACACTGACCCCCCACCACCACCACCTATCACACTGGCCCCCCACCACCTATCACACTGGCCCCCCCACCCCCACCACCTATCACACTGGCCCCCCACCACCTATCACACTGGCCCCCCACCACCACCTATCACACTGACCCCCCACCACCTATCACACTGGCCCCCCACCACCTATCACACTGGCCCCCCACCACCACCACCACCACCTATCACACTGACCCACCACCACCTATCACACTGACCACCACCACCACCACCACCTATCACACTGGCCCCCCACCACCACCTATCACACTGACCCACCACCACCACCACCTATCACACTGACCCCCCACCACCACCACCTATCACACTGGCCCCCTACCACCACCTATCACACTGACCCCCCACCACCACCACCTATCACACTGGCCCCCACCACCTATCACACTGGCCCCCTACCACCACCTATCACACTGACCCCCCACCACCACCACCTATCACACTGGCCCCCCACCACCTATCACACTGGCCCCCTACCACCACCTATCACACTGACCCCCCACCACCACCACCTATCACACTGGCCCCCCACCACCTATCACACTGGCCCCCTACCACCACCTATCACACTGACCCCCCACCACCACCACCTATCACACTGACCCCCCACCACCACCACCTATCACACTGACACCCACCACCTATCACACTGGCCCCCCACCACCTATCACACTGGCCCCCCACCACCTATCACACTACCCCCCCCACCACCACCACCTATCACACTGACCCCCCACCACCTATCACACTGGCCCCCCACCACCTATCACACTGGCCCCCCACCACCACAACCACCACCACCTATCACACTGACCCCCCACCACCACCACCTATCACACTGGCCCCCCACCACCACCACCACCACCTATCACACTGACCCTCCACCACCACCACCTATCACACTGGCCCCCCACTACCTATCACACTGGCCCCTCACCACCACCACCACCTATCACACTGACCCCCCACCACCACCACCTATCACACTGGCCCCCCACCACCTATCACACTGGCCCCCCACCACCACCACCACCTATCACACTGACCCCCCACCACCACCACCTATCACACTGGCCCCCCACCACCTATCACACTGGCCCCCCACCACCACCACCTATCACACTGGCCCCCCACCACCACCACCTATCACACTGACCCCCCACCACCACCACCTATCACTCTGGCCCCCCATCACCACCACCACCTATCACTCTGACCCCCCACCACCACCACCTATCACACTGGCCCCCTACCACCACCTATCACACTGGCCCCCTACCACCACCTATCACACTGACCCCCCACCACCACCACCTATCACACTGACCCCCCACCACCACCACCTATTACACTGGCCCCCCACCACCACCACCACCTATCACACTGGCCCCCCACCACCACCACCTATCACACTGGCCCCCCACCACCACCACCTATCACACTGGCCCCCCACCACCACCACCTATCACACTGGCCCCCCACCACCACCACCTATCACACCGACCCCCCACCACCACCTATCACTCTGGCCCCCCACCACCACCACCACCTATCACTCTGACCCCCCACCACCACCACCTATCACACTGGCCCCCCACCACCTATCACACTGGTCCCCTACCACCACCTATCACACTGACCCCCCACCACCACCACCTATCACACTGGCCCCCCACCACCTATCACACTGACCCCCCACCACCACCACCTATCACACTGACCTCCCACCACCACCACCTATCACACTGGCCCCCCACCACCTATCACACTGGCCCCCCACCACCTATCACACTGGCCCCCCACCACCACCACCTATCACACTACCCCCCCCCACCACCACCACCTATCACACTGACCCCCCACCACCACCACCTATCACACTGACCCCCCACCACCACCACCTATCACACTGGCCCCCCACCACCACCACCACCTATCACTCTGACCTCCCACCACCACCACCTATCACACTGGCCCCCCACCACCTATCACACTGGTCCCCTACCACCACCTATCACACTGGCCCCCCACCACCTATCACACTGGCCCCCCACCACCTATCACACTGGCCCCCCACCACCTATCACACTGCCCCCCCCACCACCACCACCTATCACACTGACCCCCCACCCCCACCACCTATCACACTGGCCCCCCACCACCACCACCACCTATCACACTGACCCCCCACCACCACCACCTATCACACTGGCCCCCCACCACCTATCACACTGGCCCCCCACCACCACCACCTATCACACTGGCCCCCCACCACCACCACCTATCACACTGACCCTCCACCACCACCACCTATCACACTGGCCCCCCACCACCACCACCACCTATCACACTGACCCCCCACCACCACCTATCACACTGACCCCCCACCACCACCACCTATCACACTGGCCCCCCACCACCTATCACACTGGCCCCCCACCACCACCACCACCTATCACACTGACCCCCCCACCACCACCACCTATCACACTGGCCCCCCACCACCTATCACACTGGCCCCCCACCACCACCTATCACACTGACCCCCCACTACCACCACCTATCACACTGGCCCCCCTACCACCACCACCTATCACACTGGCCCCCCTACCACCACCACCTATCACACTGGCCCCCCACCACCACCACCTATCACACTGGCCCCCCACCACCACCACCTATCACACTGGCCCCCCACCACCACCACCTATCACACTGGCCCCCCACCACCACCACCTATCACACTGGCCCCCCACCACCACCACCTATCACACTGGCCCCCCACAACCACCTATCACTCTGACCCCCCACCACCACCACCTATCACACTGGCCCCCCACCACCTATCACACTGGCCCCCCACCACCACCACCACCACCTATCACACTGACCCACCACCACCTATCACACTGACCCACCACCACCTATCACACTGACCCTCCACCACCTATCACACTGACCCACCACCTATCACACTGGCCCCCTACCACCACCTATCACACTGACCCACCACCACCACCACCTATCACACTGGCCCCCTACCACCACCTATCACACTGACCCCCCACCACCACCACCTATCACACTGGCCCCCCACCACCTATCACACTGGCCCCCCACCACCACCACCTATCACACTGGCCCCCCACCACCTATCACACTGGCCCCCTACCACCACCTAT
Organism: Rana muscosa; assembly: GCA_029206835.1. Taxonomy (NCBI): domain Eukaryota; kingdom Metazoa; phylum Chordata; class Amphibia; order Anura; family Ranidae; genus Rana; species Rana muscosa. The sequence continues at coordinate 1,108,202,434 of CM055122.1, read as the reverse complement.
CACACTGACCCCCCACCACCACCACCTATCACACTGGCCCCCCACCACCTATCACACTGGCCCCCCACCACCTATCACACTGGCCCCCCACCACCTATCACACTGACCCCCCACCACCACCACCTATCACACTGACCCCCCACCCCCACCACCTATCACACTGACCCCCCACCCCCACCACCTATCACACTGACCCCCCACCCCCACCACCTATCACACTGACCCCCCACCCCCACCACCTATCACACTGGCCCCCCACCACCTATCACACTACCCCCCCCCACCACCACCACCTATCACACTGACCCCCCACCACCTATCACACTGGCCCCCCACCAACTATCACACTGGCCCCCCACCACCACAACCACCACCACCTATCACACTGACCCCCCACCACCACCACCTATCACACTGGCCCCCCACTACCTATCACACTGGCCCCCCACCACCACCACCACCTATCACACTGACCCCCCACCACCACCACCACCTATCACACTGACCCCCCACCACCACCACCTATCACACTGGCCCCCCACCACCTATCACACTGACCCCCCACCACCACCACCACCTATCACACTGACCCCCCACCACCACCACCTATCATACTGACCCCCCTACCACCACCACCTATCACACTGGCCCCCCACCACCTATCACTCTGGCCCCCCATCACCACCACCACCTATCACTCTGACCCCCCACCACCACCACCTATCACACTGGCCCCCCACCACCTATCACACTGGCCCCCCACCACCACCACCACCTATCACACTGACCCCCCACCACCACCACCACCTATCACACTGACCCCCCACCACCACCACCTATCACACTGGCCCCCCTACCACCACCACCTATCACACTGGCCCCCCTACCACCACCACCTATCACACTGGCCCCCCACCACCACCACCTATCACACTGGCCCCCCACCACCACCACCTATCACACTGGCCCCCCACCACCTATCACACTGGTCCCCTACCACCACCTATCACACTGACCCCCCACAACCACCACCACCTATCACTCTGACCCCCCACCACCACCACCTATCACACTGGCCCCCCACCACCTATCACACTGGTCCCCTACCACCACCTATCACACTGACCCCCCACCACCACCACCTATCACACTGGCCCCCCACCACCTATCACACTGGCCCCTACCACCACCTATCACACTGACCCCCCACCACCACCACCCATCACACTGACCTCCCACCACCACCACCTATCACACTGGCCCCCCACCACCACCACCTATCACACTGGTCCCCTACCACCACCTATCACACTGACCCCCCACAACCACCACCACCTATCACTCTGACCCCCCACCACCACCACCTATCACACTGGCCCCCCACCACCTATCACACTGGTCCCCTACCACCACCTATCACACTGACCCCCCACCACCACCACCTATCACACTGGCCCCCCACCACCTATCACACTGGCCCCTACCACCACCTATCACACTGACCCCCCACCACCACCACCCATCACACTGACCTCCCACCACCACCACCTATCACACTGGCCCCCCACCACCACCACCTATCACACTGGCCCCCCACCACCAATCACACTGGCCCCCCACCACCACCACCACCTATCACACTGACCCCCCACCACCACCACCTATCACACTGGCCCCCCACCACCTATCACACTGGCCCCCCACCAACACCACCACCACCTATCACACTGGCCCCCCACCACCTATCACACTGACCCCCCACCACCACCACCACCTATCACACTGACCCCCCACCACCACCACCTATCACACTGGCCCCACAACACCTATCACACTGGCCCCCCACCACCACCACCACCTATCACACTGACCCCCCACCACCACCACCTATCACACTGGCCCCCCACCACCTATCACACTGGCCCCCCACCACCACCACCACCTATCACACTGGCCCCCCACCACCACCACCTATCACACTGGCCCCCCACCACCACCACCTATCACACTGGCCCCCCACCACCACCACCTATCACTCTGGCCCCCCACCAGCACCACCACCTATCACTCTGGCCCCCCACCACCACCACCACCACCACCACCTATCACACTGACCCCCACTACCACCACCACCTATCACACTGACCCCCCACCACCACCACCACCTATCACACTGACCCCCACCACCACCTATCACACTGACCCCCACCACCACCTATCACACTGACCCTCCACCACCACCACCACCTATCACACTGACCCCCCACCACCACCACCACCTATCACACTGACCCCCCACCACCACCACCACCTATCACACTGACCCCCCACCACCACCTCCACCTATCACACTGACCCCCCACCACCACCACCACCTATCACACTGGCCCCCCACCACCACCACCTATCACACTGGCCCCCCACCACCACCACCTATCACACTGGCCCCCCACCACCACCACCTATCACACTGACCCCCCCCACCACCACCACCTATCACACTGGCCCCCCACCACCACCACCTATCACTCTGGCCCCCCACCACCACCTATCATTTTGGCCCCCCTCCACCACCACCACCTATCACACTGGCCCCCCACCACCACCACCTATCACACTGGCCCCCCACCACCACCACCTATCACACTGACCCCTCACCACCACCACCACCACCACCTATCACACTGACCCCCCACCACCACCACCACCTATCACACTGGCCCCCCACCACCACCACCTATCACACTGACCCCCCACCACCACCACCTATCACACTGACCCCCCCACCACCACCATCTATCACACTGGCCCCCCACCACCACCACCTGTCACACTGGCCCCCCACCACCACCTATCACAGTGACCCCCCACCACCACCACCTATCACACTGGTCCCCCACCACCACCCCCACCTATTACACTGACCACCCACCACCACCACCACCTATCACACTGACCCCCCCACCACCACCACCTATCACACTGACCCCCCCCACCACCACCACCTATCACACTGACCCCCCCACCACCACCACCTATCACACTGGCCCCCACCACCACCACCTATCACACTGGCCCCCCACCACCACCACCACCTGTCACACTGGACCTCCACCACCTATCACACTGACCCCCCACCACCACCACCTATCAAACTGGTCCCCCACCACCACCACCACCACCACCACCTATCAAACTGGCACCCCACCACCACCTATCACACTGGCCCCCCCACCACCACCACCTTTCAAACTGGCACCCCACCACCACTTGTCACACTGGCCCCCCACCACCTGTCACACTGGCCCCCCACCACCACCACCTGTCACACTGGCCCCCCACCACCACCACCTGTCACACTGGCCCCCCACCACCACCTGTCCCACTCTCCTCCACCTGTCCCACTCTCCTCCACCTGTCCCACTCTCCTCCACCTGTCCCACTGGCCCCCCACACTGTTCCCCCACCTGTCACACTGCTGGAGTTGGATGCCTCTTTGCTATATGGGGATGTCTCTTTGTTGGATTTGGCTGTCTCTTTGGATTGGGCTGTCTATTTGTTGGATTTGTCTGTCTCTTTGGATTGGGCTGTCTATTTGCTGGATTTAGGTGTCTCTTTGATATATGTGGATGTGTCTTTGCTGAAAATTTACTCTTTTTTTTTTTTTGCTGGATTAGGCAATCTCTTTTTGAGATTTTATGGCATGAATTCTTGCAAATTAAAAGAAATGTAGCAGTTTCATATTTAGATGTTTTAATATTTTCTACCGTTTTTTTTTTTTTTGGAGGGGGGGGGGGGGGGGCGCAAGTAGCTGGTCTTGCCTAGGGTGCAAAATAGTCTAGCACCGGCCCTGGTTGTATAGTGTGTAAAGGGTCAAAGTCAGGTACTGCATAACGGACATGTACTAATGCCAAAATTAATAAAAAATAAACCAGCACCTCTCTTTACACGATTTTGTCAGCTCTACTTAAAGCGGACCTTCAGTAATTTTTTCAACTTTCCATCTAATATATCTTCTGCCCTTGTTGTTTTAAATTTGGATAGTAAAACATTTTCTTTCTGCCAGTAAATACCTTATACAGCCCACTTTCTGTTTCTTGTCTGGTAAAAAGCCTAGGCTTATGACATTATGCACAGCTCTCTCTCTCTCTCGCGTGAGAGTTTGCCAGGAAGGGAGGGGGGGTGAGTCATAAGAGGGTTAATAGGAGCTGCAGAGCTGGAGGTGTGCCTCTGTGTGTCTGTGTAAATCCAGGAAGTGAACAGGCAGCAGTTTCAGCTGCCCACAGTTAAAATGGTTGCAACCAGACTTAGTAGAGGGAGATTTCTGCAGCATATTTGGCAAGTACAGAATCACAGTATATATAAAATAATATGCAAAGTGGATGTAGGGAATCTTCAGAATGGCAAAGATGTTTTTATAACAAATTATGTGAGCAGACTGCAGTTCCTCTTTCAGGCCTGGTTCACAAGAGTGTGATTACAGATGTGACTTGAGTCCCACAGAATCGCATGACAATGAAAATCATATTGTTTTTAATGTTGTCACATTAATGTGACTCTGCATGGGGAGATTTTGGAAAAGGTTCCTGTACTACTTTGGTGGCCCTTTTGGCCCTACACAATATACAAAAAGCCTTATCAAAGTTGCATCCAAGTAGCATACCTCCCAACTTTTGAACTTCAGAATAAGGGACACTTGGGAGGAAGCGACCGACGGCGCGCTATATGCACTGTGGCAAACAGAAAGAGTCTCACTGACGCATACAAACCCCAGCACAGTCATTTGAAAAAATAAGAATAAAAAGCTTCCATTACAAATGATTTTGCATAAACTATGAAAGTGTGTGTTAGACAAAGTGTGGAAGGATTCAGGAATGTGTTATGTATAGAGTGCCTGGTTCAGGAGTGCGCAATGTATAGAGTGCAGGGCTCAGGAGATCACTAGATACCTTTTTCATATGTTCTGGAGTGTGTTATGCTCAGAGTGCAGGGTTCAGGAGAGGAGATACAGAGTGCAGGGTTCTGGAGTGTGTTAGACACAGGGTGCAGGGTTCTGGAGTTACATATAGAGTGTAGTGTTTTGGCGTGTGTTATGTACAGAGTGCAGGAGAGTGTTAGGCACAGTGCATGGTTCTGGAGTGCGTTACGTACAGAGTGCTAGGGTTCAAGCGCGCTAGGTACAGAGTGCAGTCATCCATCCAGATACCACTATTGCCCTTCTCCTTAACTATAACCTCTGCACCCCCCCTCCCTACACACACATCACACACACACACACATCACACATACATACCACACTATATATATATATATATATATATATATATATATATACACACCACACACACACATACATATACACAACACACATACACATCAAACACATGCATATACACACCACACACATACATAGCACACACACATACACACACACATACACACACACACACACACACACACACACACACACACACACACATACATACATACATACATAACACACACACACACCACACACACACATACATATATACACCACACACACATACATACACCACACACATACATAACACACACACATACCACATAACACACACACATACATATACACACACACATACATACATAACACACACACACACACACATATATACACCACACACACATACACACATACATAATACACACCACACACACACGCATATACATACATACATACATAACACACACACATACATATACACACCACACACACACACACATACATACATAACACACACACACATCATACACATACACACATACACACACACACACACACACAACACACAATTACATACAGTACATACACACGCACTTTTGTAAAAGTAGCACCTTTCTGTAGATGTCTTCTATCCAGTGAAGCCACAGCTTCCTTCTCCTTTTAGCGTACTGGGTATTTTCGGCTCCTGGAGCACGAAGGAGGTAAAGATTAGGGGGCAGCTCACCCACCTCCTCCCTCCTCGAACACACTGCAGTCAGCCTTACACTTGTCTCGACTTTCAGTGCAGAGCAGAGAGGCTGTTGAAGGAGCGGAGCTGTTACTTTCACTTTCAACTGCAGAAGCTAGGCTTCTGTGTTTAAGTGAAAGTGTGGAGCTGCCTGTGAGCGCAGGGCTAATGGAGGCTTAAAAAACCTTTGGGGAGAGGAATAGACAGCTGATCCTGACCCTCTGCAACTCCTGTCCTGGCCAGCAATATATGAATGCCGGCTCTTTCGCTATGCACTGGTTTGACAGAGGGGCAGGTCTGGGTAGAAGTCCCGCCCATACCCGACATCACACTCCTGTTTTGACAGGTCGAGTCTCTTATTGAGGCTTCACAGTGCACATCCAGCTGACCTGCTAGCCAATACCTGGCTGTACTGGATGTGCACACTGCTGAAGATCCTACTGAGAAAGAACTTAGCTTGTAGTCAATAGTAGGGATGAGCTTTGTGTTTGAGTCAAACTCATGTTTGACGCAAACATTGTCTGTTCGGGCCGTTCGCCGAATTTTGAACAATATGGTCCGTTCGCGCCAAATTCGAGTGGCGCGTCACAGCCCATAATTCACTGAGTCATCGCAGTGCATTGCTGGCTGATAATTGGCCAAGCATGCACTATGACCCGCATGCTTGGCCAATCACAGCGCCGTCAGTACAGAGAGACGTAATTGGCCAAAGAAAGGGTGCCTTTAGCCAATCATGGCTCAGGTGAGTAGGTACACGCCCCACACTATATAAGGCCGCCTGCGCATTGGCCTTGTGTAGTGTGTTGTGGCGTTCACAGAGAGATAGAGAGAGAGTCAGAGTGTCATTTCATTTCAGTTAGATAGAGCAGGCAGGCGATTGAGTTAGCTTTAGTCAGTGTATTTAGTATATATATGCATCCTAGGAGTTGTATCTATATATATATGTAGCGCACCCACCCCAGCCTTTACCTGCTTTTCTTATAGTTGGCTCCTTCGCAGAAAAAGACTGAGGCACACCGCACCACAAGCCCGTACCCTCCTGGATGGGGAGGTTGAGCGGTGTTAGTTTCTCGGGCCTGCCTGCAGCCAGTGTTTGAAAATCTCCAGAGCTGACCTCGTTTCTGGGGTAGCCAGAAACAAGTCCTTAGTTCTCCCCAGTAAGCAACTGTCCACACCAACTGAAAAGTCCAACTTCTTATTTATTCTTAAGGGCAATAAATAGTCTCTTTGAGAGCAGACAGGTTGAGACAAACACGGGTCAGATAAGGTGGGAGGAGGTCCAGGCACAAATATAATTTAGGGTTTCTCCTGTTCTGGTTTGCACGAACAGTCTTGGCGCATGGTCCCTGCCACGAACCATGAGGTTGGTCACTGCCACTGACCTGGTGAATAGTTGCAAGTCACTGCCACTGACCTGGTGTGCATAAAGTCACTGCCACTATGACATAAAGAACCCGCACTTCCTTCTTTGAATAACTTGGCCCCTTTTTAGGATAAGAACATCCCTCCAGAGAGTTACCAGAGGCCCCCTCTGTCACCACGACTTTGCGCTGGGTCTTCAGAAAGCATCACCTCCCTGGCCTCCTCGATCCTGGATACGGGTCCCCTCGCAAGGCAGATACCTGGGAGCCTCGATCCTTAGCGGACCCCAGCCGAAGGTTGCTGAGTTCCAGGCCCTCGCCAAAGTACCTCACCCCAGACTGAAGGTGTCTGGGATGGAAACAGAAGCTCCGTCTCCGGGCCTAGGACACCTGGAGACAACACGCTCGCCCAGGCCTCCAGGCCTAGGGCACCCGGAGGCGACACCCACACCCAGGCCTAAAGTGCCTGGGCGCGGAACCAACGACGATGACCCCTCTGGAAGATGGCCGCCCCCTTTTATATCCTCTCCCGACAGGCACTGCAGGTTTCCCTCCCGCCGTACTGCTGCCGAGAGGGGACAAGAAAAGGCACAACCCTGTACAACGGTTCAACCCGGGCCTGTGGCAACAACGCCACCTATAGGCCCCAGGGAACTGCACATCAGTACTATCTCCCAGGGACAGAAATGGTCCATGAAACCTAACAATTAGTGCATCTGAGCCTAGTTACCACTCAGATGCTCCCCCTAAATATGACACCCCGCTACATATATATGTAGCGCCCCTTTGCTTTTAGGGGTGTTATGTGCCTAAATTTAGGGGCTGGTCTGAGCTATTAGCCAGGCTCAGACCGTTCTCATTGCTAGGTATTGCTTCTGCCTATGTGATGCTGCCTGGTGTATGGTTCCCTGCGGCCTGTAGGTGGCACTGTCATATCAAGTCAGGCTTGAGCCAGGGGTGGCATTACTACGCCTTGGGGTGTCCTCTCTCGGCAGAGGTACAGTGGGTGTGGTTGGCCTGCTGTGCATGCGATCAGGCCCAGGCACCTTTAGCCTGGGGCCTGCAACTCTACTAGTGGGCCTAGCACCTTTAGCTAGGGCCTACCCCCGAAAGAAGAGTCCCAGGGTGCCCGGGGGAGGGTACCCGCTCTGACCAAGAGGAAGCCAGGGGAGGATCGGTCCCATTGAGGAGATGAGTAATGGAAGATTGCTGTCTCAGGAGAGGCCTGGTGACCTGTCAGAGGGAAGGATTTGTTATTTGGGGAAGCTAACCTGTAGAGTGCCCATTGGCATTGTCATATTCTTAAAGTCTACAGAGGTTAGAGGATCTCTAACACCCGTCCCAGGAGGTTCGAGCTCCACACCGGCTGCTAGGACTGTGAGAGAGAACTATCCGGGTGAGCTAAACCCACTCGGGATCGAGTGGCGACGAGATTGCTGGTTGTGCCTGGATCTATACTTCACACTATTCCTTCTTTCATCCACCTGTCTCTATCTACTACGCAGAAAATAGAAAATAAACTCTCTGTTGGAGTTAAAGTTCTTCTGGACATTGTTTTCTTTGGGGGAAGAAATAGAGACTTGACCCCATACTCTGGGGGAGAGAACCAGTGGAAGAGGGTAACTCGCTGAAAGACCCAAAATTTGTGAACACTGCTTAACCTCTTCAAACAGGAGGGTACGGGCATATGGCATGGTGTGCCTTGACTCGCAAGTGAGCCAGGGGAGAAAAAGGTTTGTGTGCTACATATATATACACTGTATTCAGTTTAGCTAGATTTCACTTCAGAGTGTTCCTGTGTTATTCTCGCTGCAGTATATTAAGTCAGTGTAGTGTATACTGGGCTCAGTGTGCACGTAAAGCTGACTGCAGACTATTGCTTTTCTATTACTGTTAATACAAGCAATTGATTGAGCTAACCTGCAGTTTCTTATGTCAGTGTAGTGTAGTCTGGCAACAGTGTGCACGTAAAGCTCATTGCAGACTATTGCTTTTCTATTACTGTTAATACAAGCAGTTGATTGAGCTAACCTACAGTTTCTTAAGTCAGTGTAGTGTAATCTGGCCACAGTGTGCACCTAAAGCTCACCACAGACTATTGCTTTTCTATTACTGATAATACAAGCAGTTGATTGAGCTAACCTACAGTTTCTTAATTCAGTGTAGTGTATACTGGCCACAGTGTGCACGTAAAGCTCACTGCAGACTATTACTTTTTTATTACTGATAATACAAGCAGTTGATTGAGCTAACCTGCAGTTTCTTAAGTCAGTGTAGTGTATACTGGCCACAGTGTGCAAGTAAAGGTCACCACAGACTATTGCTTTTCTATTACTGATAATACAAGCAGTTGATTGAGCTAACCTGCAGTATATTAAGTCAGTGTACTGTATACTGGCCACAGTGTGCAGCTAAAGCTGACTGCGGACAATTCCTTGTGTACCTACCTATTCCAATACATCAAATAAAGTATGTCTGGAAGGCCAACAAGGAGAGGCAGACAGACACAGGCCAATAAAAGAGGGCAAGCAGGCTCTGTGTCTAGAGGCAACAGTGCTGGTCGTGGACACGGTGCATCCTCATCAGCACGTGGCCGTGGGGCACGCTTGTCCTTTTTTTCGGCAGCTGGCCGTGTTGAGCCGCAACATGCTGAAGAGTTAGTAGAGTGGATGACCAAGCCGTCCTCATCCTCCTCATCTTCTCTCACCCAACCTCAGGGTACTTTGTCTGCCAAAGCGGCCTCTTCCCTTGGCTCAACGGCATCAGTTACTCCTTCCCTAGCCCCACCATGTCCTCCTGAGGAGTCCCCCGAACTGTTTGACCACAGTGTTGGGTACATGCTGCAGGAGGATGCGCAGCATTTTGAAGGCCCCGATGATGGTACCCAGCTTGAGGAAGGCAGTAACGTGAGCCCAGAGAGAGGGGGTGCCCAAGAAGAACAGCAAACTGGCAGTCATGTTCCCCCAGCTGCAGCATACTGCCAGGTGAGGAGGGAGGGGATGATGAGGTCACTGACTCTATGTGGGTGCCTGATAGGAGAGAGGAGGAAGAGGCACATCTCCAACGAGGCAGGATGCCCTCCAGGGGTCAGCTTAAGGGCAGCACACCGACTGCATCACACCGCAGAGCTCCGCATGTGCAGGGCGCTTATTCCAAAAGTTCTTTGGCGTGGGCCTTTTTTCAGACGTGTGCAGCAGATCACACCTTTGCTTTTTGCAACATATGTCTGAAGCGTATCTCGCCTGGCCAAAACAGCAGCCGCTTGGGCAACACATGCTTGACCAGACATATGTCGACCTGCCATGCAGTCCGTTGGCAAGCATACATAAAAGACCCACACCAAAGAACAAAGCGGACCTCTCCTTGCTCCTCATCAGCTGGGATCTCCAACCCCACTATACCGTCTGTCCTCTCAGAAACCTGCACTGAGAGGAATAAAGGTGTAGAATTAGGTGTGTCACTGCCAAGTACTTGTGGGCAATCTGCTATCGGTACACCAATGTCAGATTGTACCAGGCAAATTTCCCTGCCCCAGCTGCTGCACCGCCGACAGAAGTTCGCTCCCAGCCATCCACATGCCCAGCGGTTGAATGCTAGCTTGGCTAAATTGCTAGCACTTCAACTGCTGCCTTTTCAGTTGGTAGACTCTGCCCCCTTGCGTGAGTTTGTGGAATGTGCAGTTCCTCAGTGGCAGGTTCCCAAACACCACTTTTTTTCATGGAAGGCGATTCAGGCTCTCTACCGCCATGTGGAAGGCAATGTCTTGGCCTCGCTGGACAGGGCAGTCATAAGGTGCATATTACCGCTGACTCATGGTCCAGCAGGCATGGACAGGGACATTACCTATCTTTCACAGCGCATTGGGGGACTCTGCTGGCAGCTGGGAAGGATGCAGGACAGGGTGCAGTAGTGTTGGAGGTTGTTCCACCACCACACCTCCAAAATGCTACTAGTGGTGATTCTGACACCCCTCTCTCCTCCACCCCTCCTCTTCTTCTTCCTCCATGGCCTCTTCCTAGGGCCCAATTTTTCTGCCCCTGTTTAACAAGGGCGTGTATTTAAAAATTTTGCTGTAATACTTTGCCGCAGGGCTCATTCCTGTGCTCCAACTAGAGTATCTGTGAGGGGTTGCAGTGTTGTGGCACCAGCACCAGTGCCTAAGGCACAATTTTTATGCCCCTGTTCAACAGGGGCATGTAATTACAATTCTTGATCTAATATTTCACAGCAGGGCCCATTCCTGCACCCACCAAGAGTAACTGTGAGGACTTACACTGTTGTGGCAACACCACCACCACCACCACCACCAAAGGCCCAATTTTCCGGCCCCTGTTCAACAGGTGCATGTAATTACAATTCTTGATATAATATTTCACAGCAGGGCCCGTTCCAGTGCCCCCCAAGAGTAACTGTGAAGACTTACAGTGTTGTGGCACCAGCACCACCACCACCACCAAAGGCCCAATTTTTCTGCCACTATTCAACAATGGCATGTAATTACAATTCTTGATATAATAGTTCACAGCAGGGCGTTCCAGCGCCCACCAAGAGTAACTGTGAGGGCTTACAGTGTTGTGGCAACACCAACACCTAAGGCCCAAATTTCTCCAGAGAACATAGGGCAGGCCCCTACTTTCAAACATCCGACTTTCAAACGACTCCTACCTACAAACGGAGGGAGACAACAGGAAGTCAGAGGAAATCTACCTCTAGGAAGGGAAATTCTCTCCTGTAAGAGTTAATATGGGAAAAAGGTGTCTCCTCTCCACTGGTGCTTTATCACCAATCCTTGTTTCCCTAAAAACCCAAAATTTTCAAAATCCAACTGTCATTGGGACAGAAAGTGAGGTGAAATCTTCTGAACAGGTGCACAGACAGCAAAACAAATGTTACAGGGGTGATAACCCTTCCCTATGTTTTCCAAAAAGTTTAAAATTTGATTTTTTTGGCTGGAGCTACACTTTAAAAATGTACCAGTACAAAATTAAATTACAAACAGATTCTACTTAAGAACAAACCTACAGTCCCTGTCTTGTTTTCACAGCCTGTATACTGCTGTTCAGAGTATATAGGGCCTGGGGGCCCCACGCCTTTCCCTTTTTTAATTTGGGTGCGGGGTTCCCCTTAATATCCATACAAGACCCAAAGGGGCTGGTAGTGGACTGGGGGGGGGGTACCCATACCGTTTTTCTCAATGACTTTCATCCATATTGCCGGGATCAGACATTACAGTTTTAAATGACTTTTTTTCCTTTAGAAGTGTCATTTTGTGCAGGGACTGTTCTAAACACGGGAATCATGCAACACTTCACAGGCATACTATAGACACCCCCCAGGTATGATATTTAAAGCAATATTTCACTTTTATTTTTTCACTTTAAGCATCATTAAAATCTCTGCTCCCGAAAAAAACTGATGTTTTTAAAACTTTTTTTTGCATTGATACATGTACCCTGGGGCCGGACCCGGGTCTCCCAACCCTTTTTAGGACAATAGCTTGCATATTGGCCTTTAAAATTCGCACTTTTGATTTCTCACGTTCGAGTCCCATAGACTTTACCGGGGTTCGAAATGTTGCCAAAATTTTCGGTCCGTTCGCAGGTTCTGGTGCGAACTAAACCGGGGGGTGTTCGGCTCATCCCTAGCCAATAGCATTATGCGGGACAAATCTCCTCTAAGGCGGGATAGCGGGGCAAAGGTGTCAATGCAGGAAATTCCCGTCCCCAATCCGGGACGGTTGGGGGGTATGCAAGTAGCACTATGCATTCCTTCATATTGTTGGTTCTTGTGATTCACAGGGATTCACCACAAACCCATTGTAGATGTGAAGCTGAACCTCATCCCTATTTTTTTTTAACTGCAGCCAGTCTCTCTGCTCATATAGATCCATCACAGTGTTGTATTTTTATTGAATCTCATAGTAGAGTCTGCTGGCTAAAGCTGGGTATACACTAGTAGATTTTAGAACGAGCATACGTGTGAATATTCGAACGAACATTTGTACGAAACTTCACAGTACATTCTCTAGGTGGATGAATGTTGTTTGAAAGTAGTTTAACATTTTGGTTGTGTTTAAAGTGCCATTAAACATGAAAGCAATCATTTATTATATTGCAGCTTACCATTTTTTAAATGTGATGGCTACATGCATTTTCCCCACTGTGCCGATGTATTTCCAGCTCAACTGCTTCCAGCCCGACCTTTAGACAAATGACAGCTCTCCCATCCTGGGGGGATGTCATGCGTCATGCTCCCAGTCACGCACCTTGTGTGTGCCCTAGGGGCTGCGCTGTGGCACAATCTGTCACCTGCTATGTCCACTGGTATCGCTGTCGGTACCCTGTGATCACTGTGACCAATCACAGTGATCACATGACAGTTGCACACAATGAATGGCTTAGATTCATATTCATTTATCTCTGTGATTGGTGTCAGTTATCACCAGGGTTGCCAACTTTCAGTAAATTTACAAACAGTTTGTAAAATCCGTAATTGTTGCATCTGTCCATGAATGTCCGTTACGGACATGCAGCCTACATGTCTGTAATAGACATTCAAGGACAGATGCAAAAAGTATGGATTTTACAAACTGTTTGTAAATTTACTGAAAGTTGGCAACCCTGGTTATCACATGGAACAGACAAGGCCAATCACAGTGCATCTGTACCATGTGATAGCTGTGGCCAATCACAGCTTTACAATAGTACACAATTAGGGATGAGCTCGGTGTTCGAGTCGAACATACGTTCGACTCGAACATCGGCTGTTCGATCGTTCGACGAAGATCGAACGATTTGGGCCGTTCGCGCCTAATTCGAGTGACGCGAACGGCCCACAATGCACTACGCCATCGCAGTGTCATCCAGGCGCTGTGATTGGCCAAGCATGCACTGTGACCCCGCATGCTTGGCCAATCACAGCGCCGGCAGCGAGGAGAGCAATGATTGGCCACAGGCAGGATGCCTGTGGCCAATTATTGCTGAGGGTGTTTAGTACACGCTCCACACTATAAAAGGCCGCCAGCACGGCGGCCTAGTGTAGTGTGTTCCGGAGCAGGGAAAGAGAAGCATAGGCAGGGACAGTGACATTTATTTTTTCTTGCTTAACCTGGATTCCTTTAGTTTAGGGAAAGAGAAGGATAGGTAGGGAGAGTGTCAGTGTGTTTTACTGTGCGAATCCTTGTTTCTAGGGACAGGGAAGGACAGTGAGGGAAATTCTCCTTGTGCTATAGTGTGCTTTAAAAAAACATTTTTTCTAGGGACAGAAAACTATAGGTAGGGAGAGTGTCAGTGTGTTTTACTGTGCGAATCCTTGTTTCTAGGGACAGGGAAGGACAGTGAGGGAAATTCTCCTTGTGCTATAGTGTGCTTTAAAAAAACATTTTTTCTAGGGACAGAAAACTATAGGTAGGAAGAGTGTCAGTTTCTTTCACTGTGATAATCCTTGTTTCTAGGGACAGGGAAGGACAGTGAGGGAAATTCTCCTTGTGCTTTAAAAAAACATTTTTTCTAGGGACAGAAAACTATAGGTAGGAAGAGTGTCAGTTTCTTTCACTGTGATAATCCTTGTTTCTAGGGACAGGGAAGGACAGTGAGGGAAATTCTCCTTGTGCTATAGTGTGCTTTAAAAAAACATTTTTTCTAGGGACAGAAAACTATAGGTAGGAAGAGTGTCAGTTTCTTTCACTGTGATAATCCTTGTTTCTAGGGACAGGGAAGGACAGTGAGGGAAATTCTCCTTGTGCTATAGTGTGCTTTAAAAAAACATTTTTTCTAGGGACAGAAAACTATAGGTAGGAAGAGTGTCAGTTTCTTTCACTGTGATAATCCTTGTTTCTAGGGACAGGGAAGGACAGTGAGGGAAATTTTCCTTGTGCTATAGTGTGCTAAAGCATTCCTCATCAACCATCTTTGAAATCCTTGTTTTTTGGACAGTCAGGGAAATTGTCGTTGTGCTATTCTGTGCAAAAGCAATCATCCTCAACCATATTTAGAAATCCTTAAGTAAAGGGACAGAGAAGGACACCTGAAGGTAGCCCTTATTGCTTTTTTCCCATCTCCCTGCAGGCCATCTATTAGAATGTCTGGAAGGCAAACAAGGAGAGGCAGACAGTCAGGAGGCAATAAAAGAGGGCAAGCAGGCTCTGTGTCTGGGGGCAACAGTGCTGGTCGTGGACGCGGTGCATTGTCATCAGCACATGGCCATGGGACACGCTTGTCCTTCTTTTCGGCAGCTGGACATGTTGAGCCACATCATGCCGAAGACTTGGTAGAGTGGATGACCAAGCCCTCCTCCTCCTCATCCTCTCTCACCCAGGCTCAGGGTACTGGCAAAGCAGCTGCCAAAGCGTCCTCTTCCCTGGTATCAATGTCAGACTCATCATCAGTCACTCCTTCCCTAGACCCACCATGTCCTCCTCCTGAGGAGTCCCCCGAACTGTTTGAGCACAGTGTTGGGTACATGCTCCAGGAGGATGCCCAGCGTTTTGAAGGGTCTGATGATGAAACCCAGCTACAGGAAGGCAGTAGCGTGAGAGCAGACAGAGGGGATGCTCAAGAAGGACACCAATCTGGCAGTCATGTTCCAGCAGCTGCAGCATACTGCCAGATTGGCTCCAGTGATGAGGAGGGAGGGGATGATGAGGTCACTGACTCCACGTGGGTGCCTAATAGGAGAGAGGAGGAGGAGGAGGATGAGGAGGAGGCACATCTCCAACGAGGCAGGATGCCCTTTGGTGGCCAGCGTAAGGGCAGTACACCGACGGAATCACACCGCAGAGCTCCGCCTGTGCAGGGCGCTGCCTCTGCCCGTCATTCAAAAAGTTCTTTGGTGTGGGCCTTTTTTGAGGCTAGTGCATCAGATCGCACAGCTGCTGTTTGCAACATATGTCTCAAGCGTATATCGCGTGGCCAAAACATCAGCCGCTTGGGTACCACATGCCTGACCAGACATATGTTGACCTGCCATGCAGCTCGTTGGCAAGCCTACCTCAAAGACCCACACCAAAGAACAAAGCGGACCTCTCCTTGCACCGCATCAGCTGGGATCTCCAACCCCACTATAACTTCAGTCCTCTCTGAAACATGCACTGAGAGGAATGAAGGTGTAGAATTAGGTGTGTCACAGCCAAGTACTTGCGGCCACTCTGCTAGCAGTACACCGACGTCCGATTCTAGCAGGCAAATTTCCCTGCCCCAGCTGCTGGACCGTCGAAAGAAGTTCACTCCCAGCCATCCACATGCCCAGCGGTTGAATGCTAGCTTGGCTAAATTGCTAGCGCTTCAACTGCTGCCTTTTCAGTTGGTAGACTCGGCCCCCTTCCGTGAGTTTGTGCAATGTGCGGTTCCTCAGTGGCAGGTTCCCAAACGCCACTTTTTCTCACGGAAGGCTATTCCGGCTCTCTACCGGCATGTGGAAGGCAATGTCTTGGCCTCGCTGGACAGGGCGGTCAGCGGTAAGGTGCATATTACCGCTGACTCATGGTCCAGCAGGCATGGACAGGGACGTTACCTTTCTTTCACGGCCCATTGGGTCACTCTTTTGGCAGCTGGGAAGGATGCAGGACAAGGTGCAGTAGTGTTGGAGGTTGTTCCACCGCCACGCCTCCAAAATGCTACTAGTGGTTGTGACACACCTCTCTCCTCCACCCCCTCCTCTTCTTCTTCCTCCATGGCCTCTTCCTGTGGTTTGTCCTCGGAACCAGCGGTGCTCCGTAGGCGTTCAAGGGGCTACGCAAGTACGCAGGCAAAAAGATGCCATGCCGTGCTTGCGCTGGTGTGTTTGGGGGACAGAAGCCACACTGGGGCAGAGGTCCTGTCTGCTCTGCAGGGCCAGGCCGAGAGGTGGTTGACGCCACGCCAGCTTAAGCCAGGAATGGTGGTTTGCGACAATGGCACCAACCTCCTCTCCGCCCTCCGACAGGGACAACTGACCCATGTGCCCTGTGTGGCTCACGTCCTTAACCTGGTGGTGCAGCGGTTCTTGGGCAGGTACCCGGGTTTACAGGATGTCCTGAGGCAGGCCAGGAAAGTCTGTGTGCATTTCCGCAGATCTTATAATGCCAGTGCTCGCCTGGCTGAGCTGCAAAAGGAGTTGAACCTGCCCAAGAACCGCCTTATATGTGACATGCCCACCAGGTGGAACTCAACGTTGGCCATGCTGCAGCGGCTGCACACGCAGCAGAGGGCCATCAATGAGTACCTGTGCGACTACGGCACCAGGACAGGGTCAGGGGAGCTTGGTTTTTTTCTCCACGCCAGTGGGGCATGATCAGGGATGCATGCACTGTCCTG
The DNA here is from genome assembly GCA_029206835.1 of Rana muscosa. Taxonomy (NCBI): domain Eukaryota; kingdom Metazoa; phylum Chordata; class Amphibia; order Anura; family Ranidae; genus Rana; species Rana muscosa. The sequence goes on along the minus strand of CM055122.1, from coordinate 1,108,184,791 downwards.
GCACCATTTGAGGAGGCCACGAGGATGGTGAGCAGTGACAGTGCATGCATCAGTGACACTGTACCTCTTGTCCACCTGTTGGAGCACACGCTGCGTGGAATAATGGACAGGGCACTTGAGGCAGAACAGAGGCAGGAAGAGGAGGACTTCCTTGCCTCTCAAGGCCCCCTTTACCCAGACAGTGTTCCTTCTGTCCCACCCATCGCACAGGAAGAGGAGGAGGAGGATTGTGTCAGCATGGAGGTGGAGGCTGGCACTCAGCATCATCAGCAGCAGTCTTTTAGGGATGATTTACAGTCCCAAGAAACCAGTGGACTTGTACGTGGCTGGGAGGAGGTGGCTGCGGATCATGTCATCCTTAGTGACCCAGAGGATTCTGGAGCGAATGCCTCAGCAAACCTACGCTGCATGGCCTCCCTGATCCTGCAAAGTCTGCGGAAGGATCCTCGTATTCTTCGGATCAAGGAGAGGGACCATTACTGGCTGGCCACTCTCCTTGATCCACGGTACAAGGGTAAGGTTGCGGACCTTATGTTACCGTCGCAGAGGGAGCAGAGGATGAGACAACTCCGGGAGGCCTTGCAGAAAGGTCTGTGCAACGCGTTCCCAGAGACTGGGAGGTTACAAACTCCTGGTCCTGGACAACGAGTTGCTGAGGCTTCGGCCAGTCAAAGAAGGAGCGGTGGGGAAGGTGGCCGTCTGACCGATGCGTTCAGACAATTCTTTAGTCCGCAGCCCCAAAGTATGATCGGTTCCAGCAACCATCGCCAGCGTCTGATAAACATGGTGCAGGAATATCTAGGGGCAAGGTCAGACTTGGACACCTTCCCCACCGAAAATCCTCTGGCTTACTGGGTCTTGAGGATGGATCACTGGCCAGAGCTTGCACAGTATGCAATTGAGCTACTGGCCTGTCCTGCATCCAGCGTTCTTTCGGAACGCACATTCAGTGCTGCTGGAGGATTTGTCACGGATCACAGGGTGCGCCTGTCCACCGACTCGGTTGATCGACTGACTTTCATCAAGATGAACCAGTCTTGGATCACCACCAGCTACCACACACCTGATGCTGATATAACAGACTAATTGATTTTAACATGTCACATCCCTTCAAGACTGATGCTGATGCTGAGTGCCTGTGCTGTTATGTTGACTGGCTATCCTCCTCCTCCGAGTCCTCAATGATACGATTGATGATGATAGCTTGGAAGATCATTTTTGTTTATGGGTGCCGCCACCAGTGGCTAAGGCCCAATTTTTCAGCCCCTGTTTTACAGGGGCGTGTCATTACAATTTTTGAAGCAATACTTTGCAACAGGGCTCATTGCTGTGCTCCAAGTACAGTATCTGTGAGGGGTTGTAGTGTTGTGCCACCAGTGCCTAAGGCCCAATTTTTCAGCCCCTGTTCAACAGGGGCATGTAATTACAATTCTTGATCTAATAATTCACAGCAGGGCCCATTGCTGCACCCACCAAGAGTAACTCTGAGGGCTTACAGTGTTGTGGCAACGCCACCACCACCACCACCACGAAAGGCCCAATTTTTCAGCCCTTGTTCAAAAGGGGCATGCAATTACAATTCTTGATCTAATAATTCACAGCAGGGCCCATTGCTGCACCCACCAAGAGTAACTGTCAGGGCTTACAGTGTTGTGGCACCAGCACCACCATCAAAGGCCCAATTTTTACTACCACTGTTCAACAATTATATGTAATTAAAATTCCTGATATAATAGTTGACAGCAGGGCGTTCCAGCACCAACCAAGAGTAACTGTGAGTGCTTACAGTGTTGTGCCAACACCAACAACTAAGGGGCCTATTTCTGCAGAGTATATACGGCAGGTCCCTACTTTCAAACATCCAACTTACAAACGACTCCTACTTGCAAACGCAAGACAACAGGAAGTGAGAGGAAATCTACCCCTTGGAAGGAAAATTCTCTCCTGTAAGAATTAATATGGGAGAAAGGTGTCTCCTCTGTACTGATGCTTTATCACCAATCCTTGTTTCAAGAAAAACACCACATTTCAAAAACAGTTGTCATTGGGACGGAAAGTGAGGTGAAATGTTCTGAACAGGGGCACAGACAGCAAAACAAATGTTACAGGGGTGATAACCCTTACCTATGTTTTCCAAAAAGTTTAAAAATAGATTTTTGGGCTGGAGCTACACTTAAACAATGTACCTGTTCAAAATTACAAACAGATTCTACATAAGAACAAACCTACAGTCCCTGTCTTGTATGCACCGCCTGTATACGGCTGTTCAGAGTATATAGGGCCTTTTTTATTTTATGTGCGGGGTTCCCCTTAATATCCATACAAGACCCAAAGGGGCTGGTAATGGGCTGGGTTAGGGGGGGGGGGTCATGGGGTAGCTATGCCATTTTTCTTAAAGATTTTCATCCATATTACCGGGACCAGACATTACATTAAAGCCGCAAGCAGTTTTAAATGGCTTTTTTTTCCTTTAGAAGTGTCATTTTGTGCAGGGACAGTTCTAAACACGGGAAACACGTGGCACTTCACAGGCATACTTTAGACACCCCCCAGGTACGATATTTAAAGGAATATTTGACTTTTTTTTTTTCACTTTATGCATCATTAAAATGACTGCTCCCGAAAAACGACCGTTTTTAAAACTTCTTTTTGCATTGATACATGTCCCCTGGTGCACAACCCGGGTTCCCAAACCCTTTTTAGGACAATAACATGCATAATAGTTGTTATAATTAGCACTTTAGAATTCGAACGTTCGCATCCATTGTATTTAATAGGGTTCTAATGTTCGTACGAACTTTCGGTCCGTTCGCGGGTTCTGGTGCGAACCGAACCCGGGGGTGTTCGGCTCATCACTATACACAATGAATGAACAGACGGCAGTCATGAGAATCATAAAAAAAATGTATAAAAATTGAAAATAATAATTCGTTTTTTATATACTGTCAACAGTCAGTGTCCCTTACCATCGCCACCCCAGTCAAATTGTGACATTGTACTGCTCTGGTGACAATTAATTTTCCAAAAAATTGTGACAATAAATTACAACTCATAAGTGCCCAGTATTGAGGTGGTTAACATGTTCCTCTGCCCCTAGGCTGGTTATAGAGAAATGCAAGCTGGTATTGCCCATGCCAATTTTAACATTTTTATTGATTGTTGTAGAAGCGCAACCATTAACCACTTAACGACCGCCCACCGCCGATTTACGTCGGCAGAATGGCACGGACAGGCAGAATCACGTAGATCTACGTGATCGCCTTTGTGCAGTTGGGGGGTCCATCCGGACCCCCCTTCACTGCAGTGAGCGGCCGTTAAGTGTTCGGGAGCGATCAGGCATGGGGGGGGGGGCGCTCGATTCCGCCCCCCCCCTCGCGATCGCTCCCGGCCAATGAAAATGCTTCCTCCGCCATGTGATGTAAACAAGGCTGGAGGAAGTGATGTCATCTCCCTCGCCGCGGTCTTTCCGTTCCCGGCGCCGAGCAGAGAAGAAGCAGGTTAGTGCACCAACAGTCCACTGACACGTAGGTACACATAGGCACACAAATCACCCCCCAGTCACCCCCAGATCACCCCCCAGGTCACCCCAAAGCCCCCAATCACAGTGTCACTGATTGCAGTGATCATTTATTTTACTGATCACTGCATTTAGTGTCATCTGTGATTGTAAAAAGTTGCAGGGCAGTTAGGATTAGGCCCCTTTAGGTCCAGGGTAGCCCCCTAACCCCCCTAATAAAGGTTTAACCCCTTGATCACCCCCCAGGTAACCCTTTCACCCCCTAACTTCAGCGTCACTAAGCGATTGTTTTTCCGATCGCTGTATTCGTGTCGCTGGTGTTTTAGATAGGCAGTTATTTTTTTTTAGGTTCGCCGCAGGTTTTTATTAGTGTCAGGTACCCCCATATATTATTTTAACCCCCTGATTGCCCCTAGAGTTAACCCTTTCACCAGTGATCGCCGTATAAGCGTCACTGGTGTCACTGGTTAGCCAGTAAGTTATTTAGTTATTTAGGTTACCCGTCAGGTTTTTATATAGTGTCAGGTACCCCCATATTTAACCTAATAAAGGTTTTAACCCCCTGATTGCCCCTAGTTAACCCTTTCACCAGTGATCACCATATAAAGGTTACGGGTGACGCTGGTTGATTAGTTTGCTTTTTATAGCATCAGGGCACCCGCCGTATATAACCCAATAAAGGTTTAACCCCCCTGATCGCCCGGCGGGTGAGATCAATTAGGTTTTAGCGCCAGAGAGGGTCTGCGTCGCCCCAGGCAGTGTTAGGTTAGTGACAGTAACGCTAACACCCACGCGCAAAGCATACACCCCCCTTAGTGGTATAGTATCTGATCAGATCTGATCAGATCTATACTAGCATCCCCAGCGGTTTAGGGTTCCCAAAAACGCAGTGTTAGCGGGATCAGCCCAGATACCTGCTAGCGCCTGCGTTTAGCCCCTCCGCCCAGCCCAGCCCACCCAAGTGCAGTATCGATCGATCACTGTCACTTACCAAACACAACACACATAACTGCAGCGTTCGCAGTGCTTGGTTTTTGGGGCCCTGTACGCGGCTAGGCTCCCAAAAAGTCCCACACATGTGGTATCCCCGTACTCAGGAAAAGCAGCAGAATGTATTTTGGGGTGCAATTCCACATATAACCATGGCATGTGTGAGCAATATATCATTTAGTGACAACTTTTTGTACATTTTTTTTTTTCTTTTTGTCATTATTCAATCATTTGGGACAAAAAAAAAAATATTCAATGGGGTCAACATGCCTCTCAGAAAATAGCTTGGGGTGTCTACTTTCCAAAATGGGGTCATTTGGGGGGGTTTTGTGCCATCTTGGCATTTTATGGCCTTCAAAACTGTGATAGGTAGTGAGGAGTGAAATCAAAAATGTATGCCATTAGAAACCTTGAAGGCGGTGCTTGGTTTTTGGGGTCCCGTACGCGGCTAGGCTCCCAAAAAGTCCCACACATGTGGTATCCCCGTACTCAGGAGAAGCAGCAGAATGTATTTTGGGGTGTAAATTCACATATGCCCATGGCATGTGTGAGCAATATATCATTTAGTGACAACTTTGTGCAAAAAAAAAAAGTTTGTCATATTCCCGCAACTTGTGGCAAAATATAAAATATTCCATGGACTGAACATGCCTCTCAGTAAATAGCTTGGGGTGTCTACTTTCCAAAATGGGGTCATTTGGGGGGGTTTTGTGCTATTTTGGCATTTTATGGCCTTCGAAACTGTGATAGGTAGTGAGGAGTGAAATCAAAAATTTGCGCCCTTAGAAATCCTGAAGGCGGTGCTTGGTTTCCGGGGTCCCGTACGTGGCTAGGCTCCTAAAAAGTCCCACACATGTGGTATCCCCGTACTCAGGAGAAGCAGCAGAATGTATTTTGGGGTGCAATTCCACATATAACCATGGCATGTGTGAGCAATATATCATTTAGTGACAACTTTTTGTAATTTTTTTTTTTGTCATTATTCAATCACTTGGGACAAAAAAAAAAAATATTCAATGGGCTCAACATGCCTCTCAGCAATTTCCTTGGGGTGTCTACTTTCCAAAATGGGGTCATTTGGGGGGGTTTTGTACTGCCCTGCCATTTTAGCACCTCAAGAAATGAGATAGGCAGTCATAAATTTAAAGCTGTGTAAATTTCAGAAAATGTACCCTAGTTTGTAAACGCTATAACTTTTGCGCAAACCAATAAATATACCCTTTTTGACATTTTTTTTACTAAAGACATGTGGCTGAATACATTTTGGCCTAAATGTATGACTAAAATTGAGTTTATTCGATTTTTCTTATAACAAAAAGTAGAAAATATCTTTTTTTTTCAAAATTTTCGTTCTTTTTCCATTTATATCGCAAAAAATAAAAATCGCAGAGGCAATCAAATACCATTAAAAGAAAGCTCTATTTGTGGGAAGAAAAGGACGCAAATTTCATTTGGGTACAACATTGCATGTCCGCACAATTTACAGTTAAAGCAGCGCAGTGCCGAATCCCAAAAACAGGCTTGGTCCTAATGGCCCGAAATGGTCCGGGGCTTAAGTGGTTAAGGACCTAGTTTGACAAAGGGGAGAATGAGTACAGGTCTTATTTAACCACTAACATGTTTATGTTATTTTAGACTCTAAAGTTGGCTATACTTGTAGAGATTTCTTTAGTTCACCCTGCAGACTGAACTGAAGAAATTTCACAGATTTCTTCATCCACGCCAACAGCGTGGATGGCAGAATATCCCCTGCTGGCTATTGTATGGGATCGCAGGCAGTAATGCCTGGACATAAAGAAAACACAAAAACAACCAGATCTTTAAAATAAACATCTTTATTGGATACATTTTGGTCGCGGCTTTATTATTGGTTTACATACAGATTAAAATTAATTGAAGCAAATATGTTTAACTCAGCAATGCATAACTTCATATACCAACCTTAGTAAGACAGCCCAGCCACTAAGACTCGAGCTGAATAAACTAATTAGCCCTTAAATGTATTTACCACAACTGTCCCCAAAAGACAGGGGGGGGCATCACACCCCACCTGATACCAACCTCAGCATGCAGCCTTTTCAATACAGGTTTGAAATGCAAGACTCATTATGTCCAGGCCATATATCTGATAAGTGCACCTTCCAGATCCACGTGATGATCGGAAAATACAAATTTAGGGGACATGAATTTGTCAATAGCCCTGTTGATCCTTTTCCTTACTTTCTCAAAGGGCTTGAACACCACAGAATCCAACCACCGTAACCTCGGGATAATTTCTGAGAAAATAACTACTAAATTTTGCCATGACATTTTAATATGATGGATAGTACTTTTAATAATAAAAATAAGATCCATCTATTGTACGTAGCTGACGCACATCATTCCCCCCCAAGTGCAGAATCAAAATATTTGGTGCTGGCCAACATAAATGAAGTCTACTAAACTCAAACAAAATCTCCTCCCACAACATACCCCTTCTACCAAACCAAAATAGTTGAAAAGAATCCAGATCCAGGCCCAAGTTAGTCGTATAATAATGAGAAGCAGCATGCTGCTGGGCCCAATATATGAACGAGTGTCCAATAATCCAGACCACTCTAGGAAAACCTAAAATAATCAGACAACAGAGTTGGGACGAATATACCATCTGAAAGTATTTGACTTCCATCTACTCAAGCTTTTAATTCTACTGGATTCAAAACCAAGTTTAGCTTCTTCCGTGGCAGCAGCAATTCTGAAAGAGTGTGATGAAATGCACCCCTTTTAGTGTGTCCTCAAGTAACTTCAGACCAGGCCAAGTTGAATAACAATAAACATTTATAAAAATGTTTAAGTATCTTCATTAGACATTACTGTACATGTTCTGTAAAGTGCACCATAGCTGTTTTTCTGGTGCCTGTAAATGTCCATGAGGTAGTTATACCTTTATAAAGGTTAGAAAGTCCCTAAGTCCATTTAGCAGTGGCATATATCCATATCCCTGGAACCCTGGCTGGGTTCCCACAGGGGGGTGGGTAAGTGTCATGCCTCGTACACACGGCCGGGATTTCCGACGGGAAAAAGTCAGTTGGGAATCCCGACGAGAAAAAACAGAGCTGGTTCTCTCTTTTTTGCCGGCGGTTTTTGCCAGTTTTCCCATCGGAAAAACTGCGAGGGAGCATACACACGGCCGGGATTCCCGGCCAAAGGCTCTCATCACAGTTTTCCAGTCGGAAAACCCAGTCATGTGTACGAGAAATAAGAAGAATTTCTTGTTTGAATATTTTATTATGTTTTCATAAGGCATAACAAAGGTCATAAGAATAGTACCATTCCCATTAGTACAATACAATGAAAAGAATAAAATGCAAAAAAGCAGTTATAACTATGCTTCTCTCATGAAGTATATAGAACCAAATGTAAGGAGTATTCCTTAGGTGTGACATTTCAGTTAACAATATAGTGATGTTATTCTAACTATCAATAATAACAATCATATATAATCAAGATAGGAGAATATAAAAGGTAATATTTAGTTATAGCGAAAATGGAAGAAGATAGCGTTTGCTCGATATAGCGGGTCAAAATAACCTAAAATAGTTAGGAGAAATTAATTAACTATTCCAGGGCCAATTTCCTGCTAATTGGCTAGGCATTATCTGGAGATTAAGTTATATTCCTAACTATATCAGATGACCCTTGTTTTGATTGGTTAAACTTGTTTGTAAGAAAAATAAAGGAAAACTAACCAGTTTGAGGTAAGGGAACAATAGAGTGGAGATCGAGGAATATTTCCAGAGAGGATATTTATAGGGCAAACTCCCTCAAAGAGACAACAATGTTTTATCAAAACCCGGAGGTAGGAAATGCTCAAACCACGGTCTCCACAAAGCTTCATATTTGGATATATTTTCAAGAGAGATTGCTTCTGTTTTTGCATGAATCATGAATTGAGTAGTTCTGCTTTTGACTGATAAAATACATAGTGAGTCAGATTCCCATGCTGTCGCAATAGTCTGCTTTGCTGCTGTGGTTACGAAGAGCATTCGTTTAAATTGACAATGTGATAGGGTGTGGGGTTTACTGTTCAGGAGTGCCTGATCAGGCGGTAGAATAGTGTTGAACATTGTGTTAAGGATTTGAAACACTTCCGACCAAAATGATTGGACTATTTTGCTTTCCAACCATATACGTATGCACTTGTGTACCAGGGGTAAGGCAGCCTCGGAAGCAGCCTCGGACGGATATTGTGGAGAGAATTTTGAAATTCTGTCAGGAACCAGGTACCACCTAGTGAGCACTTTGTAGTTTGTCTCAAGAGCCACTTTATTCGGTGAGGCTGATTTGGTGGCTTGCCAGATTTGGGTCCAATTTATGTCGTCTGGTTGTAAGAAGAATTTCACATCTTTAGCAGAATTCTGTTCCTAAAGTGGGGAGACCTGAAACCATACCTTTGCTGTCTAAGGCCCGGTTCACACAGGGGCGACTCGTCAGGCGACTCGGTCGCCTGACGAGTAGCATCCCATGCTTTTCAATAGAACCGTTCTAAGTAAGAGCGACTCGGGTCGCTCCGACTTAGAAAAAGGTTCCTGTACTACTTTTGGGGGCGACCCAAGGTGACCTGCATTGACTTCTATACAGAAGTCTTATGCAAATCGCCTCGGCGGGCGTCTCAAGTCGTCTTGAGATCGCGCCGCCGAGGTCGCCCCCACAAGTCGTGCCGCGTCGCGCCGCCCCTGTGTGAATGGGGCCTTACTGTAAACACCAAGTGGTGGTTCACTCCCGTTTAATATGTTTGACCCAGCAGAGGGTGGTACTTCCCCAAAAAACCCGGGAAAACCTGGCCAACAGTGTTAACCGTGACCTCAAAGGGAGTATTGCCTCAGCAGGGCAAGCACAACTAAACAGTGCAATTTACTTACATTAGGATATACAGTTTTACCAGGAAATGCAATCAAAACCACAGTAGTCAAAAACATATATAAAAACACACAATGCAGTAAATCCCTTGGAAGCACATGCTTACAAACGGGGTACTGGAACAGCAGACAGAGGTATTATCAGTGGACATGCTTGAATCAGTAACAGGCAGGCAGATGCAGTACACAGTAACAGCAGGCAGGTTGATTGTCAGAGGTACAGGTCAAGGTCAGCAACAGACAGCAAATCAGGTAAAAAGCAGTAGGCAAGTATGCTGTCATATATACAGGCCAGAATCATCAACAGGCAGAAGTAAAGGCAGGTCAAGAGTTAAGCCAAATTAGTAACGGGATCATGAATACTTTCAGTCATGAAAACAATCACAGGTCCCAGTTTGTAGGTTATTGAGTTTTGCTGAATTTAGACAGCACTAAGCCCATGCAAGACCAGCTTTAAATGGCTAATTTGTTGGCAACTACAGGAACAGGTGTGTGTGTGCATGTCAAACATCATCAAGTGTGCATTAAAACTTGTTCACCGTGTGTTGTAAACCACTTCCATACATGCTTACAGACTGGTCCTTTGCCCAGATACTATCTTGCAGACTGGCATGATTTTTCTCTCAGAAAAGTATTAAGGCATGTCAGATAAAATGCACAACATGTCATTGTCTATTTAATCAGATTTGATTTCAAACTTTTATCATAGTATAAAAAAAATTAAAAAATGACCAACAAAGAGCGTACGTTTCCATCTTTGAAGTACTGTCACGGTTTAGTCTGCAGTTTCCTGCTTGTGAAATCCTTGCTGCAGTGGTTCTGCTGACCTGTGGTTCTACTCACATGTGCTTCTGGCTTCTGTGTTCACCTGATGGCGTCACTTGCTCTATTGTTGATTTATATCCCTTTCCCTTCCTTCACTTCCTGGTCCACCTCCCAGTCCGCTTCTCTGTATATAGACATATATGTCAAAAGTTTGTAGAATTCACCTCCGTAACATCTCTAAAATTCGCCCCTTTTTAACAAATGAAACCACCAAGCACCTCATTCTCTCCCTTGTTATCTTTCGCCTTGACTATTGCAACTCCCTTCTAATTGGCCTACCTCTCCATAGGCTATCCCCTCTTCAGTCTATCATGAATGCTGCTGCCAGACTTATCCACCTTACCAACCGCTCAATGTCTCCCGACCCTCTCCTCCAATCCCTACACTGGCTCCCAAATCCCCTAGCGTATTACATTTAAAATACTAACCACAACATACAAAGCCATTCACAACTCTGCCCCAAGCTACATCACCAATCTTGTCTCCAAATGTCACCCAAATCGTCCTCTTCGCTCTTCTCAAGACCTCCTACTCTCAAGCTCTCTCGTCTCCTCCTCCCATGCTCATCTCTAGGATTTCTCCAGAGCCTCTCCCATCCTCTGGAACTCGCTACCTCAACCTGTCCGGCTATCCCCTACTCTTGCTACCCTCAGGCGATCCCTGAAAACTCACCTTTTCAGGGAAGCCTATCACGTTTCCAACTAATCTTTTACCACTTCCATCAGCTCATTCCCCACAGTTACACCCTTTTGTACCACCTGCCTCACCCTATTAGATTGTAAGCTCTTCTGAGCAGGGCCCTCTTAATCCTCTTGTATTTTAATGTATTATAACTGTATTGTCTCCCTTTTTATATTGTAAAGCACTGCGTAAACCATTGGCGCTATATGAATCCAGTATAATAATAATAATAATAATAGACATGCTCAGTGCAGCTTGTGTTGCCTGAGCAACTTCCTAGTTTCTCAATGCTCCTGTTTTCCTGCATATTATGTGTACTCCGTGTCTGACTTTCCATTTACCGATCCCAGCTTTGTCTACCATTTTGCCTGTCTGCCACGTGCCCTGACCTCAACTTGTTTCTCTGATCTTATTCTATCTCTTGCCATCTCTACTCTGCACACGCAAGTGTTCTCTGCCTCTTCAGCTGGGTGTGCCTGGTGGCCTCAACCTATTTCCAGTTTGCTGCAAGTCCATCTCCACCACCAGGGGCCCCGGTGAAGAAGCAGATTGGGGCTTAGACTCTGCACCCCGGGGAACCCAGAGTTAGCCTTCTACAAGGGCTCACTACCATAGGAACCTTACAAGTACAGAAAATAAAAACACACAATAGGAGAGTCCCCGAAGGGGGCTGTGCAACCCAATAACATACAAAAACAAGGAAGGTTCCCCAGGGGTTTTTCAAAGGCAGCAACAAGTTATATAAAGAGTAATGGTATAAAAATATGTTTTATTGATCCAAACAGAAAAATGAATGAAGTGGGGATATACAATAAATACAGTTTACATACTCTGGTTGAGAGCACACATGACATCATACAGCATCACTTAGGGCAAAGTACATCCCAGATAAAAACATGGTTTGCCAATTAAAATATACAATATTGATATCCACAGAATACCCCAATGCATTTCGACCGTTAATTTTTTTCAGTCTTCTTCAGGGGGTTTTACGTTCATTAAGTGGATGAAAGAATGAAGGTGTGTTGCAATACCCAGATGGCTGTGAGTGCCTTCACCCTGGTAGATCCACCGTGGCCACATGTCCCCCCCCAGGGGGCGGGCGGGCGCATAGTCCATCTAGCTTGCAGGGGGCCACATAGGTGGGCCCAGAGGGGAGGGGAGGACAGGGGGCAGGGCACTATGCACTCCATCCGTCTTGTAGTAGTATATGGCAGCTCTCCAGAGATCATCTTTACAAGTACAGAGTTACAAAGTTTCAGACATGAGTGATTTGTCTTTAACAACATTAATAAATATTATGTGGAATACTCCACTCCATAACGGTCATAAAATTAAAGTTTCAACCTTGAACCAGGGCAAAATCAGGTGTTTCCCACCATTTAACCCAAATCTTGTGACATTTAAGAGGATTTCCTCTTTAATGGTAAGTTATTTTTTCAAAAGAGCGACAAAATCTTCTCCTTGATCGATTCTTTCACAGTAGGAGAGGAGGAGGAGGCAAATTTTCTTGCTATAAATTTTCTCTTCTAAATAGTGATCTGGTTACAATTATGAAACAGACCATTGAGGTATCCCATTAAACAGGTTACAGGATCTCCTCCAAGATTTACATCAAATCATTTATTGATGATGGTTGTGACCTTTTCCACATACCTTACTAGCTAGGTCATCCCAAAATGAAGGGTAATACATGCTCTTGCTTTGCTTGCATTTGTCACAACACAAGTCAACTAGTTGGCCAATTATATGATTTTTTTTTAGAGTACAATAGGTTCTGTGTAAAATTACCTTGATCCACTTATTAGTAGAGGAGAGAGACATTTGTAAGACTAATTGTAAAATATCATCCCACTGACCTTTTGATATGGGTCCCTCATCTACATCCACTGAGTCCTGTAGTGATGTAGGCCAGGTAGAGACACCATAGCACACAGTAGGGTATCAGGCATCTAACACACCCGAAAACAGATGTTAAAGAGTTTTCAGAGGGCATAAAACTTAATCAAAGGGACAATCTAAAGCCCCGTACACATGGGCAGAATATCAGGAGACATGTGTATGTCGGTCTGTCGGACGTGCATGCTGGAAAACCAACAGCCAACCAACTCCCGATTAGCGCTCTCAGCCAATGGCAGAAAGCGCTGATCGGAGTGTTCTAGCGGGGGGAGGGGGGGAAATTTCTACCTTATTTTAGAGCGCCTCTTGGTGCTCACATGACTGTTTGCCTCTCTCCTCACCCAGTCTGACAGCTACAGCGGGAGGGGCCGAGAACTCCCACTGACCTCAGTCAGGAGGAGGAGAGAGGCGAGCAATCACGTGAGTTCCAGAAGGTAGAAGGAAGAAATCTGCATATTTTTTATAAAGCATGTAGAGTGGGGCACATGTTGTTATTGAACAGAGGGTATGGTATGAACATAACATAGTTTTATAGCAGTAGGAGGGGAAGGGGCGGGGAGCAGAGCGGCACTGGTACAAGCTGACATGCAGGGGGTGGGGGGGGGGGGACAGAGGAGAGCTGCGGATGACGGAGGCTTGTAAACTAACCACAATGTCAGGGCTCAGCAGCCATAAAAAAAACATGGTCAATTTACAGGGGGGAGGGCAGAACCACGCAGGATCAACCAGGTATTTTAGATGATACAGGGGGCCAAACTACACAGCACAAGCACTGTGCTGTTATTCATGCTTTAAGGGAACAGGATCCATTTTTTTTTTTTTTTTAGGGTTACAAGCACTTAGTCAGAAAAAGATAACTCTTCTTTAACAGAGCTTCTTTAAAACAATCTCAGAGATGTGGTCCCTTAGGAAAATACAATGGTATTTCATTTGTTAACCACTTAACGACCGCCCACTGTAAATATACGTCAGCAGAATGGCACCGACAGGCACAATCACGTATATATACGTGATTGCCTTTGTATAGTTGGGGGGTCCGATCGGACCCCCCTTCTTTACAGTGAGCGGTCGTTTTACCTTCGGGAGCGATCCGGCATGAGGGGACGGCCGTTCGATTCCGGCCACCCCCTCTCGATCGCTCCCGGCGAATGAGAGAGCTTCCCCTGCCTGCCAGGAAGGAGGAAGTGATGTCATCTCTCCTGGGGCGCTCACATATACCGAGCGCCGTACAGGAGAAGATGCCAGGTTAGTACACACAACACTACACTGACACCAGGACACATAGGCACATAAATCGCCCCCCCAGGCCCCCCCAGACACCCCCCAGCCCCCCCCCCCAGCCCCCAGTCACAGTGTCACTGATTGCAGTGACCATTTATTTAGTGATCACTGCAATCAGTGACATTTGTGACTGTAAAAGTGTCACCAAAGTTTAGTCTTAGGTCCAGTGTAGCCCCCTAACCCCCCCTAATAAAGGTTTAACCCCCTGATCACCCCCCAGATAACCCTTTCACCCCCTATCACCACTGTCACTAAGCAATCATTTTTCTGATCGATGTCTTAGCGTCGGTGATGCTGATCGGTAGCCAGTAATTTTTTTAGGTTCGCCGCAGGTTTTTATAGCGTCGGGTACCCCCATATATTACCTAATAAAGGTTTAACCCCCTTGATCGCCCCCCAGGTAACCCTTTCACCCCCTATCACCACTGTCACTAAGTTATAATTTTTCTGATCGATGTCTTAGCGTCGGCGATGCTGATCGGTAGCCAGTAATTTTTTTTAGGTTCGCTGCAGGTTTTTATAGCGTCGGGTACCCCCATATATTACCTAATAAAGGTTTAACCCCCTTGATCACCCCCCAGGTAACCCTTTCACCCCCTAGCACCGCCGTGGCTATGCGATCATTTTTCTGATCGATGTCTTAGCGTCGGTGATGCTGATCGGTAGCCAGTAATTTTTTTTAGGTTCGCCGCAGGTTTTTATAGCGTCGGGTACCCCCATATATTACCTAATAAAGGTTTAACCCCCTTGATCGCCCCCCCAGGTAACCCTTTCACCCCCTATCACCACTGTCACTAAGCGATAATTTTTCTGATCGATGTCTTAGCGTCGGCGATGCTGATCGGTAGCCAGTAATTTTTTTTAGGTTCGCCGCAGGTTTTTATAGCGTCGGGTACCCCCATATATTACCTAATAAAGGTGTAACCCCCTTGATCACCCCCCAGGTAACCCTTTCACCCCCTAGCACCGCCGTCACTATGCGATCATTTTTCTGATCGATGTCTTAGCGTCGGTGATGCTGATCGGTAGCCAGTAATTTTTTTTAGGTTCGCCGCAGGTTTTTATATAGCGTCAGGTACCCCCATATATTACCCTAATAAAGGTTTTAACCCCCTAATTGCCCCTAGTTAACCCTTTCACCAGTGATCATCATATAAGGGTTACGGGTGACGCTGGTTAGTTTGCTTTTTATAGTGTCAGGGCACCCGCCGTATATAACCCAATAAAGGTTTAACCCCCTGATCGCCCGGCGGGTGATATCAGTTAGGTTTTAGCGTCAGAGAGGGTCTGCGTCACACCCCAGGCAGCGTCAGGTTAGTGCCAGTAGCGCTAACACCCACGCGTGAAGCATACACCCCCCTTAGTGGTATAGTATCTGATCAGCTCAATATCTGATCTGATCAGATCTATACTAGCGTCCCCAGCAGTTTAGGGTTCCCAAAAACGCAGTGTTAGCGGGATCAGCCCAGATACCTGCTAGCACCTGCGTTTTGCCCCTCCGTCCAGCCCAGGCCACCCAAGTGCAGTATCGATCGATCACTGTCACTTGCAAAACACAACACACATAACTGCAGCGTTCGCAGAGACAGGCCTGATCCTTGCGACTCCAGTGCTGTAGGAGGTAATTTCACCACCACAGTTAAAAAAAAAAAAGCATATATGCCGAAGCATTGGGGCAGCAGGAGCGGAGGAGCGATTTTGCTCCTAATGCCGCGTACATACGGTCGAAATTCCGACGGAGGCTTGCCCGTGGAAAAGTCTGACCATGTGTACGCGGCATAACTTTTGCGAGAAGATGCCCCCATGCTTCGGCATATATAAATGGTGCATGTATGCCCATCATTAGAAGTGGGTGGATGAAGGGCGGTATTCTAATGGTGGGCATACCCACCGATCAATCTTTTTTTTTCGTTCAGCCAACAGGCTGCATGAAAAAAAAGATTACGATACATGTCCAACAAGGACCAGCAACGTACTGGTATGTTGCTGGACTTTGAATGTTTATACCAGAATGATGCCTGCGGGTTTAGGTATCATCTTGGTATCATTCTTTTCAGCCAGCGGCCGGCTTTCATGTAAAAGCAATCCTAGTGGCTAATTAGCCTCTGGACTGCTTTTACAAGCAGTGGGAGGGAATGTCCCCCCCGGATATAAAAAGCGCCATTGGGAAATAGGGAAAGCATTTTATCACACCGATCTTGGTGTGGTCAGATGCTTTGAGGGCAGAGGAAAGATCTAGGGTCCAATAGACCCCAGTTTTTTCAAAAAAGAGTACCTGTCATTACCTATTGCTATCATAGGGGATATTTACATTCCCTGAGATAACAATAAAAGTGATAAAAATAAATAAATATGGAAGCAAGAGTTTAAAAATAAAATAAAAAAGCAAAATTAATAATAAAAAAAAAAAAAAAAAAAAAAAGCACCCCTGTCCTGCTCTGCTCTTGCCCAATGGCGAACGCAAGCGTCGGTCTGGCGTCATATGTAAACAGCAATTGCACCATGCATGTGAGGTATCACCGCGAAGGTCAGATCGAGGGCAGTAATTTTAGCAGTAGACCTCCTCTGTAAATCTAACGGGGTAACCTGTAAATGCTTTTAAAGGCTTTTAAAAATGTATGTAGTTTGTCGCCAATGCGCGTTTGTGCGAAATTTTAAAGCATGTCGTGTTTGGTATCTATGTACTCGGCCTAAGATCATCTTTTTTATTTCATCAAACATTTGGGCAATATAGTGTGTTTTAGTGCATTAAAATTAAAAAAAGTGTATTTTTTCCCCAAAAAATGCGTTTGAAAAATCGCTGCGCAAATACTGTGTAGAAAAAAAAATGCAACACCCACCATTTTATTCTGTAGGGCCTTTGCTTTAAAAATATATATAATGTTTGGGGGTTCAACATAATTTTCTTGCAAAAAAAAAGTTTTCATGTAAACAAAAAGTGTCAAAAAGGGCTTTGTCTTCAAGTGGTTAGAAGAGTGGATGTAAGCTTCCTAATGTTGTGTATAAAATGCCAGAACAGTTCAAAACCCCCCCAAATGACCCCATTTTGGAAAGTAGACACCCCAAGCTATATACTGAGAGGCATGTCGAGTCCATGGAATATTTTATATGTTGACACAAGTTGCGGGAAAAATTTTTTTTTTTTTTTGCACAAAGTTGTCACTAAATGATATATTGCTCAAACATGCCATGGGCATATGTGGAATTACACCCCAAAATACATTCTGTTGCTTCTCCTGAGTACGGGGATACCACATGTGTGAGACTTTTTGGGAGCCTAGCCGCGTACGGGACCCCAAAAACCAAGCACCGCCTTCAGGCTTTCTAAGGGTGTCAATTTTTGATTTCACTTCTCACTGCCTATCACAGTTTCGGAGGCCATGGAATGCCCAGATGGCACAAACCCCCCCAAATGACCCCATTTTGGAAAGTAGACACCCCAAGCTATTTGCTGAGAGGTATTGTGAGTATTTTGCAGATCTCGCTTTTTGTCACAAAGTTTTGAAAATTGAAAAAAAAAAGAAAAAAAAAATGTTCTTTCTTCATTTTCAAAAACAAATGAGAGCTGTAAAATACTCACCATGCCTCTCAGCAAACAGCTTGGGGTGTCTACTTTCCAAAATGGGGTAATTTGGGGGGATTTTGTGCTATTTTGGCATTTTATGGCCTTCAAAACTGTGATAGGTAGTGAGGAGTGAAATCAAAAATTTGCGCCCTTAGAAATCCTGAAGGCGGTGCTTGGTTTCCGGGGTCCCGTACGTGGCTAGGCTCCTAAAAAGTCCCACACATGTGGTATCCCCGTACTCAGGAGAAGCAGCAGAATGTATTTTGGGGTGCAATTCCACATATAACCATGGCATGTGTGAGCAATATATCATTTAGTGACAACTTTTTGTAATTTTAGTTTTTTTTTTTGTCATTATTCAATCACTTGGGACAAAAAAAAATATTCAATGGGCTCAACAGGCCTCTCAGCAATTTCCTTGGGGTGTCTACTTTCTAAAATGGGGTCATTTGGGGGGGTTTTGTGCTATTTTGGCATTTTATGGTCTTCAAAACTGTGATAGGTAGTGAGGAGTGAAATCAAAAATTTGCGCCCTTAGAAATCCTGAAGGCGGTGCTTGGTTTCCGGGGTCCCGTACGTGGCTAGGCTCCTAAAAAGTCCCACACATGTGGTATCCCCGTACTCAGGAGAAGCAGCAGAATGTATTTTGGGGTGCAATTCCACATATAACCATGGCATGTGTGAGCAATATATCATTTAGTGACAACTTTTTGTAATTTTAGTTTTTTTTTTTGTCATTATTCAATCACTTGGGACAAAAAAAAAAATATTCAATGGGCTCAACATGCCTCTCAGCAATTTCCTTGGGGTGTCTACTTTCTAAAATGGGGTCATTTGGGGGGGTTTTGTACTGCCCTGTCATTTTAGCACCTCAAGAAATGAGATAGGCAGTCATAAATTAAAAGCTGTGTAAATTCCAGAAAATGTACCCTAGTTTGTAAACGCTATAACTTTTGCGCAAACCGATAAATATACGCTTATTGACATTTTTTTTTACTAAAGACATGTGGCTGAATACATTTTGGCCTAAATGTATGACTAAAATTGAGTTTATTCGATTTTTCTTATAACAAAAAGTAGAAAATATCATTTTTTTTCAAAATTTTCGGTCTTTTTCCGTTTATATCGCAAAAAATAAAAATCGCAGAGGCAATCAAATACCATTAAAAGAAAGCTCTATTTGTGGGAAGAAAAGGACGCAAATTTCGTTTGGGTACAACATTGCATGTCCGCACAATTTACAGTTAAAGCAGCGCAGTGCAAAATTCTGAATTCACCTCTGGTCCTTTAGCTACCAAATGGTCCGGGGCTTAAGTGGTTAAATGAAATAAGTCCTAACCATAGTCCAACCCTTAAAGCCTTAAAGTAAAAATGTAATTGAGAAAAATAGTCTGCCATTGCTGACCTCCTTCTTAAAAGGTTAATTGCCTGGCTGTTGACCTATGACATCCACACTTTTAGTCATGGAACCAAGTATAAGTGTGCAGATAAAAAATAAACTATGAACACCACAATTTTTTTCACACCTGCTTAAAACTTGTGCACAGTAGTGTACATATGGATATTCTTTATCAATTAGGCCCCTTTCACACTGGGGCGGGAGGTGCATCGGCGGTAAAGCGCAGCTATTTTTAGAAGCGATTTACCGTCGGTTTTGCGGCGCTATTCGCTATTCGCCCCCGCTAGCGGACGAGAAAGGGTTAAAAACCTCCGCAAAGCGCCTCTACGGTATAGCCGCGGTGCCCTATTGATTTCAATGGGCAGGAGCGGTAGAGGAGCAGTATACACACCGCTCCTTCACGGCTCCAAAGATGCTGCTAGCAGGACCTTTTTTACTTTTCTTAGAAAAGTGACTCAGGAAAGTGACTCAGGAAAGTGACTCAGGAAAGTGACTCAGGAACGTGACTCAGGAAAGTGACTTAGGAAGAAACTCAGGAAAGTGACTCAGGAAGTCACTTTCCTGAGTCACTTTCCTGAGTCACTTTCCTAAGTCACTTTCCTGAGTCACGTTCCTGAGTCACTTTCCTGAGTCACGTTCCTGAGTCACGTTCCTGAGTCACGTTCCTGAGTCACGTTCCTGAGTCACGTTCCTGAGTCACGTTCCTGAGTCACGTTCCTGAGTCACGTTCATGAGTCACGTTCCTGAGTCACGTTCCTGAGTCACTTTCCTGAGTCACTTTCCTGAGTCACTTTCCTGAGTCACTTTCCTGAGTCACTTTCCTGAGGCACTTTCCTGAGTCACTTTCCTGAGTCACGTTCCTAAGTCACGTTCCTAGGTCACTTTCCTGAGTCACTTTCCTGAGTCATTTTCCTGAGTCACTTTCCTAAGTCACTTTCCTAGGTCACTTTCCTGAGTCACTTTCCTGAGTCCCTTCCTAAGTCACTTTCCTAAGTCACTTTCCTGAGTCACTTTCCTAAGTCACTTTCCTGAGTCACTTTCCTAGGTCACTTTCCTGAGTCACTTTCCTAGGTCACTTTCCTGAGTCACTTTCCTAGGTCAATTTTCTGAGTCACTTTCCTAAGTCACTTTTCTGAGTCACTTTTCTAGGTCACTTTCCTAAGTCACTTTCCTGAGTCACTTTCCTAGGTCACTTTCCTGAGTCACTTTCCTGAGTCCCTTCCTTAGTCACTTTCCTGAGTCACTTTCCTAAGTCACTTTCCTAGGTCACTTTCCTAGGTCACTTTCCTAAGTCACTTTCCTAAGTCACTTTCCTGAGTCACTTTCCTGAGTCACTTTCCTGAGTCACTTTCCTAGGTCACTTTCCTGAGTCCCTTCCTAAGTCACTTTCCTAGGTCACTTTCCTGAGTCACGTTCCTGAGTCACTTTCCTGAGTCACTTTCCTAAATCACTTTCCTGAATCACTTTCCTGAGACACTTTCCTGAGTCACGTTCCTAAGTCACTTTCCTAGGTCACTTTCCTGAGTCACTTTCCTGAGGCACTGTCCTGAGTCACTTTCATAAGTCACTTTCCTGAGTCACTTTCCTAAGTCACTTTCCTGAGTCACTTTCCTAGGTTACTTTCCTAAGTCACTCAGGAAGGGACTAGGAAAGTACTCAGGAAAGTGACTCAGGAAAGTGACTTAGGAAAGTGACTTAGGAAAGTGACTCAGGAAAGTGACTTAGGAACGTGACTCAGGAAAGTGACTCAGGAAAGTGACTCAGGAAAGTGACTCAGGAAAAAGACTTAGGAAAGTGACTTAGGAAAGTGACTCAGGAAAGTGACTTAGGAAAGTGACTTAGGAAAGTGACTCAGGAAAGTGATTTAGGAAAGTGACTCAGGAAAGTGACTTAGGAAAATGACTCAGAAAAGTGACTTAAAAAAGTGACTCAGAAAAGTGACTTAGGAAAGTGACTCAGGAAAGTGACTCAGGAAAGTGACCTAGAAAAGTGACCTAGAAAAGTGACTCAGTCACTTTCCTGAGTCACTTTCCTAAGTCACTTTCCTGAGTCACTTTCCTAAGTCACTTTCCTGAGTCACTTTCCTAGGTCACTTTCCTAAGTCAATTTTCTGAGTCACTTTCCTAAGTCACTTTCCTAAGTCACTTTTCTGAGTCACTTTTCTGAGTCACTTTCCTGAGTCCCTTCCTGAGTCCCTTTCCTGAGTCCCTTCCTGAGTCACTTTCCTGAGTCACTTTCCTGCGTCACTTTCCTGCGTCACTTTCCTGCGTCACTTTCCTGCGTCACTTTCCTGAGTCACTTTCCTGAGTCACTTTCCTGAGTCACTTTCCTGCGTCACTTTCCTGCGTCACTTTCCTGAGTCACTTTCCTAGGTCACTTTCCTAAGTCACTTTCCTGCGTCACTTTCCTGAGTCACTTTCCTAGGTCACTTTCCTAAGTCACTTTCCTGAGTCACTTTTCTAGGTCACTTTCCTGAGTCACTTTTCTAGGTCACTTTCCTAAGTCACTTTCCTGAGTCACTTTTCTAGGTCACTTTCCTAAGTCACTTTTGAGTCACTTTCCTAAGTCACTTTCCTGAGTCACTTTCCTAAGTCACTTTCCTAAGTCACTTTCCTGAGTCACGTTCCTGAGTCACTTTCCTGAGTCACTTTCCTGCGTCACTTTCCTGCGTCACTTTCCTGAGTCACTTTCCTAGGTCACTTTCCTAAGTCACTTTCCTGAGTCACTTTTCTAGGTCACTTTCCTAAGTCACTTTCCTGAGTCACTTTTCTAGGTCACTTTCCTAAGTCACTTTTGAGTCACTTTCCTAAGTCACTTTCCTGAGTCACTTTCCTAGGTCACTTTCCTAAGTCACTTTCCTGAGTCACTTTTCTAGGTCACTTTCCTGAGTCACTTTTCTAGGTCACTTTCCTAAGTCACTTTCCTAAGTCACTTTCCTGAGTCACTTTTCTAGGTCACTTTCCTAAGTCACTTTTGAGTCACTTTCCTAAGTCACTTTCCTAAGTCACTTTCCTGAGTCACTTTCCTAAGTCACTTTCCTGAGTCACTTTCCTGAGTCACTTTCCTAAGTCACTTTCCTGAGTCACTTTCCTAGGTCACTTTCCTAAGTCAATTTTCTGAGTCACTTTCCTAAGTCACTTTCCTGAGTCACTTTTCTGAGTCACTTTACTGAGTCACTTTCCTGAGTCACTTTTCTGAGTCACTTTTCTGAGTCACTTTTCTGAGTCACTTTTCTGAGTCACTTTCCTGAGTCCCTTCCTGAGTCACTTTCCTGAGTCCCTTCCTGAGTCCCTTTCCTGAGTCACTTTCCTGAGTCACTTTCCTGAGTCACTTTCCTGAGTCACTTTCCTGCGTCACTTTCCTGCGTCACTTTCCTGAGTCACTTTCCTGCGTAACTTTCCTGAGTCACTTTCCTAGGTCACTTTCCTAAGTCACTTTCCTGAGTCACTTTTCTAGGTCACTTTCCTGAGTCACTTTTCTAGGTCACTTTCCTAAGTCACTTTCCTGAGTCACTTTTCTAGGTCACTTTCCTAAGTCACTTTTGAGTCACTTTCCTAAGTCACTTTCCTGAGTCACTTTCCTAGGTCACTTTTGAGTCACTTTCCTAAGTCACTTTCCTGAGTCACTTTCCTAGGTCACTTTCCTAAGTCACTTTCCTGAGTCACTTTTGAGTCACTTTCCTGAGTCACTTTCCTGAGTCACTTTCCTAGGTCACTTTCCTAGGTCACTTTCCTGAGTCACTTTTCTAGGTCACTTTCCTGAGTCACTTTTCTAGGTCACTTTCCTAAGTCACTTTCCTGAGTCACTTTTCTAGGTCACTTTCCTAAGTCACTTTCCTGAGTCCCTTCCTTAGTCACTTTCCTAAGTCACTTTCCTAAGTCACTTTCCTAGGTCACTTTCCTGAGTCACTTTCCTGAGTCACTTTCCTGAGTCACTTTCCTAAGTCACTTTCCTAAGTCACTTTCCTAAGTCACTTTCCTAAGTCACTTTCCTAAGTCACTTTCCTAAGTCACTTTCCTGAGTCACTTTCCTGAGTCCCTTTCCTGAGTCATTTTCCTAGGTCACGTTCCTGAGTCACGTTCCTGAGTCACGTTCCTGAGTCACGTTCCTGAGTCACTTTCCTGAGTCACTTTCCTAAATCACTTTCCTGAGTCATTTTCCTGAGTCACTTTCCTAAGTCACTTTCCTAAGTCACTTTCCTAAGTCACTTTCCTGCGTCACTTTCCTGCGTCACTTTCCTGCGTCACTTTCCTAGGTCACTTTCCTAGGTCACTTTCCTAAGTCACTTTTCTAGGTCACTTTCCTGAGTCACTTTCCTAGGTCACTTTCCTGAGTCACTTTCCTGAGTCCCTTCCTTAGTCACTTTCCTGAGTCACTTTCCTAGGTCACTTTCCTAAGTCACTTTCCTAGGTCACTTTCCTGCGTCACTTTCCTGCGTCACTTTCCTGAGTCACTTTCCTAGGTCACTTTCCTTAGTCACTTTCCTGAGTCACTTTCCTGAGTCACTTTCCTGCGTCACTTTCCTGCGTCACTTTCCTGCGTCACTTTCCTGCGTCACTTTCCTGCGTCACTTTCCTAGGTCACTTTCCTAAGTCACTTTCCTGAGTCACTTTCCTGAGTCACTTTCCTGAGTCACTTTCCTGAGTCACTTTCCTGAGTCACTTTCCTAAGTCAATTTTCTGAGTCACTTTTCTGAGTCACTTTTCTGAGTCACTTTCCTGAGTCACTTTCCTGAGTCCCTTCCTGCGTCACTTTCCTGAGTCCCTTCCTGCGTCACTTTCCTGCGTCACTTTCCTGCGTCACTTTCCTGCGTCACTTTCCTGCGTCACTTTCCTAGGTCACTTTCCTGAGTCACTTTTCTAGGTCACTTTCCTGAGTCACTTTTGAGTCACTTTCCTGCGTCACTTTCCTGCGTCACTTTCCTGCGTCACTTTCCTGCGTCACTTTCCTGCGTCACTTTCCTGCGTCACTTTCCTGAGTCACTTTCCTAGGTCACTTTCCTAAGTCACTTTCCTGAGTCACTTTTCTAGGTCACTTTCCTGAGTCACTTTTCTAGGTCACTTTCCTGAGTCACTTTTCTAGGTCACTTTCCTGAGTCACTTTTCTAGGTCACTTTCCTGAGTCACTTTTCTAGGTCACTTTCCTGAGTCACTTTCCTGAGTCATTTTCCTGAGTCACTTTCCTAAGTCACTTTCCTAAGTCACTTTCCTAAGTCTTTTTCCTGAGTCACTTTCCTGAGTCACGTTCCTGAGTCACGTTCCTGAGTCACGTTCCTGAGTCACTTTCCTGAGTCACTTTCCTGAGTCACTTTCCTGAGTCACTTTCCTGAGTCACTTTCCTGAGTCACTTTCCTGAGTCACTTTCCTGAGTCACTTTCCTGAGTCACTTTCCTAAGTCAATTTTCTGAGTCAATTTTCTGAGTCACTTTTCTGAGTCACTTTCCTGAGTCCCTTCCTGCGTCACTTTCCTGAGTCCCTTCCTGCGTCACTTTCCTGCGTCACTTTCCTGCGTCACTTTCCTGCGTCACTTTCCTGCGTCACTTTCCTAGGTCACTTTCCTAAGTCACTTTCCTAGGTCACTTTCCTGAGTCACTTTTGAGTCACTTTCCTAAGTCACTTTCCTGAGTCACTTTCCTAGGTCACTTTCCTGAGTCACTTTCCTGAGTCCCTTCCTTAGTCACTTTCCTGAGTCACTTTCCTAGGTCACTTTCCTAAGTCACTTTCCTAGGTCACTTTCCTAAGTCACTTTCCTAGGTCACTTTCCTGCGTCACTTTCCTGCGTCACTTTCCTGCGTCACTTTCCTTAGTCACTTTCCTGAGTCACTTTCCTGAGTCACTTTCCTGAGTCACTTTCCTGCGTCACTTTCCTGCGTCACTTTCCTGCGTCACTTTCCTAGGTCACTTTCCTGAGTCACTTTCCTGAGTCCCTTCCTTAGTCACTTTCCTGAGTCACTTTCCTAAGTCACTTTCCTAAGTCACTTTCCTAGGTCACTTTCCTGAGTCACTTTTCTAGGTCACTTTTCTAGGTCACTTTCCTAAGTCACTTTCCTGAGTCACTTTCCTGAGTCACTTTCCTAAGTCACTTTCCTAAGTCACTTTCCTAAGTCACTTTCCTAAGTCACTTTCCTGAGTCACTTTCCTGAGTCACTTTCCTGAGTCACTTTCCTAGGTCACTTTCCTGAGTCCCTTCCTAAGTCACTTTCCTGAGTCATTTTCCTAGGTCACTTTCCTGAGTCACGTTCCTGAGTCACGTTCCTGAGTCACGTTCCTGAGTCACTTTCCTGAGTCACTTTCCTAAATCACTTTCCTAAGTCACTTTCCTGAGTCATTTTCCTGAGTCACTTTCCTAAGTCACTTTCCTAAGTCACTTTCCTGAGTCACTTTCCTGAGTCACTTTCCTGAGTCACGTTCCTGAGTCACGTTCCTGAGTCACGTTCCTGAGTCACTTTCCTGAGTCACTTTCCTGAGTCACGTTCCTGAGTCACGTTCCTGAGTCACGTTCCTGAGTCACGTTCCTGAGTCACGTTCCTGAGTCACGTTCCTGAGTCACGTTCCTGAGTCACTTTCCTGAGTCACTTTCCTGAGTCACTTTCCTGAGTCACGTTCCTGAGTCACTTTCCTAGGTCACTTTCCTAAGTCACTTTCCTGAGTCACTTTCCTGAGTCACTTTCCTGAGTCACTTTCCTGAGTCACTTTCCTGAGTCACTTTCCTGAGTCACTTTCCTAAGTCACTTTCCTAAGTCACTTTCCTAAGTCAATTTCCTGGGTCACTTTCCTAAGTCACTTTCCTAAGTCACTTTCCTGAGTCACTTTCCTGAGTCCCTTTCTAAGTCACTTTCCTGAGTCACTTTCCTGAGTCACTTTCCTGAGTCACGTTCCTGAGTCACGTTCCTGAGTCACGTTCCTGAGTCACGTTCCTGAGTCACGTTCCTGAGTCACTTTCCTGAGTCACGTTCCTGAGTCACGTTCCTGAGTCACGTTCCTAGGTCACTTTCCTGAGTCACTTTCCTGAGTCCCTTCCTGAGTCACTTTCCTGAGTCACTTTCCTGAGTCCCTTCCTGAGTCCCTTTCCTGAGTCCCTTTCCTGAGTCCCTTTCCTGAGTCACTTTCCTGAGTCCCTTCCTAAGTCACTTTCCTAAGTCACTTTCCTAAGTCACTTTCCTAGGTCACGTTCCTGAGTCACTTTCCTGAGTCACTTTCCTGAGTCACTTTCCTGAGTCACTTTCCTGAGTCACTTTCCTGAGTCACTTTCCTAAGTCACTTTCCTGAGTCACTTTCCTGAGTCACTTTCCTAAGTCACTTTCCTAAGTCTTTTTCCTGAATAACTTTCCTGAGTCACTTTCCTGAGTCACTTTCCTGAGTCACTTTCCTGAGTCACTTTCCTGAGTCACTTTCCTAGGTCACTTTCCTGAGTCACTTTCCTGAGTCATTTTCCTGAGTCACTTTCCTAGGTCACTTTCCTGAGTCACTTTCCTGAGTCCCTTCCTAAGTCACTTTCCTAAGTCACTTTCCTGAGTCACTTTCCTAAGTCACTTTCCTGAGTCACTTTCCTAGGTTACTTTCCTAAGTCACTTTCCTAGGTCACTTTTCTGAGTCACTTTCCTAAGTCACTTTTCTGAGTCACTTTTCTGAGTCACTTTTCTGAGTCACTTTCCTAGGTCACTTTCCTGAGTCACTTTCCTGAGTCCCTTCCTAAGTCACTTTCCTGAGTCCCTTCCTAAGTCACTTTCCTAAGTCACTTTCCTGAGTCACTTTCCTGAGTCACTTTCCTGAGTCACTTTCCTGAGTCACTTTCCTGAGTCACTTTCCTAGGTTACTTTCCTGAGTCACTTTCCTAGGTTACTTTCCTAAGTCACTTTCCTAGGTCACTTTTCTGAGTCACTTTCCTAAGTCACTTTTCTGAGTCACTTTCCTGAGTCACTTTTCTGAGTCACTTTTCTGAGTCACTTTCCTGAGACACTTTCCTGAGACACTTTCCAAGTCACTTTTCTGAGTCATTTTCCTAAGTCACGTTCCTGAGTCACTTTCCTAAATCACTTTCCTGAGTCACTTTCCTGAGTCACTTTCCTGAGTCACTTTCCTGAGTCACTTTCCCAAATCACTTTCCTAAGTCACTTTCCCGAGTCACTTTCCTAAGTCACTTTCCTGAGTCACTTTTCTAGGTCACTTTCCTAAGTCACTTTCCTGAGTCACTTTTCTAGGTCACTTTCCTAAGTCACTTTTGAGTCACTTTCCTAAGTCACTTTCCTGAGTCACTTTCCTAGGTCACTTTCCTGAGTCCCTTCCTTAGTCACTTTCCTGAGTCCCTTCCTTAGTCACTTTCCTGGGTCACTTTCCTAAGTCACTTTCCTAGGTCACTTTCCTGAGTCACTTTTCTAGGTCACTTTCCATATCACTTTCCTAAGTCACTTTCCTAAGTCACTTTACTGAGTCACTTTCCTAAGTCACTTTCCTAAGTCACTTTCCTAGGTCACTTTCCTGAGTCACTTTCCTAAATCACTTTCCTGAGTCACTTTCCTGAGTCACTTTCCTAAGTCACTTTCCTAAGTCTTTTTCCTGAGTCACTTTCCTGGGTCACTTTCCTGAGTCACTTTCCTAAGTCACTTTCCTGAGTCACTTTCCTGAGTCACGTTCCTAAGACACTTTCCTGAGTCACTTTCCTAAGTCACTTTCCTGAGTCACTTTCCTGAGTCACTTTCCTGAGTCACTTTCCTGAGTCACTTTCCTGAGTCACTTTCCTGAGTCACGTTCCTGAGTCACGTTCCTGAGTCACGTTCCTGAGTCACGTTCCTAAATCACTTTCCTAAATCGCTTTCCTGAGTCACTTTCCCAAATCACTTTCCTGAGTCACTTTCCTGAGTCACTTTCCTGTGTCACTTTCCTGTGTCACTTTCCTGAGTCACTTTCCTGTGTCACTTTCCTGAGTCACTTTCCTGAGTCACTTTCCTGAGTCACTTTCCTAAGCCACTTTCCTGAGTCACTTTCCTAAGCCACTTTCCTGAGTCCCTTTCCTGAGTCCCTTTCCTGAGTCCCTTTCCTGAGTCCCTTTCCTGAGTCCCTTTCCTGAGTCCCTTTCCTGAGTCCCTTTCCTGAGTCCCTTTCCTGAGTCCCTTTCCTGAGTCCCTTTCCTGAGTCACTTTCCTGAGTGATTTTCCTAAGTCACGTTCCTAAGTCACTTTCCTGAGTCACTTTCCTGAGTCACTTTCCTGAGTCACTTTCCTGGGTCACTTTCCTGAGTCACTTTCCTGAGTCCCTTTCCTGAGTCCCTTTCCTGAGTCCCTTTCCTGAGTCCCTTTCCTGAGTCCCTTTTCTAGGTCACTTTCCTGAGTCACTTTCCTGAGTCACTTTCCTGAGTCACTTTCCTGAGTCACTTTCCTGAGTCACTTTCCTGAGTCACTTTCCTATGTCACTTTCCTATGTCACTTTCCTGAGTCACTTTCCTGAGTCACTTTCCTGAGTCACTTTCCTGAGTCACTTTCCTAGGTCACTTTCCTGAGTCCCTTCCTAAGTCACTTTCCTAAGTCACTTTCCTAAGTCACTTTCCTAAGTCACTTTCCTAGGTGACTTTCCTGAGTCACTTTCCTAAGTCACTTTCCTAAGTATTTTTCCTGGGTCACTTTCCTGAGTCATTTTCCTGAGTCACTTTCCTAGGTCACTTTCCTGAGTCCCTTTCCTGAGTCCCTTTCCTGAGTCCCTTTCCTGAGTCACTTTCCTGAGTCATTTTCCTGAGTCATTTTCCTGAGTCACTTTCCTGAGTCACTTTCCTGAGTCACTTTCCTAAGTCACTTTCCTAAGTCACTTTCCTGAGTAACTTTCCTGAGTCACTTTCCCAAATCACTTTCCCAAGTCACTTTCCTAAGTCACTTTCCTAAGTCACTTTCCTGAGTCACTTTCCTGAGTCACTTTTCTAGGTCACTTTCCTGGGTCACGTTCCTAAGTCATTTTCCTAAGTCACTTTCCTGAGTCACTTTCCTGAGTACTTTCCTAGTCCCTTCCTGTGTGTCTTAGGAAAGTAACCTAGGAAAGTGACTCAGGAAAGTGACTTAGGAAAGTGACTCAGGAAAGTGACTTAGGAAAGTGACCCAGGAAAGTGACTTAGGAAAGTGACTCAGGAAAGTGACTTAGGAAAGTGACTTAGGAAAGTGACTCAGGAAAGTGACTTAGGAAAGTGACTCAGGAACGTGACTCAGGAAAGTGACTTAGGAAAGTGACTCAGGAAAGTGACTCAGGAAAGTGACTTAGGAAAGTGACTCAGGAAAGTGACCTAGGAAAGTGACTCAGGAAAGTGACTCAGGAAAGTGATTCAGGAAAGTGACTCAGGAAAGTGACTTAGGAAAGTGACTCAGGAAAGTGACTCAGGAAAGTGATTCAGGAAAGTGACTTAGGAAGGGACTCAGGAAAGTGACTCAGGAAAGTGACTTAGGAAAGTGACCTAGAAAAGTGACTCAGGAAAGTGACCCAGGAAAGTGACTTAGGAAAGTGACTCAGGAAAGTGCTTCAGGAAAGTGACTTAGGAAAGTGACTCAGGAAAGTGACTCAGGAAAGTGACTTAGGAAAGTGACTCAGGAAAGTGACCTAGAAAAGTGACTCAGGAAAGTGACTTAGGAAAGTGACCTAGAAAAGTGACTCAGGAAAGTGACTTAGGAAAGTGACCTAGAAAAGTGACTCAGGAAAGTGACTTAGGAAAGTGACTCAGGAAAGTGACTCAGGAAAGTGACTCAGGAAAGTGACCTAGAAAAGTGACTCAGGAAAGTGACCTAGAAAAGTGACTCAGGAAAGTGACTTAGGAAAGTGACCTAGAAAAGTGACTCAGGAAAGTGACTTAGGAAAGTGACTCAGGAAAGTGACTTAGGAAAGTGACCTAGAAAAGTGACTCAGGAAAGTGACCCAGGAAAGTGACTCAGGAAAGTGACTTAGGAAAGTGACTCAGGAAACTGACTCAGGAAAGTGACTTAGGAACGTGACTCAGGAAAGTGACTCAGCAAAGTGACTCAGCAAAGTGACTTAGGAAAGTGACTCAGGAAAGTGTCTTAGGAAAGTGACTCAGGAAAGTGATTCAGGAAAGTGACTCAGGAAAGTGACGCAGGAAAGTGACTCAGGAAAGTGACCTAGAAAAGTGACTCAGGAAAGTGACTCAGGAAAGTGACTGCATCACTTTTCTAGGTCACTTTTCTAAGTCACTTTCTTTCCTAGGTCACTTTCCTGAGTCACGTTCCTAAGTCACTTTCCTAAGTCACTTTCCTGAGTCACTTTCCTGAGTCACTTTTCTAGGTCACTTTCCTGAGTCACTTTCCTGAGTCACTTTCCTGAGTCACTTTCCTGAGTCACTTTCCTAAGTCACTTTCCTGAGTCACTTTCCTAGGTTACTTTCCTAAGTCACTCAGGAAGGGACTAAGAAAGTACTCAGGAAAGTGACTCAGGAAAGTGACTTAGGAAAGTGACTTAGGAACGTGACTCAGGAAAGTGACCTAGGAAAGAAAGTGACTTAGAGAAGTGACCTAGAAAAGTGATGCAGTCACTTTCCTGAGTCACTTTCCTAGGTCACTTTCCTGAGTCCCTTCCTAAGTCACTTTCCTGAGTCACTTTCCTAAGTCACTTTGCTGAGTCACTTTCCTAAGTCACTTTGCTGAGTCACTTTCCTAAGTCACTTTCCTGAGTCACGTTCCTAAGTCACTTTCCTGAGTCACTTTCCTAAGTCACTTTCCTAAGTCACTTTCCTGAGTCACTTTCCTGAGTCACTTTTCTAGGTCACTTTCCTAAGTCACTTTCCTGAGTCACTTTTCTAGGTCACTTTCCTGAGTCACTTTTCTAGGTCACTTTCCTGAGTCACTTTCCTAAGTCACTTTCCTAAGTCACTTTCCTGAGTCACTTTCCTGAGTCACTTTCCTGAGTCACTTTCCTGAGTCACTTTCCTGAGTCACTTTCCTAAGTCACTTTCCTGGGTCACTTTCCTGAGTCACTTTTCTAGGTCACTTTCCTAAGTCACTTTCCTGAGTCACTTTCCTGAGTCACTTTCCTGAGTCACTTTCCTGAATCACTTTCCTGAGTCACTTTCCTGAGTCACTTTCCTGAGTCACGTTCCTGAGTCACTTTCCTAAGTCACTTTCCTGAGTCACTTTCCTGAGTCACTTTCCTGAGTCACTTTCCTAGGTCACTTTCCTGAGTCCCTTCCTAAGTCACTTTCCTGAGTCACTTTCCTGCGTCACTTTCCTGCGTCACTTTCCTGAGTCACTTTCCTAAGTCACTTTCCTAAGTCACTTTGCTGAGTCACTTTCCTAAGTCACTTTCCTAAGTCACTTTCCTGAGTCACTTTCCTGAGTCACGTTCCTAAAACACTTTCCTGGGTCACTTTCCTGAGTCATTTTCCTGAGTCATTTTCCTTAATCACTTTCCTGAGTCACTTTCCTGAGTCACTTTCCTGAGTCACTTTCCTAAGCCACTTTCCTGAGTCACTTTCCTGAGTCACTTTCCTGAGTCACTTTCCTGAGTCACTTTCCTGAGTCACTTTCCTAAGTCGCGTTCCTAAGTCACTTTCCTGAGTCACTTTCCTGAGTCATTTTCCTGAGTCACTTTCCTGAGTCACTTTCCTAAGTCACTTTTCTAGGTCACTTTCCTGAGTCACTTTTCTAGGTCACTTTCCTGAGTCACTTTCCTGAGTCACTTTCCTGAGTCACTTTCCTGAGTCACTTTCCTAAGTCACTTTCCTGAGTCACTTTCCTAAGTCACTTTCCTGAGTCACTTTCCTAGGTTACTTTCCTAAGTCACTCAGGAAGGGACTAGGAAAGTACTCAGGAAAGTGATTCAGGAAAGTGACTTAGGAAAGTGACTTAGGAACGTGACTCAGGAAAGTGACCTAGGAAAGTGACTCAGGAAAGTGACTCAGGAAATTGACTTAGGAACGTGACTCAGGAAAGTGACTCAGGAAAGTGACTTAGGAAAGTGACTCAGGAAAGTGACTCAGGAAAGTGACTCAGGAAAGTTACTCAGGAAAAAGACTTAGGAAAGTGACTTAGGAAAGTGACTTAGGAAAGTGACTCGGGAAAATGACTCAGGAAAGTGACTTAAAAAAGTGACTCAGGAAAGTGACTCAGAAAAGTGACTCAGGAAAGTGACTCAGAAAAGTGACCTAGGAAAGTGACTCAGGAAAGTGACTCAGGAAAGTGACTTAGGAAAGTGACTCAGGAAAGTGACTCAGGAAAGTGACTCAGGAAAGTGACTTAGGAAAGTGACATAGGAAAGTGACTCAGGAAAGTGACCTAGAAAAGTGACTCAAGAAAGTGACTTAGAAAAGTGACCTAGAAAAGTCACTTTCCTGAGTCACTTTCCTGAGTCACTTTCCTGAGTCACTTTCCTGAGTCACTTTCCTGAGTCACTTTCCTGAGTCACTTTCCTGAGTCACTTTCCTGAGTCACTTTCCTAAGTCACTTTCCTGAGTCACTTTCCTAGGTTACTTTCCTAAGTCACTCAGGAAGGGACTAGGAAAGTACTCAGGAAAGTGACTCAGGAAAGTGACTTAGGAACGTGACTTAGGAACGTGACTCAGGAAAGTGACCTAGGAAAGAAAGTGACTTAGAAAAGTGACCTAGAAAAGTGACGCAGTCACTTTCCTGAGTCAGTTTCCTGAGTCACTTTCCTAGGTCACTTTCCTGAGTCCCTTTCCTGAGTCCCTTTCCTGAGTCCCTTTCCTGAGTCCCTTTCCTGAGTCACTTTCCTGAGTGATTTTCCTAAGTCACGTTCCTAAGTCACTTTCCTGAGTCACTTTCCTGAGTCACTTTCCTGAGTCACTTTCCTGAGTCACTTTTCTAGGTCACTTTCCTGAGTCACTTTCCTGAGTCACTTTCCTGAGTCACTTTCCTAAGTCACTTTGCTGAGTCACTTTGCTGAGTCACTTTGCTGAGTCACTTTCCTGAGTCACGTTCCTGAGTCACTTTCCTAAGTCACTTTCCTGAGTCACTTTCCTGAGTCACTTTCCTAGGTCACTTTCCTGAGTCCCTTCCTAAGTCACTTTCCTGAGTCACTTTCCTGAGTCACTTTCCTGCGTCACTTTCCTGCGTCACTTTCCTGAGTCACTTTCCTGAGTCACTTTCCTGAGTCCCTTCCTGAGTCACTTTCCTGAGTCACTTTCCTAAGTCACTTTCCTGAGTCACTTTCCTGAGTCACTTTCCTGAGTCACTTTCCTAAGTCACTTTCCTGAGTCACGTTCCTGAGTCACTTTCCTGAGTCACTTTCCTGAGTCACTTTCCTAAGTCACTTTCCTAAGTCACTTTCCTGAGTCACTTTCCTGAGTCACTTTCCTGAGTCCCTTCCTGAGTCACTTTCCTGAGTCACTTTCCTGAGTCACTTTCCTAGGTCACTTTCCTGAGTCCCTTCCTAAGTCACTTTCCTGAGTCACTTTCCTAAGTCACTTTCCTGAGTCACTTTCCTGAGTCACTTTCCTAAGTCACTTTCCTGAGTCACGTTCCTAAGTCACTTTCCTGAGTCACTTTCCTGAGTCACTTTCCTAAGTCACTTTCCTGAGTCACTTTCCTGAGTCACTTTCCTGAGTCACTTTTCTAGGTCACTTTCCTGAGTCACTTTCCTGAGTCACTTTCCTGAGTCACTTTCCTAAGTCACTTTCCTGAGTCACTTTCCTAAGTCACTTTCCTGAGTCACGTTCCTAAGTCACTTTCCTGAGTCACTTTCCTGAGTCACTTTCCTAAGTCACTTTCCTAAGTCACTTTCCTGAGTCACTTTCCTGAGTCACTTTTCTAGGTCACTTTCCTGAGTCACTTTCCTGAGTCACTTTCCTAAGTCACTTTCCTGAGTCACTTTCCTAAGTCACTTTCCTAAGTCACTTTGCTGAGTCACTTTCCTAAGTCACTTTCCTGAGTCACATTCCTAAGTCACTTTCCAGAGTCACTTTCCTAAGTCACTTTCCTAAGTCACTTTCCTAAGTCACTTTCCTGAGTCACTTTTCTAGGTCACTTTCCTGAGTCACTTTCCTGAGTCACTTTCCTAAGTCACTTTCCTGAGTCACTTTCCTAAGTCACTTTCCTAAGTCACTTTGCTGAGTCACTTTCCTAAGTCACTTTCCTGAGTCACATTCCTAAGTCACTTTCCTGAGTCACTTTCCTAAGTCACTTTCCTAAGTCACTTTCCTGAGTCACTTTTCTAGGTCACTTTTCTAGGTCACTTTCCTGAGTCACTTTTCTAGGTCACTTTCCTGAGTCACTTTTCTAGGTCACTTTCCTAAGTCACTTTCCTAAGTCACTTTCCTGAGTCACTTTCCTAAGTCACTTTCCTGAGTCACTTTCCTGAGTCCCTTTCTAAGTCACTTTCCTAAGTCACTTTCCTGAGTCACTTTCCTGAGTCACGTTCCTGAGTCACGCTCCTGAGTCACGTTCCTGAGTCACGTTCCTGAGTCACGTTCCTGAGTCACGTTCCTGAGTCACGTTCCTGAGTCACGTTCCTGAGTCACGTTCCTGAGTCACGTTCCTGAGTCACGTTCCTGAGTCACGTTCCTGAGTCACTTTCCTGAGTCACGTTCCTGAGTCACGTTCCTAGGTCACTTTCCTGAGTCACTTTCCTGAGTCACTTTCCTGAGTCACTTTCCTGAGTCACTTTCCTGAGTCCCTTTCTAAGTCCCTTTCCTAAGTCACTTTCCTGAGTCACTTTCCTGAGTCACGTTCCTGAGTCACGCTCCTGAGTCACGCTCCTGAGTCACGTTCCTGAGTCACGTTCCTGAGTCACGTTCCTGAGTCACGTTCCTGAGTCACGTTCCTGAGTCACGTTCCTGAGTCACATTCCTGAGTCACGTTCCTGAGTCACGTTCCTGAGTCACGTTCCTGAGTCACGTTCCTGAGTCACGTTCCTAGGTCACTTTCCTGAGTCACTTTCCTGAGTCCCTTCCTGAGTCACTTTCCTGAGTCACTTTCCTGAGTCCCTTCCTGAGTCACTTTCCTGAGTCCCTTTCCTGAGTCACTTTCCTGAGTCCCTTCCTAAGTCACTTTCCTAGGTCACGTTCCTGAGTCACTTTCCTGAGTCACTTTCCTGAGTCACTTTCCTGAGTCACTTTCCTGAGTCACTTTCCTGAGTCCCTTCCTAAGTCACTTTCCTAGGTCACGTTCCTGAGTCACTTTCCTGAGTCACTTTCCTGAGTCACTTTCCTGAGTCACTTTCCTGAGTCACTTTCCTGAGTCACTTTCCTGAGTCACTTTCCTGAGTCACTTTCCTAAGTCACTTTCCTGAGTCACTTTCCTAGGTTACTTTCCTAAGTCACTCAGGAAGGGACTAAGAAAGTACTCAGGAAAGTGACTCAGGAAAGTGACTTAGGAAAGTGACTTAGGAACGTGACTCAGGAAAGTGACCTAGGAAAGAAAGTGACTTAGAGAAGTGACCTAGAAAAGTGATGCAGTCACTTTCCTGAGTCACTTTCCTAGGTCACTTTCCTGAGTCCCTTCCTAAGTCACTTTCCTGAGTCACTTTCCTAAGTCACTTTGCTGAGTCACTTTCCTAAGTCACTTTGCTGAGTCACTTTCCTAAGTCACTTTCCTGAGTCACGTTCCTAAGTCACTTTCCTGAGTCACTTTCCTAAGTCACTTTCCTAAGTCACTTTCCTGAGTCACTTTCCTGAGTCACTTTTCTAGGTCACTTTCCTAAGTCACTTTCCTGAGTCACTTTTCTAGGTCACTTTCCTGAGTCACTTTTCTAGGTCACTTTCCTGAGTCACTTTCCTAAGTCACTTTCCTGAGTCACTTTCCTGAGTCACTTTCCTGAGTCACTTTCCTGAGTCACTTTCCTGAGTCACTTTCCTAAGTCACTTTCCTGGGTCACTTTCCTGAGTCACTTTTCTAGGTCACTTTCCTAAGTCACTTTCCTGAGTCACTTTCCTGAGTCACTTTCCTGAGTCACTTTCCTGAATCACTTTCCTGAGTCACTTTCCTGAGTCACTTTCCTGAGTCACGTTCCTGAGTCACTTTCCTAAGTCACTTTCCTGAGTCACTTTCCTGAGTCACTTTCCTGAGTCACTTTCCTAGGTCACTTTCCTGAGTCCCTTCCTAAGTCACTTTCCTGAGTCACTTTCCTGCGTCACTTTCCTGCGTCACTTTCCTGAGTCACTTTCCTGAGTCACTTTCCTAGGTCACTTTCCTGAGTCCCTTCCTAAGTCACTTTCCTGAGTCACTTTCCTGAGTCACTTTCCTAAGTCACTTTCCTGAGTCACTTTCCTGACTCACTTTCCTAAGTCACTTTCCTGAGTCACTTTCCTAGGTCACTTTCCTAAGTCACTTTCCTGAGTCACTTTCCTGAGTCACTTTCCTGAGTCACTTTCCTGAGTCACATTCCTAAGTCACTTTCCTAGGTTACTTTCCTAAGACACTCAGGAAGGGACTAGGAAAGTACTCAGGAAAGTGACTCAGGAAAGTGACTCAGGAAAGTGACTTAGGAAAGTGACTTAGGAAAGTGACTTAGGAACGTGACTCAGAAAAGTGACTTAGGAATGTGACTCAGGAAAGTGACTCAGGAAAGTGACTTAGGAAAGTGACTCAGGTCACTTTCCTAAGTCACTTTCCTAAGTCACTTTCCTAAGTCACTTTGCTGAGTCACTTTCCTAAGTCACTTTCCTAAGTCACTTTCCTGAGTCACTTTCCTGAGTCACGTTCCTAAAACACTTTCCTGGGTCACTTTCCTGAGTCATTTTCCTGAGTCATTTTCCTTAATCACTTTCCTGAGTCACTTTCCTGAGTCACTTTCCTGAGTCACTTTCCTAAGCCACTTTCCTGAGTCACTTTCCTGAGTCACTTTCCTGAGTCACTTTCCTGAGTCACTTTCCTGAGTCACTTTCCTGAGTCACTTTCCTAAGTCGCGTTCCTAAGTCACTTTCCTGAGTCATTTTCCTGAGTCACTTTCCTGAGTCACTTTCCTAAGTCACTTTTCTAGGTCACTTTCCTGAGTCACTTTTCTAGGTCACTTTCCTGAGTCACTTTCCTGAGTCACTTTCCTGAGTCACTTTCCTGAGTCACTTTCCTAAGTCACTTTCCTGAGTCACTTTCCTAAGTCACTTTCCTGAGTCACTTTCCTAAGTCACTTTCCTGAGTCACTTTCCTAGGTTACTTTCCTAAGTCACTCAGGAAGGGACTAGGAAAGTACTCAGGAAAGTGATTCAGGAAAGTGACTTAGGAAAGTGACTTAGGAACGTGACTCAGGAAAGTGACCTAGGAAAGTGACTCAGGAAAGTGACTCAGGAAATTGACTTAGGAACGTGACTCAGGAAAGTGACTCAGGAAAGTGACTTAGGAAAGTGACTCAGGAAAGTGACTCAGGAAAGTGACTCAGGAAAGTTACTCAGGAAAAAGACTTAGGAAAGTGACTTAGGAAAGTGACTTAGGAAAGTGACTCGGGAAAATGACTCAGGAAAGTGACTTAAAAAAGTGACTCAGGAAAGTGACTCAGAAAAGTGACTCAGGAAAGTGACTCAGAAAAGTGACCTAGGAAAGTGACTCAGGAAAGTGACTCAGGAAAGTGACTTAGGAAAGTGACTCAGGAAAGTGACTCAGGAAAGTGACTCAGGAAAGTGACTTAGGAAAGTGACATAGGAAAGTGACTCAGGAAAGTGACCTAGAAAAGTGACTCAAGAAAGTGACTTAGAAAAGTGACCTAGAAAAGTCACTTTCCTGAGTCACTTTCCTGAGTCCCTTCCTAAGTCACTTTCCTGAGTCACTTTCCTGAGTCACTTTCCTGAGTCACTTTCCTGAGTCACTTTCCTAAGTCACTTTCCTGAGTCACTTTCCTAGGTTACTTTCCTAAGTCACTCAGGAAGGGACTAGGAAAGTACTCAGGAAAGTGACTCAGGAAAGTGACTTAGGAACGTGACTTAGGAACGTGACTCAGGAAAGTGACCTAGGAAAGAAAGTGACTTAGAAAAGTGACCTAGAAAAGTGACGCAGTCACTTTCCTGAGTCAGTTTCCTGAGTCACTTTCCTAGGTCACTTTCCTGAGTCCCTTTCCTGAGTCCCTTTCCTGAGTCCCTTTCCTGAGTCCCTTTCCTGAGTCACTTTCCTGAGTGATTTTCCTAAGTCACGTTCCTAAGTCACTTTCCTGAGTCACTTTCCTGAGTCACTTTCCTGAGTCACTTTCCTGAGTCACTTTTCTAGGTCACTTTCCTGAGTCACTTTCCTGAGTCACTTTCCTGAGTCACTTTCCTAAGTCACTTTGCTGAGTCACTTTGCTGAGTCACTTTCCTGAGTCACGTTCCTGAGTCACTTTCCTAAGTCACTTTCCTGAGTCACTTTCCTGAGTCACTTTCCTAGGTCACTTTCCTGAGTCCCTTCCTAAGTCACTTTCCTGAGTCACTTTCCTGAGTCACTTTCCTGCATCACTTTCCTGCGTCACTTTCCTGAGTCACTTTCCTGAGTCACTTTCCTGAGTCCCTTCCTGAGTCACTTTCCTGAGTCACTTTCCTAAGTCACTTTCCTGAGTCACTTTCCTGAGTCACTTTCCTGAGTCACTTTCCTAAGTCACTTTCCTGAGTCACGTTCCTGAGTCACTTTCCTGAGTCACTTTCCTGAGTCACTTTCCTAAGTCACTTTCCTAAGTCACTTTCCTGAGTCACTTTCCTGAGTCACTTTCCTGAGTCCCTTCCTGAGTCACTTTCCTGAGTCACTTTCCTGAGTCACTTTCCTAGGTCACTTTCCTGAGTCCCTTCCTAAGTCACTTTCCTGAGTCACTTTCCTAAGTCACTTTCCTGAGTCACTTTCCTGAGTCACTTTCCTAAGTCACTTTCCTGAGTCACGTTCCTAAGTCACTTTCCTGAGTCACTTTCCTGAGTCACTTTCCTAAGTCACTTTCCTGAGTCACTTTCCTGAGTCACTTTCCTGAGTCACTTTTCTAGGTCACTTTCCTGAGTCACTTTCCTGAGTCACTTTCCTGAGTCACTTTCCTAAGTCACTTTCCTGAGTCACTTTCCTAAGTCACTTTCCTGAGTCACGTTCCTAAGTCACTTTCCTGAGTCACTTTCCTGAGTCACTTTCCTAAGTCACTTTCCTAAGTCACTTTCCTGAGTCACTTTCCTGAGTCACTTTTCTAGGTCACTTTCCTGAGTCACTTTCCTGAGTCACTTTCCTAAGTCACTTTCCTGAGTCACTTTCCTAAGTCACTTTCCTAAGTCACTTTGCTGAGTCACTTTCCTAAGTCACTTTCCTGAGTCACATTCCTAAGTCACTTTCCTGAGTCACTTTCCTAAGTCACTTTCCTAAGTCACTTTCCTGAGTCACTTTTCTAGGTCACTTTTCTA
Organism: Rana muscosa; assembly: GCA_029206835.1. Taxonomy (NCBI): domain Eukaryota; kingdom Metazoa; phylum Chordata; class Amphibia; order Anura; family Ranidae; genus Rana; species Rana muscosa. The sequence goes on along the minus strand of CM055122.1, from coordinate 1,108,145,468 downwards.
GGTCACTTTCCTGAGTCACTTTTCTAGGTCACTTTCCTGAGTCACTTTTCTAGGTCACTTTCCTAAGTCACTTTCCTAAGTCACTTTCCTGAGTCACTTTCCTAAGTCACTTTCCTGAGTCACTTTCCTGAGTCCCTTTCTAAGTCACTTTCCTAAGTCACTTTCCTGAGTCACTTTCCTGAGTCACGTTCCTGAGTCACGCTCCTGAGTCACGTTCCTGAGTCACGTTCCTGAGTCACGTTCCTGAGTCACGTTCCTGAGTCACGTTCCTGAGTCACGTTCCTGAGTCACGTTCCTGAGTCACGTTCCTGAGTCACGTTCCTGAGTCACTTTCCTGAGTCACGTTCCTGAGTCACGTTCCTAGGTCACTTTCCTGAGTCACTTTCCTGAGTCACTTTCCTGAGTCACTTTCCTGAGTCACTTTCCTGAGTCACTTTCCTGAGTCCCTTTCCTAAGTCACTTTCCTGAGTCACTTTCCTGAGTCACGTTCCTGAGTCACGCTCCTGAGTCACGCTCCTGAGTCACGTTCCTGAGTCACGTTCCTGAGTCACGTTCCTGAGTCACGTTCCTGAGTCACGTTCCTGAGTCACGTTCCTGAGTCACGTTCCTGAGTCACGTTCCTGAGTCACGTTCCTGAGTCACGTTCCTGAGTCACGTTCCTGAGTCACGTTCCTGAGTCACGTTCCTGAGTCACGTTCCTGAGTCACGTTCCTAGGTCACTTTCCTGAGTCACTTTCCTGAGTCCCTTCCTGAGTCACTTTCCTGAGTCACTTTCCTGAGTCCCTTCCTGAGTCACTTTCCTGAGTCCCTTTCCTGAGTCACTTTCCTGAGTCCCTTCCTAAGTCACTTTCCTAGGTCACGTTCCTGAGTCACTTTCCTGAGTCACTTTCCTGAGTCACTTTCCTGAGTCACTTTCCTGAGTCCCTTCCTAAGTCACTTTCCTAGGTCACGTTCCTGAGTCACTTTCCTGAGTCACTTTCCTGAGTCACTTTCCTGAGTCACTTTCCTGAGTCACTTTCCTGAGTCACTTTCCTGAGTCACTTTCCTGAGTCACTTTCCTAAGTCACTTTCCTGAGTCACTTTCCTGAGTCACTTTCCTAAGTCACTTTCCTAAGTCTTTTTCCTGAATAACTTTCCTGAGTCACTTTCCTGAGTCACTTTCCTGAGTCACGTTCCTAAGTCACTTTCCTAGGTCACTTTCCTGAGTCATTTTCCTGAGTCACTTTCCTAGGTCACTTTCCTGAGTCACTTTCCTGAGTCCCTTCCTAAGTCACTTTCCTAAGTCACTTTCCTGAGTCACTTTCCTAAGTCACTTTCCTGAGTCACTTTCCTAGGTTACTTTCCTAAGTCACTTTCCTAGGTCACTTTTCTGAGTCACTTTCCTGAGTCACTTTTCTGAGTCACTTTTCTGAGTCACTTTTCTGAGTCACTTTCCTAGGTCACTTTCCTGAGTCACTTTCCTGAGTCCCTTCCTAAGTCACTTTCCTGAGTCCCTTCCTAAGTCACTTTCCTGAGTCACTTTCCTGAGTCACTTTCCTGAGTCACTTTCCTAGGTTACTTTCCTGAGTCACTTTCCTAGGTTACTTTCCTAAGTCACTTTCCTAGGTCACTTTTCTGAGTCACTTTCCTAAGTCACTTTTCTGAGTCACTTTCCTAAGTCACGTTTCTGAGTCACCTTCCTAAGTCACTTTCCTGAGTCACTTTTCTGAGTCACTTTTCTGAGTCACTTTTCTGAGTCACTTTCCTGAGACACTTTCCTGAGACACTTTCCAAGTCACTTTTCTGAGTCATTTTCCTAAGTCACGTTCCTGAGTCACTTTCCTAAATCACTTTCCTAAATCACTTTCCTGAGTCACTTTCCTGAGTCACTTTCCTGAGTCACTTTCCCAAATCACTTTCCTAAGTCACTTTCCCGAGTCACTTTCCTAAGTCACTTTCCTGAGTCACTTTTCTAGGTCACTTTCCTAAGTCACTTTCCTGAGTCACTTTTCTAGGTCACTTTCCTAAGTCACTTTTGAGTCACTTTCCTAAGTCACTTTCCTGAGTCACTTTCCTAGGTCACTTTCCTGAGTCACTTTCCTGAGTCCCTTCCTTAGTCACTTTCCTGGGTCACTTTCCTAAGTCACTTTCCTAGGTCACTTTCCTGAGTCACTTTTCTAGGTCACTTTCCATATCACTTTCCTAAGTCACTTTCCTAAGTCACTTTACTGAGTCACTTTCCTGAGTCACTTTCCTGAGTCACTTTCCTGAGTCACGTTCCTGAGTCACGTTCCTGAGTCACGTTCCTGAGTCACGTTCCTGAGTCACGTTCCTGAGTCACGTTCCTGAGTCACGTTCCTGAGTCACATTCCTGAGTCACGTTCCTGAGTCACGTTCCTGAGTCACTTTCCTGAGTCACTTTCCTGAGTCACTTTCCTGAGTCACTTTCCTGAGTCACGTTCCTGAGTCACTTTCCTAGGTCACTTTCCTAAGTCACTTTCCTGAGTCACTTTCCTGAGTCACTTTCCTGAGTCACTTTCCTGAGTCACTTTCCTGAGTCACTTTCCTGAGTCACTTTCCTAAGTCACTTTCCTAAGTCAATTTCCTGGGTCACTTTCCTAAGTCACTTTCCTAAGTCACTTTCCTGAGTCACTTTCCTGAGTCCCTTTCTAAGTCACTTTCCTAAGTCACTTTCCTGAGTCACTTTCCTGAGTCACGTTCCTGAGTCACGTTCCTGAGTCACGTTCCTGAGTCACGTTCCTGAGTCACGTTCCTGAGTCACTTTCCTGAGTCACGTTCCTGAGTCACGTTCCTGAGTCACGTTCCTAGGTCACTTTCCTGAGTCACTTTCCTGAGTCCCTTCCTGAGTCACTTTCCTGAGTCACTTTCCTGAGTCCCTTCCTGAGTCCCTTTCCTGAGTCCCTTTCCTGAGTCCCTTTCCTGAGTCACTTTCCTGAGTCCCTTCCTAAGTCACTTTCCTAAGTCACTTTCCTAAGTCACTTTCCTAGGTCACGTTCCTGAGTCACTTTCCTGAGTCACTTTCCTGAGTCACTTTCCTGAGTCACTTTCCTGAGTCACTTTCCTGAGTCACTTTCCTAAGTCACTTTCCTGAGTCACTTTCCTGAGTCACTTTCCTAAGTCACTTTCCTAAGTCTTTTTCCTGAATAACTTTCCTGAGTCACTTTCCTGAGTCACTTTCCTGAGTCACTTTCCTGAGTCACTTTCCTGAGTCACTTTCCTAGGTCACTTTCCTGAGTCACTTTCCTGAGTCATTTTCCTGAGTCACTTTCCTAGGTCACTTTCCTGAGTCACTTTCCTGAGTCCCTTCCTAAGTCACTTTCCTAAGTCACTTTCCTGAGTCACTTTCCTAAGTCACTTTCCTGAGTCACTTTCCTAGGTTACTTTCCTAAGTCACTTTCCTAGGTCACTTTTCTGAGTCACTTTCCTAAGTCACTTTTCTGAGTCACTTTTCTGAGTCACTTTTCTGAGTCACTTTCCTAGGTCACTTTCCTGAGTCACTTTCCTGAGTCCCTTCCTAAGTCACTTTCCTGAGTCCCTTCCTAAGTCACTTTCCTAAGTCACTTTCCTGAGTCACTTTCCTGAGTCACTTTCCTGAGTCACTTTCCTGAGTCACTTTCCTGAGTCACTTTCCTAGGTTACTTTCCTGAGTCACTTTCCTAGGTTACTTTCCTAAGTCACTTTCCTAGGTCACTTTTCTGAGTCACTTTCCTAAGTCACTTTTCTGAGTCACTTTCCTGAGTCACTTTTCTGAGTCACTTTTCTGAGTCACTTTCCTGAGACACTTTCCTGAGACACTTTCCAAGTCACTTTTCTGAGTCATTTTCCTAAGTCACGTTCCTGAGTCACTTTCCTAAATCACTTTCCTGAGTCACTTTCCTGAGTCACTTTCCTGAGTCACTTTCCTGAGTCACTTTCCCAAATCACTTTCCTAAGTCACTTTCCCGAGTCACTTTCCTAAGTCACTTTCCTGAGTCACTTTTCTAGGTCACTTTCCTAAGTCACTTTCCTGAGTCACTTTTCTAGGTCACTTTCCTAAGTCACTTTTGAGTCACTTTCCTAAGTCACTTTCCTGAGTCACTTTCCTAGGTCACTTTCCTGAGTCACTTTCCTGAGTCCCTTCCTTAGTCACTTTCCTGGGTCACTTTCCTAAGTCACTTTCCTAGGTCACTTTCCTGAGTCACTTTTCTAGGTCACTTTCCATATCACTTTCCTAAGTCACTTTCCTAAGTCACTTTACTGAGTCACTTTCCTAAGTCACTTTCCTAAGTCACTTTCCTAGGTCACTTTCCTGAGTCACTTTCCTAAATCACTTTCCTGAGTCACTTTCCTGAGTCACTTTCCTAAGTCACTTTCCTAAGTCTTTTTCCTGAGTCACTTTCCTGGGTCACTTTCCTGAGTCACTTTCCTAAGTCACTTTCCTGAGTCACTTTCCTGAGTCACGTTCCTAAGACACTTTCCTGAGTCACTTTCCTAAGTCACTTTCCTGAGTCACTTTCCTGAGTCACTTTCCTGAGTCACTTTCCTGAGTCACTTTCCTGAGTCACTTTCCTGAGTCACGTTCCTGAGTCACGTTCCTGAGTCACGTTCCTGAGTCACGTTCCTAAATCACTTTCCTAAATCGCTTTCCTGAGTCACTTTCCCAAATCACTTTCCTGAGTCACTTTCCTGAGTCACTTTCCTGTGTCACTTTCCTGTGTCACTTTCCTGAGTCACTTTCCTGTGTCACTTTCCTGAGTCACTTTCCTGAGTCACTTTCCTGAGTCACTTTCCTAAGCCACTTTCCTGAGTCACTTTCCTAAGCCACTTTCCTGAGTCCCTTTCCTGAGTCCCTTTCCTGAGTCCCTTTCCTGAGTCCCTTTCCTGAGTCCCTTTCCTGAGTCCCTTTCCTGAGTCCCTTTCCTGAGTCCCTTTCCTGAGTCACTTTCCTGAGTGATTTTCCTAAGTCACGTTCCTAAGTCACTTTCCTGAGTCACTTTCCTGAGTCACTTTCCTGAGTCACTTTCCTGGGTCACTTTCCTGAGTCACTTTCCTGAGTCCCTTTCCTGAGTCCCTTTCCTGAGTCCCTTTCCTGAGTCCCTTTCCTGAGTCCCTTTTCTAGGTCACTTTCCTGAGTCACTTTCCTGAGTCACTTTCCTGAGTCACTTTCCTGAGTCACTTTCCTGAGTCACTTTCCTATGTCACTTTCCTATGTCACTTTCCTGAGTCACTTTCCTGAGTCACTTTCCTGAGTCACTTTCCTAGGTCACTTTCCTGAGTCCCTTCCTAAGTCACTTTCCTAAGTCACTTTCCTAAGTCACTTTCCTAAGTCACTTTCCTAGGTGACTTTCCTGAGTCACTTTCCTAAGTCACTTTCCTAAGTATTTTTCCTGGGTCACTTTCCTGAGTCATTTTCCTGAGTCACTTTCCTAGGTCACTTTCCTGAGTCCCTTTCCTGAGTCCCTTTCCTGAGTCCCTTTCCTGAGTCACTTTCCTGAGTCATTTTCCTGAGTCATTTTCCTGAGTCACTTTCCTGAGTCACTTTCCTGAGTCACTTTCCTAAGTCACTTTCCTAAGTCACTTTCCTGAGTAACTTTCCTGAGTCACTTTCCCAAATCACTTTCCCAAGTCACTTTCCTAAGTCACTTTCCTAAGTCACTTTCCTGAGTCACTTTCCTGAGTCACTTTTCTAGGTCACTTTCCTGGGTCACGTTCCTAAGTCATTTTCCTAAGTCACTTTCCTGAGTCACTTTCCTGAGTACTTTCCTAGTCCCTTCCTGTGTGTCTTAGGAAAGTAACCTAGGAAAGTGACTCAGGAAAGTGACTTAGGAAAGTGACTCAGGAAAGTGACTTAGGAAAGTGACCCAGGAAAGTGACTTAGGAAAGTGACTCAGGAAAGTGACTTAGGAAAGTGACTTAGGAAAGTGACTCAGGAAAGTGACTTAGGAAAGTGACTCAGGAACGTGACTCAGGAAAGTGACTTAGGAAAGTGACTCAGGAAAGTGACTCAGGAAAGTGACTTAGGAAAGTGACTCAGGAAAGTGACCTAGGAAAGTGACTCAGGAAAGTGACTCAGGAAAGTGATTCAGGAAAGTGACTCAGGAAAGTGACTTAGGAAAGTGACTCAGGAAAGTGACTCAGGAAAGTGATTCAGGAAAGTGACTTAGGAAGGGACTCAGGAAAGTGACTCAGGAAAGTGACTTAGGAAAGTGACCTAGAAAAGTGACTCAGGAAAGTGACCCAGGAAAGTGACTTAGGAAAGTGACTCAGGAAAGTGCTTCAGGAAAGTGACTTAGGAAAGTGACTCAGGAAAGTGACTCAGGAAAGTGACTTAGGAAAGTGACTCAGGAAAGTGACCTAGAAAAGTGACTCAGGAAAGTGACTTAGGAAAGTGACCTAGAAAAGTGACTCAGGAAAGTGACTTAGGAAAGTGACCTAGAAAAGTGACTCAGGAAAGTGACTCAGGAAAGTGACTCAGGAAAGTGACTCAGGAAAGTGACCTAGAAAAGTGACTCAGGAAAGTGACCTAGAAAAGTGACTCAGGAAAGTGACTTAGGAAAGTGACCTAGAAAAGTGACTCAGGAAAGTGACTTAGGAAAGTGACTCAGGAAAGTGACTTAGGAAAGTGACCTAGAAAAGTGACTCAGGAAAGTGACCCAGGAAAGTGACTCAGGAAAGTGACTTAGGAAAGTGACTCAGGAAACTGACTCAGGAAAGTGACTTAGGAACGTGACTCAGGAAAGTGACTCAGCAAAGTGACTCAGCAAAGTGACTTAGGAAAGTGACTCAGGAAAGTGTCTTAGGAAAGTGACTCAGGAAAGTGATTCAGGAAAGTGACTCAGGAAAGTGACGCAGGAAAGTGACTCAGGAAAGTGACCTAGAAAAGTGACTCAGGAAAGTGACTCAGGAAAGTGACTGCATCACTTTTCTAGGTCACTTTTCTAAGTCACTTTCTTTCCTAGGTCACTTTCCTGAGTCACGTTCCTAAGTCACTTTCCTAAGTCACTTTCCTGAGTCACTTTCCTGAGTCACTTTTCTAGGTCACTTTCCTGAGTCACTTTCCTGAGTCACTTTCCTGAGTCACTTTCCTGAGTCACTTTCCTAAGTCACTTTCCTGAGTCACTTTCCTAGGTTACTTTCCTAAGTCACTCAGGAAGGGACTAAGAAAGTACTCAGGAAAGTGACTCAGGAAAGTGACTTAGGAAAGTGACTTAGGAACGTGACTCAGGAAAGTGACCTAGGAAAGAAAGTGACTTAGAGAAGTGACCTAGAAAAGTGATGCAGTCACTTTCCTGAGTCACTTTCCTAGGTCACTTTCCTGAGTCCCTTCCTAAGTCACTTTCCTGAGTCACTTTCCTAAGTCACTTTGCTGAGTCACTTTCCTAAGTCACTTTGCTGAGTCACTTTCCTAAGTCACTTTCCTGAGTCACGTTCCTAAGTCACTTTCCTGAGTCACTTTCCTAAGTCACTTTCCTAAGTCACTTTCCTGAGTCACTTTCCTGAGTCACTTTTCTAGGTCACTTTCCTAAGTCACTTTCCTGAGTCACTTTTCTAGGTCACTTTCCTGAGTCACTTTTCTAGGTCACTTTCCTGAGTCACTTTCCTAAGTCACTTTCCTAAGTCACTTTCCTGAGTCACTTTCCTGAGTCACTTTCCTGAGTCACTTTCCTGAGTCACTTTCCTGAGTCACTTTCCTAAGTCACTTTCCTGGGTCACTTTCCTGAGTCACTTTTCTAGGTCACTTTCCTAAGTCACTTTCCTGAGTCACTTTCCTGAGTCACTTTCCTGAGTCACTTTCCTGAATCACTTTCCTGAGTCACTTTCCTGAGTCACTTTCCTGAGTCACGTTCCTGAGTCACTTTCCTAAGTCACTTTCCTGAGTCACTTTCCTGAGTCACTTTCCTGAGTCACTTTCCTAGGTCACTTTCCTGAGTCCCTTCCTAAGTCACTTTCCTGAGTCACTTTCCTGCGTCACTTTCCTGCGTCACTTTCCTGAGTCACTTTCCTAAGTCACTTTCCTAAGTCACTTTGCTGAGTCACTTTCCTAAGTCACTTTCCTAAGTCACTTTCCTGAGTCACTTTCCTGAGTCACGTTCCTAAAACACTTTCCTGGGTCACTTTCCTGAGTCATTTTCCTGAGTCATTTTCCTTAATCACTTTCCTGAGTCACTTTCCTGAGTCACTTTCCTGAGTCACTTTCCTAAGCCACTTTCCTGAGTCACTTTCCTGAGTCACTTTCCTGAGTCACTTTCCTGAGTCACTTTCCTGAGTCACTTTCCTGAGTCACTTTCCTAAGTCGCGTTCCTAAGTCACTTTCCTGAGTCACTTTCCTGAGTCATTTTCCTGAGTCACTTTCCTGAGTCACTTTCCTAAGTCACTTTTCTAGGTCACTTTCCTGAGTCACTTTTCTAGGTCACTTTCCTGAGTCACTTTCCTGAGTCACTTTCCTGAGTCACTTTCCTGAGTCACTTTCCTAAGTCACTTTCCTGAGTCACTTTCCTAAGTCACTTTCCTGAGTCACTTTCCTAGGTTACTTTCCTAAGTCACTCAGGAAGGGACTAGGAAAGTACTCAGGAAAGTGATTCAGGAAAGTGACTTAGGAAAGTGACTTAGGAACGTGACTCAGGAAAGTGACCTAGGAAAGTGACTCAGGAAAGTGACTCAGGAAATTGACTTAGGAACGTGACTCAGGAAAGTGACTCAGGAAAGTGACTTAGGAAAGTGACTCAGGAAAGTGACTCAGGAAAGTGACTCAGGAAAGTTACTCAGGAAAAAGACTTAGGAAAGTGACTTAGGAAAGTGACTTAGGAAAGTGACTCGGGAAAATGACTCAGGAAAGTGACTTAAAAAAGTGACTCAGGAAAGTGACTCAGAAAAGTGACTCAGGAAAGTGACTCAGAAAAGTGACCTAGGAAAGTGACTCAGGAAAGTGACTCAGGAAAGTGACTTAGGAAAGTGACTCAGGAAAGTGACTCAGGAAAGTGACTTAGGAAAGTGACATAGGAAAGTGACTCAGGAAAGTGACCTAGAAAAGTGACTCAAGAAAGTGACTTAGAAAAGTGACCTAGAAAAGTCACTTTCCTGAGTCACTTTCCTGAGTCCCTTCCTAAGTCACTTTCCTGAGTCACTTTCCTGAGTCACTTTCCTGAGTCACTTTCCTGAGTCACTTTCCTAAGTCACTTTCCTGAGTCACTTTCCTAGGTTACTTTCCTAAGTCACTCAGGAAGGGACTAGGAAAGTACTCAGGAAAGTGACTCAGGAAAGTGACTTAGGAACGTGACTTAGGAACGTGACTCAGGAAAGTGACCTAGGAAAGAAAGTGACTTAGAAAAGTGACCTAGAAAAGTGACGCAGTCACTTTCCTGAGTCAGTTTCCTGAGTCACTTTCCTAGGTCACTTTCCTGAGTCCCTTTCCTGAGTCCCTTTCCTGAGTCCCTTTCCTGAGTCCCTTTCCTGAGTCACTTTCCTGAGTGATTTTCCTAAGTCACGTTCCTAAGTCACTTTCCTGAGTCACTTTCCTGAGTCACTTTCCTGAGTCACTTTCCTGAGTCACTTTTCTAGGTCACTTTCCTGAGTCACTTTCCTGAGTCACTTTCCTGAGTCACTTTCCTAAGTCACTTTGCTGAGTCACTTTGCTGAGTCACTTTGCTGAGTCACTTTCCTGAGTCACGTTCCTGAGTCACTTTCCTAAGTCACTTTCCTGAGTCACTTTCCTGAGTCACTTTCCTAGGTCACTTTCCTGAGTCCCTTCCTAAGTCACTTTCCTGAGTCACTTTCCTGAGTCACTTTCCTGCGTCACTTTCCTGCGTCACTTTCCTGAGTCACTTTCCTGAGTCACTTTCCTGAGTCCCTTCCTGAGTCACTTTCCTGAGTCACTTTCCTAAGTCACTTTCCTGAGTCACTTTCCTGAGTCACTTTCCTGAGTCACTTTCCTAAGTCACTTTCCTGAGTCACGTTCCTGAGTCACTTTCCTGAGTCACTTTCCTGAGTCACTTTCCTAAGTCACTTTCCTAAGTCACTTTCCTGAGTCACTTTCCTGAGTCACTTTCCTGAGTCCCTTCCTGAGTCACTTTCCTGAGTCACTTTCCTGAGTCACTTTCCTAGGTCACTTTCCTGAGTCCCTTCCTAAGTCACTTTCCTGAGTCACTTTCCTAAGTCACTTTCCTGAGTCACTTTCCTGAGTCACTTTCCTAAGTCACTTTCCTGAGTCACGTTCCTGAGTCACTTTCCTGAGTCACTTTCCTAAGTCACTTTCCTGAGTCACTTTCCTGAGTCACTTTCCTGAGTCACTTTTCTAGGTCACTTTCCTGAGTCACTTTCCTGAGTCACTTTCCTAAGTCACTTTCCTGAGTCACTTTCCTAAGTCACTTTCCTGAGTCACGTTCCTAAGTCACTTTCCTGAGTCACTTTCCTGAGTCACTTTCCTAAGTCACTTTCCTAAGTCACTTTCCTGAGTCACTTTCCTGAGTCACTTTTCTAGGTCACTTTCCTGAGTCACTTTCCTGAGTCACTTTCCTAAGTCACTTTCCTGAGTCACTTTCCTAAGTCACTTTCCTAAGTCACTTTGCTGAGTCACTTTCCTAAGTCACTTTCCTGAGTCACATTCCTAAGTCACTTTCCAGAGTCACTTTCCTAAGTCACTTTCCTAAGTCACTTTCCTAAGTCACTTTCCTGAGTCACTTTTCTAGGTCACTTTCCTGAGTCACTTTCCTGAGTCACTTTCCTAAGTCACTTTCCTGAGTCACTTTCCTAAGTCACTTTCCTAAGTCACTTTGCTGAGTCACTTTCCTAAGTCACTTTCCTGAGTCACATTCCTAAGTCACTTTCCTGAGTCACTTTCCTAAGTCACTTTCCTAAGTCACTTTCCTGAGTCACTTTTCTAGGTCACTTTTCTAGGTCACTTTCCTGAGTCACTTTTCTAGGTCACTTTCCTGAGTCACTTTTCTAGGTCACTTTCCTAAGTCACTTTCCTAAGTCACTTTCCTGAGTCACTTTCCTAAGTCACTTTCCTGAGTCACTTTCCTGAGTCCCTTTCTAAGTCACTTTCCTAAGTCACTTTCCTGAGTCACTTTCCTGAGTCACGTTCCTGAGTCACGCTCCTGAGTCACGTTCCTGAGTCACGTTCCTGAGTCACGTTCCTGAGTCACGTTCCTGAGTCACGTTCCTGAGTCACGTTCCTGAGTCACGTTCCTGAGTCACGTTCCTGAGTCACGTTCCTGAGTCACGTTCCTGAGTCACGTTCCTGAGTCACTTTCCTGAGTCACGTTCCTGAGTCACGTTCCTAGGTCACTTTCCTGAGTCACTTTCCTGAGTCACTTTCCTGAGTCACTTTCCTGAGTCACTTTCCTGAGTCCCTTTCTAAGTCCCTTTCCTAAGTCACTTTCCTGAGTCACTTTCCTGAGTCACGTTCCTGAGTCACGCTCCTGAGTCACGCTCCTGAGTCACGTTCCTGAGTCACGTTCCTGAGTCACGTTCCTGAGTCACGTTCCTGAGTCACGTTCCTGAGTCACGTTCCTGAGTCACATTCCTGAGTCACGTTCCTGAGTCACGTTCCTGAGTCACGTTCCTGAGTCACGTTCCTGAGTCACGTTCCTGAGTCACGTTCCTGAGTCACGTTCCTAGGTCACTTTCCTGAGTCACTTTCCTGAGTCCCTTCCTGAGTCACTTTCCTGAGTCACTTTCCTGAGTCCCTTCCTGAGTCACTTTCCTGAGTCCCTTTCCTGAGTCACTTTCCTGAGTCCCTTCCTAAGTCACTTTCCTAGGTCACGTTCCTGAGTCACTTTCCTGAGTCACTTTCCTGAGTCACTTTCCTGAGTCACTTTCCTGAGTCACTTTCCTGAGTCCCTTCCTAAGTCACTTTCCTAGGTCACGTTCCTGAGTCACTTTCCTGAGTCACTTTCCTGAGTCACTTTCCTGAGTCACTTTCCTGAGTCACTTTCCTGAGTCACTTTCCTGAGTCACTTTCCTGAGTCACTTTCCTAAGTCACTTTCCTGAGTCACTTTCCTAGGTTACTTTCCTAAGTCACTCAGGAAGGGACTAAGAAAGTACTCAGGAAAGTGACTCAGGAAAGTGACTTAGGAAAGTGACTTAGGAACGTGACTCAGGAAAGTGACCTAGGAAAGAAAGTGACTTAGAGAAGTGACCTAGAAAAGTGATGCAGTCACTTTCCTGAGTCACTTTCCTAGGTCACTTTCCTGAGTCCCTTCCTAAGTCACTTTCCTGAGTCACTTTCCTAAGTCACTTTGCTGAGTCACTTTCCTAAGTCACTTTGCTGAGTCACTTTCCTAAGTCACTTTCCTGAGTCACGTTCCTAAGTCACTTTCCTGAGTCACTTTCCTAAGTCACTTTCCTAAGTCACTTTCCTGAGTCACTTTCCTGAGTCACTTTTCTAGGTCACTTTCCTAAGTCACTTTCCTGAGTCACTTTTCTAGGTCACTTTCCTGAGTCACTTTTCTAGGTCACTTTCCTGAGTCACTTTCCTAAGTCACTTTCCTAAGTCACTTTCCTGAGTCACTTTCCTGAGTCACTTTCCTGAGTCACTTTCCTGAGTCACTTTCCTGAGTCACTTTCCTAAGTCACTTTCCTGGGTCACTTTCCTGAGTCACTTTTCTAGGTCACTTTCCTAAGTCACTTTCCTGAGTCACTTTCCTGAGTCACTTTCCTGAGTCACTTTCCTGAATCACTTTCCTGAGTCACTTTCCTGAGTCACTTTCCTGAGTCACGTTCCTGAGTCACTTTCCTAAGTCACTTTCCTGAGTCACTTTCCTGAGTCACTTTCCTGAGTCACTTTCCTAGGTCACTTTCCTGAGTCCCTTCCTAAGTCACTTTCCTGAGTCACTTTCCTGCGTCACTTTCCTGCGTCACTTTCCTGAGTCACTTTCCTGAGTCACTTTCCTAGGTCACTTTCCTGAGTCCCTTCCTAAGTCACTTTCCTGAGTCACTTTCCTGAGTCACTTTCCTAAGTCACTTTCCTGAGTCACTTTCCTGACTCACTTTCCTAAGTCACTTTCCTGAGTCACTTTCCTAGGTCACTTTCCTAAGTCACTTTCCTGAGTCACTTTCCTGAGTCACTTTCCTGAGTCACTTTCCTGAGTCACATTCCTAAGTCACTTTCCTAGGTTACTTTCCTAAGACACTCAGGAAGGGACTAGGAAAGTGACTCAGGAAAGTGACTCAGGAAAGTGACTCAGGAAAGTGACTTAGGAAAGTGACTTAGGAAAGTGACTTAGGAACGTGACTCAGAAAAGTGACTTAGGAATGTGACTCAGGAAAGTGACTCAGGAAAGTGACTTAGGAAAGTGACTCAGGTCACTTTCCTAAGTCACTTTCCTAAGTCACTTTCCTAAGTCACTTTGCTGAGTCACTTTCCTAAGTCACTTTCCTAAGTCACTTTCCTGAGTCACTTTCCTGAGTCACGTTCCTAAAACACTTTCCTGGGTCACTTTCCTGAGTCATTTTCCTGAGTCATTTTCCTTAATCACTTTCCTGAGTCACTTTCCTGAGTCACTTTCCTGAGTCACTTTCCTAAGCCACTTTCCTGAGTCACTTTCCTGAGTCACTTTCCTGAGTCACTTTCCTGAGTCACTTTCCTGAGTCACTTTCCTGAGTCACTTTCCTGAGTCACTTTCCTAAGTCGCGTTCCTAAGTCACTTTCCTGAGTCACTTTCCTGAGTCATTTTCCTGAGTCACTTTCCTGAGTCACTTTCCTAAGTCACTTTTCTAGGTCACTTTCCTGAGTCACTTTTCTAGGTCACTTTCCTGAGTCACTTTCCTGAGTCACTTTCCTGAGTCACTTTCCTGAGTCACTTTCCTAAGTCACTTTCCTGAGTCACTTTCCTAAGTCACTTTCCTGAGTCACTTTCCTAGGTTACTTTCCTAAGTCACTCAGGAAGGGACTAGGAAAGTACTCAGGAAAGTGATTCAGGAAAGTGACTTAGGAAAGTGACTTAGGAACGTGACTCAGGAAAGTGACCTAGGAAAGTGACTCAGGAAAGTGACTCAGGAAATTGACTTAGGAACGTGACTCAGGAAAGTGACTCAGGAAAGTGACTTAGGAAAGTGACTCAGGAAAGTGACTCAGGAAAGTGACTCAGGAAAGTTACTCAGGAAAAAGACTTAGGAAAGTGACTTAGGAAAGTGACTTAGGAAAGTGACTCGGGAAAATGACTCAGGAAAGTGACTTAAAAAAGTGACTCAGGAAAGTGACTCAGAAAAGTGACTCAGGAAAGTGACTCAGAAAAGTGACCTAGGAAAGTGACTCAGGAAAGTGACTCAGGAAAGTGACTTAGGAAAGTGACTCAGGAAAGTGACTCAGGAAAGTGACTCAGGAAAGTGACTCAGGAAAGTGACTTAGGAAAGTGACATAGGAAAGTGACTCAGGAAAGTGACCTAGAAAAGTGACTCAAGAAAGTGACTTAGAAAAGTGACCTAGAAAAGTCACTTTCCTGAGTCACTTTCCTGAGTCCCTTCCTAAGTCACTTTCCTGAGTCACTTTCCTGAGTCACTTTCCTGAGTCACTTTCCTGAGTCACTTTCCTAAGTCACTTTCCTGAGTCACTTTCCTAGGTTACTTTCCTAAGTCACTCAGGAAGGGACTAGGAAAGTACTCAGGAAAGTGACTCAGGAAAGTGACTTAGGAACGTGACTTAGGAACGTGACTCAGGAAAGTGACCTAGGAAAGAAAGTGACTTAGAAAAGTGACCTAGAAAAGTGACGCAGTCACTTTCCTGAGTCAGTTTCCTGAGTCACTTTCCTAGGTCACTTTCCTGAGTCCCTTTCCTGAGTCCCTTTCCTGAGTCCCTTTCCTGAGTCCCTTTCCTGAGTCACTTTCCTGAGTGATTTTCCTAAGTCACGTTCCTAAGTCACTTTCCTGAGTCACTTTCCTGAGTCACTTTCCTGAGTCACTTTCCTGAGTCACTTTTCTAGGTCACTTTCCTGAGTCACTTTCCTGAGTCACTTTCCTGAGTCACTTTCCTAAGTCACTTTGCTGAGTCACTTTGCTGAGTCACTTTCCTGAGTCACGTTCCTGAGTCACTTTCCTAAGTCACTTTCCTGAGTCACTTTCCTGAGTCACTTTCCTAGGTCACTTTCCTGAGTCCCTTCCTAAGTCACTTTCCTGAGTCACTTTCCTGAGTCACTTTCCTGCATCACTTTCCTGCGTCACTTTCCTGAGTCACTTTCCTGAGTCACTTTCCTGAGTCCCTTCCTGAGTCACTTTCCTGAGTCACTTTCCTAAGTCACTTTCCTGAGTCACTTTCCTGAGTCACTTTCCTGAGTCACTTTCCTAAGTCACTTTCCTGAGTCACGTTCCTGAGTCACTTTCCTGAGTCACTTTCCTGAGTCACTTTCCTAAGTCACTTTCCTAAGTCACTTTCCTGAGTCACTTTCCTGAGTCACTTTCCTGAGTCCCTTCCTGAGTCACTTTCCTGAGTCACTTTCCTGAGTCACTTTCCTAGGTCACTTTCCTGAGTCCCTTCCTAAGTCACTTTCCTGAGTCACTTTCCTAAGTCACTTTCCTGAGTCACTTTCCTGAGTCACTTTCCTAAGTCACTTTCCTGAGTCACGTTCCTAAGTCACTTTCCTGAGTCACTTTCCTGAGTCACTTTCCTAAGTCACTTTCCTGAGTCACTTTCCTGAGTCACTTTTCTAGGTCACTTTCCTGAGTCACTTTCCTGAGTCACTTTCCTGAGTCACTTTCCTAAGTCACTTTCCTGAGTCACTTTCCTAAGTCACTTTCCTGAGTCACGTTCCTAAGTCACTTTCCTGAGTCACTTTCCTGAGTCACTTTCCTAAGTCACTTTCCTAAGTCACTTTCCTGAGTCACTTTCCTGAGTCACTTTTCTAGGTCACTTTCCTGAGTCACTTTCCTGAGTCACTTTCCTAAGTCACTTTCCTGAGTCACTTTCCTAAGTCACTTTCCTAAGTCACTTTGCTGAGTCACTTTCCTAAGTCACTTTCCTGAGTCACATTCCTAAGTCACTTTCCTGAGTCACTTTCCTAAGTCACTTTCCTAAGTCACTTTCCTGAGTCACTTTTCTAGGTCACTTTTCTAGGTCACTTTCCTGAGTCACTTTTCTAGGTCACTTTCCTGAGTCACTTTTCTAGGTCACTTTCCTAAGTCACTTTCCTAAGTCACTTTCCTGAGTCACTTTCCTAAGTCACTTTCCTGAGTCACTTTCCTGAGTCCCTTTCTAAGTCACTTTCCTAAGTCACTTTCCTGAGTCACTTTCCTGAGTCACGTTCCTGAGTCACGCTCCTGAGTCACGTTCCTGAGTCACGTTCCTGAGTCACGTTCCTGAGTCACGTTCCTGAGTCACGTTCCTGAGTCACGTTCCTGAGTCACGTTCCTGAGTCACGTTCCTGAGTCACGTTCCTGAGTCACGTTCCTGAGTCACTTTCCTGAGTCACGTTCCTGAGTCACGTTCCTAGGTCACTTTCCTGAGTCACTTTCCTGAGTCACTTTCCTGAGTCACTTTCCTGAGTCACTTTCCTGAGTCCCTTTCTAAGTCCCTTTCCTAAGTCACTTTCCTGAGTCACTTTCCTGAGTCACGTTCCTGAGTCACGCTCCTGAGTCACGCTCCTGAGTCACGTTCCTGAGTCACGTTCCTGAGTCACGTTCCTGAGTCACGTTCCTGAGTCACGTTCCTGAGTCACGTTCCTGAGTCACGTTCCTGAGTCACGTTCCTGAGTCACATTCCTGAGTCACGTTCCTGAGTCACGTTCCTGAGTCACGTTCCTGAGTCACGTTCCTGAGTCACGTTCCTGAGTCACGTTCCTAGGTCACTTTCCTGAGTCACTTTCCTGAGTCCCTTCCTGAGTCACTTTCCTGAGTCACTTTCCTGAGTCCCTTCCTGAGTCACTTTCCTGAGTCCCTTTCCTGAGTCACTTTCCTGAGTCCCTTCCTAAGTCACTTTCCTAGGTCACGTTCCTGAGTCACTTTCCTGAGTCACTTTCCTGAGTCACTTTCCTGAGTCACTTTCCTGAGTCACTTTCCTGAGTCCCTTCCTAAGTCACTTTCCTAGGTCACGTTCCTGAGTCACTTTCCTGAGTCACTTTCCTGAGTCACTTTCCTGAGTCACTTTCCTGAGTCACTTTCCTGAGTCACTTTCCTGAGTCACTTTCCTGAGTCACTTTCCTAAGTCACTTTCCTGAGTCACTTTCCTGAGTCACTTTCCTAAGTCACTTTCCTAAGTCTTTTTCCTGAATAACTTTCCTGAGTCACTTTCCTGAGTCACTTTCCTGAGTCACGTTCCTAAGTCACTTTCCTAGGTCACTTTCCTGAGTCATTTTCCTGAGTCACTTTCCTAGGTCACTTTCCTGAGTCACTTTCCTGAGTCCCTTCCTAAGTCACTTTCCTAAGTCACTTTCCTGAGTCACTTTCCTAAGTCACTTTCCTGAGTCACTTTCCTAGGTTACTTTCCTAAGTCACTTTCCTAGGTCACTTTTCTGAGTCACTTTCCTGAGTCACTTTTCTGAGTCACTTTTCTGAGTCACTTTTCTGAGTCACTTTCCTAGGTCACTTTCCTGAGTCACTTTCCTGAGTCCCTTCCTAAGTCACTTTCCTGAGTCCCTTCCTAAGTCACTTTCCTGAGTCACTTTCCTGAGTCACTTTCCTAAGTCACTTTTCTGAGTCACTTTCCTGAGTCACTTTCCTGAGTCCCTTCCTAAGTCACTTTCCTGAGTCACTTTCCTGAGTCACTTTCCTGAGTCACTTTCCTGAGTCACTTTCCTAAGTCACTTTCCTAAGTCACTTTCCTGAGTCACGTTCCTAAGTCACTTTCCTAGGTCACTTTCCTGAGTCACTTTCCTGAGTCCCTTCCTAAGTCACTTTCCTAAGTCACTTTCCTGAGTCACGTTCCTAAGTCACTTTCCTGAGTCACTTTCCTGAGTCACTTTCCTAAGTCACTTTCCTAAGTCACTTTCCTGAGTCACTTTCCTGAGTCACTTTTCTAGGTCACTTTCCTGAGTCACTTTCCTGAGTCACTTTCCTAAGTCACTTTCCTGAGTCACTTTCCTAAGTCACTTTCCTAAGTCACTTTGCTGAGTCACTTTCCTAAGTCACTTTCCTGAGTCACATTCCTAAGTCACTTTCCAGAGTCACTTTCCTAAGTCACTTTCCTAAGTCACTTTCCTAAGTCACTTTCCTGAGTCACTTTTCTAGGTCACTTTCCTGAGTCACTTTCCTGAGTCACTTTCCTAAGTCACTTTCCTGAGTCACTTTCCTAAGTCACTTTCCTAAGTCACTTTGCTGAGTCACTTTCCTAAGTCACTTTCCTGAGTCACATTCCTAAGTCACTTTCCTGAGTCACTTTCCTAAGTCACTTTCCTAAGTCACTTTCCTGAGTCACTTTTCTAGGTCACTTTTCTAGGTCACTTTCCTGAGTCACTTTTCTAGGTCACTTTCCTGAGTCACTTTTCTAGGTCACTTTCCTAAGTCACTTTCCTAAGTCACTTTCCTGAGTCACTTTCCTAAGTCACTTTCCTGAGTCACTTTCCTGAGTCCCTTTCTAAGTCACTTTCCTAAGTCACTTTCCTGAGTCACGTTCCTGAGTCACGCTCCTGAGTCACGTTCCTGAGTCACGTTCCTGAGTCACGTTCCTGAGTCACGTTCCTGAGTCACGTTCCTGAGTCACGTTCCTGAGTCACGTTCCTGAGTCACGTTCCTGAGTCACGTTCCTGAGTCACGTTCCTGAGTCACGTTCCTGAGTCACTTTCCTGAGTCACGTTCCTGAGTCACGTTCCTAGGTCACTTTCCTGAGTCACTTTCCTGAGTCACTTTCCTGAGTCACTTTCCTGAGTCACTTTCCTGAGTCCCTTTCTAAGTCCCTTTCCTAAGTCACTTTCCTGAGTCACTTTCCTGAGTCACGTTCCTGAGTCACGCTCCTGAGTCACGCTCCTGAGTCACGTTCCTGAGTCACGTTCCTGAGTCACGTTCCTGAGTCACGTTCCTGAGTCACGTTCCTGAGTCACGTTCCTGAGTCACATTCCTGAGTCACGTTCCTGAGTCACGTTCCTGAGTCACGTTCCTGAGTCACGTTCCTGAGTCACGTTCCTGAGTCACGTTCCTGAGTCACGTTCCTAGGTCACTTTCCTGAGTCACTTTCCTGAGTCCCTTCCTGAGTCACTTTCCTGAGTCACTTTCCTGAGTCCCTTCCTGAGTCACTTTCCTGAGTCCCTTTCCTGAGTCACTTTCCTGAGTCCCTTCCTAAGTCACTTTCCTAGGTCACGTTCCTGAGTCACTTTCCTGAGTCACTTTCCTGAGTCACTTTCCTGAGTCACTTTCCTGAGTCACTTTCCTGAGTCCCTTCCTAAGTCACTTTCCTAGGTCACGTTCCTGAGTCACTTTCCTGAGTCACTTTCCTGAGTCACTTTCCTGAGTCACTTTCCTGAGTCACTTTCCTGAGTCACTTTCCTGAGTCACTTTCCTGAGTCACTTTCCTAAGTCACTTTCCTGAGTCACTTTCCTAGGTTACTTTCCTAAGTCACTCAGGAAGGGACTAAGAAAGTACTCAGGAAAGTGACTCAGGAAAGTGACTTAGGAAAGTGACTTAGGAACGTGACTCAGGAAAGTGACCTAGGAAAGAAAGTGACTTAGAGAAGTGACCTAGAAAAGTGATGCAGTCACTTTCCTGAGTCACTTTCCTAGGTCACTTTCCTGAGTCCCTTCCTAAGTCACTTTCCTGAGTCACTTTCCTAAGTCACTTTGCTGAGTCACTTTCCTAAGTCACTTTGCTGAGTCACTTTCCTAAGTCACTTTCCTGAGTCACGTTCCTAAGTCACTTTCCTGAGTCACTTTCCTAAGTCACTTTCCTAAGTCACTTTCCTGAGTCACTTTCCTGAGTCACTTTTCTAGGTCACTTTCCTAAGTCACTTTCCTGAGTCACTTTTCTAGGTCACTTTCCTGAGTCACTTTTCTAGGTCACTTTCCTGAGTCACTTTCCTAAGTCACTTTCCTAAGTCACTTTCCTGAGTCACTTTCCTGAGTCACTTTCCTGAGTCACTTTCCTGAGTCACTTTCCTGAGTCACTTTCCTAAGTCACTTTCCTGGGTCACTTTCCTGAGTCACTTTTCTAGGTCACTTTCCTAAGTCACTTTCCTGAGTCACTTTCCTGAGTCACTTTCCTGAGTCACTTTCCTGAATCACTTTCCTGAGTCACTTTCCTGAGTCACTTTCCTGAGTCACGTTCCTGAGTCACTTTCCTAAGTCACTTTCCTGAGTCACTTTCCTGAGTCACTTTCCTGAGTCACTTTCCTAGGTCACTTTCCTGAGTCCCTTCCTAAGTCACTTTCCTGAGTCACTTTCCTGCGTCACTTTCCTGCGTCACTTTCCTGAGTCACTTTCCTGAGTCACTTTCCTAGGTCACTTTCCTGAGTCCCTTCCTAAGTCACTTTCCTGAGTCACTTTCCTGAGTCACTTTCCTAAGTCACTTTCCTGAGTCACTTTCCTGACTCACTTTCCTAAGTCACTTTCCTGAGTCACTTTCCTAGGTCACTTTCCTAAGTCACTTTCCTGAGTCACTTTCCTGAGTCACTTTCCTGAGTCACTTTCCTGAGTCACATTCCTAAGTCACTTTCCTAGGTTACTTTCCTAAGACACTCAGGAAGGGACTAGGAAAGTGACTCAGGAAAGTGACTCAGGAAAGTGACTCAGGAAAGTGACTTAGGAAAGTGACTTAGGAAAGTGACTTAGGAACGTGACTCAGAAAAGTGACTTAGGAATGTGACTCAGGAAAGTGACTCAGGAAAGTGACTTAGGAAAGTGACTCAGGTCACTTTCCTAAGTCACTTTCCTAAGTCACTTTCCTAAGTCACTTTGCTGAGTCACTTTCCTAAGTCACTTTCCTAAGTCACTTTCCTGAGTCACTTTCCTGAGTCACGTTCCTAAAACACTTTCCTGGGTCACTTTCCTGAGTCATTTTCCTGAGTCATTTTCCTTAATCACTTTCCTGAGTCACTTTCCTGAGTCACTTTCCTGAGTCACTTTCCTAAGCCACTTTCCTGAGTCACTTTCCTGAGTCACTTTCCTGAGTCACTTTCCTGAGTCACTTTCCTGAGTCACTTTCCTGAGTCACTTTCCTGAGTCACTTTCCTAAGTCGCGTTCCTAAGTCACTTTCCTGAGTCACTTTCCTGAGTCATTTTCCTGAGTCACTTTCCTGAGTCACTTTCCTAAGTCACTTTTCTAGGTCACTTTCCTGAGTCACTTTTCTAGGTCACTTTCCTGAGTCACTTTCCTGAGTCACTTTCCTGAGTCACTTTCCTGAGTCACTTTCCTAAGTCACTTTCCTGAGTCACTTTCCTAAGTCACTTTCCTGAGTCACTTTCCTAGGTTACTTTCCTAAGTCACTCAGGAAGGGACTAGGAAAGTACTCAGGAAAGTGATTCAGGAAAGTGACTTAGGAAAGTGACTTAGGAACGTGACTCAGGAAAGTGACCTAGGAAAGTGACTCAGGAAAGTGACTCAGGAAATTGACTTAGGAACGTGACTCAGGAAAGTGACTCAGGAAAGTGACTTAGGAAAGTGACTCAGGAAAGTGACTCAGGAAAGTGACTCAGGAAAGTTACTCAGGAAAAAGACTTAGGAAAGTGACTTAGGAAAGTGACTTAGGAAAGTGACTCGGGAAAATGACTCAGGAAAGTGACTTAAAAAAGTGACTCAGGAAAGTGACTCAGAAAAGTGACTCAGGAAAGTGACTCAGAAAAGTGACTCAGAAAAGTGACTCAGGAAAGTGACTCAGGAAAGTGACTTAGGAAAGTGACTCAGGAAAGTGACTCAGGAAAGTGACTCAGGAAAGTGACTCAGGAAAGTGACTTAGGAAAGTGACATAGGAAAGTGACTCAGGAAAGTGACCTAGAAAAGTGACTCAAGAAAGTGACTTAGAAAAGTGACCTAGAAAAGTCACTTTCCTGAGTCACTTTCCTGAGTCCCTTCCTAAGTCACTTTCCTGAGTCACTTTCCTGAGTCACTTTCCTGAGTCACTTTCCTGAGTCACTTTCCTAAGTCACTTTCCTGAGTCACTTTCCTAGGTTACTTTCCTAAGTCACTCAGGAAGGGACTAGGAAAGTACTCAGGAAAGTGACTCAGGAAAGTGACTTAGGAACGTGACTTAGGAACGTGACTCAGGAAAGTGACCTAGGAAAGAAAGTGACTTAGAAAAGTGACCTAGAAAAGTGACGCAGTCACTTTCCTGAGTCAGTTTCCTGAGTCACTTTCCTAGGTCACTTTCCTGAGTCCCTTTCCTGAGTCCCTTTCCTGAGTCCCTTTCCTGAGTCCCTTTCCTGAGTCACTTTCCTGAGTGATTTTCCTAAGTCACGTTCCTAAGTCACTTTCCTGAGTCACTTTCCTGAGTCACTTTCCTGAGTCACTTTCCTGAGTCACTTTTCTAGGTCACTTTCCTGAGTCACTTTCCTGAGTCACTTTCCTGAGTCACTTTCCTAAGTCACTTTGCTGAGTCACTTTGCTGAGTCACTTTCCTGAGTCACGTTCCTGAGTCACTTTCCTAAGTCACTTTCCTGAGTCACTTTCCTGAGTCACTTTCCTAGGTCACTTT
Organism: Rana muscosa; assembly: GCA_029206835.1. Lineage (NCBI taxonomy): Eukaryota > Metazoa > Chordata > Amphibia > Anura > Ranidae > Rana > Rana muscosa. Next base: position 1,108,122,944 of record CM055122.1, on the reverse strand, counting down.
CCTGAGTCCCTTCCTAAGTCACTTTCCTGAGTCACTTTCCTGAGTCACTTTCCTGCATCACTTTCCTGCGTCACTTTCCTGAGTCACTTTCCTGAGTCACTTTCCTGAGTCCCTTCCTGAGTCACTTTCCTGAGTCACTTTCCTAAGTCACTTTCCTGAGTCACTTTCCTGAGTCACTTTCCTGAGTCACTTTCCTAAGTCACTTTCCTGAGTCACGTTCCTGAGTCACTTTCCTGAGTCACTTTCCTGAGTCACTTTCCTAAGTCACTTTCCTAAGTCACTTTCCTGAGTCACTTTCCTGAGTCACTTTCCTGAGTCCCTTCCTGAGTCACTTTCCTGAGTCACTTTCCTGAGTCACTTTCCTAGGTCACTTTCCTGAGTCCCTTCCTAAGTCACTTTCCTGAGTCACTTTCCTAAGTCACTTTCCTGAGTCACTTTCCTGAGTCACTTTCCTAAGTCACTTTCCTGAGTCACGTTCCTAAGTCACTTTCCTGAGTCACTTTCCTGAGTCACTTTCCTAAGTCACTTTCCTGAGTCACTTTCCTGAGTCACTTTTCTAGGTCACTTTCCTGAGTCACTTTCCTGAGTCACTTTCCTGAGTCACTTTCCTAAGTCACTTTCCTGAGTCACTTTCCTAAGTCACTTTCCTGAGTCACGTTCCTAAGTCACTTTCCTGAGTCACTTTCCTGAGTCACTTTCCTAAGTCACTTTCCTAAGTCACTTTCCTGAGTCACTTTCCTGAGTCACTTTTCTAGGTCACTTTCCTGAGTCACTTTCCTGAGTCACTTTCCTAAGTCACTTTCCTGAGTCACTTTCCTAAGTCACTTTCCTAAGTCACTTTGCTGAGTCACTTTCCTAAGTCACTTTCCTGAGTCACATTCCTAAGTCACTTTCCTGAGTCACTTTCCTAAGTCACTTTCCTAAGTCACTTTCCTGAGTCACTTTTCTAGGTCACTTTTCTAGGTCACTTTCCTGAGTCACTTTTCTAGGTCACTTTCCTGAGTCACTTTTCTAGGTCACTTTCCTAAGTCACTTTCCTAAGTCACTTTCCTGAGTCACTTTCCTAAGTCACTTTCCTGAGTCACTTTCCTGAGTCCCTTTCTAAGTCACTTTCCTAAGTCACTTTCCTGAGTCACTTTCCTGAGTCACGTTCCTGAGTCACGCTCCTGAGTCACGTTCCTGAGTCACGTTCCTGAGTCACGTTCCTGAGTCACGTTCCTGAGTCACGTTCCTGAGTCACGTTCCTGAGTCACGTTCCTGAGTCACGTTCCTGAGTCACGTTCCTGAGTCACGTTCCTGAGTCACTTTCCTGAGTCACGTTCCTGAGTCACGTTCCTAGGTCACTTTCCTGAGTCACTTTCCTGAGTCACTTTCCTGAGTCACTTTCCTGAGTCACTTTCCTGAGTCCCTTTCTAAGTCCCTTTCCTAAGTCACTTTCCTGAGTCACTTTCCTGAGTCACGTTCCTGAGTCACGCTCCTGAGTCACGCTCCTGAGTCACGTTCCTGAGTCACGTTCCTGAGTCACGTTCCTGAGTCACGTTCCTGAGTCACGTTCCTGAGTCACGTTCCTGAGTCACGTTCCTGAGTCACGTTCCTGAGTCACATTCCTGAGTCACGTTCCTGAGTCACGTTCCTGAGTCACGTTCCTGAGTCACGTTCCTGAGTCACGTTCCTGAGTCACGTTCCTAGGTCACTTTCCTGAGTCACTTTCCTGAGTCCCTTCCTGAGTCACTTTCCTGAGTCACTTTCCTGAGTCCCTTCCTGAGTCACTTTCCTGAGTCCCTTTCCTGAGTCACTTTCCTGAGTCCCTTCCTAAGTCACTTTCCTAGGTCACGTTCCTGAGTCACTTTCCTGAGTCACTTTCCTGAGTCACTTTCCTGAGTCACTTTCCTGAGTCACTTTCCTGAGTCCCTTCCTAAGTCACTTTCCTAGGTCACGTTCCTGAGTCACTTTCCTGAGTCACTTTCCTGAGTCACTTTCCTGAGTCACTTTCCTGAGTCACTTTCCTGAGTCACTTTCCTGAGTCACTTTCCTGAGTCACTTTCCTAAGTCACTTTCCTGAGTCACTTTCCTGAGTCACTTTCCTAAGTCACTTTCCTAAGTCTTTTTCCTGAATAACTTTCCTGAGTCACTTTCCTGAGTCACTTTCCTGAGTCACGTTCCTAAGTCACTTTCCTAGGTCACTTTCCTGAGTCATTTTCCTGAGTCACTTTCCTAGGTCACTTTCCTGAGTCACTTTCCTGAGTCCCTTCCTAAGTCACTTTCCTAAGTCACTTTCCTGAGTCACTTTCCTAAGTCACTTTCCTGAGTCACTTTCCTAGGTTACTTTCCTAAGTCACTTTCCTAGGTCACTTTTCTGAGTCACTTTCCTGAGTCACTTTTCTGAGTCACTTTTCTGAGTCACTTTTCTGAGTCACTTTCCTAGGTCACTTTCCTGAGTCACTTTCCTGAGTCCCTTCCTAAGTCACTTTCCTGAGTCCCTTCCTAAGTCACTTTCCTGAGTCACTTTCCTGAGTCACTTTCCTGAGTCACTTTCCTAGGTTACTTTCCTGAGTCACTTTCCTAGGTTACTTTCCTAAGTCACTTTCCTAGGTCACTTTTCTGAGTCACTTTCCTAAGTCACTTTTCTGAGTCACTTTCCTAAGTCACGTTTCTGAGTCACCTTCCTAAGTCACTTTCCTGAGTCACTTTCCTGAGTCACTTTTCTGAGTCACTTTTCTGAGTCACTTTCCTGAGACACTTTCCTGAGACACTTTCCAAGTCACTTTTCTGAGTCATTTTCCTAAGTCACGTTCCTGAGTCACTTTCCTAAATCACTTTCCTAAATCACTTTCCTGAGTCACTTTCCTGAGTCACTTTCCTGAGTCACTTTCCCAAATCACTTTCCTAAGTCACTTTCCCGAGTCACTTTCCTAAGTCACTTTCCTGAGTCACTTTTCTAGGTCACTTTCCTAAGTCACTTTCCTGAGTCACTTTTCTAGGTCACTTTCCTAAGTCACTTTTGAGTCACTTTCCTAAGTCACTTTCCTGAGTCACTTTCCTAGGTCACTTTCCTGAGTCACTTTCCTGAGTCCCTTCCTTAGTCACTTTCCTGGGTCACTTTCCTAAGTCACTTTCCTAGGTCACTTTCCTGAGTCACTTTTCTAGGTCACTTTCCATATCACTTTCCTAAGTCACTTTCCTAAGTCACTTTACTGAGTCACTTTCCTAAGTCACTTTCCTAAGTCACTTTCCTAGGTCCCTTTCCTGAGTCCCTTTCCTGAGTCCCTTTCCTGAGTCCCTTTCCTGAGTCCCTTTCCTGAGTCACTTTCCTGAGTGATTTTCCTAAGTCACGTTCCTAAGTCACTTTCCTGAGTCACTTTCCTGAGTCACTTTCCTGAGTCACTTTCCTGGGTCACTTTCCTGGGTCACTTTCCTGAGTCACTTTCCTGAGTCCCTTTCCTGAGTCCCTTTCCTGAGTCCCTTTCCTGAGTCCCTTTCCTGAGTCCCTTTCCTGAGTCACTTTTCTAGGTCACTTTCCTGAGTCACTTTCCTGAGTCACTTTCCTGAGTCACTTTCCTAGGTCACTTTCCTGAGTCCCTTCCTAAGTCACTTTCCTGAGTCACTTTCCTGAATCACTTTCCTGAGTCACTTTCCTAAGTCACTTTCCTGAGTCACTTTGCTGAGTCACTTTCCTAAGTCACTTTCCTGAGTCACGTTCCTAAGTCACTTTCCTGAGTCACTTTCCTGAGTCACTTTCCTAAGTCACTTTCCTAAGTCACTTTCCTGAGTCACTTTCCTGAGTCACTTTTCTAGGTCACTTTCCTAAGTCACTTTGCTGAGTCACGTTCCTAAGTCACTTTCCTGAGTCACTTTCCTGAGTCACTTTCCTAAGTCACTTTCCTAAGTCACTTTCCTGAGTCACTTTCCTGAGTCACTTTTCTAGGTCACTTTCCTGAGTCACTTTCCTGAGTCACTTTCCCGAATCACTTTCCTAAGTCACTTTCCTGAGTCACTTTCCTGAGTCACTTTCCTAAGTCACTTTCCTGAGTCACTTTCCTGAGTCACTTTCCTGCGTCACTTTCCTGCGTCACTTTACTGAGTCACTTTCCTGAGTCCCTTTCCTGAGTCCCTTTCCTGAGTCCCTTTCCTGAGTCCCTTTCCTGAGTCCCTTTCCTGAGTCACTTTCCTGAGTCCCTTTCCTGAGTCCCTTTCCTGAGTCCCTTTCCTGAGTCACTTTCCTGAGTCACTTTCCTGAGTCACTTTTCTAGGTCACTTTCCTGAGTCACTTTTCTAGGTCACTTTCCTAAGTCACTTTCCTGAGTCACTTTCCTGAGTCACTTTCCTGAGTCACTTTCCTGAGTCACTTTCCTATGTCACTTTCCTAAGTCACTTTCCTGAGTCACTTTCCTGAGTCACTTTCCTGAGTCACTTTCCTAAGTCACTTTCCTGAGTCACTTTCCTGAGTCACTTTCCTGAGTCACTTTCCTAAGTCACTTTCCTGAGTCACGTTCCTGAGTCACTTTCCTGAGTCACTTTCCTGAGTCACTTTCCTAAGTCACTTTCCTAAGTCACTTTCCTGAGTCACTTTCCTGAGTCACTTTCCTGAGTCCCTTCCTGAGTCACTTTCCTGAGTCACTTTCCTGAGTCACTTTCCTAGGTCACTTTCCTGAGTCCCTTCCTAAGTCACTTTCCTGAGTCACTTTCCTAAGTCACTTTCCTGAGTCACTTTCCTGAGTCACTTTCCTAAGTCACTTTCCTGAGTCACGTTCCTAAGTCACTTTCCTGAGTCACTTTCCTGAGTCACTTTCCTAAGTCACTTTCCTGAGTCACTTTCCTGAGTCACTTTCCTGAGTCACTTTCCTAGGTCACTTTCCTGAGTCACTTTCCTGAGTCACTTTCCTGAGTCACTTTCCTAAGTCACTTTCCTGAGTCACTTTCCTAAGTCACTTTCCTGAGTCACGTTCCTAAGTCACTTTCCTGAGTCACTTTCCTGAGTCACTTTCCTAAGTCACTTTCCTAAGTCACTTTCCTGAGTCACTTTCCTGAGTCACTTTTCTAGGTCACTTTCCTGAGTCACTTTCCTGAGTCACTTTCCTAAGTCACTTTCCTGAGTCACTTTCCTAAGTCACTTTCCTAAGTCACTTTGCTGAGTCACTTTCCTAAGTCACTTTCCTGAGTCACATTCCTAAGTCACTTTCCTGAGTCACTTTCCTAAGTCACTTTCCTAAGTCACTTTCCTGAGTCACTTTTCTAGGTCACTTTTCTAGGTCACTTTCCTGAGTCACTTTTCTAGGTCACTTTCCTGAGTCACTTTTCTAGGTCACTTTCCTAAGTCACTTTCCTAAGTCACTTTCCTGAGTCACTTTCCTAAGTCACTTTCCTGAGTCACTTTCCTGAGTCCCTTTCTAAGTCACTTTCCTAAGTCACTTTCCTGAGTCACTTTCCTGAGTCACGTTCCTGAGTCACGCTCCTGAGTCACGTTCCTGAGTCACGTTCCTGAGTCACGTTCCTGAGTCACGTTCCTGAGTCACGTTCCTGAGTCACGTTCCTGAGTCACGTTCCTGAGTCACGTTCCTGAGTCACGTTCCTGAGTCACTTTCCTGAGTCACGTTCCTGAGTCACGTTCCTAGGTCACTTTCCTGAGTCACTTTCCTGAGTCACTTTCCTGAGTCACTTTCCTGAGTCACTTTCCTGAGTCCCTTTCTAAGTCCCTTTCCTAAGTCACTTTCCTGAGTCACTTTCCTGAGTCACGTTCCTGAGTCACGCTCCTGAGTCACGCTCCTGAGTCACGTTCCTGAGTCACGTTCCTGAGTCACGTTCCTGAGTCACGTTCCTGAGTCACGTTCCTGAGTCACGTTCCTGAGTCACGTTCCTGAGTCACGTTCCTGAGTCACGTTCCTGAGTCACGTTCCTAGGTCACTTTCCTGAGTCACTTTCCTGAGTCCCTTCCTGAGTCACTTTCCTGAGTCACTTTCCTGAGTCCCTTCCTGAGTCACTTTCCTGAGTCCCTTTCCTGAGTCACTTTCCTGAGTCCCTTCCTAAGTCACTTTCCTAGGTCACGTTCCTGAGTCACTTTCCTGAGTCACTTTCCTGAGTCACTTTCCTGAGTCACTTTCCTGAGTCACTTTCCTGAGTCCCTTCCTAAGTCACTTTCCTAGGTCACGTTCCTGAGTCACTTTCCTGAGTCACTTTCCTGAGTCACTTTCCTGAGTCACTTTCCTGAGTCACTTTCCTGAGTCACTTTCCTGAGTCACTTTCCTAAGTCACTTTCCTGAGTCACTTTCCTGAGTCACTTTCCTAAGTCACTTTCCTAAGTCTTTTTCCTGAATAACTTTCCTGAGTCACTTTCCTGAGTCACTTTCCTGAGTCACGTTCCTAAGTCACTTTCCTAGGTCACTTTCCTGAGTCATTTTCCTGAGTCACTTTCCTAGGTCACTTTCCTGAGTCACTTTCCTGAGTCCCTTCCTAAGTCACTTTCCTAAGTCACTTTCCTGAGTCACTTTCCTAAGTCACTTTCCTGAGTCACTTTCCTAGGTTACTTTCCTAAGTCACTTTCCTAGGTCACTTTTCTGAGTCACTTTCCTGAGTCACTTTTCTGAGTCACTTTTCTGAGTCACTTTTCTGAGTCACTTTTCTAGGTCACTTTCCTGAGTCACTTTCCTGAGTCCCTTCCTAAGTCACTTTCCTGAGTCCCTTCCTAAGTCACTTTCCTGAGTCACTTTCCTGAGTCACTTTCCTGAGTCACTTTCCTAGGTTACTTTCCTGAGTCACTTTCCTAGGTTACTTTCCTAAGTCACTTTCCTAGGTCACTTTCCTGAGTCCCTTTCCTGAGTCACTTTCCTGAGTCCCTTCCTAAGTCACTTTCCTAGGTCACGTTCCTGAGTCACTTTCCTGAGTCACTTTCCTGAGTCACTTTCCTGAGTCACTTTCCTGAGTCACTTTCCTGAGTCCCTTCCTAAGTCACTTTCCTAGGTCACGTTCCTGAGTCACTTTCCTGAGTCACTTTCCTGAGTCACTTTCCTGAGTCACTTTCCTGAGTCACTTTCCTGAGTCACTTTCCTGAGTCACTTTCCTGAGTCACTTTCCTAAGTCACTTTCCTGAGTCACTTTCCTGAGTCACTTTCCTAAGTCACTTTCCTAAGTCTTTTTCCTGAATAACTTTCCTGAGTCACTTTCCTGAGTCACTTTCCTGAGTCACGTTCCTAAGTCACTTTCCTAGGTCACTTTCCTGAGTCATTTTCCTGAGTCACTTTCCTAGGTCACTTTCCTGAGTCACTTTCCTGAGTCCCTTCCTAAGTCACTTTCCTAAGTCACTTTCCTGAGTCACTTTCCTAAGTCACTTTCCTGAGTCACTTTCCTAGGTTACTTTCCTAAGTCACTTTCCTAGGTCACTTTTCTGAGTCACTTTCCTGAGTCACTTTTCTGAGTCACTTTTCTGAGTCACTTTTCTGAGTCACTTTTCTAGGTCACTTTCCTGAGTCACTTTCCTGAGTCCCTTCCTAAGTCACTTTCCTGAGTCCCTTCCTAAGTCACTTTCCTGAGTCACTTTCCTGAGTCACTTTCCTGAGTCACTTTCCTAGGTTACTTTCCTGAGTCACTTTCCTAGGTTACTTTCCTAAGTCACTTTCCTAGGTCACTTTTCTGAGTCACTTTCCTAAGTCACTTTTCTGAGTCACTTTCCTAAGTCACGTTTCTGAGTCACCTTCCTAAGTCACTTTCCTGAGTCACTTTCCTGAGTCACTTTTCTGAGTCACTTTTCTGAGTCACTTTCCTGAGACACTTTCCTGAGACACTTTCCAAGTCACTTTTCTGAGTCATTTTCCTAAGTCACGTTCCTGAGTCACTTTCCTAAATCACTTTCCTAAATCACTTTCCTGAGTCACTTTCCTGAGTCACTTTCCTGAGTCACTTTCCTGAGTCACTTTCCCAAATCACTTTCCTAAGTCACTTTCCCGAGTCACTTTCCTAAGTCACTTTCCTGAGTCACTTTTCTAGGTCACTTTCCTAAGTCACTTTCCTGAGTCACTTTTCTAGGTCACTTTCCTAAGTCACTTTTGAGTCACTTTCCTAAGTCACTTTCCTGAGTCACTTTCCTAGGTCACTTTCCTGAGTCACTTTCCTGAGTCCCTTCCTTAGTCACTTTCCTGGGTCACTTTCCTAAGTCACTTTCCTAGGTCACTTTCCTGAGTCACTTTTCTAGGTCACTTTCCATATCACTTTCCTAAGTCACTTTCCTAAGTCACTTTACTGAGTCACTTTCCTAAGTCACTTTCCTAAGTCACTTTCCTAGGTCCCTTTCCTGAGTCCCTTTCCTGAGTCCCTTTCCTGAGTCCCTTTCCTGAGTCCCTTTCCTGAGTCACTTTCCTGAGTGATTTTCCTAAGTCACGTTCCTAAGTCACTTTCCTGAGTCACTTTCCTGAGTCACTTTCCTGAGTCACTTTCCTGGGTCACTTTCCTGGGTCACTTTCCTGAGTCACTTTCCTGAGTCACTTTCCTGAGTCCCTTTCCTGAGTCCCTTTCCTGAGTCCCTTTCCTGAGTCCCTTTCCTGAGTCACTTTTCTAGGTCACTTTCCTGAGTCACTTTCCTGAGTCACTTTCCTGAGTCACTTTCCTAGGTCACTTTCCTGAGTCCCTTCCTAAGTCACTTTCCTGAGTCACTTTCCTGAATCACTTTCCTGAGTCACTTTCCTAAGTCACTTTCCTGAGTCACTTTGCTGAGTCACTTTCCTAAGTCACTTTCCTGAGTCACGTTCCTAAGTCACTTTCCTAAGTCACTTTCCTGAGTCACTTTCCTGAGTCACTTTCCTAAGTCACTTTCCTAAGTCACTTTCCTGAGTCACTTTTCTAGGTCACTTTCCTAAGTCACTTTGCTGAGTCACGTTCCTAAGTCACTTTCCTGAGTCACTTTCCTGAGTCACTTTCCTAAGTCACTTTCCTAAGTCACTTTCCTGAGTCACTTTCCTGAGTCACTTTTCTAGGTCACTTTCCTAAGTCACTTTCCTGAGTCACTTTCCTGAGTCACTTTCCCGAATCACTTTCCTAAGTCACTTTCCTGAGTCACTTTCCTGAGTCACTTTCCTAAGTCACTTTCCTGAGTCACTTTCCTGAGTCACTTTCCTGCGTCACTTTCCTGCGTCACTTTACTGAGTCACTTTCCTGAGTCCCTTTCCTGAGTCCCTTTCCTGAGTCCCTTTCCTGAGTCCCTTTCCTGAGTCCCTTTCCTGAGTCCCTTTCCTGAGTCCCTTTCCTGAGTCCCTTTCCTGAGTCCCTTTCCTGAGTCACTTTCCTGAGTCACTTTCCTGAGTCACTTTTCTAGGTCACTTTCCTGAGTCACTTTTCTAGGTCACTTTCCTAAGTCACTTTCCTGAGTCACTTTCCTGAGTCACTTTCCTGAGTCACTTTCCTATGTCACTTTCCTAAGTCACTTTCCTGAGTCACTTTCCTGAGTCACTTTCCTGAGTCACTTTCCTAAGTCACTTTCCTGAGTCACTTTCCTATGTCACTTTCCTAAGTATTTTTCCTGGGTCACTTTCCTGAGTCATTTTCCTGAGTCACTTTCCTAGGTCACTTTCCTGAGTCCCTTTCCTGAGTCCCTTTCCTGAGTCACTTTCCTGAGTCACTTTCCTGAGTCACTTTCCTGAGTCATTTTCCTAAGTCACTTTCCTGAGTCACTTTCCTGAGTCACTTTCCTAGGTCACTTTTCTGAGTCACTTTCCTGAGTCACTTTTCTGAGTCACTTTTTTAAGTCACTTTCCTGAGTCACTTTCCTGAGTCATTTTCCCGAGTCACTTTCCTAAGTCACTTTCCTAAGTCTTTTTCCTGAGTCACTTTCCTGAGTCACTTTCCTGAGTCACTTTCCTGAGTCACTTTCCTAAGTCACTTTCCTGAGTCACTTTCCTGAGTCACGTTCCTAAGTCAATTTCCTGAGTCACTTTCCTGAGTCACTTTCCTAGGTCACTTTCCTGAGTCACGTTCCTAAGTCACTTTCCTAAGTCACTTTCCTGAATCACTTTCCTGAGTACTTTCCTAAGTCACTTTCCTGAGTCACTTTCCTGAGTCACTTTCCTAGGTCACTTTCCTGAGTCCCTTCCTAAGTCACTTTCCTGAGTCACTTTCCTGAGTCACTTTCCTGCGTCACTTTCCTGCGTCACTTTCCTGAGTCACTTTCCTGAGTCCCTTCCTAAGTCACTTTCCTGAGTCACTTTCCTAAGTCACTTTCCTGAGTCACTTTCCTGAGTCACTTTCCTGAGTCACTTTCCTAAGTCACTTTCCTGAGTCACGTTCCTAAGTCACTTTCCTGAGTCACTTTCCTGAGTCACTTTCCTGAGTCACTTTCCTAAGTCACTTTCCTGAGTCACTTTCCTGAGTCACTTTCCTGAGTCACTTTCCTAGGTCACTTTCCTGAGTCCCTTCCTAAGTCACTTTCCTGAGTCACTTTCCTGAGTCACTTTCCTGAGTCACTTTCCTGAGTCACTTTCCTGAGTCACTTTCCTGAGTCACGTTCCTAAGTCACTTTCCTGAGTCACTTTCCTGAGTCACTTTCCTAAGTCACTTTCCTAAGTCACTTTCCTGAGTCACTTTCCTGAGTCACTTTTCTAGGTCACTTTCCTGAGTCACTTTCCTGAGTCACTTTCCTGAGTCACTTTCCTAAGTCACTTTCCTGAGTCACTTTCCTGAGTCACTTTCCTAAGTCACTTTCCTGAGTCACGTTCCTAAGTCACTTTCCTGAGTCACTTTCCTGAGTCACTTTCCTAAGTCACTTTCCTAAGTCACTTTCCTGAGTCACTTTCCTGAGTCACTTTTCTAGGTCACTTTCCTGAGTCACTTTCCTGAGTCACTTTCCTAAGTCACTTTCCTGAGTCACTTTCCTAAGTCACTTTCCTAAGTCACTTTCCTAAGTCACTTTGCTGAGTCACTTTCCTAAGTCACTTTCCTGAGTCACATTCCTAAGTCACTTTCCTGAGTCACTTTCCTAAGTCACTTTCCTAAGTCACTTTCCTGAGTCACTTTTCTAGGTCACTTTTCTAGGTCACTTTCCTGAGTCACTTTTCTAGGTCACTTTCCTAAGTCACTTTCCTAAGTCACTTTCCTGAGTCACTTTCCTAAGTCACTTTCCTAAGTCACTTTTCTAGGTCACTTTCCTGAGTCACTTTCCTAAGTCACTTTCCTGAGTCATTTTCCTGAGTCACATTCCTGTCACTTTCCTAGGTTACTTTCCTGAGTCACTTTCCTGAGTCACTTTCCTAAGTCACTTTCCTAGGTCACTTTCCTGAGTCACTTTCCTAAGTCACTTTCCTGAGTCATTTTCCTGAGTCACATTCCTGTCACTTTCCTAGGTTACTTTCCTGAGTCACTTTCCTGAGTCACTTTCCTGAGTCACTTTCCTAAGTCACTTTCCTAGGTCACTTTCCTGAGTCACTTTCCTAAGTCACTTTCCTGAGTCACTTTCCTGAGTCACTTTCTTAGGTTACTTTCCTGAGTCACTTTCCTGAGTCACTTTCCTGAGTCACGTTCCTGAGTCACGTTCCTGAGTCACTTTCCTAAGTCACTTTCCTGAGTCACTTTCCTAAGTCACTTTCCTGAGTCACTTTCCTAAGTCACTTTCCTGAGTCACTTTCCTAAGTCACTTTCCTGAGTCACTTTCCTGAGTCACTTTCCTAGGTTACTTTCCTGAGTCACTTTCCTGAGTCACGTTCCTGAGTCACTTTCCTGAGTCACTTTCCTGAGTCACTTTCCTAAGTCACTTTCCTAAGTCACTTTCCTGAGTCACTTTCCTGAGTCACTTTCCTGAGTCACTTTCTTAGGTTACTTTCCTGAGTCACTTTCCTGAGTCACTTTCCTGAGTCACGTTCCTGAGTCACGTTCCTGAGTCACGTTCCTGAGTCACGTTCCTGAGTCACTTTCCTGAGTCACTTTCCTGAGTCACTTTCCTGAGTCACTTTCCTAGGTTACTTTCCTGAGTCACTTTCCTGAGTCACGTTCCTGAGTCACTTTCCTGAGTCACTTTCCTGAGTCACTTTCCTAAGTCACTTTCCTAAGTCACTTTCCTAGGTCACTTTCCTGAGTCACTTTCCTAAGTCACTTTCCTGAGTCACTTTTCTGAGTCACTTTTCTGAGTCACTTTCCTAGGTCACTTTCCTGAGTCACTTTCCTGAGTCCCTTCCTAAGTCACTTTCCTGAGTCCCTTCCTAAGTCACTTTCCTGAGTCACTTTCCTGAGTCACTTTCCTGAGTCACTTTCCTGAGTCACTTTCCTAGGTTACTTTCCTGAGTCACTTTCCTAGGTTACTTTCCTAAGTCACTTTCCTAGGTCACTTTTCTGAGTCACTTTCCTAAGTCACTTTTCTGAGTCACTTTCCTAAGTCACGTTTCTGAGTCACCTTCCTAAGTCACTTTCCTGAGTCACTTTCCTGAGTCACTTTTCTGAGTCACTTTTCTGAGTCACTTTCCTGAGACACTTTCCTGAGACACTTTCCAAGTCACTTTTCTGAGTCATTTTCCTAAGTCACGTTCCTGAGTCACTTTCCTAAATCACTTTCCTAAATCACTTTCCTGAGTCACTTTCCTGAGTCACTTTCCTGAGTCACTTTCCTGAGTCACTTTCCCAAATCACTTTCCTAAGTCACTTTCCCGAGTCACTTTCCTAAGTCACTTTCCTGAGTCACTTTTCTAGGTCACTTTCCTAAGTCACTTTCCTGAGTCACTTTTCTAGGTCACTTTCCTAAGTCACTTTTGAGTCACTTTCCTAAGTCACTTTCCTGAGTCACTTTCCTAGGTCACTTTCCTGAGTCACTTTCCTGAGTCCCTTCCTTAGTCACTTTCCTGGGTCACTTTCCTAAGTCACTTTCCTAGGTCACTTTCCTGAGTCACTTTTCTAGGTCACTTTCCATATCACTTTCCTAAGTCACTTTCCTAAGTCACTTTACTGAGTCACTTTCCTAAGTCACTTTCCTAAGTCACTTTCCTAGGTCCCTTTCCTGAGTCCCTTTCCTGAGTCCCTTTCCTGAGTCCCTTTCCTGAGTCCCTTTCCTGAGTCACTTTCCTGAGTGATTTTCCTAAGTCACGTTCCTAAGTCACTTTCCTGAGTCACTTTCCTGAGTCACTTTCCTGAGTCACTTTCCTGGGTCACTTTCCTGGGTCACTTTCCTGAGTCACTTTCCTGAGTCACTTTCCTGAGTCCCTTTCCTGAGTCCCTTTCCTGAGTCCCTTTCCTGAGTCCCTTTCCTGAGTCCCTTTCCTGAGTCACTTTTCTAGGTCACTTTCCTGAGTCACTTTCCTGAGTCACTTTCCTGAGTCACTTTCCTAGGTCACTTTCCTGAGTCCCTTCCTAAGTCACTTTCCTGAGTCACTTTCCTGAATCACTTTCCTGAGTCACTTTCCTAAGTCACTTTCCTGAGTCACTTTGCTGAGTCACTTTCCTAAGTCACTTTCCTGAGTCACGTTCCTAAGTCACTTTCCTGAGTCACTTTCCTGAGTCACTTTCCTAAGTCACTTTCCTAAGTCACTTTCCTGAGTCACTTTCCTGAGTCACTTTTCTAGGTCACTTTCCTAAGTCACTTTGCTGAGTCACGTTCCTAAGTCACTTTCCTGAGTCACTTTCCTGAGTCACTTTCCTAAGTCACTTTCCTAAGTCACTTTCCTGAGTCACTTTCCTGAGTCACTTTTCTAGGTCACTTTCCTAAGTCACTTTCCTGAGTCACTTTCCTGAGTCACTTTCCCGAATCACTTTCCTAAGTCACTTTCCTGAGTCACTTTCCTGAGTCACTTTCCTAAGTCACTTTCCTGAGTCACTTTCCTGAGTCACTTTCCTGCGTCACTTTCCTGCGTCACTTTCCTGAGTCCCTTTCCTGAGTCCCTTTCCTGAGTCCCTTTCCTGAGTCCCTTTCCTGAGTCACTTTCCTGAGTCCCTTTCCTGAGTCCCTTTCCTGAGTCCCTTTCCTGAGTCACTTTCCTGAGTCACTTTCCTGAGTCACTTTTCTAGGTCACTTTCCTGAGTCACTTTTCTAGGTCACTTTCCTAAGTCACTTTCCTGAGTCACTTTCCTGAGTCACTTTCCTGAGTCACTTTCCTATGTCACTTTCCTAAGTCACTTTCCTGAGTCACTTTCCTGAGTCACTTTCCTGAGTCACTTTCCTAAGTCACTTTCCTGAGTCACTTTCCTATGTCACTTTCCTAAGTATTTTTCCTGGGTCACTTTCCTGAGTCATTTTCCTGAGTCACTTTCCTAGGTCACTTTCCTGAGTCCCTTTCCTGAGTCCCTTTCCTGAGTCACTTTCCTGAGTCACTTTCCTGAGTCACTTTCCTGAGTCATTTTCCTAAGTCACTTTCCTGAGTCACTTTCCTGAGTCACTTTCCTGAGTCACTTTCCTAGGTCACTTTTCTGAGTCACTTTCCTGAGTCACTTTTCTGAGTCACTTTCCTGAGTCACTTTTTTAAGTCACTTTCCTGAGTCATTTTCCCGAGTCACTTTCCTAAGTCACTTTCCTAAGTCTTTTTCCTGAGTCACTTTCCTGAGTCACTTTCCTGAGTCACTTTCCTGAGTCACTTTCCTAAGTCACTTTCCTGAGTCACTTTCCTGAGTCACGTTCCTAAGTCAATTTCCTGAGTCACTTTCCTGAGTCACTTTCCTAGGTCACTTTCCTGAGTCACGTTCCTAAGTCACTTTCCTAAGTCACTTTCCTGAATCACTTTCCTGAGTACTTTCCTAAGTCACTTTCCTGAGTCACTTTCCTGAGTCACTTTCCTGCGTCACTTTCCTGCGTCACTTTCCTGAGTCACTTTCCTGAGTCCCTTCCTAAGTCACTTTCCTGAGTCACTTTCCTAAGTCACTTTCCTGAGTCACTTTCCTGAGTCACTTTCCTGAGTCACTTTCCTAAGTCACTTTCCTGAGTCACGTTCCTAAGTCACTTTCCTGAGTCACTTTCCTGAGTCACTTTCCTGAGTCACTTTCCTAAGTCACTTTCCTGAGTCACTTTCCTGAGTCACTTTCCTGAGTCACTTTCCTAGGTCACTTTCCTGAGTCCCTTCCTAAGTCACTTTCCTGAGTCACTTTCCTAAGTCACTTTCCTGAGTCACTTTCCTGAGTCACTTTCCTGAGTCACGTTCCTAAGTCACTTTCCTGAGTCACTTTCCTGAGTCACTTTCCTAAGTCACTTTCCTAAGTCACTTTCCTGAGTCACTTTCCTGAGTCACTTTTCTAGGTCACTTTCCTGAGTCACTTTCCTGAGTCACTTTCCTGAGTCACTTTCCTAAGTCACTTTCCTGAGTCACTTTCCTGAGTCACTTTCCTAAGTCACTTTCCTGAGTCACGTTCCTAAGTCACTTTCCTGAGTCACTTTCCTGAGTCACTTTCCTAAGTCACTTTCCTAAGTCACTTTCCTGAGTCACTTTCCTGAGTCACTTTTCTAGGTCACTTTCCTGAGTCACTTTCCTGAGTCACTTTCCTAAGTCACTTTCCTGAGTCACTTTCCTAAGTCACTTTCCTAAGTCACTTTCCTAAGTCACTTTGCTGAGTCACTTTCCTAAGTCACTTTCCTGAGTCACATTCCTAAGTCACTTTCCTGAGTCACTTTCCTAAGTCACTTTCCTAAGTCACTTTCCTGAGTCACTTTTCTAGGTCACTTTTCTAGGTCACTTTCCTGAGTCACTTTTCTAGGTCACTTTCCTGAGTCACTTTTCTAGGTCACTTTCCTAAGTCACTTTCCTAAGTCACTTTCCTGAGTCACTTTCCTAAGTCACTTTCCTAAGTCACTTTCCTAGGTCACTTTCCTGAGTCACTTTCCTAAGTCACTTTCCTGAGTCATTTTCCTGAGTCACATTCCTGTCACTTTCCTAGGTTACTTTCCTGAGTCACTTTCCTGAGTCACTTTCCTAAGTCACTTTCCTAGGTCACTTTCCTGAGTCACTTTCCTAAGTCACTTTCCTGAGTCATTTTCCTGAGTCACATTCCTGTCACTTTCCTAGGTTACTTTCCTGAGTCACTTTCCTGAGTCACTTTCCTGAGTCACTTTCCTAAGTCACTTTCCTAGGTCACTTTCCTGAGTCACTTTCCTAAGTCACTTTCCTGAGTCACTTTCCTGAGTCACTTTCTTAGGTTACTTTCCTGAGTCACTTTCCTGAGTCACTTTCCTGAGTCACGTTCCTGAGTCACGTTCCTGAGTCACTTTCCTAAGTCACTTTCCTGAGTCACTTTCCTAAGTCACTTTCCTGAGTCACTTTCCTAAGTCACTTTCCTGAGTCACTTTCCTAAGTCACTTTCCTGAGTCACTTTCCTGAGTCACTTTCCTAGGTTACTTTCCTGAGTCACTTTCCTGAGTCACATTCCTGAGTCACGTTCCTGAGTCACGTTCCTGAGTCACTTTCCTGAGTCACTTTCCTAAGTCACTTTCCTAAGTCACTTTCCTAAGTCACTTTCCTGAGTCACTTTCCTGAGTCACTTTCCTGAGTCACTTTCTTAGGTTACTTTCCTGAGTCACTTTCCTGAGTCACTTTCCTGAGTCACGTTCCTGAGTCACGTTCCTGAGTCACGTTCCTGAGTCACTTTCCTGAGTCACTTTCCTGAGTCACTTTCCTGAGTCACTTTCCTGAGTCACTTTCCTGAGTCACTTTCCTAGGTTACTTTCCTGAGTCACTTTCCTGAGTCACGTTCCTGAGTCACTTTCCTGAGTCACTTTCCTGAGTCACTTTCCTAAGTCACTTTCCTAAGTCACTTTCCTAGGTCACTTTCCTGAGTCACTTTCCTAAGTCACTTTCCTGAGTCACTTTCCTGAGTCACTTTCCTGGGTGACTTTCCTAAGTCATTTTCCTGGGTCACTTTCCTGAGTCACTTTCCTAAGTCACTTTCCTAGGTCACTTTCCTGAGTCACTTTCCTTAGTCACTTTCCTGGGTGACTTTCCTAAGTCATTTTCCTGGGTCACTTTCCTGAGTCACTTTCCTAGGTCACTTTCCTGAGTCACTTTTCTAGGTCACTTTCCTAAGTCACTTTCCTGAGTCCCTTCCTAAGTCACTTTCCTGAGTCCCTTCCTGAGTCACTTTCCTAAGTCACTTTCCTAGGTCACTTTCCTAAGTCACTTTCCTAGGTCACTTTCCTAAGTCACTTTCCTAGGTCACTTTCCTAAGTCACTTAACTAAGTCACTTTCCTAAGTCACTTTCCTAGGTCACTTTCCTAAGTCACTTTTGAGTCACTTTCCTAAGTCACTTTCCTGAGTCACTTTCCTAGGTCACTTTCCTGAGTCCCTTTCTAGGTCACTTTCCTGAGTCACTTTCCTGAGTCACTTTCCTGAGTCACTTTCCTCAGTCACTTTCCTCAGTCACTTTCCTCAGTCACTTTCCTCAGTCACTTTCCTAAGTCACTTTCCTAAGTCACTTTCCTGAGTCACTTTCCTGAGTCACTTTTCTAGGTCACTTTCCTAAGTCACTTTTCTAGGTCACTTTCCTAAGTCACTTTCCTAGGTCACTTTCCTAAGTCACTTTCCTAGGTCACTTTCCTAAGTCACTTAACTAAGTCACTTTCCTAAGTCACTTTCCTGAGTCACTTTCCTGAGTCACTTTTCTAGGTCACTTTCCTAAGTCACTTTCCTAGGTCACTTTCCTAAGTCACTTTCCTAGGTCACTTTCCTAAGTCACTTTCCTAGGTCACTTTCCTAAGTCACTTAACTAAGTCACTTTCCTAAGTCACTTTCCTAGGTCACTTTCCTAAGTCACTTTTGAGTCACTTTCCTAAGTCACTTTCCTGAGTCACTTTCCTAGGTCACTTTCCTGAGTCCCTTTCTAGGTCACTTTCCTGAGTCACTTTCCTGAGTCACTTTCCTGAGTCACTTTCCTGAGTCACTTTCCTCAGTCACTTTCCTCAGTCACTTTCCTAAGTCACTTTCCTAAGTCACTTTCCTGAGTCACTTTCCTGAGTCACTTTTCTAGGTCACTTTCCTAAGTCACTTTTCTAGGTCACTTTCCTGAGTCACTTTTCTAGGTCACTTTCCTGAGTCACTTTCCTAAGTCACTTTCCTGAGTCACTTTCCTAAGTCACTTTCCTGAGTCACTTTCCTGAGTCACTTTCCTAAGTCACTTTCCTGAGTCACTTTCCTAGGTCACTTTCCTGAGTCACTTTCCTGAGTCACTTTTCTGAGTCACTTTCCTAAGTCACTTTTCTGAGTCACTTTCCTAAGTCACTTTTCTAAATCACTTTCCTAAGTCACTTTCCTAAGTCACTTTCCTAAGTCATTTTTCTAAATCACTTTCCTAAATCACTTTTCTGAGTCACTTTTTTAAGTCACTTTCCTGAGTCACTTTCCCGAATCACTTTCCTAAGTTACTTTCCTAAGTAAGTTTTCTGAGTCACTTTCATAAGTCACTTTTCTGAGTCACCTTTTTAAGTCACTTTCCTGAGTCACTTTCCTAAGTCACTTTCCTGAGTCACTTTCCTAGGTCACTTTCCTGAGTCACTTTCCTAATACACTTTCCTGAGTCACGTTCCTAAGTCACTTTCCTGAGTCACTTTCCTAAGTCCCTTTCCTGGGTCACTTTTCTAAGTCACTTTCCTAAGTCACTTTTCTAAGTCACTTTTCTGAGTCACTTTTTTAAGTCACTTTTCTGAGTCACTTTCCTGAGTCACTTTCCTAAGTCACTTTTCTAAATCACTTTCCTAAATCACTTTTCTGAGTCACTTTTTTAAGTCACTTTTCTGAGTCACTTTTCTGAGTCACTTTCCTGAGTCACTTTCCCGAATCACTTTCCTAAGTTACTTTCCTAAGTAAGTTTTCTGAGTCACTTTCCTAAGTCACTTTTCTGAGTCACCTTTTTAAGTCACTTTTCTAAATCTCTTTCCTAAGTTACTTTTCTGAGTCACTTTTCTAAGTCACTTTCCTGAGTCACTTTTCTGAGTCACTTTTCTAAGTCACTTTCCTAAGTCATTTTTCTGAGTCACTTTCCTAAGTCACTTTTCTGAGTCACTATCGTAAGTCATTTTTCTGAGTCACTTTCCTGAGTCACTTTCTTGAGTCACTTTCCTAAGTCACTTTACTAAGTCACTTTCCTGAGTCCCTTCCTAAGTCACTTTCCTGAGTCACTTTCCTGCGTCACTTTCCTGCGTCACTTTCCTGAGTCACTTTCCTGAGTCACTTTCCTGAGTCACTTTCCTGAGTCACTTTCCTGAGTCACTTTCCTGAGTCACTTTCCTAAGTCACTTTCCTGAGTCACTTTCATAAGTCACTTTCCTGCGTCACTTTCCTGAGTCACTTTCCTAAGTCACATTCCTGAGTCACTTTCCTGAGTCACTTTCCTAAGTCACTTTCCTGAGTCACTTTTCTAGGTCACTTTCCTGAGTCACTTTTCTAGGTCACTTTCCTAAGTCACTTTCCTGAGTCCCTTCCTAAGTCACTTTCCTGAGTCCCTTCCTAAGTCACTTTCCTGAGTCCCTTCCTAAGTCACTTTCCTGAGTCACTTTCCTAAGTCACTTTCCTGAGTCACTTTCCTGAGTCACTTTCCTGAGTCACTTTCCTAAGTCACTTTTCTGAGTCACTTTCCTGAGTCACTTTCCTAAGTCACTTTCCTAAGTCACTTTCCTAGGTCACTTTCCTGAGTCACTTTTCTAGGTCACTTTCCTAAGTCACTTTCCTAAGTCACTTTCCTGAGTCCCTTCCTAAGTCACTTTCCTGAGTCCCTTCCTAAGTCACTTTCCTGAGTCACTTTCCTAAGTCACTTTCCTGCGTCACTTTCCTGCGTCACTTTCCTGCGTCACTTTCCTGAGTCACTTTCCTGCGTCACTTTCCTGCGTCACTTTCCTGAGTCACATTCCTGAGTCACTTTCCTGAGTCGCTTTCCTAAGTCACTTTCCTAAGTCACTTTCCTAGGTCACTTTCCTGAGTCACTTTTCTAGGTCACTTTCCTAAGTCACTTTCCTGAGTCCCTTCCTAAGTCACTTTCCTGAGTCCCTTCCTAAGTCACTTTCCTGAGTCACTTTCCTAAGTCACTTTCCTAAGTCACTTTCCTAAGTCACTTTCCTAGGTCACTTTCCTAGGTCACTTTCCTAAGTCACTTTCCTAAGTCACTTTCCTAGGTCACTTTCCTGAGTCACTTTCCTGGGTCACTTTCCTAAGTCACTTTCCTGAGTCACTTCTCTAGGTCACTTTCCTATGTCACTTTCCTGAGTCACTTTCCTAGGTCACTTTCCTGAGTCCCTTCCTGAGTCACTTTCCTGAGTCACTTTCCTGAGTCACTTTCCTAAGTCACTTTTCTGAGTCACTTTTCTAAGTCACTTTCCTAAGTCACTTTTCTAAATCACTTTCCTAAGTCACTTTCCTAAGTCACTTTCCTAAGTCACTTTCCTAAGTCACTTTCCTAAGTCACTTTTCTAAATCACTTTCCTGAGTCACTTTTTAAGTCACTTTCCTGAGTCACTTTCCCGAATCACTTTCCTAAGTTACTTTCCTAAGTAAGTTTTCTGAGTCACTTTTCTAAGTCACTTTTCTGAGTCACCTTTTTAAGTCACTTTCCTGAGTCACTTTCCTGAGTCACTTTCCTGAGTCACTTTCCTAGGTCACTTTCCTGAGTCACTTTTCTGAGTCACTTTTCTGAGTCACTTTTCTGAGTCACTTTTCTAAATCACTTTCCTAAGTCACTTTCCTAAGTCACTTTCCTAAGTCACTTTTCTGAGTCACTTTTTAAGTCACTTTCCTGAGTCACTTTCCTGAGTCACTTTCCTGAGTCACTTTCCTGAGTCACTTTCCTCAGTCACTTTCCTCAGTCACTTTCCTAAGTCACTTTCCTAAGTCACTTTCCTGAGTCACTTTCCTGAGTCACTTTTCTAGGTCACTTTCCTAAGTCACTTTTCTAGGTCACTTTCCTGAGTCACTTTTCTAGGTCACTTTCCTGAGTCACTTTCCTAAGTCACTTTCCTGAGTCACTTTCCTAAGTCACTTTCCTGAGTCACTTTCCTGAGTCACTTTCCTAAGTCACTTTCCTGAGTCACTTTCCTAGGTCACTTTCCTGAGTCACTTTCCTGAGTCACTTTCCTGAGTCACTTTTCTGAGTCACTTTCCTAAGTCACTTTTCTGAGTCACTTTCCTAAGTCACTTTTCTAAATCACTTTCCTAAGTCACTTTCCTAAGTCACTTTCCTAAGTCATTTTTCTAAATCACTTTCCTAAATCACTTTTCTGAGTCACTTTTTTAAGTCACTTTCCTGAGTCACTTTCCCGAATCACTTTCCTAAGTTACTTTCCTAAGTAAGTTTACTGAGTCACTTTCATAAGTCACTTTTCTGAGTCACCTTTTTAAGTCACTTTCCTGAGTCACTTTCCTAAGTCACTTTCCTGAGTCACTTTCCTAGGTCACTTTCCTGAGTCACTTTCCTAATACACTTTCCTGAGTCACGTTCCTAAGTCACTTTCCTGAGTCACTTTCCTAAGTCCCTTTCCTGGGTCACTTTTCTAAGTCACTTTCCTAAGTCACTTTTCTAAGTCACTTTTCTGAGTCACTTTTTTAAGTCACTTTCCTGAGTCACTTTCCTGAGTCACTTTCCTAAGTCACTTTTCTAAATCACTTTCCTAAATCACTTTTCTGAGTCACTTTTTTAAGTCACTTTTCTGAGTCACTTTTCTGAGTCACTTTCCTGAGTCACTTTCCCGAATCACTTTCCTAAGTTACTTTCCTAAGTAAGTTTTCTGAGTCACTTTCCTAAGTCACTTTTCTGAGTCACCTTTTTAAGTCACTTTTCTAAATCTCTTTCCTAAGTTACTTTTCTGAGTCACTTTTCTAAGTCACTTTCCTGAGTCACTTTTCTGAGTCACTTTTCTAAGTCACTTTCCTAAGTCATTTTTCTGAGTCACTTTCCTAAGTCACTTTTCTGAGTCACTATCGTAAGTCATTTTTCTGAGTCACTTTCCTGAGTCACTTTCTTGAGTCACTTTCCTAAGTCACTTTACTAAGTCACTTTCCTGAGTCCCTTCCTAAGTCACTTTCCTGAGTCACTTTCCTGCGTCACTTTCCTGCGTCACTTTCCTGAGTCACTTTCCTGAGTCACTTTCCTGAGTCACTTTCCTGAGTCACTTTCCTGAGTCACTTTCCTAAGTCACTTTCCTGAGTCACTTTCATAAGTCACTTTCCTGCGTCACTTTCCTGAGTCACTTTCCTAAGTCACATTCCTGAGTCACTTTCCTGAGTCACTTTCCTAAGTCACTTTCCTGAGTCACTTTTCTAGGTCACTTTCCTGAGTCACTTTTCTAGGTCACTTTCCTAAGTCACTTTCCTGAGTCCCTTCCTAAGTCACTTTCCTGAGTCCCTTCCTAAGTCACTTTCCTGAGTCCCTTCCTAAGTCACTTTCCTGAGTCACTTTCCTAAGTCACTTTCCTGAGTCACTTTCCTGAGTCACTTTCCTGAGTCACTTTCCTAAGTCACTTTTCTGAGTCACTTTCCTGAGTCACTTTCCTAAGTCACTTTCCTAAGTCACTTTCCTAGGTCACTTTCCTGAGTCACTTTTCTAGGTCACTTTCCTAAGTCACTTTCCTAAGTCACTTTCCTGAGTCCCTTCCTAAGTCACTTTCCTGAGTCCCTTCCTAAGTCACTTTCCTGAGTCACTTTCCTAAGTCACTTTCCTGCGTCACTTTCCTGCGTCACTTTCCTGCGTCACTTTCCTGAGTCACTTTCCTGCGTCACTTTCCTGCGTCACTTTCCTGAGTCACATTCCTGAGTCACTTTCCTGAGTCGCTTTCCTAAGTCACTTTCCTAAGTCACTTTCCTAGGTCACTTTCCTGAGTCACTTTTCTAGGTCACTTTCCTAAGTCACTTTCCTGAGTCCCTTCCTAAGTCACTTTCCTGAGTCCCTTCCTAAGTCACTTTCCTGAGTCACTTTCCTAAGTCACTTTCCTAAGTCACTTTCCTAAGTCACTTTCCTAGGTCACTTTCCTAGGTCACTTTCCTAAGTCACTTTCCTAAGTCACTTTCCTAGGTCACTTTCCTGAGTCACTTTCCTGGGTCACTTTCCTAAGTCACTTTCCTGAGTCACTTCTCTAGGTCACTTTCCTATGTCACTTTCCTGAGTCACTTTCCTAGGTCACTTTCCTGAGTCCCTTCCTGAGTCACTTTCCTGAGTCACTTTCCTGAGTCACTTTCCTAAGTCACTTTTCTGAGTCACTTTTCTGAGTCACTTTCCTAAGTCATTTTCCTGAGTCATTTTCCTGAGTCACTTTCCTGAGTCACTTTCCTGAGTCACTTTCCTGAGTCATGTTCCTAAGTCACTTTCCTGAGTCACTTTCCTGAGTCACTTTTCTGAGTCACTTTCCTAAGTCACTTTCCTAAGTCACTTTCCTGAGTCACTTTTCTAGGTCACTTTCCTAAGTCACTTTCCTACGTCACTTTCCTGAGTCACTTTCCTAGGTCACTTTCCTGAGTCACTTTCCTGAGTCACTTTTCTAAGTCACTTTCCTAAGTCACTTTTCTAAATCACTTTCCTAAGTCACTTTCCTAAGTCACTTTCCTAAGTCACTTTCCTAAGTCACTTTTCTAAATCACTTTCCTGAGTCACTTTTTAAGTCACTTTCCTGAGTCACTTTCCCGAATCACTTTCCTAAGTTACTTTCCTAAGTAAGTTTTCTGAGTCACTTTTCTAAGTCACTTTTCTGAGTCACCTTTTTAAGTCACTTTCCTGAGTCACTTTCCTGAGTCACTTTCCTGAGTCACTTTCCTGAGTCACTTTCCTAGGTCACTTTCCTGAGTCACTTTTCTGAGTCACTTTTCTGAGTCACTTTTCTGAGTCACTTTTCTAAATCACTTTCCTAAGTCACTTTCCTAAGTCACTTTCCTAAGTCACTTTTCTGAGTCACTTTTTAAGTCACTTTCCTGAGTCACTTTCCCGAATCACTTTCCTAAGTCACTTTCCTGAGTCACTTTTCTGAGTCAATTTTCTAAGTCACTTTCCTAAGTCATTTTTCTGAGTCACTTTCCTAAGTCACTTTTCTGAGTCACTATCGTAAGTCATTTTTCTGAGTCACTTTTCTGAGTCACTTTCTTGAGTCACTTTCCTAAGTCATTTTCCTGAGTCCCTTCCTAAGTCACTTTCCTGAGTCACTTTCCTGCGTCACTTTCCTGCGTCACTTTCCTGCGTCACTTTCCTGAGTCACTTTCCTAAGTCACTTTCCTAAGTCACTTTCCTAAGTCACTTTCCTGAGTCACTTTTCTAGGTCACTTTCCTGAGTCCCTTCCTAAGTCACTTTCCTGAGTCACTTTCCTGAGTCACTTTCCTGAGTCACTTTCCTAAGTCACTTTCCTGAGTCACTTTCCTAAGTCACTTTCCTAAGTCATTTTCCTGGGTCACTTTCCTAAGTCACTTTCCTGAGTCACTTCTCTAGGTCACTTTCCTATGTCACTTTCCTGAGTCACTTTCCTAGGTCACTTTCCTGAGTCCCTTCCTAAGTCACTTTTCTAGGTCACTTTCCAGAGTCACTTTCCTAAGTCACTTTCCTAAGTCATTTTCCTGGGTCACTTTCCTAAGTCACTTTCCTGAGTCACTTCTCTAGGTCACTTTCCTGAGTCACTTTCCTGAGTCACTTTCCTAAGTCACTTTCCTAAGTCACTTTCCTGAGTCACTTTTCTAGGTCACTTTCCTAAGTCACTTTTCTAGGTCACTTTCCTGAGTCACTTGCCTGAGTAAGTTTTCTGAGTCACTTTCCTAAGTCACTTTTCTGAGTCACCTTTTTAAGTCACTTTTCTGAGTCACTTTCTTAAGTCACTTTTCTAAATCTCTTTCCTAAGTTACTTTTCTGAGTCACTTTTCTAAGTCACTTTCCTGAGTCACTTTCCTGAGTCATGTTCCTAAGTCACTTTCCTGAGTCACTTTCCTAAGTCACTTTCCTAAGTCACTTTCCTGAGTCACTTTCCTGAGTCACTTTCCTAGGTCACTTTCCTAGGTCACTTTCCTAGGTCACTTTCCTAGGTCACTTTCCTGAGTCACTTTCCTGAGTCACTTTCCTGAGTCACTTTCCTGAGTCACTTTCCTGAGTCACTTTCCTGAGTCACTTTCCTGAGTCACTTTCCTAAGTCACTTTCCTAAGTCACTTTTCTAGGTCACTTTCCTAAGTCACTTTTCTAGGTCACTTTCCTGAGTCACTTGCCTGAGTAAGTTTTCTGAGTCACTTTCCTAAGTCACTTTTCTGAGTCACCTTTTTAAGTCACTTTTCTGAGTCACTTTCTTAAGTCACTTTTCTAAATCTCTTTCCTAAGTTACTTTTCTGAGTCACTTTTCTAAGTCACTTTCCTGAGTCACTTTTCTGAGTCAATTTTCTAAGTCACTTTCCTAAGTCATTTTTCTGAGTCACTTTCCTAAGTCACTTTTCTGAGTCACTATCGTAAGTCATTTTTCTGAGTCACTTTCCTGAGTCACTTTTCTAGGTCACTTTACTAAGTCACTTTTGAGTCACTTTCCTAAGTCACTTTCCTAGGTCACTTTCCTGAGTCACTTTTCTAGGTCACTTTCCTAAGTCACTTTCCTGAGTCCCTTCCTAAGTCACTTTCCTGAGTCCCTTCCTGAGTCACTTTCCTGAGTCACTTTCCTGAGTCACTTTCCTAAGTCACTTTTCTGAGTCACTTTCCTAAGTCATTTTCCTGAGTCATTTTCCTGAGTCACTTTCCTGAGTCACTTTCCTGAGTCACTTTCCTAAGTCACTTTTCTAAATCATTTTCCTAAGTCACTTTCCTAAGTCACTTTCCTAAGTCACTTTCCTAAGTCACTTTCCTAAGTCACTTTCCTAAGTCACTTTTCTAAATCACTTTCCTGAGTCACTTTTTAAGTCACTTTCCTGAGTCACTTTCCCGAATCACTTTCCTAAGTTACTTTCCTAAGTAAGTTTTCTGAGTCACTTTTCTAAGTCACTTTTCTGAGTCACCTTTTTAAGTCACTTTCCTGAGTCACTTTCCTGAGTCACTTTCCTAGGTCACTTTTCTGAGTCACTTTTCTGAGTCACTTTTCTGAGTCACTTTTCTGAGTCACTTTTCTAAATCACTTTCCTAAGTCACTTTCCTAAGTCACTTTCCTAAGTCACTTTCCTAAGTCACTTTCCTAAGTCACTTTTCTGAGTCACTTTTTAAGTCACTTTCCTAAGTCACTTTCCTGAGTCACTTTTCTGAGTCAATTTTCTAAGTCACTTTCCTAAGTCATTTTTCTGAGTCACTTTCCTAAGTCACTTTTCTGAGTCACTATCGTAAGTCATTTTTCTGAGTCACTTTCCTGAGTCACTTTCTTGAGTCACTTTCCTAAGTCATTTTCCTGAGTCCCTTCCTAAGTCACTTTCCTGAGTCACTTTCCTGAGTCACTTTCCTGCGTCACTTTCCTGAGTCACTTTCCTGCGTCACTTTCCTGAGTCACTTTCCTGAGTCACTTTCCTAAGTCACTTTCCTAAGTCACTTTCCTAGGTCACTTTCCTGAGTCACTTTCCTAAGTCACTTTCCTGAGTCACTTTCCTGAGTCACTTTCCTAAGTCATTTTCCTCGGTCACTTTCCTAAGTCACTTTCCTAAGTCACTTTCCTGAGTCACTTTTCTAGGTCACTTTCCTGAGTCACTTTCCTGAGTCCCTTCCTAAGTCACTTTCCTGAGTCACTTTCCTGAGTCACTTTCCTGAGTCACTTTCCTAAGTCACTTTCCTAAGTCATTTTCCTGGGTCACTTTCCTAAGTCACTTTCCTGAGTCACTTTTCTAGGTCACTTTCCTAAGTCACTTTCCTGAGTCACTTTCCTAAGTCATTTTCCTGAGTCACTTTCCTGAGTCACTTTCCTAAGTCACTTTCCTGAGTCACTTTCCTGAGTCACGTTCCTAAGTCACTTTCCTGAGTCACTTTCCTAAGTCACTTTCCTAAGTCACTTTCCTGAGTCACTTTTCTAGGTCACTTTCCTAGGTCACTTTCCTGAGTCACTTTCCTGAGTCACTTTCCTGAGTCACTTTCTTAAGTCACTTTTCTAAATCTCTTTCCTAAGTTACTTTTCTGAGTCACTTTCCTAGGTCACTTTTCTGAGTCACTTTCCTGAGTCACTTTTCTGAGTCACTTTCCTAAGTCACTTTTCTGAGTCACTTTCCTAAGTCACTTTTCTAAATCACTTTCCTAAATCACTTTTCTGAGTCACTTTTTTAAGTCACTTTCCTGAGTCACTTTCCTGATTCACTTTCCTGAGTCACTTTCCTGAGTCACTTTCCTGAGTCACTTTCCTGAGTCACGTTCCTGAGTCACGTTCCTGAGTCACGTTCCTGAGTCACGTTCCTGAGTCACGTTCCTAAGTCACTTTCCTGAGTCACTTTCCTGAGTCACTTTCCTAAGTCACTTTCCTAAGTCACTTTCCTGAGTCACTTTTCTAGGTCACTTTCCTAAGTCACTTTTCTAGGTCACTTTCCTGAGTCACTTGCCTGAGTAAGTTTTCTGAGTCTCTTTCCTAAGTCACTTTTCTGAGTCACCTTTTTAAGTCACTTTTCTGAGTCACTTTCTTAAGTCACTTTTCTAAATCTCTTTCCTAAGTTACTTTTCTGAGTCACTTTTCTGAGTCAATTTTCTAAGTCACTTTCCTAAGTCATTTTTCTGAGTCACTTTCCTAAGTCACTTTTCTGAGTCACTATCGTAAGTCATTTTTCTGAGTCACTTTCCTGAGTCACTTTTCTAGGTCACTTTACTAAGTCACTTTTGAGTCACTTTCCTAAGTCACTTTCCTGAGTCACTTTCCTAGGTCACTTTCCTGAGTCCCTTCCTAGGTCACTTTCCTAAGTCACTTTCTTGAGTCACTTTCCTGAGTCACTTTCCTAAGTCATTTTCCTCGGTCACTTTCCTAAGTCACTTTTCTAGGTCACTTTCCTGAGTCACTTTCCTGAGTCCCTTCCTAAGTCACTTTCCTAAGTCACTTTCCTGAGTCACTTTCCTAAGTCACTTTCCTGAGTCACTTTCCTAAGTCACTTTCCTAAGTCATTTTCCTGGGTCACTTTCCTAAGTCACTTTCCTGAGTCACTTCTCTAGGTCACTTTCCTATGTCACTTTCCTGAGTCACTTTCCTGAGTCACTTTCCTAGGTCACTTTCCTGAGTCCCTTCCTAAGTCACTTTCCTGAGTCACTTTCCTGAGTCACTTTCCTGAGTCACTTTCCTGAGTCACTTTCCTGAGTCACTTTCCTAAGTCACTTTTCTGAGTCACTTTCCTAAGTCATTTTCCTGAGTCACTTTCCTAAGTCACTTTCCTGAGTCACTTTCCTGAGTCACTTTCCTGAGTCACGTTCCTAAGTCACTTTCCTGAGTCACTTTCCTAAGTCACTTTTCTAGGTCACTTTCCTAAGTCACTTTTCTAGGTCACTTTCCTGAGTCACTTTCCTAAGTCACTTTCCTAAGTCACTTTCCTGAGTCACTTTCCTAGGTCACTTTTCTGAGTCACTTTCCTGAGTCACTTTCCTGAGTCACTTTCCTGAGTCACTTTCCTGAGTCACTTTCCTAAGTCACTTTTCTGAGTCACTTTCCTAAGTCATTTTCCTGAGTCACTTTCCTAAGTCACTTTCCTGAGTCACTTTCCTGAGTCACGTTCCTAAGTCACTTTCCTGAGTCACTTTCCTAAGTCACTTTTCTAGGTCACTTTCCTAAGTCACTTTTCTAGGTCACTTTCCTGAGTCACTTTCCTAAGTCACTTTCCTAAGTCACTTTCCTGAATCACTTTCCTAGGTCACTTTTCTGAGTCACTTTCCTGAGTCACTTTCCTGAGTCACTTTTCTGAGTCACTTTCCTAAGTCACTTTTCTGAGTCACTTTCCTAAGTCACTTTTCTAAATCACTTTCCTAAGTCACTTTCCTAAGTCACTTTTCTAAATCACTTTCCTAAATCACTTTTCTGAGTCACTTTTTTAAGTCACTTTTCTGAGTCACTTTCCTGAGTCACTTTCCCGAATCACTTTCCTAAGTTACTTTCCTAAGTAAGTTTTCTGAGTCACTTTTCTAAGTCACTTTTCTGAGTCACCTTTTTAAGTCACTTTCCTGAGTCACCTTTTTAAGTCACTTTTCTAAGTCACTTTCCTGAGTCACTTTCCTAAGTCACTTTCCTGAGTCACTTTCCTAGGTCACTTTCCTGAGTCACTTTCCTAATACACTTTCCTGAGTCACGTTCCTAAGTCACTTTCCTGAGTCACTTTCCTAAGTCCCTTTCCTGGGTCACTTTTCTAAGTCACTTTCCTAAGTCACTTTTCTGAGTCACTTTTCTAAGTCACTTTTCTAAATCACTTTTTTAAGTCACTTTTCTGAGTCACTTTTTTAAGTCACTTTTCTGAGTCACTTTCCTGAGTCACTTTCCTAAGTCACTTTTCTAAATCACTTTCCTAAATCACTTTTCTGAGTCACTTTTTTAAGTCACTTTTCTGAGTCACTTTTCTGAGTCACTTTCCCGAATCACTTTCCTAAGTTACTTTCCTAAGTAAGTTTTCTGAGTCACTTTCCTAAGTCACTTTTCTAAGTCACCTTTTTAAGTCACTTTTCTGAGTCACTTTCTTAAGTCACTTTTCTAAATCTCTTTCCTAAGTTACTTTTCTGAGTCACTTTTCTAAGTCACTTTCCTGAGTCACTTTTCTGAGTCAATTTTCTAAGTCACTTTCCTAAGTCATTTTTCTGAGTCACTTTCCTAAGTCACTTTTCTGAGTCACTATCGTAAGTCATTTTTCTGAGTCACTTTCCTGAGTCACTTTCTTGAGTCACTTTCCTAAGTCATTTTCCTGAGTCCCTTCCTAAGTCACTTTCCTGAGTCACTTTCCTGAGTCACTTTCCTGCGTCACTTTCCTGAGTCACTTTCCTGAGTCACTTTCCTAAGTCACTTTCCTAAGTCACTTTCCTAGGTCACTTTCCTGAGTCACTTTCCTAAGTCACTTTCCTGAGTCACTTTCCTAAGTCATTTTCCTCGGTCACATTCCTAAGTCACTTTCCTAAGTCACTTTCCTGAGTCACTTTTCTAGGTCACTTTCCTGAGTCACTTTCCTGAGTCCCTTCCTAAGTCACTTTCCTGAGTCACTTTCCTGAGTCACTTTCCTGAGTCACTTTCCTGAGTCACTTTCCTAAGTCACTTTCCTAAGTCATTTTCCTGGGTCACTTTCCTAAGTCACTTTCCTGAGTCACTTCTCTAGGTCACTTTCCTATGTCACTTTCCTGAGTCACTTTCCTAGGTCACTTTCCTGAGTCCCTTCCTAAGTCACTTTCCTGAGTCACTTTCCTGAGTCACTTTCCTAAGTCACTTTCCTGAGTCACTTTCCTAAGTCACTTTTCTGAGTCACTTTCCTAAGTCATTTTCCTGAGTCACTTTCCTGAGTCACTTTCCTGAGTCACGTTCCTAAGTCACTTTCCTGAGTCACTTTCCTAAGTCACTTTCCTGAGTCACTTTCCTGAGTCACTTTCCTAGGTCACTTTCCTGAGTCACTTTTCTAAGTCACTTTCCTAAGTCATTTTCCTGGGTCACTTTCCTAAGTCACTTTCCTGAGTCACTTCTCTAGGTCACTTTCCTATGTCACTTTCCTGAGTCACTTTCCTAGGTCACTTTCCTGAGTCCCTTCCTAAGTCACTTTCCTGAGTCACTTTCCTGAGTCACTTTCCTAAGTCACTTTCCTGAGTCACTTTCCTAAGTCACTTTTCTGAGTCACTTTCCTAAGTCATTTTCCTGAGTCACTTTCCTGAGTCACTTTCCTGAGTCACGTTCCTAAGTCACTTTCCTGAGTCACTTTCCTAAGTCACTTTCCTGAGTCACTTTCCTGAGTCACTTTCCTAGGTCACTTTCCTGAGTCACTTTTCTAAGTCACTTTCCTAAGTCATTTTCCTGGGTCACTTTCCTAAGTCACTTTCCTGAGTCACTTCTCTAGGTCACTTTCCTATGTCACTTTCCTGAGTCACTTCTCTAGGTCACTTTCCTATGTCACTTTCCTGAGTCACTTTCCTGAGTCACTTTCCTAGGTCACTTTCCTGAGTCCCTTCCTAAGTCACTTTCCTGAGTCACTTTCCTGAGTCACTTTCCTGAGTCACTTTCCTGAGTCACTTTCCTGAGTCACTTTCCTGAGTCACTTTCCTAAGTCACTTTTCTGAGTCACTTTCCTAAGTCATTTTCCTGAGTCACTTTCCTAAGTCACTTTCCTGAGTCACTTTCCTGAGTCACGTTCCTAAGTCACTTTCCTGAGTCACTTTCCTGAGTCACTTTCCTGAGTCACTTTCCTGAGTCACTTTCCTAGGTCACTTTTCTGAGTCACTTTCCTGAGTCACTTTTCTGAGTCACTTTCCTAAGTCACTTTTCTGAGTCACTTTCCTAAGTCACTTTTCTAAATCACTTTCCTAAATCACTTTTCTGAGTCACTTTCCTAAGTCACTTTCCTGAGTCACTTTCCTGAGTCACTTTCCTGAGTCACTTTCCTGAGTCACTTTCCTGAGTCACGTTCCTGAGTCACGTTCCTGAGTCACGTTCCTGAGTCACTTTCCTGAGTCACTTTCCTGAGTCACTTTCCTAAGTCACTTTCCTAAGTCACTTTCCTGAGTCACTTTTCTAGGTCACTTTCCTAAGTCACTTTTCTAGGTCACTTTCCTGAGTCACTTGCCTGAGTAAGTTTTCTGAGTCACTTTCCTAAGTCACTTTTCTGAGTCACCTTTTTAAGTCACTTTTCTGAGTCACTTTCTTAAGTCACTTTTCTAAGTCACTTTCCTGAGTCACTTTTCTGAGTCAATTTTCTAAGTCACTTTCCTAAGTCATTTTTCTGAGTCACTTTCCTAAGTCACTTTTCTGAGTCACTATCGTAAGTCATTTTTCTGAGTCACTTTCCTGAGTCACTTTTCTAGGTCACTTTACTAAGTCACTTTTGAGTCACTTTCCTAAGTCACTTTCCTAGGTCACTTTCCTGAGTCACTTTTCTAGGTCACTTTCCTAAGTCACTTTCCTGAGTCCCTTCCTAAGTCACTTTCCTGAGTCCCTTCCTGAGTCACTTTCCTGAGTCACTTTCCTGAGTCACTTTCCTAAGTCACTTTTCTGAGTCACTTTCCTAAGTCATTTTCCTGAGTCATTTTCCTGAGTCACTTTCCTGAGTCACTTTCCTGAGTCATGTTCCTAAGTCACTTTCCTGAGTCACTTTCCTGAGTCACTTTCCTGAGTCACTTTCCTGAGTCACTTTTCTGAGTCACTTTTCTAAGTCACTTTCCTCAGTCACTTTCCTCAGTCACTTTCCTGAGTCACTTTTCTAGGTCACTTTCCTAAGTCACTTTCCTACGTCACTTTCCTGAGTCACTTTCCTAGGTCACTTTCCTGAGTCACTTTTCTGAGTCACTTTTCTGAGTCACTTTTCTAAGTCACTTTCCTAAGTCACTTTTCTAAATCACTTTCCTAAGTCACTTTCCTAAGTCACTTTCCTAAGTCACTTTCCTAAGTCACTTTCCTAAATCACTTTCCTGAGTCACTTTTTAAGTCACTTTCCTGAGTCACTTTCCCGAATCACTTTCCTAAGTTACTTTCCTAAGTAAGTTTTCTGAGTCACTTTTCTAAGTCACTTTTCTGAGTCACCTTTTTAAGTCACTTTCCTAGGTCACTTTCCTGAGTCACTTTCCTGAGTCACTTTCCTGAGTCACTTTCCTGAGTCACTTTCCTAGGTCACTTTCCTGAGTCACTTTTCTGAGTCACTTTTCTGAGTCACTTTTCTGAGTCACTTTTCTGAGTCACTTTTTAAGTCACTTTCCTGAGTCACTTTCCCGAATCACTTTCCTAAGTCACTTTCCTGAGTCAATTTTCTAAGTCACTTTCCTAAGTCATTTTTCTGAGTCACTTTCCTAAGTCACTTTTCTGAGTCACTATCATAAGTCATTTTTCTGAGTCACTTTCCTGAGTCACTTTCTTGAGTCACTTTCCTAAGTCATTTTCCTGAGTCCCTTCCTGAGTCCCTTCCTAAGTCACTTTCCTGAGTCACTTTCCTGAGTCACTTTCCTGCGTCACTTTCCTGAGTCACTTTCCTGCGTCACTTTCCTGCGTCACTTTCCTGAGTCACTTTCCTGAGTCACTTTCCTAAGTCACTTTCCTAAGTCACTTTCCTAGGTCACTTTCCTGAGTCACTTTCCTAAGTCACTTTCCTAAGTCATTTTCCTCGGTCACTTTCCTAAGTCACTTTCCTAAGTCACTTTCCTGAGTCACTTTTCTAGGTCACTTTCCTGAGTCACTTTCCTGAGTCCCTTCCTAAGTCACTTTCCTGAGTCACTTTCCTGAGTCACTTTCCTGAGTCACTTTCCTAAGTCATTTTCCTGGGTCACTTCTCTAGGTCACTTTCCTATGTCACTTTCCTGAGTCACTTTCCTGAGTCACTTTCCTAGGTCACTTTCCTAAGTCACTTTCCTGAGTCACTTTCCTAAGTCATTTTCCTGAGTCACCTTTTTAAGTCACTTTTCTAAGTCACTTTCCTGAGTCACTTTCCTAAGTCACTTTCCTGAGTCACTTTCCTAGGTCACTTTCCTGAGTCACTTTCCTAATACACTTTCCTGAGTCACGTTCCTAAGTCACTTTCCTGAGTCACTTTCCTAAGTCACTTTTCTGAGTCACTATCGTAAGTCATTTTTCTGAGTCACTTTCCTGAGTCACTTTCTTGAGTCACTTTCCTAAGTCATTTTCCTGAGTCCCTTCCTAAGTCACTTTCCTGAGTCACTTTCCTGCGTCACTTTCCTGCGTCACTTTCCTGCGTCACTTTCCTGAGTCACTTTCCTGAGTCACTTTCCTAAGTCACTTTCCTAAGTCACTTTCCTAGGTCACTTTCCTGAGTCACTTTCAAAAGTCACTTTCCTGAGTCACTTTCCTGAGTCACTTTTCTGAGTCACTTTCCTGAGTCACTTTTCTGAGTCACTTTCCTGAGTCCCTTCCTAAGTCACTTTCCTGAGTCACTTTCCTGCGTCACTTTCCTGCGTCACTTTCCTGCGTCACTTTCCTGCGTCACTTTCCTGAGTCACTTTCCTAAGTCATTTTCCTGAGTCACGTTCCTAAGTCACTTTCCTGAGTCACTTTCCTAAGTCCCTTTCCTGGGTCACTTTTCTAAGTCACTTTCCTAAGTCACTTTTCTAAGTCACTTTTCTGAGTCACTTTTTTAAGTCACTTTTCTGAGTCACTTTCCTGAGTCACTTTCCTAAGTCACTTTTCTAAATCACTTTCCTAAATCACTTTTCTGAGTCACTTTTTTAAGTCACTTTTCTGAGTCACTTTTCTGAGTCACTTTCCTGAGTCACTTTCCCGAATCACTTTCCTAAGTTACTTTCCTAAGTAAGTTTTCTGAGTCACCTTTTTAAGTCACTTTTCTAAATCTCTTTCCTAAGTTACTTTTCTGAGTCACTTTTCTAAGTCACTTTCCTGAGTCACTTTTCTGAGTCACTTTTCTAAGTCACTTTCCTAAGTCATTTTTCTGAGTCACTTTCCTAAGTCACTTTTCTGAGTCACTATCGTAAGTCATTTTTCTGAGTCACTTTCCTGAGTCACTTTCTTGAGTCACTTTCCTAAGTCACTTTACTAAGTCACTTTCCTGAGTCCCTTCCTAAGTCACTTTCCTGAGTCACTTTCCTGCGTCACTTTCCTGCGTCACTTTCCTGAGTCACTTTCCTGAGTCACTTTCCTGAGTCACTTTCCTGAGTCACTTTCCTGAGTCACATTCCTGAGTCACTTTCCTAAGTCACTTTCCTGAGTCACTTTCATAAGTCACTTTCCTGCGTCACTTTCCTGAGTCACTTTCCTAAGTCACATTCCTGAGTCACTTTCCTGAGTCACTTTCCTAAGTCACTTTCCTGAGTCACTTTTCTAGGTCACTTTCCTGAGTCACTTTTCTAGGTCACTTTCCTAAGTCACTTTCCTGAGTCCCTTCCTAAGTCACTTTCCTGAGTCCCTTCCTAAGTCACTTTCCTGAGTCCCTTCCTAAGTCACTTTCCTGAGTCACTTTCCTAAGTCACTTTCCTGAGTCACTTTCCTGAGTCACTTTCCTGAGTCACTTTCCTAAGTCACTTTTCTGAGTCACTTTCCTGAGTCACTTTCCTAAGTCACTTTCCTAAGTCACTTTCCTAGGTCACTTTCCTGAGTCACTTTTCTAGGTCACTTTCCTAAGTCACTTTCCTAAGTCACTTTCCTGAGTCCCTTCCTAAGTCACTTTCCTGAGTCCCTTCCTAAGTCACTTTCCTGAGTCACTTTCCTAAGTCACTTTCCTGCGTCACTTTCCTGCGTCACTTTCCTGCGTCACTTTCCTGAGTCACTTTCCTGCGTCACTTTCCTGCGTCACTTTCCTGAGTCACATTCCTGAGTCACTTTCCTGAGTCGCTTTCCTAAGTCACTTTCCTAAGTCACTTTCCTAGGTCACTTTCCTGAGTCACTTTTCTAGGTC
The DNA here is from genome assembly GCA_029206835.1 of Rana muscosa. NCBI lineage: Eukaryota > Metazoa > Chordata > Amphibia > Anura > Ranidae > Rana > Rana muscosa. The sequence goes on along the minus strand of CM055122.1, from coordinate 1,108,087,617 downwards.
ACTTTCCTAAGTCACTTTCCTGAGTCCCTTCCTAAGTCACTTTCCTGAGTCCCTTCCTAAGTCACTTTCCTGAGTCACTTTCCTAAGTCACTTTCCTAAGTCACTTTCCTAAGTCACTTTCCTAGGTCACTTTCCTAGGTCACTTTCCTAAGTCACTTTCCTAAGTCACTTTCCTAGGTCACTTTCCTGAGTCACTTTCCTGGGTCACTTTCCTAAGTCACTTTCCTGAGTCACTTCTCTAGGTCACTTTCCTATGTCACTTTCCTGAGTCACTTTCCTAGGTCACTTTCCTGAGTCCCTTCCTGAGTCACTTTCCTGAGTCACTTTCCTGAGTCACTTTCCTAAGTCACTTTTCTGAGTCACTTTTCTGAGTCACTTTCCTAAGTCATTTTCCTGAGTCATTTTCCTGAGTCACTTTCCTGAGTCACTTTCCTGAGTCACTTTCCTGAGTCATGTTCCTAAGTCACTTTCCTGAGTCACTTTCCTGAGTCACTTTTCTGAGTCACTTTCCTAAGTCACTTTCCTAAGTCACTTTCCTGAGTCACTTTTCTAGGTCACTTTCCTAAGTCACTTTCCTACGTCACTTTCCTGAGTCACTTTCCTAGGTCACTTTCCTGAGTCACTTTCCTGAGTCACTTTTCTAAGTCACTTTCCTAAGTCACTTTTCTAAATCACTTTCCTAAGTCACTTTCCTAAGTCACTTTCCTAAGTCACTTTCCTAAGTCACTTTCCTAAGTCACTTTTCTAAATCACTTTCCTGAGTCACTTTTTAAGTCACTTTCCTGAGTCACTTTCCCGAATCACTTTCCTAAGTTACTTTCCTAAGTAAGTTTTCTGAGTCACTTTCCTAAGTCACTTTTCTGAGTCACCTTTTTAAGTCACTTTCCTGAGTCACTTTCCTGAGTCCCTTCCTAAGTCACTTTCCTGAGTCACTTTCCTAAGTCACTTTCCTGAGTCACTTTCCTGAGTCACTTTCCTGAGTCACTTTCCTAAGTCACTTTTCTGAGTCACTTTCCTGAGTCACTTTCCTAAGTCACTTTCCTAAGTCACTTTCCTAGGTCACTTTCCTGAGTCACTTTTCTAGGTCACTTTCCTAAGTCACTTTCCTAAGTCACTTTCCTGAGTCCCTTCCTAAGTCACTTTCCTGAGTCCCTTCCTAAGTCACTTTCCTGAGTCACTTTCCTAAGTCACTTTCCTGCGTCACTTTCCTGCGTCACTTTCCTGCGTCACTTTCCTGAGTCACTTTCCTGCGTCACTTTCCTGCGTCACTTTCCTGAGTCACATTCCTGAGTCACTTTCCTGAGTCGCTTTCCTAAGTCACTTTCCTAAGTCACTTTCCTAGGTCACTTTCCTGAGTCACTTTTCTAGGTCACTTTCCTAAGTCACTTTCCTGAGTCCCTTCCTAAGTCACTTTCCTGAGTCCCTTCCTAAGTCACTTTCCTGAGTCACTTTCCTAAGTCACTTTCCTAAGTCACTTTCCTAAGTCACTTTCCTAGGTCACTTTCCTAGGTCACTTTCCTAAGTCACTTTCCTAAGTCACTTTCCTAGGTCACTTTCCTGAGTCACTTTCCTGGGTCACTTTCCTAAGTCACTTTCCTGAGTCACTTCTCTAGGTCACTTTCCTATGTCACTTTCCTGAGTCACTTTCCTAGGTCACTTTCCTGAGTCCCTTCCTGAGTCACTTTCCTGAGTCACTTTCCTGAGTCACTTTCCTAAGTCACTTTTCTGAGTCACTTTTCTGAGTCACTTTCCTAAGTCATTTTCCTGAGTCATTTTCCTGAGTCACTTTCCTGAGTCACTTTCCTGAGTCACTTTCCTGAGTCATGTTCCTAAGTCACTTTCCTGAGTCACTTTCCTGAGTCACTTTTCTGAGTCACTTTCCTAAGTCACTTTCCTAAGTCACTTTCCTGAGTCACTTTTCTAGGTCACTTTCCTACGTCACTTTCCTACGTCACTTTCCTGAGTCACTTTCCTAGGTCACTTTCCTGAGTCACTTTCCTGAGTCACTTTTCTAAGTCACTTTCCTAAGTCACTTTTCTAAATCACTTTCCTAAGTCACTTTCCTAAGTCACTTTCCTAAGTCACTTTCCTAAGTCACTTTCCTAAGTCACTTTTCTAAATCACTTTCCTGAGTCACTTTTTAAGTCACTTTCCTGAGTCACTTTCCCGAATCACTTTCCTAAGTTACTTTCCTAAGTAAGTTTTCTGAGTCACTTTCCTAAGTCACTTTTCTGAGTCACCTTTTTAAGTCACTTTCCTGAGTCACTTTCCTGAGTCACTTTCCTGAGTCACTTTTCTGCGTCACTTTCCTGCGTCACTTTCCTGAGTCACTTTCCTGAGTCACTTTCCTAAGTCACTTTCCTAAGTCACTTTCCTAGGTCACTTTCCTGAGTCACTTTCCTGAGTCACTTTCCTGAGTCACTTTCCTGAGTCACTTTCCTGAGTCACTTTCCTAAGTCATTTTCCTCGGTCACTTTCCTAAGTCACTTTCCTAAGTCACTTTCCTGAGTCACTTTTCTAGGTCACTTTCCTGAGTCCCTTCCTAAGTCACTTTCCTGAGTCACTTTCCTGAGTCACTTTCCTGAGTCACTTTCCTAAGTCACTTTCCTGAGTCACTTTCCTAAGTCACTTTCCTAAGTCATTTTCCTGGGTCACTTTCCTAAGTCACTTTCCTGAGTCACTTCTCTAGGTCACTTTCCTATGTCACTTTCCTGAGTCACTTTCCTAGGTCACTTTCCTGAGTCCCTTCCTAAGTCACTTTTCTAGGTCACTTTCCAGAGTCACTTTCCTAAGTCACTTTCCTAAGTCATTTTCCTGGGTCACTTTCCTAAGTCACTTTCCTGAGTCACTTCTCTAGGTCACTTTCCTGAGTCACTTTCCTGAGTCACTTTCCTAAGTCACTTTCCTAAGTCACTTTCCTGAGTCACTTTTCTAGGTCACTTTCCTAAGTCACTTTTCTAGGTCACTTTTCTAGGTCACTTTCCTGAGTCACTTGCCTGAGTAAGTTTTCTGAGTCACTTTCCTAAGTCACTTTTCTGAGTCACCTTTTTAAGTCACTTTTCTGAGTCACTTTCTTAAGTCACTTTTCTAAATCTCTTTCCTAAGTTACTTTTCTGAGTCACTTTTCTAAGTCACTTTCCTGAGTCACTTTCCTGAGTCATGTTCCTAAGTCACTTTCCTGAGTCACTTTCCTAAGTCACTTTCCTAAGTCACTTTCCTGAGTCACTTTCCTGAGTCACTTTCCTAGGTCACTTTCCTAGGTCACTTTCCTAGGTCACTTTCCTAGGTCACTTTCCTAGGTCACTTTCCTGAGTCACTTTCCTGAGTCACTTTCCTGAGTCACTTTCCTGAGTCACTTTCCTAAGTCACTTTCCTAAGTCACTTTTCTAGGTCACTTTCCTAAGTCACTTTTCTAGGTCACTTTCCTGAGTCACTTGCCTGAGTAAGTTTTCTGAGTCACTTTCCTAAGTCACTTTTCTGAGTCACCTTTTTAAGTCACTTTTCTGAGTCACTTTCTTAAGTCACTTTTCTAAATCTCTTTCCTAAGTTACTTTTCTGAGTCACTTTTCTAAGTCACTTTCCTGAGTCACTTTTCTGAGTCAATTTTCTAAGTCACTTTCCTAAGTCATTTTTCTGAGTCACTTTCCTAAGTCACTTTTCTGAGTCACTATCGTAAGTCATTTTTCTGAGTCACTTTCCTGAGTCACTTTTCTAGGTCACTTTACTAAGTCACTTTTGAGTCACTTTCCTAAGTCACTTTCCTAGGTCACTTTCCTGAGTCACTTTTCTAGGTCACTTTCCTAAGTCACTTTCCTGAGTCCCTTCCTAAGTCACTTTCCTGAGTCCCTTCCTGAGTCACTTTCCTGAGTCACTTTCCTGAGTCACTTTCCTAAGTCACTTTTCTGAGTCACTTTCCTAAGTCATTTTCCTGAGTCATTTTCCTGAGTCACTTTCCTGAGTCACTTTCCTGAGTCACTTTCCTAAGTCACTTTTCTAAATCATTTTCCTAAGTCACTTTCCTAAGTCACTTTCCTAAGTCACTTTCCTAAGTCACTTTCCTAAGTCACTTTCCTAAGTCACTTTTCTAAATCACTTTCCTGAGTCACTTTTTAAGTCACTTTCCTGAGTCACTTTCCCGAATCACTTTCCTAAGTTACTTTCCTAAGTAAGTTTTCTGAGTCACTTTTCTAAGTCACTTTTCTGAGTCACCTTTTTAAGTCACTTTCCTGAGTCACTTTCCTGAGTCACTTTCCTAGGTCACTTTTCTGAGTCACTTTTCTGAGTCACTTTTCTGAGTCACTTTTCTGAGTCACTTTTCTAAATCACTTTCCTAAGTCACTTTCCTAAGTCACTTTCCTAAGTCACTTTCCTAAGTCACTTTCCTAAGTCACTTTTCTGAGTCACTTTTTAAGTCACTTTCCTAAGTCACTTTCCTGAGTCACTTTTCTGAGTCAATTTTCTAAGTCACTTTCCTAAGTCATTTTTCTGAGTCACTTTCCTAAGTCACTTTTCTGAGTCACTATCGTAAGTCATTTTTCTGAGTCACTTTCCTGAGTCACTTTCTTGAGTCACTTTCCTAAGTCATTTTCCTGAGTCCCTTCCTAAGTCACTTTCCTGAGTCACTTTCCTGAGTCACTTTCCTGCGTCACTTTCCTGAGTCACTTTCCTGCGTCACTTTCCTGAGTCACTTTCCTGAGTCACTTTCCTAAGTCACTTTCCTAAGTCACTTTCCTAGGTCACTTTCCTGAGTCACTTTCCTAAGTCACTTTCCTGAGTCACTTTCCTGAGTCACTTTCCTAAGTCATTTTCCTCGGTCACTTTCCTAAGTCACTTTCCTAAGTCACTTTCCTGAGTCACTTTTCTAGGTCACTTTCCTGAGTCACTTTCCTGAGTCCCTTCCTAAGTCACTTTCCTGAGTCACTTTCCTGAGTCACTTTCCTAAGTCACTTTCCTGAGTCACTTTCCTAAGTCACTTTCCTAAGTCATTTTCCTGGGTCACTTTCCTAAGTCACTTTCCTGAGTCACTTTTCTAGGTCACTTTCCTATGTCACTTTCCTGAGTCACTTTCCTGAGTCACTTTCCTAGGTCACTTTCCTAAGTCACTTTCCTAAGTCACTTTCCTGAGTCACTTTCCTAAGTCATTTTCCTGAGTCACTTTCCTGAGTCACTTTCCTAAGTCACTTTCCTGAGTCACTTTCCTGAGTCACGTTCCTAAGTCACTTTCCTGAGTCACTTTCCTAAGTCACTTTCCTGAGTCACTTTTCTAGGTCACTTTCCTAGGTCACTTTCCTGAGTCACTTTCCTGAGTCACTTTCCTGAGTCACTTTCTTAAGTCACTTTTCTAAATCTCTTTCCTAAGTTACTTTTCTGAGTCACTTTCCTAGGTCACTTTTCTGAGTCACTTTCCTGAGTCACTTTTCTGAGTCACTTTCCTAAGTCACTTTTCTGAGTCACTTTCCTAAGTCACTTTTCTAAATCACTTTCCTAAATCACTTTTCTGAGTCACTTTTTTAAGTCACTTTCCTGAGTCACTTTCCTGAGTCACTTTCCTGAGTCACTTTCCTGAGTCACTTTCCTGAGTCACTTTCCTGAGTCACGTTCCTGAGTCACGTTCCTGAGTCACGTTCCTGAGTCACGTTCCTGAGTCACGTTCCTAAGTCACTTTCCTGAGTCACTTTCCTGAGTCACTTTCCTAAGTCACTTTCCTAAGTCACTTTCCTGAGTCACTTTTCTAGGTCACTTTCCTAAGTCACTTTTCTAGGTCACGTTCCTGAGTCACTTGCCGGAGTAAGTTTTCTGAGTCACTTTCCTAAGTCACTTTTCTGAGTCACCTTTTTAAGTCACTTTTCTGAGTCACTTTCTTAAGTCACTTTTCTAAATCTCTTTCCTAAGTTACTTTTCTGAGTCACTTTTCTAAGTCACTTTCCTGAGTCACTTTTCTGAGTCAATTTTCTAAGTCACTTTCCTAAGTCATTTTTCTGAGTCACTTTCCTAAGTCACTTTTCTGAGTCACTATCGTAAGTCATTTTTCTGAGTCACTTTCCTGAGTCACTTTTCTAGGTCACTTTACTAAGTCACTTTTGAGTCACTTTCCTAAGTCACTTTCCTGAGTCACTTTCCTAGGTCACTTTCCTGAGTCCCTTCCTAGGTCACTTTCCTAAGTCACTTTCCTGAGTCACTTTCCTGAGTCACTTTCCTAAGTCATTTTCCTCGGTCACTTTCCTAAGTCACTTTTCTAGGTCACTTTCCTGAGTCACTTTCCTGAGTCCCTTCCTAAGTCACTTTCCTAAGTCACTTTCCTGAGTCACTTTCCTAAGTCACTTTCCTGAGTCACTTTCCTAAGTCACTTTCCTAAGTCATTTTCCTGGGTCACTTTCCTAAGTCACTTTCCTGAGTCACTTCTCTAGGTCACTTTCCTATGTCACTTTCCTGAGTCACTTTCCTGAGTCACTTTCCTAGGTCACTTTCCTGAGTCCCTTCCTAAGTCACTTTCCTGAGTCACTTTCCTGAGTCACTTTCCTGAGTCACTTTCCTGAGTCACTTTCCTAAGTCACTTTTCTGAGTCACTTTCCTAAGTCATTTTCCTGAGTCACTTTCCTAAGTCACTTTCCTGAGTCACTTTCCTGAGTCACGTTCCTAAGTCACTTTCCTGAGTCACTTTCCTAAGTCACTTTTCTAGGTCACTTTCCTAAGTCACTTTTCTAGGTCACTTTCCTGAGTCACTTTCCTAAGTCACTTTCCTAAGTCACTTTCCTGAGTCACTTTCCTAGGTCACTTTTCTGAGTCACTTTCCTGAGTCACTTTCCTGAGTCACTTTCCTGAGTCACTTTCCTGAGTCACTTTCCTGAGTCACTGTCCTAAGTCACTTTTCTGAGTCACTTTCCTAAGTCATTTTCCTGAGTCACTTTCCTAAGTCACTTTCCTGAGTCACTTTCCTGAGTCACGTTCCTAAGTCACTTTCCTGAGTCACTTTCCTAAGTCACTTTTCTAGGTCACTTTCCTAAGTCACTTTTCTAGGTCACTTTCCTGAGTCACTTTCCTAAGTCACTTTCCTAAGTCACTTTCCTGAGTCACTTTCCTAGGTCACTTTTCTGAGTCACTTTCCTGAGTCACTTTCCTGAGTCACTTTTCTGAGTCACTTTCCTAAGTCACTTTTCTGAGTCACTTTCCTAAGTCACTTTTCTAAATCACTTTCCTAAGTCACTTTCCTAAGTCACTTTTCTAAATCACTTTCCTAAATCACTTTTCTGAGTCACTTTTTTAAGTCACTTTTCTGAGTCACTTTCCTGAGTCACTTTCCCGAATCACTTTCCTAAGTTACTTTCCTAAGTAAGTTTTCTGAGTCACTTTTCTAAGTCACTTTTCTGAGTCACCTTTTTAAGTCACTTTCCTGAGTCACCTTTTTAAGTCACTTTTCTAAGTCACTTTCCTGAGTCACTTTCCTAAGTCACTTTCCTGAGTCACTTTCCTAGGTCACTTTCCTGAGTCACTTTCCTAATACACTTTCCTGAGTCACGTTCCTAAGTCACTTTCCTGAGTCACTTTCCTAAGTCCCTTTCCTGGGTCACTTTTCTAAGTCACTTTCCTAAGTCACTTTTCTGAGTCACTTTTCTAAGTCACTTTTCTAAATCACTTTTTTAAGTCACTTTTCTGAGTCACTTTTTTAAGTCACTTTTCTGAGTCACTTTCCTGAGTCACTTTCCTAAGTCACTTTTCTAAATCACTTTTCTGAGTCACTTTTTTAAGTCACTTTTCTGAGTCACTTTTCTGAGTCACTTTCCCGAATCACTTTCCTAAGTTACTTTCCTAAGTAAGTTTTCTGAGTCACTTTCCTAAGTCACTTTTCTGAGTCACCTTTTTAAGTCACTTTTCTGAGTCACTTTCTTAAGTCACTTTTCTAAATCTCTTTCCTAAGTTACTTTTCTGAGTCACTTTTCTAAGTCACTTTCCTGAGTCACTTTTCTGAGTCAATTTTCTAAGTCACTTTCCTAAGTCATTTTTCTGAGTCACTTTCCTAAGTCACTTTTCTGAGTCACTATCGTAAGTCATTTTTCTGAGTCACTTTCCTGAGTCACTTTCTTGAGTCACTTTCCTAAGTCATTTTCCTGAGTCCCTTCCTAAGTCACTTTCCTGAGTCACTTTCCTGAGTCACTTTCCTGCGTCACTTTCCTGAGTCACTTTCCTGAGTCACTTTCCTAAGTCACTTTCCTAAGTCACTTTCCTAGGTCACTTTCCTGAGTCACTTTCCTAAGTCACTTTCCTGAGTCACTTTCCTAAGTCATTTTCCTCGGTCACATTCCTAAGTCACTTTCCTAAGTCACTTTCCTGAGTCACTTTTCTAGGTCACTTTCCTGAGTCACTTTCCTGAGTCCCTTCCTAAGTCACTTTCCTGAGTCACTTTCCTGAGTCACTTTCCTGAGTCACTTTCCTGAGTCACTTTCCTGAGTCACTTTCCTGAGTCACTTTCCTGAGTCACTTTCCTAAGTCACTTTCCTGGGTCACTTTCCTAAGTCACTTTCCTGAGTCACTTCTCTAGGTCACTTTCCTATGTCACTTTCCTGAGTCACTTTCCTAGGTCACTTTCCTGAGTCCCTTCCTAAGTCACTTTCCTGAGTCACTTTCCTGAGTCACTTTCCTAAGTCACTTTCCTGAGTCACTTTCCTAAGTCACTTTTCTGAGTCACTTTCCTAAGTCATTTTCCTGAGTCACTTTCCTGAGTCACTTTCCTGAGTCACGTTCCTAAGTCACTTTCCTGAGTCACTTTCCTAAGTCACTTTCCTGAGTCACTTTCCTGAGTCACTTTCCTAGGTCACTTTCCTGAGTCACTTTTCTAAGTCACTTTCCTAAGTCATTTTCCTGGGTCACTTTCCTAAGTCACTTTCCTGAGTCACTTCTCTAGGTCACTTTCCTATGTCACTTTCCTGAGTCACTTTCCTGAGTCACTTTCCTAGGTCACTTTCCTGAGTCCCTTCCTAAGTCACTTTCCTGAGTCACTTTCCTGAGTCACTTTCCTGAGTCACTTTCCTGAGTCACTTTCCTAAGTCACTTTTCTGAGTCACTTTCCTAAGTCATTTTCCTGAGTCACTTTCCTAAGTCACTTTCCTGAGTCACTTTCCTGAGTCACGTTCCTAAGTCACTTTCCTGAGTCACTTTCCTGAGTCACTTTCCTGAGTCACTTTCCTGAGTCACTTTCCTAGGTCACTTTTCTGAGTCACTTTCCTGAGTCACTTTTCTGAGTCACTTTCCTAAGTCACTTTTCTGAGTCACTTTCCTAAGTCACTTTTCTAAATCACTTTCCTAAATCACTTTTCTGAGTCACTTTCCTAAGTCACTTTCCTGAGTCACTTTCCTGAGTCACTTTCCTGAGTCACTTTCCTGAGTCACTTTCCTGAGTCACTTTCCTGAGTCACGTTCCTGAGTCACGTTCCTGAGTCACGTTCCTGAGTCACTTTCCTGAGTCACTTTCCTAAGTCACTTTCCTAAGTCACTTTCCTGAGTCACTTTTCTAGGTCACTTTCCTAAGTCACTTTTCTAGGTCACTTTCCTGAGTCACTTGCCTGAGTAAGTTTTCTGAGTCACTTTCCTAAGTCACTTTTCTGAGTCACCTTTTTAAGTCACTTTTCTGAGTCACTTTCTTAAGTCACTTTTCTAAGTCACTTTCCTGAGTCACTTTTCTGAGTCAATTTTCTAAGTCACTTTCCTAAGTCATTTTTCTGAGTCACTTTCCTAAGTCACTTTTCTGAGTCACTATCGTAAGTCATTTTTCTGAGTCACTTTCCTGAGTCACTTTTCTAGGTCACTTTACTAAGTCACTTTTGAGTCACTTTCCTAAGTCACTTTCCTGAGTCACTTTCCTGAGTCACTTTCCTAAGTCATTTTCCTGGGTCACTTCTCTAGGTCACTTTCCTATGTCACTTTCCTGAGTCACTTTCCTGAGTCACTTTCCTAGGTCACTTTCCTAAGTCACTTTCCTAAGTCACTTTCCTGAGTCACTTTCCTAAGTCATTTTCCTGAGTCACCTTTTTAAGTCACTTTTCTAAGTCACTTTCCTGAGTCACTTTCCTAAGTCACTTTCCTGAGTCACTTTCCTAGGTCACTTTCCTGAGTCACTTTCCTAATACACTTTCCTGAGTCACGTTCCTAAGTCACTTTCCTGAGTCACTTTCCTAAGTCACTTTTCTGAGTCACTATCGTAAGTCATTTTTCTGAGTCACTTTCCTGAGTCACTTTCTTGAGTCACTTTCCTAAGTCATTTTCCTGAGTCCCTTCCTAAGTCACTTTCCTGAGTCACTTTCCTGCGTCACTTTCCTGCGTCACTTTCCTGCGTCACTTTCCTGAGTCACTTTCCTGAGTCACTTTCCTAAGTCACTTTCCTAAGTCACTTTCCTAGGTCACTTTCCTGAGTCACTTTCAAAAGTCACTTTCCTGAGTCACTTTCCTGAGTCACTTTTCTGAGTCACTTTCCTGAGTCACTTTTCTGAGTCACTTTCCTGAGTCCCTTCCTAAGTCACTTTCCTGAGTCACTTTCCTGCGTCACTTTCCTGCGTCACTTTCCTGCATCACTTTCCTGCGTCACTTTCCTGAGTCACTTTCCTAAGTCACTTTCCTGAGTCACTTTCCTGCGTCACTTTCCTGAGTCACTTTCCTAAGTCACATTCCTGAGTCACATTCCTGAGTCACTTTCCTGAGTCACATTCCTGAGTCACTTTCCTGAGTCACTTTCCTAAGTCACTTTCCTAAGTCACTTTCCTAGGTCACTTTCCTGAGTCACTTTTCTAGGTCACTTTCCTGAGTCACTTTTCTAGGTCACTTTCCTAAGTCACTTTCCTGAGTCCCTTCCTAAGTCACTTTCCTGAGTCCCTTCCTAAGTCACTTTCCTGAGTCACTTTCCTAAGTCACTTTCCTAAGTCACTTTCCTAGGTCACTTTCCTAGGTCACTTTCCTAAGTCACTTTCCTAAGTCACTTTCCTAGGTCACTTTCCTGAGTCACTTTCCTGGGTCACTTTCCTAAGTCACTTTCCTGAGTCACTTCTCTAGGTCACTTTCCTATGTCACTTTCCTGAGTCACTTTCCTGAGTCACTTTCCTGAGTCACGTTCCTGAGTCACTTTCCTGAGTCACTTTCCTGAGTCACTTTCCTGAGTCACTTTTCTGAGTCACTTTTCTAAGTCACTTTCCTGAGTCACTTTCCTGAGTCACTTTTCTAGGTCACTTTCCTAAGTCACTTTCCTACGTCACTTTCCTGAGTCACTTTCCTAGGTCACTTTCCTGAGTCACTTTTCTGAGTCACTTTTCTAAGTCACTTTCCTAAGTCACTTTTCTAAATCACTTTCCTAAGTCACTTTCCTAAGTCACTTTCCTAAGTCACTTTCCTAAGTCACTTTCCTAAGTCACTTTTCTAAATCACTTTCCTGAGTCACTTTTTAAGTCACTTTCCTGAGTCACTTTCCCGAATCACTTTCCTAAGTTACTTTCCTAAGTAAGTTTTCTGAGTCACTTTTCTAAGTCACTTTTCTGAGTCACTTTTCTAAGTCACTTTTCTGAGTCACCTTTTTAAGTCACTTTCCTGAGTCACTTTCCTGAGTCACTTTCCTGAGTCACTTTCCTGAGTCACTTTCCTAGGTCACTTTCCTGAGTCACTTTTCTGAGTCACTTTCCTAGGTCACTTTCCTGAGTCACTTTCCTGGGTCACTTTCCTAAGTCACTTTCCTGAGTCACTTCTCTAGGTCACTTTCCTATGTCACTTTCCTGAGTCACTTTCCTAGGTCACTTTCCTGAGTCCCTTCCTGAGTCACTTTCCTGAGTCACTTTCCTGAGTCACTTTCCTAAGTCACTTTTCTGAGTCACTTTTCTGAGTCACTTTCCTAAGTCATTTTCCTGAGTCATTTTCCTGAGTCACTTTCCTGAGTCACTTTCCTGAGTCACTTTCCTGAGTCATGTTCCTAAGTCACTTTCCTGAGTCACTTTCCTGAGTCACTTTTCTGAGTCACTTTCCTAAGTCACTTTCCTAAGTCACTTTCCTGAGTCACTTTTCTAGGTCACTTTCCTAAGTCACTTTCCTACGTCACTTTCCTGAGTCACTTTCCTAGGTCACTTTCCTGAGTCACTTTCCTGAGTCACTTTTCTAAGTCACTTTCCTAAGTCACTTTTCTAAATCACTTTCCTAAGTCACTTTCCTAAGTCACTTTCCTAAGTCACTTTCCTAAGTCACTTTTCTAAATCACTTTCCTGAGTCACTTTTTAAGTCACTTTCCTGAGTCACTTTCCCGAATCACTTTCCTAAGTTACTTTCCTAAGTAAGTTTTCTGAGTCACTTTTCTAAGTCACTTTTCTGAGTCACCTTTTTAAGTCACTTTCCTGAGTCACTTTCCTGAGTCACTTTCCTGAGTCACTTTCCTGAGTCACTTTCCTAGGTCACTTTCCTGAGTCACTTTTCTGAGTCACTTTTCTGAGTCACTTTTCTGAGTCACTTTTCTAAATCACTTTCCTAAGTCACTTTCCTAAGTCACTTTTTAAGTCACTTTTCTGAGTCACTTTTTAAGTCACTTTCCTGAGTCACTTTCCCGAATCACTTTCCTAAGTCACTTTCCTGAGTCACTTTTCTGAGTCAATTTTCTAAGTCACTTTCCTAAGTCATTTTTCTGAGTCACTTTCCTAAGTCACTTTTCTGAGTCACTATCGTAAGTCATTTTTCTGAGTCACTTTTCTGAGTCACTTTCTTGAGTCACTTTCCTAAGTCATTTTCCTGAGTCCCTTCCTAAGTCACTTTCCTGAGTCACTTTCCTGCGTCACTTTCCTGCGTCACTTTCCTGCGTCACTTTCCTGAGTCACTTTCCTGAGTCACTTTCCTAAGTCACTTTCCTAAGTCACTTTCCTAGGTCACTTTCCTGAGTCACTTTCCTGAGTCACTTTCCTGAGTCACTTTCCTGAGTCACTTTCCTGAGTCACTTTCCTAAGTCATTTTCCTCGGTCACTTTCCTAAGTCACTTTCCTAAGTCACTTTCCTGAGTCACTTTTCTAGGTCACTTTCCTGAGTCCCTTCCTAAGTCACTTTCCTGAGTCACTTTCCTGAGTCACTTTCCTGAGTCACTTTCCTAAGTCACTTTCCTGAGTCACTTTCCTAAGTCACTTTCCTAAGTCATTTTCCTGGGTCACTTTCCTAAGTCACTTTCCTGAGTCACTTCTCTAGGTCACTTTCCTATGTCACTTTCCTGAGTCACTTTCCTAGGTCACTTTCCTGAGTCCCTTCCTAAGTCACTTTTCTAGGTCACTTTCCAGAGTCACTTTCCTAAGTCACTTTCCTAAGTCATTTTCCTGGGTCACTTTCCTAAGTCACTTTCCTGAGTCACTTCTCTAGGTCACTTTCCTGAGTCACTTTCCTGAGTCACTTTCCTAAGTCACTTTCCTAAGTCACTTTCCTGAGTCACTTTTCTAGGTCACTTTCCTAAGTCACTTTTCTAGGTCACTTTCCTGAGTCACTTGCCTGAGTAAGTTTTCTGAGTCACTTTCCTAAGTCACTTTTCTGAGTCACTTTTTAAGTCACTTTTCTGAGTCACTTTCTTAAGTCACTTTTCTAAATCTCTTTCCTAAGTTACTTTTCTGAGTCACTTTTCTAAGTCACTTTCCTGAGTCACTTTCCTGAGTCATGTTCCTAAGTCACTTTCCTGAGTCACTTTCCTAAGTCACTTTCCTAAGTCACTTTCCTGAGTCACTTTTCTAGGTCACTTTACTAAGTCACTTTTGAGTCACTTTCCTAAGTCACTTTCCTAGGTCACTTTCCTGAGTCACTTTTCTAGGTCACTTTCCTAAGTCACTTTCCTGAGTCCCTTCCTAAGTCACTTTCCTGAGTCCCTTCCTGAGTCACTTTCCTGAGTCACTTTCCTGAGTCACTTTCCTAAGTCACTTTTCTGAGTCACTTTCCTAAGTCATTTTCCTGAGTCATTTTCCTGAGTCACTTTCCTGAGTCACTTTCCTGAGTCACTTTCCTAAGTCACTTTTCTAAATCATTTTCCTAAGTCACTTTCCTAAGTCACTTTCCTAAGTCACTTTCCTAAGTCACTTTCCTAAGTCACTTTCCTAAGTCACTTTTCTAAATCACTTTCCTGAGTCACTTTTTAAGTCACTTTCCTGAGTCACTTTCCCGAATCACTTTCCTAAGTTACTTTCCTAAGTAAGTTTTCTGAGTCACTTTTCTAAGTCACTTTTCTGAGTCACCTTTTTAAGTCACTTTCCTGAGTCACTTTCCTGAGTCACTTTCCTAGGTCACTTTTCTGAGTCACTTTTCTGAGTCACTTTTCTGAGTCACTTTTCTGAGTCACTTTTCTAAATCACTTTCCTAAGTCACTTTCCTAAGTCACTTTCCTAAGTCACTTTCCTAAGTCACTTTTCTGAGTCACTTTTTAAGTCACTTTCCTAAGTCACTTTCCTGAGTCACTTTTCTGAGTCACTTTTCTGAGTCACTATCGTAAGTCATTTTTCTGAGTCACTTTCCTGAGTCACTTTCTTGAGTCACTTTCCTAAGTCATTTTCCTGAGTCCCTTCCTAAGTCACTTTCCTGAGTCACTTTCCTGAGTCACTTTCCTGAGTCACTTTCCTGCGTCACTTTCCTGAGTCACTTTCCTGAGTCACTTTCCTGAGTCACTTTCCTAAGTCACTTTCCTAAGTCACTTTCCTAGGTCACTTTCCTGAGTCACTTTCCTAAGTCACTTTCCTGAGTCACTTTCCTGAGTCACTTTCCTAAGTCATTTTCCTCGGTCACTTTCCTAAGTCACTTTCCTAAGTCACTTTCCTGAGTCACTTTTCTAGGTCACTTTCCTGAGTCACTTTCCTGAGTCCCTTCCTAAGTCACTTTCCTGAGTCACTTTCCTGAGTCACTTTCCTGAGTCACTTTCCTAAGTCACTTTCCTGAGTCACTTTCCTAAGTCACTTTCCTAAGTCATTTTCCTGGGTCACTTTCCTAAGTCACTTTCCTGAGTCACTTTTCTAGGTCACTTTCCTATGTCACTTTCCTGAGTCACTTTCCTGAGTCACTTTCCTGAGTCACTTTCCTAGGTCACTTTCCTGAGTCATTTTCCTGAGTCACTTTCCTAAGTCACTTTCCTGAGTCACTTTTCTAGGTCACTTTCCTATGTCACTTTCCTGAGTCACTTTCCTGAGTCACTTTCCTGAGTCACTTTCCTATGTCACTTTCCTGAGTCACTTTCCTGAGTCACTTTCCTGAGTCACTTTCCTAGGTCACTTTCCTAAGTCACTTTCCTAAGTCACTTTCCTGAGTCACTTTCCTAAGTCATTTTCCTGAGTCACTTTCCTGAGTCACTTTCCTAAGTCACTTTCCTGAGTCACTTTCCTGAGTCACGTTCCTAAGTCACTTTCCTGAGTCACTTTCCTAAGTCACTTTCCTAAGTCACTTTCCTGAGTCACTTTTCTAGGTCACTTTCCTAGGTCACTTTCCTGAGTCACTTTCCTGAGTCACTTTCCTGAGTCACTTTCTTAAGTCACTTTTCTAAATCTCTTTCCTAAGTTACTTTTCTGAGTCACTTTCCTAGGTCACTTTTCTGAGTCACTTTCCTGAGTCACTTTTCTGAGTCACTTTCCTAAGTCACTTTTCTGAGTCACTTTCCTAAGTCACTTTTCTAAATCACTTTCCTAAATCACTTTTCTGAGTCACTTTTTTAAGTCACTTTCCTGAGTCACTTTCCTGATTCACTTTCCTGAGTCACTTTCCTGAGTCACTTTCCTGAGTCACTTTCCTGAGTCACGTTCCTGAGTCACGTTCCTGAGTCACGTTCCTGAGTCACGTTCCTGAGTCACGTTCCTAAGTCACTTTCCTGAGTCACTTTCCTGAGTCACTTTCCTAAGTCACTTTCCTAAGTCACTTTCCTGAGTCACTTTTCTAGGTCACTTTCCTAAGTCACTTTTCTAGGTCACTTTCCTGAGTCACTTGCCTGAGTAAGTTTTCTGAGTCTCTTTCCTAAGTCACTTTTCTGAGTCACCTTTTTAAGTCACTTTTCTGAGTCACTTTCTTAAGTCACTTTTCTAAATCTCTTTCCTAAGTTACTTTTCTGAGTCACTTTTCTAAGTCACTTTCCTGAGTCACTTTTCTGAGTCAATTTTCTAAGTCACTTTCCTAAGTCATTTTTCTGAGTCACTTTCCTAAGTCACTTTTCTGAGTCACTATCGTAAGTCATTTTTCTGAGTCACTTTCCTGAGTCACTTTTCTAGGTCACTTTACTAAGTCACTTTTGAGTCACTTTCCTAAGTCACTTTCCTGAGTCACTTTCCTAGGTCACTTTCCTGAGTCCCTTCCTAGGTCACTTTCCTAAGTCACTTTCTTGAGTCACTTTCCTGAGTCACTTTCCTAAGTCATTTTCCTCGGTCACTTTCCTAAGTCACTTTTCTAGGTCACTTTCCTGAGTCACTTTCCTGAGTCCCTTCCTAAGTCACTTTCCTAAGTCACTTTCCTGAGTCACTTTCCTAAGTCACTTTCCTGAGTCACTTTCCTAAGTCACTTTCCTAAGTCATTTTCCTGGGTCACTTTCCTAAGTCACTTTCCTGAGTCACTTCTCTAGGTCACTTTCCTATGTCACTTTCCTGAGTCACTTTCCTGAGTCACTTTCCTAGGTCACTTTCCTGAGTCCCTTCCTAAGTCACTTTCCTGAGTCACTTTCCTGAGTCACTTTCCTGAGTCACTTTCCTGAGTCACTTTCCTAAGTCACTTTTCTGAGTCACTTTCCTAAGTCATTTTCCTGAGTCACTTTCCTAAGTCACTTTCCTGAGTCACTTTCCTGAGTCACGTTCCTAAGTCACTTTCCTGAGTCACTTTCCTAAGTCACTTTTCTAGGTCACTTTCCTAAGTCACTTTTCTAGGTCACTTTCCTGAGTCACTTTCCTAAGTCACTTTCCTAAGTCACTTTCCTGAGTCACTTTCCTAGGTCACTTTTCTGAGTCACTTTCCTGAGTCACTTTCCTGAGTCACTTTCCTGAGTCACTTTCCTGAGTCACTTTTCTGAGTCACTTTCCTAAGTCACTTTTCTGAGTCACTTTCCTAAGTCATTTTCCTGAGTCACTTTCCTAAGTCACTTTCCTGAGTCACTTTCCTGAGTCACGTTCCTAAGTCACTTTCCTGAGTCACTTTCCTAAGTCACTTTTCTAGGTCACTTTCCTAAGTCACTTTTCTAGGTCACTTTCCTGAGTCACTTTCCTAAGTCACTTTCCTAAGTCACTTTCCTGAATCACTTTCCTAGGTCACTTTTCTGAGTCACTTTCCTGAGTCACTTTCCTGAGTCACTTTTCTGAGTCACTTTCCTAAGTCACTTTTCTGAGTCACTTTCCTAAGTCACTTTTCTAAATCACTTTCCTAAGTCACTTTCCTAAGTCACTTTTCTAAATCACTTTCCTAAATCACTTTTCTGAGTCACTTTTTTAAGTCACTTTTCTGAGTCACCTTTTTAAGTCACTTTCCTGAGTCACCTTTTTAAGTCACTTTTCTAAGTCACTTTCCTGAGTCACTTTCCTAAGTCACTTTCCTGAGTCACTTTCCTAGGTCACTTTCCTGAGTCACTTTCCTAATACACTTTCCTGAGTCACGTTCCTAAGTCACTTTCCTGAGTCACTTTCCTAAGTCCCTTTCCTGGGTCACTTTTCTAAGTCACTTTCCTAAGTCACTTTTCTGAGTCACTTTTCTAAGTCACTTTTCTAAATCACTTTTTTAAGTCACTTTTCTGAGTCACTTTTTTAAGTCACTTTTCTGAGTCACTTTCCTGAGTCACTTTCCTAAGTCACTTTTCTAAATCACTTTCCTAAATCACTTTTCTGAGTCACTTTTTTAAGTCACTTTTCTGAGTCACTTTTCTGAGTCACTTTCCCGAATCACTTTCCTAAGTTACTTTCCTAAGTAAGTTTTCTGAGTCACTTTCCTAAGTCACTTTTCTAAGTCACCTTTTTAAGTCACTTTTCTGAGTCACTTTCTTAAGTCACTTTTCTAAATCTCTTTCCTAAGTTACTTTTCTGAGTCACTTTTCTAAGTCACTTTCCTGAGTCACTTTTCTGAGTCAATTTTCTAAGTCACTTTCCTAAGTCATTTTTCTGAGTCACTTTCCTAAGTCACTTTTCTGAGTCACTATCGTAAGTCATTTTTCTGAGTCACTTTCCTGAGTCACTTTCTTGAGTCACTTTCCTAAGTCATTTTCCTGAGTCCCTTCCTAAGTCACTTTCCTGAGTCACTTTCCTGAGTCACTTTCCTGCGTCACTTTCCTGAGTCACTTTCCTGAGTCACTTTCCTAAGTCACTTTCCTAAGTCACTTTCCTAGGTCACTTTCCTGAGTCACTTTCCTAAGTCACTTTCCTGAGTCACTTTCCTAAGTCATTTTCCTCGGTCACATTCCTAAGTCACTTTCCTAAGTCACTTTCCTGAGTCACTTTTCTAGGTCACTTTCCTGAGTCACTTTCCTGAGTCCCTTCCTGAGTCACTTTCCTGAGTCACTTTCCTGAGTCACTTTCCTGAGTCACTTTCCTGAGTCACTTTCCTAAGTCACTTTCCTAAGTCATTTTCCTGGGTCACTTTCCTAAGTCACTTTCCTGAGTCACTTCTCTAGGTCACTTTCCTATGTCACTTTCCTGAGTCACTTTCCTAGGTCACTTTCCTGAGTCCCTTCCTAAGTCACTTTCCTGAGTCACTTTCCTGAGTCACTTTCCTAAGTCACTTTCCTGAGTCACTTTCCTAAGTCACTTTTCTGAGTCACTTTCCTAAGTCATTTTCCTGAGTCACTTTCCTGAGTCACTTTCCTGAGTCACGTTCCTAAGTCACTTTCCTGAGTCACTTTCCTAAGTCACTTTCCTGAGTCACTTTCCTGAGTCACTTTCCTAGGTCACTTTCCTGAGTCACTTTTCTAAGTCACTTTTCTAAGTCACTTTCCTGAGTCACTTTCCTGAGTCACTTTCCTGAGTCACTTTCCTAGGTCACTTTCCTGAGTCACTTTTCTAAGTCACTTTCCTAAGTCACTTTCCTGAGTCACTTTCCTGAGTCACTTTCCTGAGTCACTTTCCTAGGTCACTTTCCTGAGTCACTTTTCTAAGTCACTTTCCTAAGTCATTTTCCTGGGTCACTTTCCTAAGTCACTTTCCTGAGTCACTTCTCTAGGTCACTTTCCTATGTCACTTTCCTGAGTCACTTTCCTGAGTCACTTCTCTAGGTCACTTTCCTATGTCACTTTCCTGAGTCACTTTCCTGAGTCACTTTCCTAGGTCACTTTCCTGAGTCCCTTCCTAAGTCACTTTCCTGAGTCACTTTCCTGAGTCACTTTCCTGAGTCACTTTCCTGAGTCACTTTCCTGAGTCACTTTCCTGAGTCACTTTCCTAAGTCACTTTTCTGAGTCACTTTCCTAAGTCATTTTCCTGAGTCACTTTCCTAAGTCACTTTCCTGAGTCACTTTCCTGAGTCACGTTCCTAAGTCACTTTCCTGAGTCACTTTCCTGAGTCACTTTCCTGAGTCACTTTCCTAGGTCACTTTTCTGAGTCACTTTCCTGAGTCACTTTTCTGAGTCACTTTCCTAAGTCACTTTTCTGAGTCACTTTCCTAAGTCACTTTTCTAAATCACTTTCCTAAATCACTTTTCTGAGTCACTTTCCTAAGTCACTTTCCTGAGTCACTTTCCTGAGTCACTTTCCTGAGTCACTTTCCTGAGTCACTTTCCTGAGTCACTTTCCTGAGTCACTTTCCTGAGTCACGTTCCTGAGTCACGTTCCTGAGTCACGTTCCTGAGTCACTTTCCTGAGTCACTTTCCTGAGTCACTTTCCTAAGTCACTTTCCTAAGTCACTTTCCTGAGTCACTTTTCTAGGTCACTTTCCTAAGTCACTTTTCTAGGTCACTTTCCTGAGTCACTTGCCTGAGTAAGTTTTCTGAGTCACTTTCCTAAGTCACTTTTCTGAGTCACCTTTTTAAGTCACTTTTCTGAGTCACTTTCTTAAGTCACTTTTCTAAGTCACTTTCCTGAGTCACTTTTCTGAGTCAATTTTCTAAGTCACTTTCCTAAGTCATTTTTCTGAGTCACTTTCCTAAGTCACTTTTCTGAGTCACTATCGTAAGTCATTTTTCTGAGTCACTTTCCTGAGTCACTTTTCTAGGTCACTTTACTAAGTCACTTTTGAGTCACTTTCCTAAGTCACTTTCCTAGGTCACTTTCCTGAGTCACTTTTCTAGGTCACTTTCCTAAGTCACTTTCCTGAGTCCCTTCCTAAGTCACTTTCCTGAGTCCCTTCCTGAGTCACTTTCCTGAGTCACTTTCCTGAGTCACTTTCCTAAGTCACTTTTCTGAGTCACTTTCCTAAGTCATTTTCCTGAGTCATTTTCCTGAGTCACTTTCCTGAGTCACTTTCCTGAGTCACTTTCCTGAGTCATGTTCCTAAGTCACTTTCCTGAGTCACTTTCCTGAGTCACTTTTCTGAGTCACTTTTCTAAGTCACTTTCCTCAGTCACTTTCCTGAGTCACTTTTCTAGGTCACTTTCCTAAGTCACTTTCCTACGTCACTTTCCTGAGTCACTTTCCTAGGTCACTTTCCTGAGTCACTTTTCTGAGTCACTTTTCTGAGTCACTTTTCTGAGTCACTTTTCTAAGTCACTTTCCTAAGTCACTTTTCTAAATCACTTTCCTAAGTCACTTTCCTAAGTCACTTTCCTAAGTCACTTTCCTAAATCACTTTCCTGAGTCACTTTTTAAGTCACTTTCCTGAGTCACTTTCCCGAATCACTTTCCTAAGTTACTTTCCTAAGTAAGTTTTCTGAGTCACTTTTCTAAGTCACTTTTCTGAGTCACCTTTTTAAGTCACTTTCCTAGGTCACTTTCCTGAGTCACTTTCCTGAGTCACTTTCCTGAGTCACTTTCCTGAGTCACTTTCCTAGGTCACTTTCCTGAGTCACTTTTCTGAGTCACTTTTCTGAGTCACTTTTCTGAGTCACTTTTCTGAGTCACTTTTCTGAGTCACTTTTCTGAGTCACTTTTTAAGTCACTTTCCTGAGTCACTTTCCCGAATCACTTTCCTAAGTCACTTTCCTGAGTCAATTTTCTAAGTCACTTTCCTAAGTCATTTTTCTGAGTCACTTTCCTAAGTCACTTTTCTGAGTCACTATCATAAGTCATTTTTCTGAGTCACTTTCCTGAGTCACTTTCTTGAGTCACTTTCCTAAGTCATTTTCCTGAGTCCCTTCCTGAGTCCCTTCCTAAGTCACTTTCCTGAGTCACTTTCCTGAGTCACTTTCCTGCGTCACTTTCCTGAGTCACTTTCCTGCGTCACTTTCCTGCGTCACTTTCCTGAGTCACTTTCCTGAGTCACTTTCCTAAGTCACTTTCCTAAGTCACTTTCCTAGGTCACTTTCCTGAGTCACTTTCCTAAGTCACTTTCCTAAGTCATTTTCCTCGGTCACTTTCCTAAGTCACTTTCCTAAGTCACTTTCCTGAGTCACTTTTCTAGGTCACTTTCCTGAGTCACTTTCCTGAGTCCCTTCCTAAGTCACTTTCCTGAGTCACTTTCCTGAGTCACTTTCCTGAGTCACTTTCCTAAGTCATTTTCCTGGGTCACTTCTCTAGGTCACTTTCCTATGTCACTTTCCTGAGTCACTTTCCTGAGTCACTTTCCTAGGTCACTTTCCTAAGTCACTTTCCTAAGTCACTTTCCTGAGTCACTTTCCTAAGTCATTTTCCTGAGTCACCTTTTTAAGTCACTTTTCTAAGTCACTTTCCTGAGTCACTTTCCTAAGTCACTTTCCTGAGTCACTTTCCTAGGTCACTTTCCTGAGTCACTTTCCTAATACACTTTCCTGAGTCACGTTCCTAAGTCACTTTCCTGAGTCACTTTCCTAAGTCACTTTTCTGAGTCACTATCGTAAGTCATTTTTCTGAGTCACTTTCCTGAGTCACTTTCTTGAGTCACTTTCCTAAGTCATTTTCCTGAGTCCCTTCCTAAGTCACTTTCCTGAGTCACTTTCCTGCGTCACTTTCCTGCGTCACTTTCCTGCGTCACTTTCCTGAGTCACTTTCCTGAGTCACTTTCCTAAGTCACTTTCCTAAGTCACTTTCCTAGGTCACTTTCCTGAGTCACTTTCAAAAGTCACTTTCCTGAGTCACTTTCCTGAGTCACTTTTCTGAGTCACTTTCCTGAGTCACTTTTCTGAGTCACTTTCCTGAGTCCCTTCCTAAGTCACTTTCCTGAGTCACTTTCCTGAGTCACTTTCCTGCGTCACTTTCCTGCGTCACTTTCCTGCGTCACTTTCCTGAGTCACTTTCCTAAGTCATTTTCCTGAGTCACGTTCCTAAGTCACTTTCCTGAGTCACTTTCCTAAGTCCCTTTCCTGGGTCACTTTTCTAAGTCACTTTCCTAAGTCACTTTTCTAAGTCACTTTTCTGAGTCACTTTTTTAAGTCACTTTTCTGAGTCACTTTCCTGAGTCACTTTCCTAAGTCACTTTTCTAAATCACTTTCCTAAATCACTTTTCTGAGTCACTTTTTTAAGTCACTTTTCTGAGTCACTTTTCTGAGTCACTTTCCTGAGTCACTTTCCCGAATCACTTTCCTAAGTTACTTTCCTAAGTAAGTTTTCTGAGTCACCTTTTTAAGTCACTTTTCTAAATCTCTTTCCTAAGTTACTTTTCTGAGTCACTTTTCTAAGTCACTTTCCTGAGTCACTTTTCTGAGTCACTTTTCTAAGTCACTTTCCTAAGTCATTTTTCTGAGTCACTTTCCTAAGTCACTTTTCTGAGTCACTATCGTAAGTCATTTTTCTGAGTCACTTTCCTGAGTCACTTTCTTGAGTCACTTTCCTAAGTCACTTTACTAAGTCACTTTCCTGAGTCCCTTCCTAAGTCACTTTCCTGAGTCACTTTCCTGCGTCACTTTCCTGCGTCACTTTCCTGACTCACTTTCCTGAGTCACTTTCCTGAGTCACTTTCCTGAGTCACTTTCCTGAGTCACATTCCTGAGTCACTTTCCTAAGTCACTTTCCTGAGTCACTTTCATAAGTCACTTTCCTGCGTCACTTTCCTGAGTCACTTTCCTAAGTCACATTCCTGAGTCACTTTCCTGAGTCACTTTCCTAAGTCACTTTCCTGAGTCACTTTTCTAGGTCACTTTCCTGAGTCACTTTTCTAGGTCACTTTCCTAAGTCACTTTCCTGAGTCCCTTCCTAAGTCACTTTCCTGAGTCCCTTCCTAAGTCACTTTCCTGAGTCCCTTCCTAAGTCACTTTCCTGAGTCACTTTCCTAAGTCACTTTCCTGAGTCACTTTCCTGAGTCACTTTCCTGAGTCACTTTCCTAAGTCACTTTTCTGAGTCACTTTCCTGAGTCACTTTCCTAAGTCACTTTCCTAAGTCACTTTCCTAGGTCACTTTCCTGAGTCACTTTTCTAGGTCACTTTCCTAAGTCACTTTCCTAAGTCACTTTCCTGAGTCCCTTCCTAAGTCACTTTCCTGAGTCCCTTCCTAAGTCACTTTCCTGAGTCACTTTCCTAAGTCACTTTCCTGCGTCACTTTCCTGCGTCACTTTCCTGCGTCACTTTCCTGAGTCACTTTCCTGCGTCACTTTCCTGCGTCACTTTCCTGAGTCACATTCCTGAGTCACTTTCCTGAGTCGCTTTCCTAAGTCACTTTCCTAAGTCACTTTCCTAGGTCACTTTCCTGAGTCACTTTTCTAGGTCACTTTCCTAAGTCACTTTCCTGAGTCCCTTCCTAAGTCACTTTCCTGAGTCCCTTCCTAAGTCACTTTCCTGAGTCACTTTCCTAAGTCACTTTCCTAAGTCACTTTCCTAAGTCACTTTCCTAGGTCACTTTCCTAGGTCACTTTCCTAAGTCACTTTCCTAAGTCACTTTCCTAGGTCACTTTCCTGAGTCACTTTCCTGGGTCACTTTCCTAAGTCACTTTCCTGAGTCACTTCTCTAGGTCACTTTCCTATGTCACTTTCCTGAGTCACTTTCCTAGGTCACTTTCCTGAGTCCCTTCCTGAGTCACTTTCCTGAGTCACTTTCCTGAGTCACTTTCCTAAGTCACTTTTCTGAGTCACTTTTCTGAGTCACTTTCCTAAGTCATTTTCCTGAGTCATTTTCCTGAGTCACTTTCCTGAGTCACTTTCCTCAGTCACTTTCCTGAGTCATGTTCCTAAGTCACTTTCCTGAGTCACTTTCCTGAGTCACTTTTCTGAGTCACTTTCCTAAGTCACTTTCCTAAGTCACTTTCCTGAGTCACTTTTCTAGGTCACTTTCCTAAGTCACTTTCCTACGTCACTTTCCTGAGTCACTTTCCTAGGTCACTTTCCTGAGTCACTTTCCTGAGTCACTTTTCTAAGTCACTTTCCTAAGTCACTTTTCTAAATCACTTTCCTAAGTCACTTTCCTAAGTCACTTTCCTAAGTCACTTTCCTAAGTCACTTTTCTAAATCACTTTCCTGAGTCACTTTTTAAGTCACTTTCCTGAGTCACTTTCCCGAATCACTTTCCTAAGTTACTTTCCTAAGTAAGTTTTCTGAGTCACTTTCCTAAGTCACTTTTCTGAGTCACCTTTTTAAGTCACTTTCCTGAGTCACTTTCCTGAGTCCCTTCCTAAGTCACTTTCCTGAGTCACTTTCCTAAGTCACTTTCCTGAGTCACTTTCCTGAGTCACTTTCCTGAGTCACTTTCCTAAGTCACTTTTCTGAGTCACTTTCCTGAGTCACTTTCCTAAGTCACTTTCCTAAGTCACTTTCCTAGGTCACTTTCCTGAGTCACTTTTCTAGGTCACTTTCCTAAGTCACTTTCCTAAGTCACTTTCCTGAGTCCCTTCCTAAGTCACTTTCCTGAGTCCCTTCCTAAGTCACTTTCCTGAGTCACTTTCCTAAGTCACTTTCCTGCGTCACTTTCCTGCGTCACTTTCCTGCGTCACTTTCCTGAGTCACTTTCCTGCGTCACTTTCCTGCGTCACTTTCCTGAGTCACATTCCTGAGTCACTTTCCTGAGTCGCTTTCCTAAGTCACTTTCCTAAGTCACTTTCCTAGGTCACTTTCCTGAGTCACTTTTCTAGGTCACTTTCCTAAGTCACTTTCCTGAGTCCCTTCCTAAGTCACTTTCCTGAGTCCCTTCCTAAGTCACTTTCCTGAGTCACTTTCCTAAGTCACTTTCCTAAGTCACTTTCCTAAGTCACTTTCCTAGGTCACTTTCCTAGGTCACTTTCCTAAGTCACTTTCCTAAGTCACTTTCCTAGGTCACTTTCCTGAGTCACTTTCCTGGGTCACTTTCCTAAGTCACTTTCCTGAGTCACTTTCCTAAGTCACTTTCCTAAGTCACTTTCCTAAGTCACTTTCCTAAGTCACTTTCCTAGGTCACTTTCCTAGGTCACTTTCCTAAGTCACTTTCCTAAGTCACTTTCCTAGGTCACTTTCCTGAGTCACTTTCCTGGGTCACTTTCCTAAGTCACTTTCCTGAGTCACTTCTCTAGGTCACTTTCCTATGTCACTTTCCTGAGTCACTTTCCTAGGTCACTTTCCTGAGTCCCTTCCTGAGTCACTTTCCTGAGTCACTTTCCTGAGTCACTTTCCTAAGTCACTTTTCTGAGTCACTTTTCTGAGTCACTTTCCTAAGTCATTTTCCTGAGTCATTTTCCTGAGTCACTTTCCTGAGTCACTTTCCTGAGTCACTTTCCTGAGTCATGTTCCTAAGTCACTTTCCTGAGTCACTTTCCTGAGTCACTTTTCTGAGTCACTTTCCTAAGTCACTTTCCTAAGTCACTTTCCTGAGTCACTTTTCTAGGTCACTTTCCTAAGTCACTTTCCTACGTCACTTTCCTGAGTCACTTTCCTAGGTCACTTTCCTGAGTCACTTTCCTGAGTCACTTTTCTAAGTCACTTTCCTAAGTCACTTTTCTAAATCACTTTCCTAAGTCACTTTCCTAAGTCACTTTCCTAAGTCACTTTCCTAAGTC
This sequence comes from Rana muscosa, assembly GCA_029206835.1. Classification (NCBI taxonomy): domain Eukaryota; kingdom Metazoa; phylum Chordata; class Amphibia; order Anura; family Ranidae; genus Rana; species Rana muscosa. The sequence goes on along the minus strand of CM055122.1, from coordinate 1,108,061,680 downwards.
ACTTTCCTAAGTCACTTTTCTAAATCACTTTCCTGAGTCACTTTTTAAGTCACTTTCCTGAGTCACTTTCCCGAATCACTTTCCTAAGTTACTTTCCTAAGTAAGTTTTCTGAGTCACTTTCCTAAGTCACTTTTCTGAGTCACCTTTTTAAGTCACTTTCCTGAGTCACTTTCCTGAGTCACTTTCCTGAGTCACTTTTCTGCGTCACTTTCCTGCGTCACTTTCCTGAGTCACTTTCCTGAGTCACTTTCCTAAGTCACTTTCCTAAGTCACTTTCCTAGGTCACTTTCCTGAGTCACTTTCCTGAGTCACTTTCCTGAGTCACTTTCCTGAGTCACTTTCCTGAGTCACTTTCCTAAGTCATTTTCCTCGGTCACTTTCCTAAGTCACTTTCCTAAGTCACTTTCCTGAGTCACTTTTCTAGGTCACTTTCCTGAGTCCCTTCCTAAGTCACTTTCCTGAGTCACTTTCCTGAGTCACTTTCCTGAGTCACTTTCCTAAGTCACTTTCCTGAGTCACTTTCCTAAGTCACTTTCCTAAGTCATTTTCCTGGGTCACTTTCCTAAGTCACTTTCCTGAGTCACTTCTCTAGGTCACTTTCCTATGTCACTTTCCTGAGTCACTTTCCTAGGTCACTTTCCTGAGTCCCTTCCTAAGTCACTTTTCTAGGTCACTTTCCAGAGTCACTTTCCTAAGTCACTTTCCTAAGTCATTTTCCTGGGTCACTTTCCTAAGTCACTTTCCTGAGTCACTTCTCTAGGTCACTTTCCTGAGTCACTTTCCTGAGTCACTTTCCTAAGTCACTTTCCTAAGTCACTTTCCTGAGTCACTTTTCTAGGTCACTTTCCTAAGTCACTTTTCTAGGTCACTTTCCTGAGTCACTTGCCTGAGTAAGTTTTCTGAGTCACTTTCCTAAGTCACTTTTCTGAGTCACCTTTTTAAGTCACTTTTCTGAGTCACTTTCTTAAGTCACTTTTCTAAATCTCTTTCCTAAGTTACTTTTCTGAGTCACTTTTCTAAGTCACTTTCCTGAGTCACTTTCCTGAGTCATGTTCCTAAGTCACTTTCCTGAGTCACTTTCCTAAGTCACTTTCCTAAGTCACTTTCCTGAGTCACTTTCCTGAGTCACTTTCCTAGGTCACTTTCCTAGGTCACTTTCCTAGGTCACTTTCCTAGGTCACTTTCCTAGGTCACTTTCCTGAGTCACTTTCCTGAGTCACTTTCCTGAGTCACTTTCCTGAGTCACTTTCCTGAGTCACTTTCCTAAGTCACTTTCCTAAGTCACTTTTCTAGGTCACTTTCCTAAGTCACTTTTCTAGGTCACTTTCCTGAGTCACTTGCCTGAGTAAGTTTTCTGAGTCACTTTCCTAAGTCACTTTTCTGAGTCACCTTTTTAAGTCACTTTTCTGAGTCACTTTCTTAAGTCACTTTTCTAAATCTCTTTCCTAAGTTACTTTTCTGAGTCACTTTTCTAAGTCACTTTCCTGAGTCACTTTTCTGAGTCAATTTTCTAAGTCACTTTCCTAAGTCATTTTTCTGAGTCACTTTCCTAAGTCACTTTTCTGAGTCACTATCGTAAGTCATTTTTCTGAGTCACTTTCCTGAGTCACTTTTCTAGGTCACTTTACTAAGTCACTTTTGAGTCACTTTCCTAAGTCACTTTCCTAGGTCACTTTCCTGAGTCACTTTTCTAGGTCACTTTCCTAAGTCACTTTCCTGAGTCCCTTCCTAAGTCACTTTCCTGAGTCCCTTCCTGAGTCACTTTCCTGAGTCACTTTCCTGAGTCACTTTCCTAAGTCACTTTTCTGAGTCACTTTCCTAAGTCATTTTCCTGAGTCATTTTCCTGAGTCACTTTCCTGAGTCACTTTCCTGAGTCACTTTCCTAAGTCACTTTTCTAAATCATTTTCCTAAGTCACTTTCCTAAGTCACTTTCCTAAGTCACTTTCCTAAGTCACTTTCCTAAGTCACTTTCCTAAGTCACTTTTCTAAATCACTTTCCTGAGTCACTTTTTAAGTCACTTTCCTGAGTCACTTTCCCGAATCACTTTCCTAAGTTACTTTCCTAAGTAAGTTTTCTGAGTCACTTTTCTAAGTCACTTTTCTGAGTCACCTTTTTAAGTCACTTTCCTGAGTCACTTTCCTGAGTCACTTTCCTAGGTCACTTTTCTGAGTCACTTTTCTGAGTCACTTTTCTGAGTCACTTTTCTGAGTCACTTTTCTAAATCACTTTCCTAAGTCACTTTCCTAAGTCACTTTCCTAAGTCAATTTCCTAAGTCACTTTTCTGAGTCACTTTTTAAGTCACTTTCCTAAGTCACTTTCCTGAGTCACTTTTCTGAGTCAATTTTCTAAGTCACTTTCCTAAGTCATTTTTCTGAGTCACTTTCCTAAGTCACTTTTCTGAGTCACTATCGTAAGTCATTTTTCTGAGTCACTTTCCTGAGTCACTTTCTTGAGTCACTTTCCTAAGTCATTTTCCTGAGTCCCTTCCTAAGTCACTTTCCTGAGTCACTTTCCTGAGTCACTTTCCTGCGTCACTTTCCTGAGTCACTTTCCTGCGTCACTTTCCTGAGTCACTTTCCTGAGTCACTTTCCTAAGTCACTTTCCTAAGTCACTTTCCTAGGTCACTTTCCTGAGTCACTTTCCTAAGTCACTTTCCTGAGTCACTTTCCTGAGTCACTTTCCTAAGTCATTTTCCTCGGTCACTTTCCTAAGTCACTTTCCTAAGTCACTTTCCTGAGTCACTTTTCTAGGTCACTTTCCTGAGTCACTTTCCTGAGTCCCTTCCTAAGTCACTTTCCTGAGTCACTTTCCTGAGTCACTTTCCTAAGTCACTTTCCTGAGTCACTTTCCTGAGTCACTTTCCTAAGTCACTTTCCTGAGTCACTTTCCTAAGTCACTTTCCTAAGTCATTTTCCTGGGTCACTTTCCTAAGTCACTTTCCTGAGTCACTTTTCTAGGTCACTTTCCTATGTCACTTTCCTGAGTCACTTTCCTGAGTCACTTTCCTAGGTCACTTTCCTAAGTCACTTTCCTAAGTCACTTTCCTGAGTCACTTTCCTAAGTCATTTTCCTGAGTCACTTTCCTGAGTCACTTTCCTAAGTCACTTTCCTGAGTCACTTTCCTGAGTCACGTTCCTAAGTCACTTTCCTGAGTCACTTTCCTAAGTCACTTTCCTAAGTCACTTTCCTGAGTCACTTTTCTAGGTCACTTTCCTAGGTCACTTTCCTGAGTCACTTTCCTGAGTCACTTTCCTGAGTCACTTTCTTAAGTCACTTTTCTAAATCTCTTTCCTAAGTTACTTTTCTGAGTCACTTTCCTAGGTCACTTTTCTGAGTCACTTTCCTGAGTCACTTTTCTGAGTCACTTTCCTAAGTCACTTTTCTGAGTCACTTTCCTAAGTCACTTTTCTAAATCACTTTCCTAAATCACTTTTCTGAGTCACTTTTTTAAGTCACTTTCCTGAGTCACTTTCCTGAGTCACTTTCCTGAGTCACTTTCCTGAGTCACTTTCCTGAGTCACGTTCCTGAGTCACGTTCCTGAGTCACGTTCCTGAGTCACGTTCCTGAGTCACGTTCCTAAGTCACTTTCCTGAGTCACTTTCCTGAGTCACTTTCCTAAGTCACTTTCCTAAGTCACTTTCCTGAGTCACTTTTCTAGGTCACTTTCCTAAGTCACTTTTCTAGGTCACGTTCCTGAGTCACTTGCCGGAGTAAGTTTTCTGAGTCACTTTCCTAAGTCACTTTTCTGAGTCACCTTTTTAAGTCACTTTTCTGAGTCACTTTCTTAAGTCACTTTTCTAAATCTCTTTCCTAAGTTACTTTTCTGAGTCACTTTTCTAAGTCACTTTCCTGAGTCACTTTTCTGAGTCAATTTTCTAAGTCACTTTCCTAAGTCATTTTTCTGAGTCACTTTCCTAAGTCACTTTTCTGAGTCACTATCGTAAGTCATTTTTCTGAGTCACTTTCCTGAGTCACTTTTCTAGGTCACTTTACTAAGTCACTTTTGAGTCACTTTCCTAAGTCACTTTCCTGAGTCACTTTCCTAGGTCACTTTCCTGAGTCCCTTCCTAGGTCACTTTCCTAAGTCACTTTCCTGAGTCACTTTCCTGAGTCACTTTCCTAAGTCATTTTCCTCGGTCACTTTCCTAAGTCACTTTTCTAGGTCACTTTCCTGAGTCACTTTCCTGAGTCCCTTCCTAAGTCACTTTCCTAAGTCACTTTCCTGAGTCACTTTCCTAAGTCACTTTCCTGAGTCACTTTCCTAAGTCACTTTCCTAAGTCATTTTCCTGGGTCACTTTCCTAAGTCACTTTCCTGAGTCACTTCTCTAGGTCACTTTCCTATGTCACTTTCCTGAGTCACTTTCCTGAGTCACTTTCCTAGGTCACTTTCCTGAGTCCCTTCCTAAGTCACTTTCCTGAGTCACTTTCCTGAGTCACTTTCCTGAGTCACTTTCCTGAGTCACTTTCCTAAGTCACTTTTCTGAGTCACTTTCCTAAGTCATTTTCCTGAGTCACTTTCCTAAGTCACTTTCCTGAGTCACTTTCCTGAGTCACGTTCCTAAGTCACTTTCCTGAGTCACTTTCCTAAGTCACTTTTCTAGGTCACTTTCCTAAGTCACTTTTCTAGGTCACTTTCCTGAGTCACTTTCCTAAGTCACTTTCCTAAGTCACTTTCCTGAGTCACTTTCCTAGGTCACTTTTCTGAGTCACTTTCCTGAGTCACTTTCCTGAGTCACTTTCCTGAGTCACTTTCCTGAGTCACTGTCCTAAGTCACTTTTCTGAGTCACTTTCCTAAGTCATTTTCCTGAGTCACTTTCCTAAGTCACTTTCCTGAGTCACTTTCCTGAGTCACGTTCCTAAGTCACTTTCCTAAGTCACTTTCCTAAGTCACTTTTCTAGGTCACTTTCCTAAGTCACTTTTCTAGGTCACTTTCCTGAGTCACTTTCCTAAGTCACTTTCCTAAGTCACTTTCCTGAGTCACTTTCCTAGGTCACTTTTCTGAGTCACTTTCCTGAGTCACTTTCCTGAGTCACTTTTCTGAGTCACTTTCCTAAGTCACTTTTCTGAGTCACTTTCCTAAGTCACTTTTCTAAATCACTTTCCTAAGTCACTTTCCTAAGTCACTTTTCTAAATCACTTTCCTAAATCACTTTTCTGAGTCACTTTTTTAAGTCACTTTTCTGAGTCACTTTCCTGAGTCACTTTCCCGAATCACTTTCCTAAGTTACTTTCCTAAGTAAGTTTTCTGAGTCACTTTTCTAAGTCACTTTTCTGAGTCACCTTTTTAAGTCACTTTCCTGAGTCACCTTTTTAAGTCACTTTTCTAAGTCACTTTCCTGAGTCACTTTCCTAAGTCACTTTCCTGAGTCACTTTCCTAGGTCACTTTCCTGAGTCACTTTCCTAATACACTTTCCTGAGTCACGTTCCTAAGTCACTTTCCTGAGTCACTTTCCTAAGTCCCTTTCCTGGGTCACTTTTCTAAGTCACTTTCCTAAGTCACTTTTCTGAGTCACTTTTCTAAGTCACTTTTCTAAATCACTTTTTTAAGTCACTTTTCTGAGTCACTTTTTTAAGTCACTTTTCTGAGTCACTTTCCTGAGTCACTTTCCTAAGTCACTTTTCTAAATCACTTTCCTAAATCACTTTTCTGAGTCACTTTTTTAAGTCACTTTTCTGAGTCACTTTTCTGAGTCACTTTCCCGAATCACTTTCCTAAGTTACTTTCCTAAGTAAGTTTTCTGAGTCACTTTCCTAAGTCACTTTTCTGAGTCACCTTTTTAAGTCACTTTTCTGAGTCACTTTCTTAAGTCACTTTTCTAAATCTCTTTCCTAAGTTACTTTTCTGAGTCACTTTTCTAAGTCACTTTCCTGAGTCACTTTTCTGAGTCAATTTTCTAAGTCACTTTCCTAAGTCATTTTTCTGAGTCACTTTCCTAAGTCACTTTTCTGAGTCACTATCGTAAGTCATTTTTCTGAGTCACTTTCCTGAGTCACTTTCTTGAGTCACTTTCCTAAGTCATTTTCCTGAGTCCCTTCCTAAGTCACTTTCCTGAGTCACTTTCCTGAGTCACTTTCCTGAGTCACTTTCCTGAGTCACTTTCCTAAGTCACTTTCCTAAGTCACTTTCCTAAGTCATTTTCCTGGGTCACTTTCCTAAGTCACTTTCCTAAGTCATTTTCCTGGGTCACTTTCCTAAGTCACTTTCCTGAGTCACTTCTCTAGGTCACTTTCCTATGTCACTTTCCTGAGTCACTTTCCTAGGTCACTTTCCTGAGTCCCTTCCTAAGTCACTTTCCTGAGTCACTTTCCTGAGTCACTTTCCTAAGTCACTTTCCTGAGTCACTTTCCTAAGTCACTTTTCTGAGTCACTTTCCTAAGTCATTTTCCTGAGTCACTTTCCTGAGTCACTTTCCTGAGTCACGTTCCTAAGTCACTTTCCTGAGTCACTTTCCTAAGTCACTTTCCTGAGTCACTTTCCTGAGTCACTTTCCTAGGTCACTTTCCTGAGTCACTTTTCTAAGTCACTTTCCTAAGTCATTTTCCTGGGTCACTTTCCTAAGTCACTTTCCTGAGTCACTTCTCTAGGTCACTTTCCTATGTCACTTTCCTGAGTCACTTTCCTGAGTCACTTTCCTAGGTCACTTTCCTGAGTCCCTTCCTAAGTCACTTTCCTGAGTCACTTTCCTGAGTCACTTTCCTGAGTCACTTTCCTGAGTCACTTTCCTGAGTCACTTTCCTAAGTCACTTTTCTGAGTCACTTTCCTAAGTCATTTTCCTGAGTCACTTTCCTAAGTCACTTTCCTGAGTCACTTTCCTGAGTCACGTTCCTAAGTCACTTTCCTGAGTCACTTTCCTGAGTCACTTTCCTGAGTCACTTTCCTGAGTCACTTTCCTGAGTCACTTTCCTAGGTCACTTTTCTGAGTCACTTTCCTGAGTCACTTTTCTGAGTCACTTTCCTAAGTCACTTTTCTGAGTCACTTTCCTAAGTCACTTTTCTAAATCACTTTCCTAAATCACTTTTCTGAGTCACTTTCCTAAGTCACTTTCCTGAGTCACTTTCCTGAGTCACTTTCCTGAGTCACTTTCCTGAGTCACGTTCCTGAGTCACGTTCCTGAGTCACGTTCCTGAGTCACTTTCCTGAGTCACTTTCCTAAGTCACTTTCCTAAGTCACTTTCCTGAGTCACTTTTCTAGGTCACTTTCCTAAGTCACTTTTCTAGGTCACTTTCCTGAGTCACTTGCCTGAGTAAGTTTTCTGAGTCACTTTCCTAAGTCACTTTTCTGAGTCACCTTTTTAAGTCACTTTTCTGAGTCACTTTCTTAAGTCACTTTTCTAAGTCACTTTCCTGAGTCACTTTTCTGAGTCAATTTTCTAAGTCACTTTCCTAAGTCATTTTTCTGAGTCACTTTCCTAAGTCACTTTTCTGAGTCACTATCGTAAGTCACTTTTCTGAGTCACTTTCCTGAGTCACTTTTCTGAGTCACTTTCCTAAGTCACTTTTCTGAGTCACTTTCCTAAGTCACTTTTCTAAATCACTTTCCTAAATCACTTTTCTGAGTCACTTTCCTAAGTCACTTTCCTGAGTCACTTTCCTGAGTCACTTTCCTGAGTCACTTTCCTGAGTCACGTTCCTGAGTCACGTTCCTGAGTCACGTTCCTGAGTCACGTTCCTGAGTCACTTTCCTGAGTCACTTTCCTAAGTCACTTTCCTAAGTCACTTTCCTGAGTCACTTTTCTAGGTCACTTTCCTAAGTCACTTTTCTAGGTCACTTTCCTGAGTCACTTGCCTGAGTAAGTTTTCTGAGTCACTTTCCTAAGTCACTTTTCTGAGTCACCTTTTTAAGTCACTTTTCTGAGTCACTTTCTTAAGTCACTTTTCTAAGTCACTTTCCTGAGTCACTTTTCTGAGTCAATTTTCTAAGTCACTTTCCTAAGTCATTTTTCTGAGTCACTTTCCTAAGTCACTTTTCTGAGTCACTATCGTAAGTCATTTTTCTGAGTCACTTTCCTGAGTCACTTTTCTAGGTCACTTTACTAAGTCACTTTTGAGTCACTTTCCTAAGTCACTTTCCTAGGTCACTTTCCTGAGTCACTTTTCTAGGTCACTTTCCTAAGTCACTTTCCTGAGTCCCTTCCTAAGTCACTTTCCTGAGTCCCTTCCTGAGTCACTTTCCTGAGTCACTTTCCTGAGTCACTTTCCTAAGTCACTTTCCTGAGTCACTTTCCTAAGTCATTTTCCTGAGTCATGTTCCTAAGTCACTTTCCTGAGTCACTTTCCTGAGTCACTTTTCTGAGTCACTTTTCTAAGTCACTTTCCTCAGTCACTTTCCTGAGTCACTTTCCTGAGTCACTTTTCTAGGTCACTTTCCTAAGTCACTTTCCTACGTCACTTTCCTGAGTCACTTTCCTAGGTCACTTTCCTACGTCACTTTTCTGAGTCACTTTTCTGAGTCACTTTTCTAAGTCACTTTCCTAAGTCACTTTTCTAAATCACTTTCCTAAGTCACTTTCCTAAGTCACTTTCCTAAGTCACTTTCCTAAATCACTTTCCTGAGTCACTTTTTAAGTCACTTTCCTGAGTCACTTTCCCGAATCACTTTCCTAAGTTACTTTCCTAAGTAAGTTTTCTGAGTCACTTTTCTAAGTCACTTTTCTGAGTCACCTTTTTAAGTCACTTTCCTAGGTCACTTTCCTGAGTCACTTTCCTGAGTCACTTTCCTAGGTCACTTTCCTGAGTCACTTTTCTGAGTCACTTTTCTGAGTCACTTTTCTGAGTCACTTTTCTGAGTCACTTTTCTGAGTCACTTTTTAAGTCACTTTCCTGAGTCACTTTCCCGAATCACTTTCCTAAGTCACTTTCCTGAGTCAATTTTCTAAGTCACTTTCCTAAGTCATTTTTCTGAGTCACTTTCCTAAGTCACTTTTCTGAGTCACTATCATAAGTCATTTTTCTGAGTCACTTTCCTGAGTCACTTTCTTGAGTCACTTTCCTAAGTCATTTTCCTGAGTCCCTTCCTGAGTCCCTTCCTAAGTCACTTTCCTGAGTCACTTTCCTGAGTCACTTTCCTGCGTCACTTTCCTGAGTCACTTTCCTGCGTCACTTTCCTGCGTCACTTTCCTGAGTCACTTTCCTGAGTCACTTTCCTAAGTCACTTTCCTAAGTCACTTTCCTAGGTCACTTTCCTGAGTCACTTTCCTAAGTCACTTTCCTAAGTCATTTTCCTCGGTCACTTTCCTAAGTCACTTTCCTAAGTCACTTTCCTGAGTCACTTTTCTAGGTCACTTTCCTGAGTCCCTTCCTAAGTCACTTTCCTGAGTCACTTTCCTGAGTCACTTTCCTGAGTCACTTTCCTAAGTCATTTTCCTGGGTCACTTCTCTAGGTCACTTTCCTATGTCACTTTCCTGAGTCACTTTCCTGAGTCACTTTCCTAGGTCACTTTCCTAAGTCACTTTCCTAAGTCACTTTCCTGAGTCACTTTCCTAAGTCATTTTCCTGAGTCACCTTTTTAAGTCACTTTTCTAAGTCACTTTCCTGAGTCACTTTCCTAAGTCACTTTCCTGAGTCACTTTCCTAGGTCACTTTCCTGAGTCACTTTCCTAATACACTTTCCTGAGTCACGTTCCTAAGTCACTTTCCTGAGTCACTTTCCTAAGTCACTTTTCTGAGTCACTATCGTAAGTCATTTTTCTGAGTCACTTTCCTGAGTCACTTTCTTGAGTCACTTTCCTAAGTCATTTTCCTGAGTCCCTTCCTAAGTCACTTTCCTGAGTCACTTTCCTGCGTCACTTTCCTGCGTCACTTTCCTGCGTCACTTTCCTGAGTCACTTTCCTGAGTCACTTTCCTAAGTCACTTTCCTAAGTCACTTTCCTAGGTCACTTTCCTGAGTCACTTTCAAAAGTCACTTTCCTGAGTCACTTTCCTGAGTCACTTTTCTGAGTCACTTTCCTGAGTCACTTTTCTGAGTCACTTTCCTGAGTCCCTTCCTAAGTCACTTTCCTGAGTCACTTTCCTGCGTCACTTTCCTGCGTCACTTTCCTGCATCACTTTCCTGCGTCACTTTCCTGAGTCACTTTCCTAAGTCACTTTCCTGAGTCACTTTCCTGCGTCACTTTCCTGAGTCACTTTCCTAAGTCACATTCCTGAGTCACATTCCTGAGTCACTTTCCTGAGTCACTTTCCTAAGTCACTTTCCTAAGTCACTTTCCTAGGTCACTTTCCTGAGTCACTTTTCTAGGTCACTTTCCTGAGTCACTTTTCTAGGTCACTTTCCTAAGTCACTTTCCTGAGTCCCTTCCTAAGTCACTTTCCTGAGTCCCTTCCTAAGTCACTTTCCTGAGTCACTTTCCTAAGTCACTTTCCTAAGTCACTTTCCTAGGTCACTTTCCTAGGTCACTTTCCTAAGTCACTTTCCTAAGTCACTTTCCTAGGTCACTTTCCTGAGTCACTTTCCTGGGTCACTTTCCTAAGTCACTTTCCTGAGTCACTTCTCTAGGTCACTTTCCTATGTCACTTTCCTGAGTCACTTTCCTAGGTCACTTTCCTGAGTCCCTTCCTGAGTCACTTTCCTGAGTCACTTTCCTAAGTCACTTTTCTGAGTCACTTTCCTAAGTCATTTTCCTGAGTCATTTTCCTGAGTCATTTTCCTGAGTCACTTTCCTGAGTCACTTTCCTGAGTCACTTTCCTGAGTCACTTTCCTGAGTCACTTTCCTGAGTCACTTTCCTGAGTCACTTTCCTGAGTCACTTTCCTGAGTCACTTTTCTGAGTCACTTTTCTAAGTCACTTTCCTGAGTCACTTTCCTGAGTCACTTTTCTAGGTCACTTTCCTAAGTCACTTTCCTACGTCACTTTCCTGAGTCACTTTCCTAGGTTACTTTCCTGAGTCACTTTTCTGAGTCACTTTTCTAAGTCACTTTCCTAAGTCACTTTTCTAAATCACTTTCCTAAGTCACTTTCCTAAGTCACTTTCCTAAGTCACTTTCCTAAGTCACTTTTCTAAATCACTTTCCTGAGTCACTTTTTAAGTCACTTTCCTGAGTCACTTTCCCGAATCACTTTCCTAAGTTACTTTCCTAAGTAAGTTTTCTGAGTCACTTTTCTAAGTCACTTTTCTGAGTCACTTTTCTAAGTCACTTTTCTGAGTCACCTTTTTAAGTCACTTTCCTGAGTCACTTTCCTGAGTCACTTTCCTGAGTCACTTTCCTGAGTCACTTTCCTAGGTCACTTTCCTGAGTCACTTTTCTGAGTCACTTTTCTGAGTCACTTTCCTGCGTCACTTTCCTGAGTCACTTTCCTGAGTCACTTTCCTAAGTCACTTTCCTAAGTCACTTTCCTAGGTCACTTTCCTGAGTCACTTTTCTAGGTCACTTTCCTAAGTCACTTTCCTGAGTCCCTTCCTAAGTCACTTTCCTGAGTCCCTTCCTAAGTCACTTTCCTGAGTCACTTTCCTAAGTCACTTTCCTAAGTCACTTTCCTAGGTCACTTTCCTGAGTCACTTTTCTAGGTCACTTTCCTAAGTCACTTTCCTGAGTCACTTTCCTGAGTCCCTTCCTAAGTCACTTTCCTGAGTCCCTTCCTAAGTCACTTTCCTAGGTCACTTTCCTGAGTCACTTTTCTAGGTCACTTTCCTGAGTCACTTTTCTAGGTCACTTTCCTAGGTCACTTTCCTGAGTCACTTTTCTAAGTCACATTCCTCAGTCACTTTCCTGAGTCACTTTCCTAAGTCACTTTCCTAAGTCACTTTCCTAAGTCACTTTCCTAAGTCACTTTCCTAAGTCACTTTCCTAGGTCACTTTCCTGAGTCACTTTTCTAGGTCACTTTCCTAAGTCACTTTCCTGAGTCCCTTCCTAAGTCACTTTCCTGAGTCCCTTCCTAAGTCACTTTCCTGAGTCCCTTCCTAAGTCACTTTCCTGAGTCCCTTCCTAAGTCACTTTCCTGAGTCCCTTCCTAAGTCACTTTCCTAAGTCACTTTCCTAAGTCACTTTCCTAGGTCACTTTCCTGAGTCACTTTTCTAGGTCACTTTCCTAAGTCACTTTTGAGTCACTTTCCTAAGTCACTTTCCTAAGTCACTTTCCTAAGTCACTTTTCTAAATCACTTTCCTAAATCACTTTTCTGAGTCACTTTTTTAAGTCACTTTTCTGAGTCACTTTTCTGAGTCACTTTCCTGAGTCACTTTCCCGAATCACTTTCCTAAGTTACTTTCCTAAGTAAGTTTTCTGAGTCACTTTCCTAAGTCACTTTTCTGAGTCACCTTTTTAAGTAACTTTTCTGAGTCACTTTCTTAAGTCACTTTTCTAAATCTCTTTCCTAAGTTACTTTTCTGAGTCACTTTTCTAAGTCACTTTCCTGAGTCACTTTTCTGAGTCAATTTTCTAAGTCACTTTCCTAAGTCATTTTTCTGAGTCACTTTCCTAAGTCACTTTTCTGAGTCACTATCGTAAGTCATTTTTCTGAGTCACTTTCCTGAGTCACTTTCTTGAGTCACTTTCCTAAGTCACTTTACTAAGTCACTTTCCTGAGTCCCTTCCTAAGTCACTTTCCTGAGTCACTTTCCTGCGTCACTTTCCTGCGTCACTTTCCTGAGTCACTTTCCTGAGTCACTTTCCTGAGTCACTTTCATAAGTCACATTCCTTAGTCACTTTCCTGAGTCACTTTCCTAAGTCACTTTCCTAAGTCACTTTCCTAGGTCACTTTCCTGAGTCACTTTTCTAGGTCACTTTCCTAAGTCACTTTCCTGAGTCCCTTCCTAAGTCACTTTCCTGAGTCCCTTCCTAAGTCACTTTCCTGAGTCACTTTCCTAAGTCACTTTCCTGAGTCACTTTTCTAAGTCACTTTTCTGAGTCACTTTCCTGAGTCCCTTCCTAAGTCACTTTCCTGAGTCCCTTCCTAAGTCACTTTCCTGAGTCACTTTCCTGAGTCACTTTCCTGCGTCACTTTCCTGAGTCACTTTCCTGCGTCACTTTCCTGAGTCACTTTCCTAAGTCACATTCCTGAGTCACTTTCCTGAGTCACTTTCCTAATACACTTTCCTGAGTCACGTTCCTAAGTCACTTTCCTGAGTCACTTTCCTAATACACTTTCCTGAGTCACTTTCCTGCGTCACTTTCCTGAGTCACTTTCCTAAGTCACATTCCTGAGTCACTTTCCTGAGTCACTTTCCTAATACACTTTCCTGAGTCACGTTCCTAAGTCACTTTCCTGAGTCACTTTCCTAAGTCCCTTTCCTGGGTCACTTTTCTAAGTCACTTTCCTAAGTCACTTTTCTAAGTCACTTTTCTGAGTCACTTTTTTAAGTCACTTTTCTGAGTCACTTTCCTGAGTCACTTTCCTAAGTCACTTTTCTAAATCACTTTCCTAAATCACTTTTCTGAGTCACTTTTCTGAGTCACTTTTCTGAGTCACTTTCCTGAGTCACTTTCCTAAGTCCCTTTCCTGGGTCACTTTTCTAAGTCACTTTCCTAAGTCACTTTTCTAAGTCACTTTTCTGAGTCACTTTTTTAAGTCACTTTTCTGAGTCACTTTCCTGAGTCACTTTCCTAAGTCACTTTTCTAAATCACTTTCCTAAATCACTTTTCTGAGTCACTTTTTTAAGTCACTTTTCTGAGTCACTTTTCTGAGTCACTTTCCTGAGTCACTTTCCCGAATCACTTTCCTAAGTTACTTTCCTAAGTAAGTTTTCTGAGTCACTTTCCTAAGTCACTTTTCTGAGTCACCTTTTTAAGTAACTTTTCTGAGTCACTTTCTTAAGTCACTTTTCTAAATCTCTTTCCTAAGTTACTTTTCTGAGTCACTTTTCTAAGTCACTTTCCTGAGTCACTTTTCTGAGTCAATTTTCTAAGTCACTTTCCTAAGTCATTTTTCTGAGTCACTTTCCTAAGTCACTTTTCTGAGTCACTATCGTAAGTCATTTTTCTGAGTCACTTTCCTGAGTCACTTTCTTGAGTCACTTTCCTAAGTCACTTTACTAAGTCACTTTCCTGAGTCCCTTCCTAAGTCACTTTCCTGCGTCACTTTCCTGAGTCACTTTCCTGCGTCACTTTCCTGCGTCACTTTCCTGAGTCACTTTCCTGAGTCACTTTCCTGAGTCACTTTCCTGCGTCACTTTCCTGAGTCACTTTCCTGAGTCACTTTCCTAAGTCACTTTCCTGAGTCACTTTTCTAGGTCACTTTCCTAAGTCACTTTCCTGAGTCCCTTCCTAAGTCACTTTCCTGAGTCCCTTCCTAAGTCACTTTCCTGAGTCACTTTCCTAAGTCACTTTCCTAAGTCACTTTCCTGAGTCACTTTTCTAGGTCACTTTCCTAAGTCACTTTCCTGAGTCACTTTCCTGAGTCCCTTCCTAAGTCACTTTCCTGAGTCCCTTCCTAAGTCACTTTCCTAAGTCACTTTCCTAAGTCACTTTCCTAAGTCACTTTCCTGAGTCACTTTCCTGCGTCACTTTCCTGCGTCACTTTCCTGAGTCACTTTCCTGAGTCACTTTCCTAAGTCACTTTCCTGAGTCACTTTTCTAGGTCACTTTCCTAAGTCACTTTCCTGAGTCCCTTCCTAAGTCACTTTCCTGAGTCCCTTCCTAAGTCACTTTCCTGAGTCACTTTCCTAAGTCACTTTCCTAAGTCACTTTCCTGAGTCACTTTTCTAGGTCACTTTCCTAAGTCACTTTCCTGAGTCACTTTCCTGAGTCCCTTCCTAAGTCACTTTCCTGAGTCCCTTCCTAAGTCACTTTCCTAGGTCACTTTCCTGAGTCACTTTTCTAGGTCACTTTCCTGAGTCACTTTTCTGAGTCAATTTTCTAAGTCACTTTCCTAAGTCATTTTTCTGAGTCACTTTCCTAAGTCACTTTTCTGAGTCACTATCGTAAGTCATTTTTCTGAGTCACTTTCCTGAGTCACTTTCTTGAGTCACTTTCCTAAGTCACTTTACTAAGTCACTTTCCTGAGTCCCTTCCTAAGTCACTTTCCTGCGTCACTTTCCTGAGTCACTTTCCTGCGTCACTTTCCTGAGTCACTTTCCTGAGTCACTTTCCTGAGTCACTTTCCTGCGTCACTTTCCTGAGTCACTTTCCTGAGTCACTTTCCTAAGTCACTTTCCTGAGTCACTTTTCTAGGTCACTTTCCTAAGTCACTTTCCTGAGTCCCTTCCTAAGTCACTTTCCTGAGTCCCTTCCTAAGTCACTTTCCTGAGTCACTTTCCTAAGTCACTTTCCTAAGTCACTTTCCTGAGTCACTTTTCTAGGTCACTTTCCTAAGTCACTTTCCTGAGTCACTTTCCTGAGTCCCTTCCTAAGTCACTTTCCTGAGTCCCTTCCTAAGTCACTTTCCTAAGTCACTTTCCTAAGTCACTTTCCTAAGTCACTTTCCTGAGTCACTTTCCTGCGTCACTTTCCTGCGTCACTTTCCTGAGTCACTTTCCTGAGTCACTTTCCTAAGTCACTTTCCTGAGTCACTTTTCTAGGTCACTTTCCTAAGTCACTTTCCTGAGTCCCTTCCTAAGTCACTTTCCTGAGTCCCTTCCTAAGTCACTTTCCTGAGTCACTTTCCTAAGTCACTTTCCTAAGTCACTTTCCTGAGTCACTTTTCTAGGTCACTTTCCTAAGTCACTTTCCTGAGTCACTTTCCTGAGTCCCTTCCTAAGTCACTTTCCTGAGTCCCTTCCTAAGTCACTTTCCTAGGTCACTTTCCTGAGTCACTTTTCTAGGTCACTTTCCTGAGTCACTTTCCTAGGTCACTTTCCTGAGTCACTTTTCTAGGTCACTTTCCTAAGTCACTTTCCTGAGTCCCTTCCTAAGTCACTTTCCTGAGTCCCTTCCTAAGTCACTTTCCTGAGTCCCTTCCTAAGTCACTTTCCTGAGTCCCTTCCTAAGTCACTTTCCTGAGTCCCTTCCTAAGTCACTTTCCTGAGTCACTTTCCTAAGTCACTTTCCTGAGTCACTTTCCTGAGTCACTTTCCTGAGTCACTTTCCTAAGTCACTTTCCTGAGTCACTTTCCTAAGTCACTTTCCTGAGTCACTTTCCTAAGTCACTTTCCTAAGTCACTTTCCTAGGTCACTTTCCTGAGTCACTTTTCTAGGTCACTTTCCTAAGTCACTTTTGAGTCACTTTCCTAAGTCACTTTCCTAAGTCACTTTTCTAAATCACTTTCCTAAATCACTTTTCTGAGTCACTTTTTTAAGTCACTTTTCTGAGTCACTTTTCTGAGTCACTTTCCTGAGTCACTTTCCCGAATCACTTTCCTAAGTTACTTTCCTAAGTAAGTTTTCTGAGTCACTTTCCTAAGTCACTTTTCTGAGTCACCTTTTTAAGTAACTTTTCTGAGTCACTTTCTTAAGTCACTTTTCTAAATCTCTTTCCTAAGTTACTTTTCTGAGTCACTTTTCTAAGTCACTTTCCTGAGTCACTTTTCTGAGTCAATTTTCTAAGTCACTTTCCTAAGTCATTTTTCTGAGTCACTTTCCTAAGTCACTTTTCTGAGTCACTATCGTAAGTCATTTTTCTGAGTCACTTTCCTGAGTCACTTTCTTGAGTCACTTTCCTAAGTCACTTTACTAAGTCACTTTCCTGAGTCCCTTCCTAAGTCACTTTCCTGCGTCACTTTCCTGAGTCACTTTCCTGCGTCACTTTCCTGAGTCACTTTCCTGAGTCACTTTCCTGAGTCACTTTCCTGAGTCACTTTCCTAAGTCACTTTCCTGAGTCACTTTCATAAGTCACTTTCCTGAGTCACTTTCCTGCGTCACTTTCCTGAGTCACTTTCCTGAGTCACTTTCCTAAGTCACTTTCCTGAGTCACTTTTCTAGGTCACTTTCCTAAGTCACTTTCCTGAGTCCCTTCCTAAGTCACTTTCCTGAGTCCCTTCCTAAGTCACTTTCCTGAGTCACTTTCCTGAGTCCCTTCCTAAGTCACTTTCCTAAGTCACTTTCCTGCGTCACTTTCCTGCGTCACTTTCCTGCGTCACTTTCCTGCGTCACTTTCCTGAGTCACTTTCCTGAGTCTCTTTCCTAAGTCACTTTCCTGAGTCACTTTTCTAGGTCACTTTCCTAAGTCACTTTCCTGAGTCCCTTCCTAAGTCACTTTCCTGAGTCCCTTCCTAAGTCACTTTCCTGAGTCACTTTCCTGAGTCACTTTCCTAAGTCACTTTCCTGAGTCACTTTTCTAGGTCACTTTCCTAAGTCACTTTCCTGAGTCCCTTCCTAAGTCACTTTCCTGAGTCCCTTCCTAAGTCACTTTCCTGAGTCCCTTCCTAAGTCACTTTCCTGAGTCCCTTCCTAAGTCACTTTCCTGAGTCCCTTCCTAAGTCACTTTCCTGAGTCACTTTCCTAAGTCACTTTCCTGAGTCACTTTCCTAAGTCACTTTCCTGAGTCACTTTCCTAAGTCACTTTCCTAAGTCACTTTCCTAGGTCACTTTCCTAGGTCACTTTCCTGAGTCACTTTTCTAGGTCACTTTCCTAAGTCACTTTTGAGTCACTTTCCTAAGTCACTTTCCTAAGTCACTTTTCTAAATCACTTTCCTAAATCACTTTTCTGAGTCACTTTTTTAAGTCACTTTTCTGAGTCACTTTTCTGAGTCACTTTCCTGAGTCACTTTCCCGAATCACTTTCCTAAGTTACTTTCCTAAGTAAGTTTTCTGAGTCACTTTCCTTAGTCACTTTTCTGAGTCACCTTTTTAAGTAACTTTTCTGAGTCACTTTCTTAAGTCACTTTTCTAAATCTCTTTCCTAAGTTACTTTTCTGAGTCACTTTTCTAAGTCACTTTCCTGAGTCACTTTTCTGAGTCAATTTTCTAAGTCACTTTCCTAAGTCATTTTTCTGAGTCACTTTCCTAAGTCACTTTTCTGAGTCACTATCGTAAGTCACTTTACTAAGTCACTTTCCTGAGTCCCTTCCTAAGTCACTTTCCTGAGTCACTTTCCTGCGTCACTTTCCTAAGTCACTTTCCTGAGTCACTTTCCTAAGTCACTTTCCTGAGTCACTTTCATAAGTCACTTTCCTGAGTCACTTTTCTAAGTCACTTTTCTGAGTCACTTTCCTGAGTCCCTTCCTAAGTCACTTTCCTGAGTCACTTTCCTGAGTCACTTTCCTGCGTCACTTTCCTGAGTCACTTTCCTGCGTCACTTTCCTGAGTCACTTTCCTAAGTCACATTCCTGAGTCACTTTCCTGAGTCACTTTCCTAAGTCACTTTCCTAAGTCACTTTCCTAGGTCACTTTCCTGAGTCACTTTTCTAGGTCACTTTCCTAAGTCACTTTCCTGAGTCCCTTCCTAAGTCACTTTCCTGAGTCCCTTCCTAAGTCACTTTCCTGAGTCACTTTCCTAAGTCACTTTCCTGAGTCACTTTTCTAAGTCACTTTTCTGAGTCACTTTCCTGAGTCCCTTCCTAAGTCACTTTCCTGAGTCACTTTCCTGCGTCACTTTCCTGCGTCACTTTCCTGCGTCACTTTCCTGCGTCACTTTCCTAAGTCACATTCCTGAGTCACTTTCCTGAGTCACTTTCCTAAGTCACTTTCCTAAGTCACTTTCCTAGGTCACTTTCCTGAGTCACTTTTCTAGGTCACTTTCCTGAGTCACTTTTCTAGGTCACTTTCCTAAGTCACTTTCCTGAGTCCCTTCCTAAGTCACTTTCCTGAGTCCCTTCCTAAGTCACTTTCCTGAGTCCCTTCCTAAGTCACTTTCCTGAGTCCCTTCCTAAGTCACTTTCCTGAGTCACTTTCCTAAGTCACTTTCCTAAGTCACTTTCCTAAGTCACTTTCCTAGGTCACTTTCCTAGGTCACTTTCCTAAGTCACTTTCCTAAGTCACTTTCCTAGGTCACTTTCCTGAGTCACTTTCCTGGGTCACTTTCCTAAGTCACTTTCCTGAGTCACTTCTCTAGGTCACTTTCCTATGTCACTTTCCTGAGTCACTTTCCTAGGTCACTTTCCTGAGTCCCTTCCTGAGTCACTTTCCTGAGTCACTTTCCTGAGTCACTTTCCTAAGTCACTTTTCTGAGTCACTTTCCTAAGTCATTTTCCTGAGTCATTTTCCTGAGTCATTTTCCTGAGTCACTTTCCTGAGTCACTTTCCTGAGTCACTTTCCTGAGTCATGTTCCTAAGTCACTTTCCTGAGTCACTTTCCTGAGTCACTTTTCTGAGTCACTTTTCTAAGTCACTTTCCTAAGTCACTTTCCTGAGTCACTTTCCTGAGTCACTTTCCTAGGTCACTTTCCTAAGTCACTTTCCTACGTCACTTTCCTGAGTCACTTTTCTGAGTCACTTTTCTAAGTCACTTTCCTAAGTCACTTTCCTAGGTCACTTTCCTGAGTCACTTTTCTAGGTCACTTTCCTGAGTCACTTTTCTAGGTCACTTTCCTAAGTCACTTTCCTGAGTCCCTTCCTAAGTCACTTTCCTGAGTCCCTTCCTAAGTCACTTTCCTGAGTCCCTTCCTAAGTCACTTTCCTGAGTCCCTTCCTAAGTCACTTTCCTGAGTCACTTTCCTAAGTCACTTTCCTAAGTCACTTTCCTAAGTCACTTTCCTAGGTCACTTTCCTAGGTCACTTTCCTAAGTCACTTTCCTAAGTCACTTTCCTAAGTCACTTTCCTAGGTCACTTTCCTGAGTCACTTTCCTGGGTCACTTTCCTAAGTCACTTTCCTGAGTCACTTCTCTAGGTCACTTTCCTATGTCACTTTCCTGAGTCACTTTCCTAGGTCACTTTCCTGAGTCCCTTCCTGAGTCACTTTCCTGAGTCACTTTCCTGAGTCACTTTCCTAAGTCACTTTTCTGAGTCACTTTCCTAAGTCATTTTCCTGAGTCATTTTCCTGAGTCATTTTCCTGAGTCACTTTCCTGAGTCACTTTCCTGAGTCACTTTCCTGAGTCACTTTCCTAAGTCACTTTCCTGAGTCACTTTCCTAAGTCACTTTTCTAAATCACTTTCCTAAATCACTTTTCTGAGTCACTTTTTTAAGTCACTTTTCTGAGTCACTTTTCTGAGTCACTTTTCTGAGTCACTTTCCTGAGTCACTTTCCTGAGTCCCTTTTCTAGGTCACTTTCCTGAGTCACTTTCCTGAGTCCCTTCCTAAGTCACTTTCCTGAGTCACTTTCCTGAGTCACTTTTCTAAATCACTTTCCTAAATCACTTTTCTGAGTCACTTTTTTAAGTCACTTTTCTGAGTCACTTTTCTGAGTCACTTTCCTGAGTCACTTTCCTGAGTCACTTTCCTGAGTCACTTTCCTGAGTCCCTTCCTAAGTCACTTTCCTGAGTCACTTTCCTGAGTCACTTTTCTGAGTCACTTTCCTAAGTCATTTTCCTGAGTCATTTTCCTGAGTCACTTTCCTGAGTCACTTTCCTGAGTCACTTTCCTGAGTCACTTTCCTGAGTCACGTTCCTAAGTCACTTTCCTGAGTCACTTTCCTAAGTCACTTTCCTAAGTCACTTTCCTGAGTCACTTTCCTGAGTCACTTTCCTGAGTCACTTTCCTAGGTCACTTTTCTGAGTCACTTTCCTGAGTCACTTTTCTGAGTCACTTTTCTGAGTCACTTTTCTGAGTCACTTTCCTAAGTCACTTTTTTGAGTCACTTTCCTAAGTCACTTTTCTAAATCACTTTCCTAAATCACTTTTCTGAGTCACTTTTTTAAGTCACTTTTCTGAGTCACTTTCCTGAGTCACTTTCCTGAGTCACTTTCCTGAGTCACGTTCCTGAGTCACGTTCCTGAGTCACGTTCCTGAGTCACGTTCCTGAGTCACGTTCCTGAGTCACGTTCCTGAGTCACGTTCCTGAGTCACGTTCCTGAGTCACTTTCCTAAGTCACTTTCCTAAGTCACTTTCCTGAGTCACTTTTCTAGGTCACTTTCCTAAGTCACTTTTCTAGGTCACTTTCCTGAGTCACTTGCCTGAGTAAGTTTTCTGAGTCACTTTCCTAAGTCACTTTTCTGAGTCACCTTTTTAAGTCACTTTTCTGAGTCACTTTCTTAAGTCACTTTTCTAAATCTCTTTCCTAAGTTACTTTTCTGAGTCACTTTTCTAAGTCACTTTCCTGAGTCACTTTTCTGAGTCAATTTTCTAAGTCACTTTCCTAAGTCATTTTTCTGAGTCACTTTCCTAAGTCACTTTTCTGAGTCACTATCGTAAGTCATTTTTCTGAGTCACTTTCCTGAGTCACTTTCTTGAGTCACTTTCCTAAGTCATTTTCCTGAGTCCCTTCCTAAGTCACTTTCCTGAGTCACTTTCCTGAGTCACTTTCCTGCGTCACTTTCCTGAGTCACTTTCCTGCGTCACTTTCCTGAGTCACTTTCCTGAGTCACTTTCCTGAGTCACTTTCCTAAGTCACTTTCCTAAGTCACTTTCCTGAGTCACTTTTCTAGGTCACTTTCCTGAGTCACTTTCCTGAGTCCCTTCCTAAGTCACTTTCCTGAGTCACTTTCCTGAGTCACTTTCCTAAGTCACTTTCCTGAGTCACTTTTCTAGGTCACTTTCCTAAGTCACTTTCCTGAGTCCCTTCCTAAGTCACTTTCCTGAGTCCCTTCCTAAGTCACTTTCCTGAGTCCCTTCCTAAGTCACTTTCCTGAGTCCCTTCCTAAGTCACTTTCCTGAGTCCCTTCCTAAGTCACTTTCCTGAGTCACTTTCCTAAGTCACTTTCCTGAGTCACTTTCCTGAGTCACTTTCCTAAGTCACTTTCCTGAGTCACTTTCCTAAGTCACTTTCCTGAGTCACTTTCCTAAGTCACTTTCCTAAGTCACTTTCCTAGGTCACTTTCCTGAGTCACTTTTCTAGGTCACTTTCCTAAGTCACTTTTGAGTCACTTTCCTAAGTCACTTTCCTAAGTCACTTTTCTAAATCACTTTCCTAAATCACTTTTCTGAGTCACTTTTTTAAGTCACTTTTCTGAGTCACTTTTCTGAGTCACTTTCCTGAGTCACTTTCCCGAATCACTTTCCTAAGTTACTTTCCTAAGTAAGTTTTCTGAGTCACTTTCCTAAGTCACTTTTCTGAGTCACCTTTTTAAGTAACTTTTCTGAGTCACTTTCTTAAGTCACTTTTCTAAATCTCTTTCCTAAGTTACTTTTCTGAGTCACTTTTCTAAGTCACTTTCCTGAGTCACTTTTCTGAGTCAATTTTCTAAGTCACTTTCCTAAGTCATTTTTCTGAGTCACTTTCCTAAGTCACTTTTCTGAGTCACTATCGTAAGTCATTTTTCTGAGTCACTTTCCTGAGTCACTTTCTTGAGTCACTTTCCTAAGTCACTTTACTAAGTCACTTTCCTGAGTCCCTTCCTAAGTCACTTTCCTGAGTCACTTTCCTGCGTCACTTTCCTAAGTCACTTTCCTGAGTCACTTTCCTAAGTCACTTTCCTGAGTCACTTTCATAAGTCACTTTCCTGAGTCACTTTTCTAAGTCACTTTTCTGAGTCACTTTCCTGAGTCCCTTCCTAAGTCACTTTCCTGAGTCACTTTCCTGAGTCACTTTCCTGCGTCACTTTCCTGAGTCACTTTCCTGCGTCACTTTCCTGAGTCACTTTCCTAAGTCACATTCCTGAGTCACTTTCCTGAGTCACTTTCCTAAGTCACTTTCCTAAGTCACTTTCCTAGGTCACTTTCCTGAGTCACTTTTCTAGGTCACTTTCCTAAGTCACTTTCCTGAGTCCCTTCCTAAGTCACTTTCCTGAGTCCCTTCCTAAGTCACTTTCCTGAGTCACTTTCCTAAGTCACTTTCCTGAGTCACTTTTCTAAGTCACTTTTCTGAGTCACTTTCCTGAGTCCCTTCCTAAGTCACTTTCCTGAGTCACTTTCCTGCGTCACTTTCCTGCGTCACTTTCCTGCGTCACTTTCCTGCGTCACTTTCCTAAGTCACATTCCTGAGTCACTTTCCTGAGTCACTTTCCTAAGTCACTTTCCTAAGTCACTTTCCTAGGTCACTTTCCTGAGTCACTTTTCTAGGTCACTTTCCTGAGTCACTTTTCTAGGTCACTTTCCTAAGTCACTTTCCTGAGTCCCTTCCTAAGTCACTTTCCTGAGTCCCTTCCTAAGTCACTTTCCTGAGTCCCTTCCTAAGTCACTTTCCTGAGTCCCTTCCTAAGTCACTTTCCTGAGTCACTTTCCTAAGTCACTTTCCTAAGTCACTTTCCTAAGTCACTTTCCTAGGTCACTTTCCTAGGTCACTTTCCTAAGTCACTTTCCTAAGTCACTTTCCTAGGTCACTTTCCTGAGTCACTTTCCTGGGTCACTTTCCTAAGTCACTTTCCTGAGTCACTTCTCTAGGTCACTTTCCTATGTCACTTTCCTGAGTCACTTTCCTAGGTCACTTTCCTGAGTCCCTTCCTGAGTCACTTTTCTGAGTCACTTTCCTGAGTCACTTTCCTAAGTCACTTTTCTGAGTCACTTTCCTAAGTCATTTTCCTGAGTCATTTTCCTGAGTCATTTTCCTGAGTCACTTTCCTGAGTCACTTTCCTGAGTCACTTTCCTGAGTCATGTTCCTAAGTCACTTTCCTGAGTCACTTTCCTGAGTCACTTTTCTAAGTCACTTTCCTAAGTCACTTTCCTGAGTCACTTTCCTGAGTCACTTTCCTAGGTCACTTTCCTAAGTCACTTTCCTACGTCACTTTCCTGAGTCACTTTTCTGAGTCACTTTTCTAAGTCACTTTCCTAAGTCACTTTCCTAGGTCACTTTCCTGAGTCACTTTTCTAGGTCACTTTCCTGAGTCACTTTTCTAGGTCACTTTCCTAAGTCACTTTCCTGAGTCCCTTCCTAAGTCACTTTCCTGAGTCCCTTCCTAAGTCACTTTCCTGAGTCCCTTCCTAAGTCACTTTCCTGAGTCCCTTCCTAAGTCACTTTCCTGAGTCACTTTCCTAAGTCACTTTCCTAAGTCACTTTCCTAAGTCACTTTCCTAGGTCACTTTCCTAGGTCACTTTCCTAAGTCACTTTCCTAAGTCACTTTCCTAGGTCACTTTCCTGAGTCACTTTCCTGGGTCACTTTCCTAAGTCACTTTCCTGAGTCACTTCTCTAGGTCACTTTCCTATGTCACTTTCCTGAGTCACTTTCCTAGGTCACTTTCCTGAGTCCCTTCCTGAGTCACTTTTCTGAGTCACTTTCCTGAGTCACTTTCCTAAGTCACTTTTCTGAGTCACTTTCCTAAGTCATTTTCCTGAGTCATTTTCCTGAGTCATTTTCCTGAGTCACTTTCCTGAGTCACTTTCCTGAGTCACTTTCCTGAGTCATGTTCCTAAGTCACTTTCCTGAGTCACTTTCCTGAGTCACTTTTCTAAGTCACTTTCCTAAGTCACTTTCCTGAGTCACTTTCCTGAGTCACTTTCCTAGGTCACTTTCCTAAGTCACTTTCCTACGTCACTTTCCTGAGTCACTTTTCTGAGTCACTTTTCTAAGTCACTTTCCTAAGTCACTTTCCTAAGTCACTTTCCTAGGTCACTTTCCTGAGTCACTTTTCTAGGTCACTTTCCTGAGTCACTTTTCTAGGTCACTTTCCTAAGTCACTTTCCTGAGTCCCTTCCTAAGTCACTTTCCTGAGTCCCTTCCTAAGTCACTTTCCTGAGTCCCTTCCTAAGTCACTTTCCTGAGTCACTTTCCTAAGTCACTTTCCTAAGTCACTTTCCTAAGTCACTTTCCTAGGTCACTTTCCTAGGTCACTTTCCTAAGTCACTTTCCTAAGTCACTTTCCTAAGTCACTTTCCTAGGTCACTTTCCTGAGTCACTTTCCTGGGTCACTTTCCTAAGTCACTTTCCTGAGTCACTTCTCTAGGTCACTTTCCTATGTCACTTTCCTGAGTCACTTTCCTAGGTCACTTTCCTGAGTCCCTTCCTGAGTCACTTTCCTGAGTCACTTTCCTGAGTCACTTTCCTAAGTCACTTTTCTGAGTCACTTTCCTAAGTCATTTTCCTGAGTCATTTTCCTGAGTCATTTTCCTGAGTCACTTTCCTGAGTCACTTTCCTGAGTCACTTTCCTGAGTCACTTTCCTGAGTCATGTTCCTAAGTCACTTTCCTGAGTCACTTTCCTGAGTCACTTTCCTAAGTCACTTTTCTAAATCACTTTCCTAAATCACTTTTCTGAGTCACTTTTTTAAGTCACTTTTCTGAGTCACTTTTCTGAGTCACTTTTCTGAGTCACTTTCCTGAGTCACTTTCCTGAGTCCCTTTTCTAGGTCACTTTCCTGAGTCACTTTCCTGAGTCCCTTCCTAAGTCACTTTCCTGAGTCACTTTCCTGAGTCACTTTTCTAAATCACTTTCCTAAATCACTTTTCTGAGTCACTTTTTTAAGTCACTTTTCTGAGTCACTTTTCTGAGTCACTTTCCTGAGTCACTTTCCTGAGTCACTTTCCTGAGTCACTTTCCTGAGTCCCTTCCTAAGTCACTTTCCTGAGTCACTTTCCTGAGTCACTTTTCTGAGTCACTTTCCTAAGTCATTTTCCTGAGTCATTTTCCTGAGTCACTTTCCTGAGTCACTTTCCTGAGTCACTTTCCTGAGTCACTTTCCTGAGTCACGTTCCTAAGTCACTTTCCTGAGTCACTTTCCTAAGTCACTTTCCTAAGTCACTTTCCTGAGTCACTTTCCTGAGTCACTTTCCTGAGTCACTTTCCTGAGTCACTTTCCTAGGTCACTTTTCTGAGTCACTTTCCTGAGTCACTTTTCTGAGTCACTTTTCTGAGTCACTTTTCTGAGTCACTTTTCTGAGTCACTTTCCTAAGTCACTTTTTTGAGTCACTTTCCTAAGTCACTTTTCTAAATCACTTTCCTAAATCACTTTTCTGAGTCACTTTTTTAAGTCACTTTTCTGAGTCACTTTCCTGAGTCACTTTCCTGAGTCACTTTCCTGAGTCACGTTCCTGAGTCACGTTCCTGAGTCACGTTCCTGAGTCACGTTCCTGAGTCACGTTCCTGAGTCACGTTCCTGAGTCACTTTCCTAAGTCACTTTCCTAAGTCACTTTCCTAAGTCACTTTCCTGAGTCACTTTTCTAGGTCACTTTCCTAAGTCACTTTTCTAGGTCACTTTCCTGAGTCACTTGCCTGAGTAAGTTTTCTGAGTCACTTTCCTAAGTCACTTTTCTGAGTCACCTTTTTAAGTCACTTTTCTGAGTCACTTTCTTAAGTCACTTTTCTAAATCTCTTTCCTAAGTTACTTTTCTGAGTCACTTTTCTAAGTCACTTTCCTGAGTCACTTTTCTGAGTCAATTTTCTAAGTCACTTTCCTAAGTCATTTTTCTGAGTCACTTTCCTAAGTCACTTTTCTGAGTCACTATCGTAAGTCATTTTTCTGAGTCACTTTCCTGAGTCACTTTTCTAGGTCACTTTACTAAGTCACTTTTGAGTCACTTTCCTAAGTCACTTTCCTAGGTCACTTTCCTGAGTCACTTTTCTAGGTCACTTTCCTAAGTCACTTTCCTGAGTCCCTTCCTAAGTCACTTTCCTGAGTCCCTTCCTGAGTCACTTTCCTGAGTCACTTTCCTGAGTCACTTTCCTAAGTCACTTTTCTGAGTCACTTTCCTGAGTCATTTTCCTGAGTCACTTTCCTGAGTCACTTTCCTGAGTCACTTTCCTGAGTCATGTTCCTAAGTCACTTTCCTGAGTCACTTTCCTGAGTCACTTTCCTGAGTCACTTTTCTAAGTCACTTTCCTAAGTCACTTTCCTGAGTCACTTTCCTGAGTCACTTTTCTAGGTCACTTTCCTAAGTCACTTTCCTACGTCACTTTCCTGAGTCACTTTCCTAGGTCACTTTCCTGAGTCACTTTTCTGAGTCACTTTTCTAAGTCACTTTCCTAAGTCACTTTTCTAAATCACTTTCCTAAGTCACTTTCCTAAGTCACTTTCCTAAGTCACTTTCCTAAGTCACTTTCCTGAGTCACTTTTTAAGTCACTTTCCTGAGTCACTTTCCCGAATCACTTTCCTAAGTTACTTTCCTAAGTAAGTTTTCTGAGTCACTTTTCTAAGTCACTTTTCTGAGTCACCTTTTTAAGTCACTTTCCTGAGTCACTTTCCTGAGTCACTTTCCTGAGTCACTTTCCTGAGTCACTTTCCTAGGTCACTTTCCTGAGTCACTTTTCTGAGTCACTTTTCTGAGTCACTTTTCTGAGTCACTTTTCTAAATCACTTTCCTAAGTCACTTTCCTAAGTCACTTTCCTAAGTCACTTTTCTAAATCACTTTCCTGAGTCACTATCGTAAGTCACTTTCCTGAGTCACTTTCCTGAGTCACTTTCCTAAGTCACTTTCCTAAGTCACTTTCCTAAGTCATTTTTCTGAGTCACTTTCCTAAGTCACTTTTCTGAGTCACTATCGTAAGTCATTTTTCTGAGTCACTTTCCTGAGTCACTTTCTTGAGTCACTTTCCTAAGTCATTTTCCTGAGTCCCTTCCTAAGTCACTTTCCTGAGTCACTTTCCTGAGTCACTTTCCTGCGTCACTTTCCTGAGTCACTTTCCTGCGTCACTTTCCTGAGTCACTTTCCTGAGTCACTTTCCTGAGTCACTTTTCTAAGTCACTTTCCTAAGTCACTTTCCTGAGTCACTTTTCTAGGTCACTTTCCTGAGTCACTTTCCTGAGTCCCTTCCTAAGTCACTTTCCTGAGTCACTTTCCTGAGTCACTTTCCTGAGTCACTTTCCTAAGTCACTTTCCTGAGTCACTTTCCTAAGTCACTTTCCTAAGTCATTTTCCTGGGTCACTTTCCTAAGTCACTTTCCTGAGTCACTTCTCTAGGTCACTTTCCTATGTCACTTTCCTGAGTCACTTTCCTAGGTCACTTTCCTGAGTCCCTTCCTAAGTCACTTTCCTGAGTCACTTTCCTGAGTCACTTTCCTAAGTCACTTTCCTAAGTCACTTTTCTGAGTCACTTTCCTAAGTCATTTTCCTGAGTCACTTTCCTGAGTCACTTTCCTAAGTCACTTTCCTGAGTCACTTTCCTAAGTCACTTTCCTGAGTCACTTTCCTGAGTCACGTTCCTAAGTCACTTTCCTGAGTCACTTTCCTAAGTCACTTTCCTAAGTCACTTTCCTGAGTCACTTTCCTGAGTCACTTTTCTAGGTCACTTTCCTAGTTCACTTTCCTGAGTCCCTTCCTAAGTCACTTTCCTGAGTCACTTTCCTGAGTCACTTTCCTAAGTCACTTTCCTGAGTCACTTTTCTAGGTCACTTTCCTAAGTCACTTTCCTGAGTCCCTTCCTAAGTCACTTTCCTGAGTCCCTTCCTAAGTCACTTTCCTGAGTCCCTTCCTAAGTCACTTTCCTGAGTCCCTTCCTAAGTCACTTTCCTGAGTCCCTTCCTAAGTCACTTTCCTGAGTCACTTTCCTAAGTCACTTTCCTGAGTCACTTTCCTGAGTCACTTTCCTAAGTCACTTTCCTGAGTCACTTTCCTAAGTCACTTTCCTGAGTCACTTTCCTAAGTCACTTTCCTAAGTCACTTTCCTAGGTCACTTTCCTGAGTCACTTTTCTAGGTCACTTTCCTAAGTCACTTTTGAGTCACTTTCCTAAGTCACTTTCCTAAGTCACTTTTCTAAATCACTTTCCTAAATCACTTTTCTGAGTCACTTTTTTAAGTCACTTTTCTGAGTCACTTTTCTGAGTCACTTTCCTGAGTCACTTTCCCGAATCACTTTCCTAAGTTACTTTCCTAAGTAAGTTTTCTGAGTCACTTTCCTAAGTCACTTTTCTGAGTCACCTTTTTAAGTAACTTTTCTGAGTCACTTTCTTAAGTCACTTTTCTAAATCTCTTTCCTAAGTTACTTTTCTGAGTCACTTTTCTAAGTCACTTTCCTGAGTCACTTTTCTGAGTCAATTTTCTAAGTCACTTTCCTAAGTCATTTTTCTGAGTCACTTTCCTAAGTCACTTTTCTGAGTCACTATCGTAAGTCATTTTTCTGAGTCACTTTCCTGAGTCACTTTCTTGAGTCACTTTCCTAAGTCACTTTACTAAGTCACTTTCCTGAGTCCCTTCCTAAGTCACTTTCCTGAGTCACTTTCCTGCGTCACTTTCCTAAGTCACTTTCCTGAGTCACTTTCCTAAGTCACTTTCCTGAGTCACTTTCATAAGTCACTTTCCTGAGTCACTTTTCTAAGTCACTTTTCTGAGTCACTTTCCTGAGTCCCTTCCTAAGTCACTTTCCTGAGTCACTTTCCTGAGTCACTTTCCTGCGTCACTTTCCTGAGTCACTTTCCTGCGTCACTTTCCTGAGTCACTTTCCTAAGTCACATTCCTGAGTCACTTTCCTGAGTCACTTTCCTAAGTCACTTTCCTAAGTCACTTTCCTAGGTCACTTTCCTGAGTCACTTTTCTAGGTCACTTTCCTAAGTCACTTTCCTGAGTCCCTTCCTAAGTCACTTTCCTGAGTCCCTTCCTGAGTCACTTTCCTAAGTCACTTTCCTGAGTCACTTTTCTAAGTCACTTTTCTGAGTCACTTTCCTGAGTCCCTTCCTAAGTCACTTTCCTGAGTCACTTTCCTGCGTCACTTTCCTGCGTCACTTTCCTGCGTCACTTTCCTGCGTCACTTTCCTAAGTCACATTCCTGAGTCACTTTCCTGAGTCACTTTCCTAAGTCACTTTCCTAAGTCACTTTCCTAGGTCACTTTCCTGAGTCACTTTTCTAGGTCACTTTCCTGAGTCACTTTTCTAGGTCACTTTCCTAAGTCACTTTCCTGAGTCCCTTCCTAAGTCACTTTCCTGAGTCCCTTCCTAAGTCACTTTCCTGAGTCCCTTCCTAAGTCACTTTCCTGAGTCCCTTCCTAAGTCACTTTCCTGAGTCACTTTCCTAAGTCACTTTCCTAAGTCACTTTCCTAAGTCACTTTCCTAGGTCACTTTCCTAGGTCACTTTCCTAAGTCACTTTCCTAAGTCACTTTCCTAGGTCACTTTCCTGAGTCACTTTCCTGGGTCACTTTCCTAAGTCACTTTCCTGAGTCACTTCTCTAGGTCACTTTCCTATGTCACTTTCCTGAGTCACTTTCCTAGGTCACTTTCCTGAGTCCCTTCCTGAGTCACTTTTCTGAGTCACTTTCCTGACTCACTTTCCTAAGTCACTTTTCTGAGTCACTTTCCTAAGTCATTTTCCTGAGTCATTTTCCTGAGTCATTTTCCTGAGTCACTTTCCTGAGTCACTTTCCTGAGTCACTTTCCTGAGTCATGTTCCTAAGTCACTTTCCTGAGTCACTTTCCTGAGTCACTTTTCTGAGTCACTTTTCTAAGTCACTTTCCTAAGTCACTTTCCTGAGTCACTTTCCTGAGTCACTTTCCTAGGTCACTTTCCTAAGTCACTTTCCTACGTCACTTTCCTGAGTCACTTTTCTGAGTCACTTTTCTAAGTCACTTTCCTAAGTCACTTTCCTAGGTCACTTTCCTGAGTCACTTTTCTAGGTCACTTTCCTGAGTCACTTTTCTAGGTCACTTTCCTAAGTCACTTTCCTGAGTCCCTTCCTAAGTCACTTTCCTGAGTCCCTTCCTAAGTCACTTTCCTGAGTCCCTTCCTAAGTCACTTTCCTGAGTCCCTTCCTAAGTCACTTTCCTGAGTCACTTTCCTAAGTCACTTTCCTAAGTCACTTTCCTAAGTCACTTTCCTAGGTCACTTTCCTAGGTCACTTTCCTAAGTCACTTTCCTAAGTCACTTTCCTAAGTCACTTTCCTAGGTCACTTTCCTGAGTCACTTTCCTGGGTCACTTTCCTAAGTCACTTTCCTGAGTCACTTCTCTAGGTCACTTTCCTATGTCACTTTCCTGAGTCACTTTCCTAGGTCACTTTCCTGAGTCCCTTCCTGAGTCACTTTCCTGAGTCACTTTCCTGAGTCACTTTCCTAAGTCACTTTTCTGAGTCACTTTCCTAAGTCATTTTCCTGAGTCATTTTCCTGAGTCATTTTCCTGAGTCACTTTCCTGAGTCACTTTCCTGAGTCACTTTCCTGAGTCACTTTCCTGAGTCATGTTCCTAAGTCACTT
Source organism: Rana muscosa (assembly GCA_029206835.1). NCBI lineage: Eukaryota > Metazoa > Chordata > Amphibia > Anura > Ranidae > Rana > Rana muscosa. Next base: position 1,108,030,759 of record CM055122.1, on the reverse strand, counting down.
TCCTGAGTCACTTTCCTGAGTCACTTTCCTAAGTCACTTTCCTAAGTCACTTTTCTAAATCACTTTCCTAAATCACTTTTCTGAGTCACTTTTTTAAGTCACTTTTCTGAGTCACTTTTCTGAGTCACTTTTCTGAGTCACTTTCCTGAGTCACTTTCCTGAGTCCCTTTTCTAGGTCACTTTCCTGAGTCACTTTCCTGAGTCCCTTCCTAAGTCACTTTCCTGAGTCACTTTCCTGAGTCACTTTTCTAAATCACTTTCCTAAATCACTTTTCTGAGTCACTTTTTTAAGTCACTTTTCTGAGTCACTTTTCTGAGTCACTTTCCTGAGTCACTTTCCTGAGTCACTTTCCTGAGTCACTTTCCTGAGTCCCTTCCTAAGTCACTTTCCTGAGTCACTTTCCTGAGTCACTTTTCTGAGTCACTTTCCTAAGTCATTTTCCTGAGTCATTTTCCTGAGTCACTTTCCTGAGTCACTTTCCTGAGTCACTTTCCTGAGTCACTTTCCTGAGTCACGTTCCTAAGTCACTTTCCTGAGTCACTTTCCTAAGTCACTTTCCTAAGTCACTTTCCTGAGTCACTTTCCTGAGTCACTTTCCTGAGTCACTTTCCTAGGTCAATTTTCTGAGTCACTTTCCTGAGTCACTTTTCTGAGTCACTTTTCTGAGTCACTTTTCTGAGTCACTTTCCTAAGTCACTTTTTTGAGTCACTTTCCTAAGTCACTTTTCTAAATCACTTTCCTAAATCACTTTTCTGAGTCACTTTTTTAAGTCACTTTTCTGAGTCACTTTCCTGAGTCACTTTCCTGAGTCACTTTCCTGAGTCACTTTCCTGAGTCACGTTCCTGAGTCACGTTCCTGAGTCACGTTCCTGAGTCACGTTCCTGAGTCACGTTCCTGAGTCACGTTCCTGAGTCACGTTCCTGAGTCACGTTCCTGAGTCACTTTCCTAAGTCACTTTCCTAAGTCACTTTCCTGAGTCACTTTTCTAGGTCACTTTTCTAGGTCACTTTCCTGAGTCACTTGCCTGAGTAAGTTTTCTGAGTCACTTTCCTAAGTCACTTTTCTGAGTCACCTTTTTAAGTCACTTTTCTGAGTCACTTTCTTAAGTCACTTTTCTAAATCTCTTTCCTAAGTTACTTTTCTGAGTCACTTTTCTAAGTCACTTTCCTGAGTCACTTTTCTGAGTCAATTTTCTAAGTCACTTTCCTAAGTCATTTTTCTGAGTCACTTTCCTAAGTCACTTTTCTGAGTCACTATCGTAAGTCATTTTTCTGAGTCACTTTCCTGAGTCACTTTTCTAGGTCACTTTACTAAGTCACTTTTGAGTCACTTTCCTAAGTCACTTTCCTAGGTCACTTTCCTGAGTCACTTTTCTAGGTCACTTTCCTAAGTCACTTTCCTGAGTCCCTTCCTAAGTCACTTTCCTGAGTCCCTTCCTGAGTCACTTTCCTGAGTCACTTTCCTGAGTCACTTTCCTAAGTCACTTTTCTGAGTCACTTTCCTGAGTCACTTTTCTAAGTCACTTTCCTAAGTCACTTTCCTGAGTCACTTTCCTGAGTCACTTTTCTAGGTCACTTTCCTAAGTCACTTTCCTACGTCACTTTCCTGAGTCACTTTCCTAGGTCACTTTCCTGAGTCACTTTTCTGAGTCACTTTTCTAAGTCACTTTCCTAAGTCACTTTCCTAAATCACTTTCCTAAGTCACTTTCCTAAGTCACTTTCCTAAGTCACTTTCCTAAGTCACTTTCCTAAGTCACTTTCCTGAGTCACTTTTTAAGTCACTTTCCTGAGTCACTTTCCCGAATCACTTTCCTAAGTTACTTTCCTAAGTAAGTTTTCTGAGTCACTTTTCTAAGTCACTTTTCTGAGTCACCTTTTTAAGTCACTTTCCTGAGTCACTTTCCTGAGTCACTTTCCTGAGTCACTTTCCTGAGTCACTTTCCTAGGTCACTTTCCTGAGTCACTTTTCTGAGTCACTTTTCTGAGTCACTTTTCTAAATCACTTTCCTAAGTCACTTTCCTAAGTCACTTTCCTAAGTCACTTTTCTAAATCACTTTCCTGAGTCACTTTTCTGAGTCACTATCGTAAGTCACTTTCCTGAGTCACTTTCCTGAGTCACTTTCCTAAGTCACTTTCCTAAGTCACTTTCCTAAGTCACTTTCCTAAGTCATTTTTCTGAGTCACTTTCCTAAGTCACTTTTCTGAGTCACTATCGTAAGTCATTTTTCTGAGTCACTTTCCTGAGTCACTTTCTTGAGTCACTTTCCTAAGTCATTTTCCTGAGTCCCTTCCTAAGTCACTTTCCTGAGTCACTTTCCTGAGTCACTTTCCTGCGTCACTTTCCTGAGTCACTTTCCTGCGTCACTTTCCTGAGTCACTTTCCTGAGTCACTTTCCTGAGTCACTTTCCTAAGTCACTTTCCTAAGTCACTTTCCTGAGTCACTTTTCTAGGTCACTTTCCTGAGTCACTTTCCTGAGTCCCTTCCTAAGTCACTTTCCTGAGTCACTTTCCTGAGTCACTTTCCTGAGTCACTTTCCTAAGTCACTTTCCTGAGTCACTTTCCTAAGTCACTTTCCTAAGTCATTTTCCTGGGTCACTTTCCTAAGTCACTTTCCTGAGTCACTTCTCTAGGTCACTTTCCTATGTCACTTTCCTGAGTCACTTTCCTAGGTCACTTTCCTGAGTCCCTTCCTAAGTCACTTTCCTGAGTCACTTTCCTGAGTCACTTTCCTAAGTCACTTTCCTAAGTCACTTTTCTGAGTCACTTTCCTAAGTCATTTTCCTGAGTCACTTTCCTGAGTCACTTTCCTAAGTCACTTTCCTGAGTCACTTTCCTAAGTCACTTTCCTGAGTCACTTTCCTGAGTCACGTTCCTAAGTCACTTTCCTGAGTCACTTTCCTAAGTCACTTTCCTAAGTCACTTTCCTGAGTCACTTTCCTGAGTCACTTTTCTAGGTCACTTTCCTAGGTCACTTTCCTGAGTCACTTTCCTGAGTCACTTTCCTGAGTCACTTTCCTGAGTCACTTTCCTAGGTCACTTTTCTGAGTCACTTTCCTGAGTCACTTTCCTAAGTCACTTTTCTAAATCACTTTCCTAAATCACTTTTCTGAGTCACGTTCCTGAGTCACGTTCCTAAGTCACTTTCCTGAGTCACTTTCCTGAGTCACTTTCCTAAGTCACTTTCCTAAGTCACTTTCCTGAGTCACTTTTCTAGGTCACTTTCCTAAGTCACTTTTCTAGGTCACTTTCCTAAGTCACTTTTCTAGGTCACTTTCCTGAGTCACTTGCCTGAGTAAGTTTTCTGAGTCACTTTGCTAAGTCACTTTTCTGAGTCACCTTTTTAAGTCACTTTTCTGAGTCACTTTCTTAAGTCACTTTTCTAAATCTCTTTCCTAAGTTACTTTTCTGAGTCACTTTTCTAAGTCACTTTCCTGAGTCACTTTTCTGAGTCAATTTTCTAAGTCACTTTCCTAAGTCATTTTTCTGAGTCACTTTCCTAAGTCACTTTTCTGAGTCACTATCGTAAGTCATTTTTCTGAGTCACTTTCCTGAGTCACTTTTCTAGGTCACTTTACTAAGTCACTTTTGAGTCACTTTCCTAAGTCACTTTCCTGAGTCACTTTCCTAGGTCACTTTCCTGAGTCCCTTCCTAGGTCACTTTCCTAAGTCACTTTCCTGAGTCACTTTCCTGAGTCACTTTCCTAAGTCATTTTCCTCGGTCACTTTCCTAAGTCACTTTTCTAGGTCACTTTCCTGAGTCACTTTCCTGAGTCCCTTCCTAAGTCACTTTCCTAAGTCACTTTCCTGAGTCACTTTCCTAAGTCACTTTCCTGAGTCACTTTCCTAAGTCACTTTCCTAAGTCATTTTCCTGGGTCACTTTCCTAAGTCACTTTCCTGAGTCACTTCTCTAGGTCACTTTCCTATGTCACTTTCCTGAGTCACTTTCCTGAGTCACTTTCCTAGGTCACTTTCCTGAGTCCCTTCCTAAGTCACTTTCCTGAGTCACTTTCCTGAGTCACTTTTCTGAGTCACTTTCCTAAGTCATTTTCCTGAGTCACTTTCCTAAGTCACTTTCCTGAGTCACTTTCCTGAGTCACGTTCCTAAGTCACTTTCCTGAGTCACTTTCCTAAGTCACTTTTCTAGGTCACTTTCCTAAGTCACTTTTCTAGGTCACTTTCCTGAGTCACTTTCCTAAGTCACTTTCCTAAGTCACTTTCCTGAGTCACTTTCCTAGGTCACTTTCCTAGGTCACTTTTCTGAGTCACTTTCCTGAGTCACTTTCCTGAGTCACTTTTCTGAGTCACTTTCCTAAGTCACTTTTCTGAGTCACTTTCCTAAGTCACTTTTCTAAATCACTTTCCTAAGTCACTTTCCTAAGTCACTTTTCTAAATCACTTTTCTGAGTCACTTTTTTAAGTCACTTTTCTGAGTCACTTTCCTGAGTCACTTTCCCGAATCACTTTCCTAAGTTACTTTCCTAAGTAAGTTTTCTGAGTCACTTTTCTAAGTCACTTTCCTGAGTCACCTTTTTAAGTCACTTTTCTAAGTCACTTTCCTGAGTCACTTTCCTAAGTCACTTTCCTGAGTCACTTTCCTAGGTCACTTTCCTGAGTCACTTTCCTAATACACTTTCCTGAGTCACGTTCCTGAGTCACTTTCCTAAGTCACTTTTCTGAGTCACTTTCCTGAGTCCCTTCCTAAGTCACTTTCCTGAGTCACTTTCCTGCGTCACTTTCCTGAGTCACTTTCCTGCGTCACTTTCCTGCGTCACTTTCCTGAGTCACTTTCCTAAGTCACTTTCCTGAGTCACTTTCCTGCGTCACTTTCCTGAGTCACTTTCCTAAGTCACATTCCTGAGTCACTTTCCTGAGTCACTTTCCTAAGTCACTTTCCTAAGTCACTTTCCTAGGTCACTTTCCTGAGTCACTTTTCTAGGTCACTTTCCTAAGTCACTTTCCTGAGTCCCTTCCTAAGTCACTTTCCTGAGTCCCTTCCTAAGTCACTTTCCTGAGTCACTTTCCTAAGTCACTTTCCTGAGTCACTTTTCTAAGTCACTTTTCTGAGTCACTTTCCTGAGTCACTTTCCTAAGTCACTTTCCTAGGTCACTTTCCTGAGTCACTTTTCTAGGTCACTTTCCTGAGTCACTTTTCTAAGTCACTTTTCTGAGTCACTTTCCTGAGTCACTTTCCTAAGTCACTTTCCTAGGTCACTTTCCTGAGTCACTTTTCTAGGTCACTTTCCTAAGTCACTTTCCTAAGTCACTTTCCTGAGTCCCTTCCTAAGTCACTTTCCTGAGTCCCTTCCTAAGTCACTTTCCTGAGTCACTTTCCTAAGTCACTTTCCTGAGTCACTTTTCTAAGTCACTTTTCTGAGTCACTTTCCTGAGTCCCTTCCTAAGTCACTTTCCTGAGTCACTTTCCTGCGTCACTTTCCTGCGTCACTTTCCTGAGTCACTTTCCTGCGTCACTTTCCTGAGTCACTTTCCTAAGTCACTTTCCTGAGTCACTTTCCTGAGTCACTTTCCTAAGTCACTTTCCTAAGTCACTTTCCTAAGTCACTTTCCTAGGTCACTTTCCTGAGTCACTTTTCTAGGTCACTTTCCTAAGTCACTTTCCTGAGTCCCTTCCTAAGTCACTTTCCTGAGTCCCTTCCTAAGTCACTTTCCTGAGTCACTTTCCTGAGTCACTTTCCTAAGTCACTTTCCTAAGTCACTTTCCTAGGTCACTTTCCTGAGTCACTTTCCTGGGTCACTTTCCTAAGTCACTTTCCTGAGTCACTTTCCTATGTCACTTTCCTGAGTCACTTTCCTATGTCACTTTCCTGAGTCACTTTCCTAGGTCACTTTCCTGAGTCACTTTCCTGAGTCACTTTCCTAAGTCACTTTTCTGAGTCACTTTCCTAAGTCATTTTCCTGAGTCATTTTCCTGAGTCACTTTCCTGAGTCACTTTCCTGAGTCACTTTCCTGAGTCATGTTCCTAAGTCACTTTCCTGAGTCACTTTCCTGAGTCACTTTTCTGAGTCACTTTTCTAAGTCACTTTCCTAAGTCACTTTCCTGAGTCACTTTTCTAGGTCACTTTCCTAAGTCACTTTCCTAAGTCACTTTCCTACGTCACTTTCCTGAGTCACTTTCCTAGGTCACTTTCCTGAGTCACTTTTCTGAGTCACTTTTCTAAGTCACTTTCCTAAGTCACTTTCCTAAGTCACTTTCCTAAGTCACTTTCCTAAGTCACTTTCCTAAGTCACTTTTCTAAATCACTTTCCTGAGTCACTTTTTAAGTCACTTTCCTGAGTCACTTTCCCGAATCACTTTCCTAAGTTACTTTCCTAAGTAAGTTTTCTGAGTCACTTTTCTAAGTCACTTTTCTGAGTCACCTTTTTAAGTCACTTTCCTGAGTCACTTTCCTGAGTCACTTTCCTGAGTCACTTTCCTGAGTCACTTTCCTGAGTCACTTTCCTAGGTCACTTTCCTGAGTCACTTTTCTGAGTCACTTTTCTGAGTCACTTTTCTGAATCACTTTCCTAAGTCACTTTCCTAAGTCACTTTCCTAAGTCACTTTCCTAAGTCACTTTTCTGAGTCACTTTCCCGAATCACTTTCCTAAGTCACTTTCCTGAGTCACTTTTCTGAGTCAATTTTCTAAGTCACTTTCCTAAGTCATTTTTCTGAGTCACTTTCCTAAGTCACTTTTCTGAGTCACTATCGTAAGTCATTTTTCTGAGTCACTTTCCTGAGTCACTTTCTTGAGTCACTTTCCTGAGTCACTTTCTTGAGTCACTTCCTAAGTCACTTTCCTGAGTCACTTTCCTGAGTCACTTTCCTGCGTCACTTTCCTGAGTCACTTTCCTGAGTCACTTTCCTGCGTCACTTTCCTGAGTCACTTTCCTGAGTCACTTTCCTAAGTCACTTTCCTAGGTCACTTTCCTGAGTCACTTTCCTAAGTCACTTTCCTGAGTCACTTTCCTGAGTCACTTTCCTGAGTCACTTTCCTGAGTCACTTTCCTAAGTCACTTTTCTGAGTCACTTTCCTAAGTCATTTTCCTGAGTCACTTTCCTGAGTCACTTTCCTGAGTCACTTTCCTGAGTCACTTTCCTAAGTCATTTTCCTGAGTAATTTTCCTCGGTCACTTTCCTAAGTCACTTTCCTAAGTCACTTTCCTGAGTCACTTTTCTAGGTCACTTTCCTGAGTCACTTTCCTGAGTCCCTTCCTAAGTCACTTTCCTGAGTCACTTTCCTGAGTCACTTTCCTGAGTCACTTTCCTGAGTCACTTTCCTAAGTCACTTTCCTAAGTAATTTTCCTGGGTCACTTTCCTAAGTCACTTTCCTGAGTCACTTCTCTAGGTCACTTTCCTATGTCACTTTCCTGAGTCACTGTCCTAGGTCACTTTCCTGAGTCCCTTCCTAAGTCACTTTCCTGAGTCACTTTTCTGAGTCACTTTCCTAAGTCATTTTCCTGAGTCATTTTCCTGAGTCACTTTCCTGAGTCACTTTCCTGAGTCACTTTCCTGAGTCACTTTCCTGAGTCACGTTCCTAAGTCACTTTCCTGAGTCACTTTCCTAAGTCACTTTCCTAAGTCACTTTCCTGAGTCACTTTCCTGAGTCACTTTCCTGAGTCACTTTCCTGAGTCACTTTTCTAGGTCACTTTCCTAGGTCACTTTGCTGAGTCACTTTCCTGAGTCACTTTCCTGAGTCACTTTCCTAGGTCACTTTTCTGAGTCACTTTCCTGAGTCACTTTTCTGAGTCACTTTCCTAAGTCACTTTTCTGAGTCACTTTCCTAAGTCACTTTTCTAAATCACTTTCCTAAATCACTTTTCTGAGTCACTTTTTTAAGTCACTTTTCTGAGTCACTTTTCTGAGTCACTTTTCTGAGTCACTTTCCTGAGTCACTTTCCTGAGTCACTTTCCTGAGTCACTTTCCTGAGTCACGTTCCTGAGTCACGTTCCTGAGTCACGTTCCTGAGTCACTTTCCTGAGTCACTTTTCTAGGTCACTTTCCTAAGTCACTTTTCTGAGTCACCTTTTTAAGTCACTTTTCTGAGTCACTTTCTTAAGTCACTTTTCTAAATCTCTTTCCTAAGTTACTTTTCTGAGTCACTTTTCTAAGTCACTTTCCTGAGTCACTTTTCTGAGTCAATTTTCTAAGTCACTTTCCTAAGTCATTTTTCTGAGTCACTTTCCTAAGTCACTTTTCTGAGTCACTATCGTAAGTCATTTTTCTGAGTCACTTTCCTGAGTCACTTTTCTAGGTCACTTTACTAAGTCACTTTTGAGTCACTTTCCTAAGTCACTTTCCTAGGTCACTTTCCTGAGTCACTTTTCTAGGTCACTTTCCTAAGTCACTTTCCTGAGTCCCTTCCTAAGTCACTTTCCTGAGTCCCTTCCTGAGTCACTTTCCTGAGTCACTTTCCTGAGTCACTTTCCTAAGTCACTTTTCTGAGTCACTTTCCTGAGTCACTTTTCTAAGTCACTTTCCTAAGTCACTTTCCTGAGTCACTTTCCTGAGTCACTTTTCTAGGTCACTTTCCTAAGTCACTTTCCTACGTCACTTTCCTGAGTCACTTTCCTAGGTCACTTTCCTGAGTCACTTTTCTGAGTCACTTTTCTAAGTCACTTTCCTAAGTCACTTTTCTAAATCACTTTCCTAAGTCACTTTCCTAAGTCACTTTCCTAAGTCACTTTCCTAAGTCACTTTCCTAAGTCACTTTCCTGAGTCACTTTTTAAGTCACTTTCCTGAGTCACTTTCCCGAATCACTTTCCTAAGTTACTTTCCTAAGTAAGTTTTCTGAGTCACTTTTCTAAGTCACTTTTCTGAGTCACCTTTTTAAGTCACTTTCCTGAGTCACTTTCCTGAGTCACTTTCCTGAGTCACTTTCCTGAGTCACTTTCCTAGGTCACTTTCCTGAGTCACTTTTCTGAGTCACTTTTCTGAGTCACTTTTCTAAATCACTTTCCTAAGTCACTTTCCTAAGTCACTTTCCTAAGTCACTTTTCTAAATCACTTTCCTGAGTCACTTTTCTGAGTCACTATCGTAAGTCACTTTCCTGAGTCACTTTCCTGAGTCACTTTCCTAAGTCACTTTCCTAAGTCACTTTCCTAAGTCACTTTCCTAAGTCATTTTTCTGAGTCACTTTCCTAAGTCACTTTTCTGAGTCACTATCGTAAGTCATTTTTCTGAGTCACTTTCCTGAGTCACTTTCTTGAGTCACTTTCCTAAGTCATTTTCCTGAGTCCCTTCCTAAGTCACTTTCCTGAGTCACTTTCCTGAGTCACTTTCCTGCGTCACTTTCCTGAGTCACTTTCCTGCGTCACTTTCCTGAGTCACTTTCCTGAGTCACTTTCCTGAGTCACTTTCCTAAGTCACTTTCCTAAGTCACTTTCCTGAGTCACTTTTCTAGGTCACTTTCCTGAGTCACTTTCCTGAGTCCCTTCCTAAGTCACTTTCCTGAGTCACTTTCCTGAGTCACTTTCCTGAGTCACTTTCCTAAGTCACTTTCCTGAGTCACTTTCCTAAGTCACTTTCCTAAGTCATTTTCCTGGGTCACTTTCCTAAGTCACTTTCCTGAGTCACTTCTCTAGGTCACTTTCCTATGTCACTTTCCTGAGTCACTTTCCTAGGTCACTTTCCTGAGTCCCTTCCTAAGTCACTTTCCTGAGTCACTTTCCTGAGTCACTTTCCTAAGTCACTTTCCTAAGTCACTTTTCTGAGTCACTTTCCTAAGTCATTTTCCTGAGTCACTTTCCTGAGTCACTTTCCTAAGTCACTTTCCTGAGTCACTTTCCTAAGTCACTTTCCTGAGTCACTTTCCTGAGTCACGTTCCTAAGTCACTTTCCTGAGTCACTTTCCTAAGTCACTTTCCTAAGTCACTTTCCTGAGTCACTTTCCTGAGTCACTTTTCTAGGTCACTTTCCTAGGTCACTTTCCTGAGTCACTTTCCTGAGTCACTTTCCTGAGTCACTTTCCTGAGTCACTTTCCTAGGTCACTTTTCTGAGTCACTTTCCTGAGTCACTTTCCTAAGTCACTTTTCTAAATCACTTTCCTAAATCACTTTTCTGAGTCACGTTCCTGAGTCACGTTCCTAAGTCACTTTCCTGAGTCACTTTCCTGAGTCACTTTCCTAAGTCACTTTCCTAAGTCACTTTCCTGAGTCACTTTTCTAGGTCACTTTCCTAAGTCACTTTTCTAGGTCACTTTCCTAAGTCACTTTTCTAGGTCACTTTCCTGAGTCACTTGCCTGAGTAAGTTTTCTGAGTCACTTTCCTAAGTCACTTTTCTGAGTCACCTTTTTAAGTCACTTTTCTGAGTCACTTTCTTAAGTCACTTTTCTAAATCTCTTTCCTAAGTTACTTTTCTGAGTCACTTTTCTAAGTCACTTTCCTGAGTCACTTTTCTGAGTCAATTTTCTAAGTCACTTTCCTAAGTCATTTTTCTGAGTCACTTTCCTAAGTCACTTTTCTGAGTCACTATCGTAAGTCATTTTTCTGAGTCACTTTCCTGAGTCACTTTTCTAGGTCACTTTACTAAGTCACTTTTGAGTCACTTTCCTAAGTCACTTTCCTGAGTCACTTTCCTAGGTCACTTTCCTGAGTCCCTTCCTAGGTCACTTTCCTAAGTCACTTTCCTGAGTCACTTTCCTGAGTCACTTTCCTAAGTCATTTTCCTCGGTCACTTTCCTAAGTCACTTTTCTAGGTCACTTTCCTGAGTCACTTTCCTGAGTCCCTTCCTAAGTCACTTTCCTAAGTCACTTTCCTGAGTCACTTTCCTAAGTCACTTTCCTGAGTCACTTTCCTAAGTCACTTTCCTAAGTCATTTTCCTGGGTCACTTTCCTAAGTCACTTTCCTGAGTCACTTCTCTAGGTCACTTTCCTATGTCACTTTCCTGAGTCACTTTCCTGAGTCACTTTCCTAGGTCACTTTCCTGAGTCCCTTCCTAAGTCACTTTCCTGAGTCACTTTCCTGAGTCACTTTTCTGAGTCACTTTCCTAAGTCATTTTCCTGAGTCACTTTCCTAAGTCACTTTCCTGAGTCACTTTCCTGAGTCACGTTCCTAAGTCACTTTCCTGAGTCACTTTCCTAAGTCACTTTTCTAGGTCACTTTCCTAAGTCACTTTTCTAGGTCACTTTCCTGAGTCACTTTCCTAAGTCACTTTCCTAAGTCACTTTCCTGAGTCACTTTCCTAGGTCACTTTCCTAGGTCACTTTTCTGAGTCACTTTCCTGAGTCACTTTCCTGAGTCACTTTTCTGAGTCACTTTTCTGAGTCACTTTTCTGAGTCACTTTCCTAAGTCACTTTTCTAAATCACTTTCCTAAGTCACTTTCCTAAGTCACTTTTCTAAATCACTTTTCTGAGTCACTTTTTTAAGTCACTTTTCTGAGTCACTTTCCTGAGTCACTTTCCCGAATCACTTTCCTAAGTTACTTTCCTAAGTAAGTTTTCTGAGTCACTTTTCTAAGTCACTTTCCTGAGTCACCTTTTTAAGTCACTTTTCTAAGTCACTTTCCTGAGTCACTTTCCTAAGTCACTTTCCTGAGTCACTTTCCTAGGTCACTTTCCTGAGTCACTTTCCTAATACACTTTCCTGAGTCACGTTCCTGAGTCACTTTCCTAAGTCACTTTTCTGAGTCACTTTCCTGAGTCCCTTCCTAAGTCACTTTCCTGAGTCACTTTCCTGCGTCACTTTCCTGAGTCACTTTCCTGCGTCACTTTCCTGCGTCACTTTCCTGAGTCACTTTCCTAAGTCACTTTCCTGAGTCACTTTCCTGCGTCACTTTCCTGAGTCACTTTCCTAAGTCACATTCCTGAGTCACTTTCCTGAGTCACTTTCCTAAGTCACTTTCCTAAGTCACTTTCCTAGGTCACTTTCCTGAGTCACTTTTCTAGGTCACTTTCCTAAGTCACTTTCCTGAGTCCCTTCCTAAGTCACTTTCCTGAGTCCCTTCCTAAGTCACTTTCCTGAGTCACTTTCCTAAGTCACTTTCCTGAGTCACTTTTCTAAGTCACTTTTCTGAGTCACTTTCCTGAGTCACTTTCCTAAGTCACTTTCCTAGGTCACTTTCCTGAGTCACTTTTCTAGGTCACTTTCCTGAGTCACTTTTCTAAGTCACTTTTCTGAGTCACTTTCCTGAGTCACTTTCCTAAGTCACTTTCCTAGGTCACTTTCCTGAGTCACTTTTCTAGGTCACTTTCCTAAGTCACTTTCCTAAGTCACTTTCCTGAGTCCCTTCCTAAGTCACTTTCCTGAGTCCCTTCCTAAGTCACTTTCCTGAGTCACTTTCCTAAGTCACTTTCCTGAGTCACTTTTCTAAGTCACTTTTCTGAGTCACTTTCCTGAGTCCCTTCCTAAGTCACTTTCCTGAGTCACTTTCCTGCGTCACTTTCCTGCGTCACTTTCCTGAGTCACTTTCCTGCGTCACTTTCCTGAGTCACTTTCCTAAGTCACTTTCCTGAGTCACTTTCCTGAGTCACTTTCCTAAGTCACTTTCCTAAGTCACTTTCCTAAGTCACTTTCCTAGGTCACTTTCCTGAGTCACTTTTCTAGGTCACTTTCCTAAGTCACTTTCCTGAGTCCCTTCCTAAGTCACTTTCCTGAGTCCCTTCCTAAGTCACTTTCCTGAGTCACTTTCCTGAGTCACTTTCCTAAGTCACTTTCCTAAGTCACTTTCCTAGGTCACTTTCCTGAGTCACTTTCCTGGGTCACTTTCCTAAGTCACTTTCCTGAGTCACTTTCCTATGTCACTTTCCTGAGTCACTTTCCTATGTCACTTTCCTGAGTCACTTTCCTAGGTCACTTTCCTGAGTCACTTTCCTGAGTCACTTTCCTAAGTCACTTTTCTGAGTCACTTTCCTAAGTCATTTTCCTGAGTCATTTTCCTGAGTCACTTTCCTGAGTCACTTTCCTGAGTCACTTTCCTGAGTCATGTTCCTAAGTCACTTTCCTGAGTCACTTTCCTGAGTCACTTTTCTGAGTCACTTTTCTAAGTCACTTTCCTAAGTCACTTTCCTGAGTCACTTTTCTAGGTCACTTTCCTAAGTCACTTTCCTAAGTCACTTTCCTACGTCACTTTCCTGAGTCACTTTCCTAGGTCACTTTCCTGAGTCACTTTTCTGAGTCACTTTTCTAAGTCACTTTCCTAAGTCACTTTCCTAAGTCACTTTCCTAAGTCACTTTCCTAAGTCACTTTTCTAAATCACTTTCCTGAGTCACTTTTTAAGTCACTTTCCTGAGTCACTTTCCCGAATCACTTTCCTAAGTTACTTTCCTAAGTAAGTTTTCTGAGTCACTTTTCTAAGTCACTTTTCTGAGTCACCTTTTTAAGTCACTTTCCTGAGTCACTTTCCTGAGTCACTTTCCTGAGTCACTTTCCTGAGTCACTTTCCTGAGTCACTTTCCTAGGTCACTTTCCTGAGTCACTTTTCTGAGTCACTTTTCTGAGTCACTTTTCTGAATCACTTTCCTAAGTCACTTTCCTAAGTCACTTTCCTAAGTCACTTTCCTAAGTCACTTTTCTGAGTCACTTTCCCGAATCACTTTCCTAAGTCACTTTCCTGAGTCACTTTTCTGAGTCAATTTTCTAAGTCACTTTCCTAAGTCATTTTTCTGAGTCACTTTCCTAAGTCACTTTTCTGAGTCACTATCGTAAGTCATTTTTCTGAGTCACTTTCCTGAGTCACTTTCTTGAGTCACTTTCCTGAGTCACTTTCTTGAGTCACTTCCTAAGTCACTTTCCTGAGTCACTTTCCTGAGTCACTTTCCTGCGTCACTTTCCTGAGTCACTTTCCTGAGTCACTTTCCTGCGTCACTTTCCTGAGTCACTTTCCTGAGTCACTTTCCTAAGTCACTTTCCTAGGTCACTTTCCTGAGTCACTTTCCTAAGTCACTTTCCTGAGTCACTTTCCTGAGTCACTTTCCTGAGTCACTTTCCTGAGTCACTTTCCTAAGTCACTTTTCTGAGTCACTTTCCTAAGTCATTTTCCTGAGTCACTTTCCTGAGTCACTTTCCTGAGTCACTTTCCTGAGTCACTTTCCTAAGTCATTTTCCTGAGTAATTTTCCTCGGTCACTTTCCTAAGTCACTTTCCTAAGTCACTTTCCTGAGTCACTTTTCTAGGTCACTTTCCTGAGTCACTTTCCTGAGTCCCTTCCTAAGTCACTTTCCTGAGTCACTTTCCTGAGTCACTTTCCTGAGTCACTTTCCTGAGTCACTTTCCTAAGTCACTTTCCTAAGTAATTTTCCTGGGTCACTTTCCTAAGTCACTTTCCTGAGTCACTTCTCTAGGTCACTTTCCTATGTCACTTTCCTGAGTCACTTTCCTAGGTCACTTTCCTGAGTCCCTTCCTAAGTCACTTTCCTGAGTCACTTTCCTGAGTCACTTTCCTAAGTCACTTTTCTGAGTCACTTTCCTAAGTCATTTTCCTGAGTCACTTTCCTGAGTCACTTTCCTGAGTCACTTTCCTGAGTCACTTTCCTGAGTCACGTTCCTAAGTCACTTTCCTGAGTCACTTTCCTAAGTCACTTTCCTAAGTCACTTTCCTGAGTCACTTTCCTGAGTCACTTTCCTGAGTCACTTTTCTGAGTCACTTTCCTGAGTCACTTTTCTGAGTCACTTTTCTGAGTCACTTTTCTGAGTCACTTTCCTAAGTCACTTTTTTGAGTCACTTTCCTAAGTCACTTTTCTAAATCACTTTCCTAAATCACTTTTCTGAGTCACTTTTTTAAGTCACTTTTCTGAGTCACTTTCCTGAGTCACTTTCCTGAGTCACTTTCCTGAGTCACTTTCCTGAGTCACGTTCCTGAGTCACGTTCCTGAGTCACGTTCCTGAGTCACGTTCCTGAGTCACGTTCCTGAGTCACGTTCCTGAGTCACGTTCCTGAGTCACGTTCCTGAGTCACTTTCCTAAGTCACTTTCCTGAGTCACTTTCCTGAGTCACTTTTCTAGGTCACTTTTCTAGGTCACTTTCCTGAGTCACTTGCCTGAGTAAGTTTTCTGAGTCACTTTCCTAAGTCACTTTTCTGAGTCACCTTTTTAAGTCACTTTTCTGAGTCACTTTCTTAAGTCACTTTTCTAAATCTCTTTCCTAAGTTACTTTTCTGAGTCACTTTTCTAAGTCACTTTCCTGAGTCACTTTTCTGAGTCAATTTTCTAAGTCACTTTCCTAAGTCATTTTTCTGAGTCACTTTCCTAAGTCACTTTTCTGAGTCACTATCGTAAGTCATTTTTCTGAGTCACTTTCCTGAGTCACTTTTCTAGGTCACTTTACTAAGTCACTTTTGAGTCACTTTCCTAAGTCACTTTCCTAGGTCACTTTCCTGAGTCACTTTTCTAGGTCACTTTCCTAAGTCACTTTCCTGAGTCCCTTCCTAAGTCACTTTCCTGAGTCCCTTCCTGAGTCACTTTCCTGAGTCACTTTCCTGAGTCACTTTCCTAAGTCACTTTTCTGAGTCACTTTCCTGAGTCACTTTCCTAAGTCACTTTTCTGAGTCACTTTTCTGAGTCACTTTCCTAAGTCATTTTCCTGAGTCATTTTCCTAAGTCACTTTCCTACGTCACTTTCCTGAGTCACTTTCCTGAGTCACGTTCCTAAGTCACTTTCCTGAGTCACTTTCCTGAGTCACTTTTCTGAGTCACTTTCCTAAGTCACTTTCCTGAGTCACTTTCCTGAGTCACTTTTCTGAGTCACTTTTCTAGGTCACTTTCCTAAGTCACTTTCCTACGTCACTTTCCTGAGTCACTTTCCTAGGTCACTTTCCTGAGTCACTTTTCTGAGTCACTTTCCTAAGTCACTTTCCTAAGTCACTTTCCTAAGTCACTTTCCTAAGTCACTTTCCTAAGTCACTTTTCTAAATCACTTTCCTGAGTCACTTTTTAAGTCACTTTCCTGAGTCACTTTCCCGAATCACTTTCCTAAGTTACTTTCCTAAGTAAGTTTTCTGAGTCACTTTTCTAAGTCACTTTTCTGAGTCACCTTTTTAAGTCACTTTCCTGAGTCACTTTCCTGAGTCACTTTCCTGAGTCACTTTCCTGAGTCACTTTCCTGAGTCACTTTCCTAGGTCACTTTTCTGAGTCACTTTCCTGGGTCACTTTCCTAAGTCACTTTCCTGAGTCACTTTCCTATGTCACTTTCCTGAGTCACTTTCCTATGTCACTTTCCTGAGTCACTTTCCTAGGTCACTTTCCTGAGTCACTTTCCTGAGTCACTTTCCTAAGTCACTTTTCTGAGTCACTTTCCTAAGTCATTTTCCTGAGTCATTTTCCTGAGTCACTTTCCTGAGTCACTTTCCTGAGTCACTTTCCTGAGTCATGTTCCTAAGTCACTTTCCTGAGTCACTTTCCTGAGTCACTTTTCTGAGTCACTTTTCTAAGTCACTTTCCTAAGTCACTTTCCTGAGTCACTTTTCTAGGTCACTTTCCTAAGTCACTTTCCTAAGTCACTTTCCTACGTCACTTTCCTGAGTCACTTTCCTAGGTCACTTTCCTGAGTCACTTTTCTGAGTCACTTTTCTAAGTCACTTTCCTAAGTCACTTTCCTAAGTCACTTTCCTAAGTCACTTTCCTAAGTCACTTTCCTAAGTCACTTTTCTAAATCACTTTCCTGAGTCACTTTTTAAGTCACTTTCCTGAGTCACTTTCCCGAATCACTTTCCTAAGTTACTTTCCTAAGTAAGTTTTCTGAGTCACTTTTCTAAGTCACTTTTCTGAGTCACCTTTTTAAGTCACTTTCCTGAGTCACTTTCCTGAGTCACTTTCCTGAGTCACTTTCCTGAGTCACTTTCCTGAGTCACTTTCCTAGGTCACTTTCCTGAGTCACTTTTCTGAGTCACTTTTCTGAGTCACTTTTCTGAATCACTTTCCTAAGTCACTTTCCTAAGTCACTTTCCTAAGTCACTTTCCTAAGTCACTTTTCTGAGTCACTTTCCCGAATCACTTTCCTAAGTCACTTTCCTGAGTCACTTTTCTGAGTCAATTTTCTAAGTCACTTTCCTAAGTCATTTTTCTGAGTCACTTTCCTAAGTCACTTTTCTGAGTCACTATCGTAAGTCATTTTTCTGAGTCACTTTCCTGAGTCACTTTCTTGAGTCACTTTCCTGAGTCACTTTCTTGAGTCACTTCCTAAGTCACTTTCCTGAGTCACTTTCCTGAGTCACTTTCCTGCGTCACTTTCCTGAGTCACTTTCCTGAGTCACTTTCCTGCGTCACTTTCCTGAGTCACTTTCCTGAGTCACTTTCCTAAGTCACTTTCCTAGGTCACTTTCCTGAGTCACTTTCCTAAGTCACTTTCCTGAGTCACTTTCCTGAGTCACTTTCCTGAGTCACTTTCCTGAGTCACTTTCCTAAGTCACTTTTCTGAGTCACTTTCCTAAGTCATTTTCCTGAGTCACTTTCCTGAGTCACTTTCCTGAGTCACTTTCCTGAGTCACTTTCCTAAGTCATTTTCCTGAGTAATTTTCCTCGGTCACTTTCCTAAGTCACTTTCCTAAGTCACTTTCCTGAGTCACTTTTCTAGGTCACTTTCCTGAGTCACTTTCCTGAGTCCCTTCCTAAGTCACTTTCCTGAGTCACTTTCCTGAGTCACTTTCCTGAGTCACTTTCCTGAGTCACTTTCCTAAGTCACTTTCCTAAGTAATTTTCCTGGGTCACTTTCCTAAGTCACTTTCCTGAGTCACTTCTCTAGGTCACTTTCCTATGTCACTTTCCTGAGTCACTTTCCTAGGTCACTTTCCTGAGTCCCTTCCTAAGTCACTTTCCTGAGTCACTTTCCTGAGTCACTTTCCTAAGTCACGTTCCTAAGTCACTTTCCTGAGTCACTTTCCTAAGTCACTTTCCTAAGTCACTTTCCTGAGTCACTTTCCTGAGTCACTTTCCTGAGTCACTTTTCTAGGTCACTTTCCTAGGTCACTTTGCTGAGTCACTTTCCTGAGTCACTTTCCTGAGTCACTTTCCTAGGTCACTTTTCTGAGTCACTTTCCTGAGTCACTTTTCTGAGTCACTTTCCTAAGTCACTTTTCTGAGTCACTTTCCTAAGTCACTTTTCTAAATCACTTTCCTAAATCACTTTTCTGAGTCACTTTTTTAAGTCACTTTTCTGAGTCACTTTTCTGAGTCACTTTTCTGAGTCACTTTCCTGAGTCACTTTCCTGAGTCACTTTCCTGAGTCACTTTCCTGAGTCACGTTCCTGAGTCACGTTCCTGAGTCACGTTCCTGAGTCACTTTCCTGAGTCACTTTCCTAAGTCACTTTCCTAAGTCACTTTCCTGAGTCACTTTTCTAGGTCACTTTCCTAAGTCACTTTTCTAGGTCACTTTCCTGAGTCACTTGCCTGAGTAAGTTTTCTGAGTCACTTTCCTAAGTCACTTTTCTGAGTCACCTTTTTAAGTCACTTTTCTGAGTCACTTTCTTAAGTCACTTTTCTAAATCTCTTTCCTAAGTTACTTTTCTGAGTCACTTTTCTAAGTCACTTTCCTGAGTCACTTTTCTGAGTCAATTTTCTAAGTCACTTTCCTAAGTCATTTTTCTGAGTCACTTTCCTAAGTCACTTTTCTGAGTCACTATCGTAAGTCATTTTTCTGAGTCACTTTCCTGAGTCACTTTTCTAGGTCACTTTACTAAGTCACTTTTGAGTCACTTTCCTAAGTCACTTTCCTAGGTCACTTTCCTGAGTCACTTTTCTAGGTCACTTTCCTAAGTCACTTTCCTGAGTCCCTTCCTAAGTCACTTTCCTGAGTCCCTTCCTGAGTCACTTTCCTGAGTCACTTTCCTAAGTCACTTTTCTGAGTCACTTTTCTGAGTCACTTTCCTAAGTCATTTTCCTGAGTCATTTTCCTGAGTCACTTTCCTGAGTCACTTTCCTGAGTCACTTTCCTGAGTCACGTTCCTAAGTCACTTTCCTGAGTCACTTTCCTGAGTCACTTTTCTGAGTCACTTTCCTAAGTCACTTTCCTGAGTCACTTTCCTGAGTCACTTTTCTGAGTCACTTTTCTAGGTCACTTTCCTAAGTCACTTTCCTACGTCACTTTCCTGAGTCACTTTCCTAGGTCACTTTCCTGAGTCACTTTTCTGAGTCACTTTCCTAAGTCACTTTCCTAAGTCACTTTCCTAAGTCACTTTCCTAAGTCACTTTCCTAAGTCACTTTTCTAAATCACTTTCCTGAGTCACTTTTTAAGTCACTTTCCTGAGTCACTTTCCCGAATCACTTTCCTAAGTTACTTTCCTAAGTAAGTTTTCTGAGTCACTTTTCTAAGTCACTTTTCTGAGTCACCTTTTTAAGTCACTTTCCTGAGTCACTTTCCTGAGTCACTTTCCTGAGTCACTTTCCTGAGTCACTTTCCTAGGTCACTTTTCTGAGTCACTTTTCTGAGTCACTTTTCTGAGTCACTTTTCTGAGTCACTTTTCTAAGTCACTTTCCTAAGTCACTTTCCTAAGTCACTTTCCTAAGTCACTTTTCTAAATCACTTTCCTGAGTCACTTTCCTGAGTCACTTTCCTGAGTCACTTTCCTGAGTCACTTTCCTGAGTCACTTTCCTAGGTCACTTTCCTGAGTCACTTTTCTGAGTCACTTTTCTGAGTCACTTTTCTGAGTCACTTTTCTGAGTCACTTTTCTAAATCACTTTCCTAAGTCACTTTCCTAAGTCACTTTCCTAAGTCACTTTCCTAAGTCACTTTTCTAAATCACTTTCCTGAGTCACTTTTCTGAGTCACTATCGTAAGTCATTTTTCTGAGTCACTTTCCTGAGTCACTTTCCTGAGTCACTTTCCTAAGTCACTTTCCTAAGTCACTTTCCTAAGTCATTTTTCTGAGTCACTTTCCTAAGTCACTTTTCTGAGTCACTATCGTAAGTCATTTTTCTGAGTCACTTTCCTGAGTCACTTTCTTGAGTCACTTTCCTAAGTCATTTTCCTGAGTCCCTTCCTAAGTCACTTTCCTGAGTCACTTTCCTGAGTCACTTTCCTGCGTCACTTTCCTGAGTCACTTTCCTGAGTCACTTTCCTGAGTCACTTTCCTGAGTCACTTTCCTAAGTCACTTTCCTAAGTCACTTTCCTAGGTCACTTTCCTGAGTCACTTTCCTAAGTCACTTTCCTGAGTCACTTTCCTGAGTCACTTTCCTAAGTCATTTTCCTCGGTCACTTTCCTAAGTCACTTTCCTAAGTCACTTTCCTGAGTCACTTTTCTAGGTCACTTTCCTGAGTCACTTTCCTGAGTCACTTTCCTGAGTCACTTTCCTGAGTCACTTTCCTGAGTCACTTTCCTAAGTCACTTTCCTAAGTCATTTTCCTGGGTCACTTTCCTAAGTCACTTTCCTGAGTCACTTCTCTAGGTCACTTTCCTATGTCACTTTCCTGAGTCACTTTCCTAGGTCACTTTCCTGAGTCCCTTCCTAAGTCACTTTCCTGAGTCACTTTCCTGAGTCACTTTCCTAAGTCACTTTTCTGAGTCACTTTCCTGAGTCACTTTCCTGAGTCCCTTCCTAAGTCACTTTCCTGAGTCACTTTCCTGAGTCACTTTCCTGAGTCACTTTCCTGAGTCACTTTCCTAAGTCACTTTCCTGAGTCACTTTCCTAAGTCACTTTCCTAAGTCATTTTCCTGGGTCACTTTCCTAAGTCACTTTCCTGAGTCACTTCTCTAGGTCACTTTCCTATGTCACTTTCCTGAGTCACTTTCCTAGGTCACTTTCCTGAGTCACTTTCCTGAGTCACTTTCCTAAGTCACTTTTCTGAGTCACTTTCCTAAGTCATTTTCCTGAGTCACTTTCCTGAGTCACTTTCCTAAGTCACTTTCCTGAGTCACTTTCCTGAGTCACTTTCCTGAGTCACGTTCCTAAGTCACTTTCCTGAGTCACTTTCCTAAGTCACTTTCCTAAGTCACTTTCCTGAGTCACTTTCCTGAGTCACTTTTCTAGGTCACTTTCCTAGGTCACTTTCCTGAGTCACTTTCCTGAGTCACTTTCCTGAGTCACTTTCCTGAGTCACTTTCCTAGGTCACTTTTCTGAGTCACTTTCCTGAGTCACTTTCCTAAGTCACTTTTCTGAGTCACTTTCCTAAGTCACTTTTCTAAATCACTTTCCTAAATCACTTTTCTGAGTCACTTTTTTAAGTCACTTTTCTGAGTCACTTTCCTGAGTCACTTTCCTGAGTCACTTTCCTGAGTCACTTTCCTGAGTCACGTTCCTGAGTCACGTTCCTAAGTCACTTTCCTGAGTCACTTTCCTGAGTCACTTTCCTGAGTCACTTTCCTAAGTCACTTTCCTAAGTCACTTTCCTGAGTCACTTTTCTAGGTCACTTTCCTAAGTCACTTTTCTAGGTCACTTTCCTGAGTCACTTGCCTGAGTAAGTTTTCTGAGTCACTTTCCTAAGTCACTTTTCTGAGTCACCTTTTTAAGTCACTTTTCTGAGTCACTTTCTTAAGTCATTTTTCTGAGTCACTTTCCTGAGTCACTTTTCTAGGTCACTTTACTAAGTCACTTTTGAGTCACTTTCCTAAGTCACTTTCCTGAGTCACTTTCCTAGGTCACTTTCCTGAGTCCCTTCCTAGGTCACTTTCCTAAGTCACTTTCCTGAGTCACTTTCCTGAGTCACTTTCCTGAGTCACTTTCCTAAGTCATTTTCCTCGGTCACTTTCCTAAGTCACTTTTCTAGGTCACTTTCCTGAGTCACTTTCCTGAGTCCCTTCCTAAGTCACTTTCCTAAGTCACTTTCCTGAGTCACTTTCCTAAGTCACTTTCCTGAGTCACTTTCCTAAGTCACTTTCCTAAGTCATTTTCCTGGGTCACTTTCCTAAGTCACTTTCCTGAGTCACTTCTCTAGGTCACTTTCCTGAGTCACTTTCCTGAGTCACTTTCCTGAGTCACTTTCCTAGGTCACTTTCCTGAGTCCCTTCCTAAGTCACTTTCCTGAGTCACTTTTCTAAATCACTTTCCTAAGTCACTTTCCTAAGTCACTTTTCTAAATCACTTTCCTAAATCACTTTTCTGAGTCACTTTTTTAAGTCACTTTTCTGAGTCACTTTCCTGAGTCACTTTCCCGAATCACTTTCCTAAGTTACTTTCCTAAGTAAGTTTTCTGAGTCACTTTTCTAAGTCACTTTTCTGAGTCACCTTTTTAAGTCACTTTCCTGAGTCACCTTTTTAAGTCACTTTTCTAAGTCACTTTCCTGAGTCACTTTCCTAAGTCACTTTCCTGAGTCACTTTCCTAGGTCACTTTCCTGAGTCACTTTCCTAATACACTTTCCTGAGTCACGTTCCTAAGTCACTTTCCTGAGTCACTTTCCTAAGTCCCTTTCCTGGGTCACTTTTCTAAGTCACTTTCCTAAGTCACTTTTCTGAGTCACTTTTCTAAGTCACTTTTCTAAATCACTTTTCTAAGTCACTTTTCTGAGTCACTTTTTTAAGTCACTTTTCTGAGTCACTTTCCTGAGTCACTTTCCTAAGTCACTTTTCTAAATCACTTTCCTAAATCACTTTTCTGAGTCACTTTTTTAAGTCACTTTCCTGAGTCACTTTCCCGAATCACTTTCCTAAGTTACTTTCCTAAGTAAGTTTTCTGAGTCACTTTCCTAAGTCACTTTTCTGAGTCACCTTTTTAAGTCACTTTTCTGAGTCACTTTCTTAAGTCACTTTTCTAAATCTCTTTCCTAAGTTACTTTTCTGAGTCACTTTTCTAAGTCACTTTCCTGAGTCACTTTTCTGAGTCAATTTTCTAAGTCACTTTCCTAAGTCATTTTTCTGAGTCACTTTCCTAAGTCACTTTTCTGAGTCACTATCGTAAGTCATTTTTCTGAGTCACTTTCCTGAGTCACTTTCTTGAGTCACTTTCCTAAGTCATTTTCCTGAGTCCCTTCCTAAGTCACTTTCCTGAGTCACTTTCCTGCGTCACTTTCCTGCGTCACTTTCCTGCGTCACTTTCCTGAGTCACTTTCCTGAGTCACTTTCCTAAGTCACTTTCCTAAGTCACTTTCCTAAGTCACTTTCCTAGGTCACTTTCCTGAGTCACTTTCATAAGTCACTTTCCTGAGTCACTTTTCTGAGTCACTTTCCTAAGTCACTTTTCTGAGTCACTTTCCTGAGTCCCTTCCTAAGTCACTTTCCTGAGTCACTTTCCTGCGTCACTTTCCTGAGTCACTTTCCTGCGTCACTTTCCTGCGTCACTTTCCTGAGTCACTTTCCTAAGTCACTTTCCTCAGTCACTTTCCTAAGTCACATTCCTCAGTCACTTTCCTGAGTCACTTTCCTAAGTCACTTTCCTAAGTCACTTTCCTAAGTCACTTTTCTAGGTCACTTTCCTGAGTCACTTTCCTGAGTCCCTTCCTAAGTCACTTTCCTGAGTCCCTTCCTAAGTCACTTTCCTGAGTCCCTTCCTAAGTCACTTTCCTGAGTCCCTTCCTAAGTCACTTTCCTGAGTCACTTTCCTAAGTCACTTTCCTAAGTCACTTTCCTAGGTCACTTTCCTGAGTCACTTTTCTAGGTCACTTTCCTAAGTCACTTTTGAGTCACTTTCCTAAGTCACTTTCCTAAGTCACTTTTCTAAATCACTTTCCTAAATCACTTTTCTGAGTCACTTTTTTAAGTCACTTTTCTGAGTCACTTTTCTGAGTCACTTTTCTGAGTCACTTTTCTGAGTCACTTTTCTGAGTCACTTTCCTGAGTCACTTTCCCGAATCACTTTCCTAAGTTACTTTCCTAAGTAAGTTTTCTGAGTCACTTTCCTAAGTCACTTTTCTGAGTCACCTTTTTAAGTAACTTTTCTGAGTCACTTTCTTAAGTCACTTTTCTAAATCTCTTTCCTAAGTTACTTTTCTGAGTCACTTTTCTAAGTCACTTTCCTGAGTCACTTTTCTGAGTCAATTTTCTAAGTCACTTTCCTAAGTCATTTTTCTGAGTCACTTTCCTAAGTCACTTTTCTGAGTCACTATCGTAAGTCATTTTTCTGAGTCACTTTCCTGAGTCACTTTCTTGAGTCACTTTCCTAAGTCACTTTACTAAGTCACTTTCCTGAGTCCCTTCCTGCGTCACTTTCCTGCGTCACTTTCCTGCGTCACTTTCCTGCGTCACTTTCCTGCGTCACTTTCCTGAGTCACTTTCCTGCGTCACTTTCCTAAGTCACTTTCCTGAGTCACTTTCATAAGTCACTTTCCTGAGTCACTTTTCTAAGTCACTTTTCTGAGTCACTTTCCTGAGTCCCTTCCTAAGTCACTTTCCTGAGTCACTTTCCTGAGTCACTTTCCTGCATCACTTTCCTGAGTCACTTTCCTGCGTCACTTTCCTGAGTCACTTTCCTAAGTCACATTCCTGAGTCACTTTCCTGAGTCACTTTCCTGAGTCACTTTCCTAAGTCACTTTCCTAAGTCACTTTCCTAGGTCACTTTCCTGAGTCACTTTTCTAGGTCACTTTCCTAAGTCACTTTCCTAAGTCACTTTCCTGAGTCCCTTCCTAAGTCACTTTCCTGAGTCCCTTCCTAAGTCACTTTCCTGAGTCACTTTCCTAAGTCACTTTCCTGAGTCACTTTTCTAAGTCACTTTTCTGAGTCACTTTCCTGAGTCCCTTCCTAAGTCACTTTCCTGAGTCACTTTCCTGCGTCACTTTCCTGAGTCACTTTCCTGCGTCACTTTCCTGAGTCACTTTCCTGCGTCACTTTCCTGCGTCACTTTCCTGCGTCACTTTCCTGAGTCACTTTCCTGAGTCACTTTCCTGAGTCACTTTCCTAAGTCACTTTCCTAAGTCACTTTCCTAGGTCACTTTCCTGAGTCACTTTTCTAGGTCACTTTCCTAAGTCACTTTCCTGAGTCCCTTCCTAAGTCACTTTCCTGAGTCCCTTCCTAAGTCACTTTCCTGAGTCACTTTCCTAAGTCACTTTCCTAAGTCACTTTCCTAGGTCACTTTCCTGAGTCACTTTTCTAGGTCACTTTCCTAAGTCACTTTCCTAAGTCACTTTCCTAGGTCACTTTCCTGAGTCACTTTCCTGGGTCACTTTCCTAAGTCACTTTCCTGAGTCACTTCTCTAGGTCACTTTCCTATGTCACTTTCCTGAGTCACTTTCCTAGGTCACTTTCCTGAGTCCCTTCCTGAGTCACTTTCCTGAGTCACTTTCCTGAGTCACTTTCCTAAGTCACTTTTCTGAGTCACTTTCCTAAGTCATTTTCCTGAGTCATTTTCCTGAGTCACTTTCCTGAGTCACTTTCCTGAGTCACTTTCCTAAGTCACTTTCCTGAGTCACTTTCCTGAGTCACTTTTCTGAGTCACTTTCCTAAGTCACTTTCCTAAGTCACTTTCCTGAGTCACTTTCCTGAGTCACTTTCCTGAGTCACTTTTTTAGGTCACTTTCCTAAGTCACTTTTCTAAGTCACTTTTCTACGTCACTTTCCTGAGTCACTTTTCTAGGTCACTTTCCTGAGTCACTTTCCTGAGTCACTTTCCTGAGTCACTTTCCTGAGTCACTTTCCTGAGTCACTTTTCTGAGTCACTTTTCTAAGTCACTTTCCTAAGTCACTTTTCTAAATCACTTTCCTAAGTCACTTTCCTAAGTCACTTTCCTAAGTCACTTTCCTAAGTCACTTTCCTAAGTCACTTTTCTAAATCACTTTCCTGAGTCACTTTTTAAGTCACTTTCCTGAGTCACTTTCCCGAGTCACTTTCCCGAATCACTTTCCTAAGTTACTTTCCTAAGTAAGTTTTCTGAGTCACTTTTCTAAGTCACTTTTCTGAGTCACCTTTTTAAGTCACTTTCCTGAGTCACTTTCCTAAGTCACTTTCCTGAGTCACTTTCCTGAGTCACTTTCCTGAGTCACTTTCCTGAGTCACTTTCCTAGGTCACTTTCCTGAGTCACTTTTCTGAGTCACTTTTCTGAGTCACTTTTCTGAGTCACTTTTCTGAGTCACTTTTCTAAGTCACTTTCCTAAGTCACTTTTCTAAATCACTTTCCTAAGTCACTTTCCTAAGTCACTTTCCTAAGTCACTTTCCTAAGTCACTTTCCTAAGTCACTTTCCTAAGTCACTTTCCTAAGTCACTTTTCTGAGTCACTTTTTAAGTCACTTTCCTGAGTCACTTTCCCGAATCACTTTCCTAAGTCACTTTCCTGAGTCACTTTTCTGAGTCAATTTTCTAAGTCACTTTCCTAAGTCATTTTTCTGAGTCACTTTCCTAAGTCACTTTTCTGAGTCACTATCGTAAGTCATTTTTCTGAGTCACTTTCCTGAGTCACTTTCCTGAGTCACTTTCCTGAGTCACTTTCCTGAGTCACTTTCCTAAGTCACTTTCCTGAGTCACTTTCCTAAGTCACTTTCCTAAGTCATTTTCCTGGGTCACTTTCCTAAGTCACTTTCCTGAGTCACTTCTCTAGGTCACTTTCCTATGTCACTTTCCTGAGTCACTTTCCTAGGTCACTTTCCTGAGTCACTTTCCTGAGTCACTTTCCTAAGTCACTTTTCTGAGTCACTTTCCTAAGTCATTTTCCTGAGTCACTTTCCTGAGTCACTTTCCTAAGTCACTTTCCTGAGTCACTTTCCTGAGTCACTTTCCTGAGTCACGTTCCTAAGTCACTTTCCTGAGTCACTTTCCTAAGTCACTTTCCTAAGTCACTTTCCTGAGTCACTTTCCTGAGTCACTTTTCTAGGTCACTTTCCTAGGTCACTTTCCTGAGTCACTTTCCTGAGTCACTTTCCTGAGTCACTTTCCTGAGTCACTTTCCTAGGTCACTTTTCTGAGTCACTTTCCTGAGTCACTTTCCTAAGTCACTTTTCTGAGTCACTTTCCTAAGTCACTTTTCTAAATCACTTTCCTAAATCACTTTTCTGAGTCACTTTTTTAAGTCACTTTTCTGAGTCACTTTCCTGAGTCACTTTCCTGAGTCACTTTCCTGAGTCACTTTCCTGAGTCACTTTCCTGAGTCACGTTCCTGAGTCACGTTCCTAAGTCACTTTCCTGAGTCACTTTCCTGAGTCACTTTCCTGAGTCACTTTCCTAAGTCACTTTCCTAAGTCACTTTCCTGAGTCACTTTTCTAGGTCCCTTTCCTAAGTCACTTTTCTAGGTCACTTTCCTGAGTCACTTGCCTGAGTAAGTTTTCTGAGTCACTTTCCTAAGTCACTTTTCTGAGTCACCTTTTTAAGTCACTTTTCTGAGTCACTTTCTTAAGTCATTTTTCTGAGTCACTTTCCTGAGTCACTTTTCTAGGTCACTTTACTAAGTCACTTTTGAGTCACTTTCCTAAGTCACTTTCCTGAGTCACTTTCCTAGGTCACTTTCCTGAGTCACTTTCCTAATACACTTTCCTGAGTCACGTTCCTAAGTCACTTTCCTGAGTCACTTTCCTAAGTCCCTTTCCTGGGTCACTTTTCTAAGTCACTTTCCTAAGTCACTTTTCTGAGTCACTTTTCTAAGTCACTTTTCTAAATCACTTTTCTAAGTCACTTTTCTGAGTCACTTTTTTAAGTCACTTTTCTGAGTCACTTTCCTGAGTCACTTTCCTAAGTCACTTTTCTAAATCACTTTCCTAAATCACTTTTCTGAGTCACTTTTTTAAGTCACTTTCCTGAGTCACTTTCCCGAATCACTTTCCTAAGTTACTTTCCTAAGTAAGTTTTCTGAGTCACTTTCCTAAGTCACTTTTCTGAGTCACCTTTTTAAGTCACTTTTCTGAGTCACTTTCTTAAGTCACTTTTCTAAATCTCTTTCCTAAGTTACTTTTCTGAGTCACTTTTCTAAGTCACTTTCCTGAGTCACTTTTCTGAGTCAATTTTCTAAGTCACTTTCCTAAGTCATTTTTCTGAGTCACTTTCCTAAGTCACTTTTCTGAGTCACTATCGTAAGTCATTTTTCTGAGTCACTTTCCTGAGTCACTTTCTTGAGTCACTTTCCTAAGTCATTTTCCTGAGTCCCTTCCTAAGTCACTTTCCTGAGTCACTTTCCTGCGTCACTTTCCTGCGTCACTTTCCTGCGTCACTTTCCTGAGTCACTTTCCTGAGTCACTTTCCTAAGTCACTTTCCTAAGTCACTTTCCTAAGTCACTTTCCTAGGTCACTTTCCTGAGTCACTTTCATAAGTCACTTTCCTGAGTCACTTTTCTGAGTCACTTTCCTAAGTCACTTTTCTGAGTCACTTTCCTGAGTCCCTTCCTAAGTCACTTTCCTGAGTCACTTTCCTGCGTCACTTTCCTGAGTCACTTTCCTGCGTCACTTTCCTGCGTCACTTTCCTGAGTCACTTTCCTAAGTCACTTTCCTCAGTCACTTTCCTAAGTCACATTCCTCAGTCACTTTCCTGAGTCACTTTCCTAAGTCACTTTCCTAAGTCACTTTCCTAAGTCACTTTTCTAGGTCACTTTCCTGAGTCACTTTCCTGAGTCCCTTCCTAAGTCACTTTCCTGAGTCCCTTCCTAAGTCACTTTCCTGAGTCCCTTCCTAAGTCACTTTCCTGAGTCCCTTCCTAAGTCACTTTCCTGAGTCACTTTCCTAAGTCACTTTCCTAAGTCACTTTCCTAGGTCACTTTCCTGAGTCACTTTCCTAGGTCACTTTCCTGAGTCACTTTTCTAGGTCACTTTCCTAAGTCACTTTTGAGTCACTTTCCTAAGTCACTTTCCTAAGTCACTTTTCTAAATCACTTTCCTAAATCACTTTTCTGAGTCACTTTTTTAAGTCACTTTTCTGAGTCACTTTTCTGAGTCACTTTTCTGAGTCACTTTTCTGAGTCACTTTTCTGAGTCACTTTTCTGAGTCACTTTCCTGAGTCACTTTCCCGAATCACTTTCCTAAGTTACTTTCCTAAGTAAGTTTTCTGAGTCACTTTCCTAAGTCACTTTTCTGAGTCACCTTTTTAAGTAACTTTTCTGAGTCACTTTCTTAAGTCACTTTTCTAAATCTCTTTCCTAAGTTACTTTTCTGAGTCACTTTTCTAAGTCACTTTCCTGAGTCACTTTTCTGAGTCACTTTCCTGAGTCCCTTCCTAAGTCACTTTCCTGAGTCACTTTCCTGAGTCACTTTCCTGCGTCACTTTCCTGAGTCACTTTCCTGCGTCACTTTCCTGAGTCACTTTCCTAAGTCACATTCCTGAGTCACTTTCCTGAGTCACTTTCCTGAGTCACTTTCCTAAGTCACTTTCCTAAGTCACTTTCCTAGGTCACTTTCCTGAGTCACTTTTCTAGGTCACTTTCCTAAGTCACTTTCCTAAGTCACTTTCCTGAGTCCCTTCCTAAGTCACTTTCCTGAGTCCCTTCCTAAGTCACTTTCCTGAGTCACTTTCCTAAGTCACTTTCCTGAGTCACTTTTCTAAGTCACTTTTCTGAGTCACTTTCCTGAGTCCCTTCCTAAGTCACTTTCCTGAGTCACTTTCCTGCGTCACTTTCCTGAGTCACTTTCCTGCGTCACTTTCCTGAGTCACTTTCCTGCGTCACTTTCCTGCGTCACTTTCCTGCGTCACTTTCCTGAGTCACTTTCCTGAGTCACTTTCCTGAGTCACTTTCCTAAGTCACTTTCCTAAGTCACTTTCCTAGGTCACTTTCCTGAGTCACTTTTCTAGGTCACTTTCCTAAGTCACTTTCCTGAGTCCCTTCCTAAGTCACTTTCCTGAGTCCCTTCCTAAGTCACTTTCCTGAGTCACTTTCCTAAGTCACTTTCCTAAGTCACTTTCCTAGGTCACTTTCCTGAGTCACTTTTCTAGGTCACTTTCCTAAGTCACTTTCCTAAGTCACTTTCCTAGGTCACTTTCCTGAGTCACTTTCCTGGGTCACTTTCCTAAGTCACTTTCCTGAGTCACTTCTCTAGGTCACTTTCCTATGTCACTTTCCTGAGTCACTTTCCTAGGTCACTTTCCTGAGTCCCTTCCTGAGTCACTTTCCTGAGTCACTTTCCTGAGTCACTTTCCTAAGTCACTTTTCTGAGTCACTTTCCTAAGTCATTTTCCTGAGTCATTTTCCTGAGTCATTTTCCTGAGTCACTTTCCTGAGTCACTTTCCTGAGTCACTTTCCTAAGTCACTTTCCTGAGTCACTTTCCTGAGTCACTTTCCTGAGTCACTTTTCTGAGTCACTTTCCTAAGTCACTTTCCTAAGTCACTTTCCTAAGTCACTTTCCTGAGTCACTTTCCTGAGTCACTTTCCTGAGTCACTTTCCTGAGTCACTTTTCTAAGTCACTTTTCTACGTCACTTTCCTGAGTCACTTTTCTAGGTCACTTTCCTGAGTCACTTTCCTGAGTCACTTTCCTGAGTCACTTTCCTGAGTCACTTTCCTGAGTCACTTTTCTAAGTCACTTTCCTAAGTCACTTTTCTAAATCACTTTCCTAAGTCACTTTCCTAAGTCACTTTCCTAAGTCACTTTCCTAAGTCACTTTCCTAAGTCACTTTTCTAAATCACTTTCCTGAGTCACTTTTTAAGTCACTTTCCTGAGTCACTTTCCCGAGTCACTTTCCCGAATCACTTTCCTAAGTTACTTTCCTAAGTAAGTTTTCTGAGTCACTTTTCTAAGTCACTTTTCTGAGTCACCTTTTTAAGTCACTTTCCTGAGTCACTTTCCTAAGTCACTTTCCTGAGTCACTTTCCTGAGTCACTTTCCTGAGTCACTTTCCTGAGTCACTTTCCTGAGTCACTTTCCTAGGTCACTTTCCTGAGTCACTTTTCTGAGTCACTTTTCTGAGTCACTTTTCTGAGTCACTTTTCTGAGTCACTTTTCTAAGTCACTTTCCTAAGTCACTTTTCTAAATCACTTTCCTAAGTCACTTTCCTAAGTCACTTTCCTAAGTCACTTTCCTAAGTCACTTTCCTAAGTCACTTTCCTAAGTCACTTTTCTGAGTCACTTTTTAAGTCACTTTCCTGAGTCACTTTCCCGAATCACTTTCCTAAGTCACTTTCCTGAGTCACTTTTCTGAGTCAATTTTCTAAGTCACTTTCCTAAGTCATTTTTCTGAGTCACTTTCCTAAGTCACTTTTCTGAGTCACTATCGTAAGTCATTTTTCTGAGTCACTTTCCTGAGTCACTTTCTTGAGTCACTTTCCTAAGTCATTTTCCTGAGTCCCTTCCTAAGTCACTTTCCTGAGTCACTTTCCTGCGTCACTTTCCTGCGTCACTTTCCTGAGTCACTTTCCTGCGTCACTTTCCTGAGTCACTTTCCTGAGTCACTTTCCTGAGTCACTTTCCTAAGTCACTTTCCTAAGTCACTTTCCTGAGTCACTTTCCTAAGTCACTTTCCTGAGTCACTTTCCTGAGTCACTTTTCTAGGTCACTTTCCTGAGTCACTTTCCTGAGTCCCTTCCTAAGTCACTTTCCTGAGTCCCTTCCTAAGTCACTTTCCTGAGTCACTTTCCTGAGTCACTTTCCTAAGTCACTTTCCTGAGTCACTTTCCTAAGTCACTTTCCTAAGTCATTTTCCTGGGTCACTTTCCTAAGTCACTTTCCTGAGTCACTTTCCTGAGTCACTTTTCTAGGTCACTTTCCTGAGTCACTTTCCTGAGTCCCTTCCTAAGTCACTTTCCTGAGTCCCTTCCTAAGTCACTTTCCTGAGTCACTTTCCTGAGTCACTTTCCTAAGTCACTTTCCTGAGTCACTTTCCTAAGTCACTTTCCTAAGTCATTTTCCTGGGTCACTTTCCTAAGTCACTTTCCTGAGTCACTTCTCTAGGTCACTTTCCTATGTCACTTTCCTGAGTCACTTTCCTAGGTCACTTTCCTGAGTCCCTTCCTAAGTCACTTTCCTGAGTCACTTTCCTAAGTCACTTTCCTAAGTCACTTTTCTGAGTCACTTTCCTAAGTCATTTTCCTGAGTCACTTTCCTGAGTCACTTTCCTAAGTCACTTTCCTGAGTCACTTTCCTGAGTCACGTTCCTAAGTCACTTTCCTGAGTCACTTTCCTAAGTCACTTTCCTAAGTCACTTTCCTGAGTCACTTTCCTGAGTCACTTTTCTAGGTCACTTTCCTAAGTCACTTTTCTAGGTCACTTTCCTGAGTCACTTTCCTGAGTCACTTTCCTAAGTCACTTTCCTGAGTCACTTTCCTAAGTCACTTTCCTGAGTCACTTTCCTAGGTCACTTTTCTGAGTCACTTTCCTGAGTCACTTTTCTGAGTCACTTTCCTAAGTCACTTTTCTGAGTCACTTTCCTAAGTCACTTTTCTGAGTCACTTTCCTAAGTCACTTTTCTAAATCACTTTCCTAAGTCACTTTTCTGAGTCACTTTCCTAAGTCACTTTTCTAAATCACTTTCCTAAGTCACTTTCCTAGGTCACTTTCCTGAGTCACTTTTCTAGGTCACTTTCCTAAGTCACTTTTGAGTCACTTTCCTAAGTCACTTTCCTGAGTCCCTTCCTAAGTCACTTTCCTAGGTCACTTTCCTGAGTCACTTTTCTGAGTCACTTTTTTAAGTCACTTTTCTGAGTCACTTTCCTGAGTCACTTTCCTGAATCACTTTCCTAAGTAAGTTTTCTGAGTCACTTTTCTAAGTCTCTTTTCTGAGTCACCTTTTTAAGTCACTTTTCTAAGTCACTTTCCTGAGTCACTTTCCTAAGTCACTTTCCTGAGTCACTTTCCTAGGTCACTTTCCTGAGTCACTTTCCTAATACACTTTCCTGAGTCACGTTCCTGAGTCACTTTCCTGAGTCACTTTCCTGAGTCACTTTCCTAGGTCACTTTCCTGAGTCACTTTCCTAGGTCACTTTCCTGAGTCACTTTTCTGAGTCACTTTTCTGAGTCACTTTTCTGAGTCACTTTTCTAAGTCACTTTCCTAAGTCACTTTCCTAAGTCACTTTCCTAAGTCACTTTCCTAAGTCACTTTCCTAAGTCACTTTCCTGAGTCACTTTCCTGAGTCCCTTCCTAAGTCACTTTCCTGAGTCACTTTCCTGAGTCACTTTCCTAAGTCACTTTTCTAAGTCACTTTCCTAAGTCACTTTTCTGAGTCACTTTTCTGAGTCACTTTCCTAAGTCACTTTTCTAAATCACTTTTCTAAATCACTTTTCTAAGTCACTTTTCTGAGTCACTTTTTTAAGTCACTTTTCTGAGTCACTTTTCTAAATCACTTTCCTAAATCACTTTTCTGAGTCACTTTTCTGAGTCACTTTCCTAAGTTACTTTCCTAAGTAAGTTTTCTGAGTCACTTTCCTAAGTCACTTTCCTGAGTCACGTTCCTGAGTCACGTTCCTGAGTCACGTTCCTGAGTCACGTTCCTGAGTCACTTTCCTGAGTCACGTTCCTGAGTCACGTTCCTGAGTCACGTTCCTGAGTCACGTTCCTGAGTCACGTTCCTAAGTCACTTTCCTGAGTCACTTTCCTAAGTCACTTTCCTAAGTCACTTTCCTGAGTCACTTTTCCAGGTCACTTTCCTAAGTCACTTTTCTAGGTCACTTTCCTGAGTCACTTTCCTGAGTAAGTTTTCTGAGTCACTTTCCTAAGTCACTTTTCTGAGTCACCTTTTTAAGTCACTTTTCTGAGTCACTTTTTTAAGTCACTTTTCTAAATCTCTTTCCTAAGTTACTTTTCTGAGTCACTTTTCTAAGTCACTTTCCTGAGTCACTTTTCTGAGTCAATTTTCTAAGTCACTTTCCTAAGTCATTTTTCTGAGTCACTTTCCTAAGTCACTTTTCTGAGTCACTATCGTAAGTCATTTTTCTGAGTCACTTTCCTGAGTCACTTTCTTGAGTCACTTTCCTAAGTCATTTTCCTGAGTCCCTTCCTAAGTCATTTTCCTGAGTCCCTTCCTAAGTCACTTTCCTGAGTCACTTTCCTGCGTCACTTTCCTGAGTCACTTTCCTGCGTCACTTTCCTGCGTCACTTTCCTGAGTCACTTTCCTGAGTCACTTTCCTGAGTCACTTTCCTGAGTCACTTTCCTGCGTCACTTTCCTGCGTCATTTCCTGCGTCACTTTCCTGCGTCACTTTCCTGAGTCACTTTCCTCAGTCACTTTCCTCAGTCACTTTCCTGAGTCACTTTCCTAAGTCACTTTCCTAAGTCACTTTCCTAGGTCACTTTCCTGAGTCACTTTTCTAGGTCACTTTCCTAAGTCACTTTCCTGAGTCCCTTCCTAAGTCACTTTCCTGAGTCCCTTCCTAAGTCACTTTCCTGAGTCACTTTCCTAAGTCACTTTCCTGAGTCCCTTCCTAAGTCACTTTCCTAGGTCACTTTCCTGAGTCACTTTTCTAGGTCACTTTCCTAAGTCACTTTTGAGTCACTTTCCTGAGTCACTTTCCTGAGTCACTTTCCTAAGTCACTTTCCTAAGTCACTTTCCTGAGTCACTTTCCTAAGTCACTTTCCTGAGTCACTTTCCTAAGTCACTTTCCTAAGTCACTTTCCTGAGTCACTTTCCTAAGTCACTTTCCTAAGTCATTTTCCTGGGTCACTTTCCTAAGTCACTTTCCTGAGTCACTTCTCTAGGTCACTTTCCTATGTCACTTTCCTGAGTCACTTTCCTGAGTCACTTTCTTGAGTCACTTTCCTAAGTCATTTTCCTGAGTCCCTTCCTAAGTCACTTTCCTGAGTCACTTTCCTGAGTCACTTTCCTGCGTCACTTTCCTGAGTCACTTTCCTGCGTCACTTTCCTGAGTCACTTTCCTGAGTCACTTTCCTGAGTCACTTTCCTAAGTCACTTTCCTAAGTCACTTTCCTGAGTCACTTTTCTAGGTCACTTTCCTGAGTCACTTTCCTGAGTCCCTTCCTAAGTCACTTTCCTGAGTCACTTTCCTGAGTCACTTTCCTGAGTCACTTTCCTAAGTCACTTTCCTGAGTCACTTTCCTAAGTCACTTTCCTAAGTCATTTTCCTGGGTCACTTTCCTAAGTCACTTTCCTGAGTCACTTCTCTAGGTCACTTTCCTATGTCACTTTCCTGAGTCACTTTCCTAGGTCACTTTCCTGAGTCCCTTCCTAAGTCACTTTCCTGAGTCACTTTCCTGAGTCACTTTCCTAAGTCACTTTCCTAAGTCACTTTTCTGAGTCACTTTCCTAAGTCATTTTCCTGAGTCACTTTCCTGAGTCACTTTCCTAAGTCACTTTCCTGAGTCACTTTCCTAAGTCACTTTCCTGAGTCACTTTCCTGAGTCACGTTCCTAAGTCACTTTCCTGAGTCACTTTCCTAAGTCACTTTCCTAAGTCACTTTCCTGAGTCACTTTCCTGAGTCACTTTTCTAGGTCACTTTCCTAGGTCACTTTCCTGAGTCACTTTCCTGAGTCACTTTCCTGAGTCACTTTCCTGAGTCACTTTCCTAGGTCACTTTTCTGAGTCACTTTCCTGAGTCACTTTCCTAAGTCACTTTTCTAAATCACTTTCCTAAATCACTTTTCTGAGTCACGTTCCTGAGTCACGTTCCTAAGTCACTTTCCTGAGTCACTTTCCTGAGTCACTTTCCTAAGTCACTTTCCTAAGTCACTTTCCTGAGTCACTTTTCTAGGTCACTTTCCTAAGTCACTTTTCTAGGTCACTTTCCTAAGTCACTTTTCTAGGTCACTTTCCTGAGTCACTT
Source organism: Rana muscosa (assembly GCA_029206835.1). NCBI lineage: Eukaryota > Metazoa > Chordata > Amphibia > Anura > Ranidae > Rana > Rana muscosa. The sequence goes on along the minus strand of CM055122.1, from coordinate 1,107,995,310 downwards.
GCCTGAGTAAGTTTTCTGAGTCACTTTCCTAAGTCACTTTTCTGAGTCACCTTTTTAAGTCACTTTTCTGAGTCACTTTCTTAAGTCACTTTTCTAAATCTCTTTCCTAAGTTACTTTTCTGAGTCACTTTTCTAAGTCACTTTCCTGAGTCACTTTTCTGAGTCAATTTTCTAAGTCACTTTCCTAAGTCATTTTTCTGAGTCACTTTCCTAAGTCACTTTTCTGAGTCACTATCGTAAGTCATTTTTCTGAGTCACTTTCCTGAGTCACTTTTCTAGGTCACTTTACTAAGTCACTTTTGAGTCACTTTCCTAAGTCACTTTCCTGAGTCACTTTCCTAGGTCACTTTCCTGAGTCCCTTCCTAGGTCACTTTCCTAAGTCACTTTCCTGAGTCACTTTCCTGAGTCACTTTCCTAAGTCATTTTCCTCGGTCACTTTCCTAAGTCACTTTTCTAGGTCACTTTCCTGAGTCACTTTCCTGAGTCCCTTCCTAAGTCACTTTCCTAAGTCACTTTCCTGAGTCACTTTCCTAAGTCACTTTCCTGAGTCACTTTCCTAAGTCACTTTCCTAAGTCATTTTCCTGAGTCACGTTCCTAAGTCACTTTCCTGAGTCACTTTCCTAAGTCACTTTTCTAGGTCACTTTCCTAAGTCACTTTTCTAGGTCACTTTCCTGAGTCACTTTCCTAAGTCACTTTCCTAAGTCACTTTCCTGAGTCACTTTCCTAGGTCACTTTCCTAGGTCACTTTTCTGAGTCACTTTCCTGAGTCACTTTCCTGAGTCACTTTTCTGAGTCACTTTCCTAAGTCACTTTTCTGAGTCACTTTCCTAAGTCACTTTTCTAAATCACTTTCCTAAGTCACTTTCCTAAGTCACTTTTCTAAATCACTTTTCTGAGTCACTTTTTTAAGTCACTTTTCTGAGTCACTTTCCTGAGTCACTTTCCCGAATCACTTTCCTAAGTTACTTTCCTAAGTAAGTTTTCTGAGTCACTTTTCTAAGTCACTTTCCTGAGTCACCTTTTTAAGTCACTTTTCTAAGTCACTTTCCTGAGTCACTTTCCTAAGTCACTTTCCTGAGTCACTTTCCTAGGTCACTTTCCTGAGTCACTTTCCTAATACACTTTCCTGAGTCACGTTCCTGAGTCACTTTCCTAAGTCACTTTTCTGAGTCACTTTCCTGAGTCCCTTCCTAAGTCACTTTCCTGAGTCACTTTCCTGCGTCACTTTCCTGAGTCACTTTCCTGCGTCACTTTCCTGCGTCACTTTCCTGAGTCACTTTCCTAAGTCACTTTCCTGAGTCACTTTCCTGCGTCACTTTCCTGAGTCACTTTCCTAAGTCACATTCCTGAGTCACTTTCCTGCGTCACTTTCCTGAGTCACTTTCCTAAGTCACATTCCTGAGTCACTTTCCTGAGTCACTTTCCTAAGTCACTTTCCTAAGTCACTTTCCTAGGTCACTTTCCTGAGTCACTTTTCTAGGTCACTTTCCTAAGTCACTTTCCTGAGTCCCTTCCTAAGTCACTTTCCTGAGTCCCTTCCTAAGTCACTTTCCTGAGTCACTTTCCTAAGTCACTTTCCTGAGTCACTTTTCTAAGTCACTTTTCTGAGTCACTTTCCTGAGTCACTTTCCTAAGTCACTTTCCTAGGTCACTTTCCTGAGTCACTTTTCTAGGTCACTTTCCTGAGTCACTTTTCTAAGTCACTTTTCTGAGTCACTTTCCTGAGTCACTTTCCTAAGTCACTTTCCTAGGTCACTTTCCTGAGTCACTTTTCTAGGTCACTTTCCTAAGTCACTTTCCTAAGTCACTTTCCTGAGTCCCTTCCTAAGTCACTTTCCTGAGTCCCTTCCTAAGTCACTTTCCTGAGTCACTTTCCTAAGTCACTTTCCTGAGTCACTTTTCTAAGTCACTTTTCTGAGTCACTTTCCTGAGTCCCTTCCTAAGTCACTTTCCTGAGTCACTTTCCTGCGTCACTTTCCTGCGTCACTTTCCTGAGTCACTTTCCTGCGTCACTTTCCTGAGTCACTTTCCTAAGTCACTTTCCTGAGTCACTTTCCTGAGTCACTTTCCTGAGTCACTTTCCTAAGTCACTTTCCTAAGTCACTTTCCTAAGTCACTTTCCTAGGTCACTTTCCTGAGTCACTTTTCTAGGTCACTTTCCTAAGTCACTTTCCTGAGTCCCTTCCTAAGTCACTTTCCTGAGTCCCTTCCTAAGTCACTTTCCTGAGTCACTTTCCTGAGTCACTTTCCTAAGTCACTTTCCTAAGTCACTTTCCTAGGTCACTTTCCTGAGTCACTTTCCTGGGTCACTTTCCTAAGTCACTTTCCTGAGTCACTTTCCTATGTCACTTTCCTGAGTCACTTTCCTATGTCACTTTCCTGAGTCACTTTCCTAGGTCACTTTCCTGAGTCACTTTCCTGAGTCACTTTCCTAAGTCACTTTTCTGAGTCACTTTCCTAAGTCATTTTCCTGAGTCATTTTCCTGAGTCACTTTCCTGAGTCACTTTCCTGAGTCATGTTCCTAAGTCACTTTCCTGAGTCACTTTCCTGAGTCACTTTTCTGAGTCACTTTTCTAAGTCACTTTCCTAAGTCACTTTCCTGAGTCACTTTTCTAGGTCACTTTCCTAAGTCACTTTCCTAAGTCACTTTCCTACGTCACTTTCCTGAGTCACTTTCCTAGGTCACTTTCCTGAGTCACTTTTCTGAGTCACTTTTCTAAGTCACTTTCCTAAGTCACTTTCCTAAGTCACTTTCCTAAGTCACTTTCCTAAGTCACTTTCCTAAGTCACTTTTCTAAATCACTTTCCTGAGTCACTTTTTAAGTCACTTTCCTGAGTCACTTTCCCGAATCACTTTCCTAAGTTACTTTCCTAAGTAAGTTTTCTGAGTCACTTTTCTAAGTCACTTTTCTGAGTCACCTTTTTAAGTCACTTTCCTGAGTCACTTTCCTGAGTCACTTTCCTGAGTCACTTTCCTGAGTCACTTTCCTGAGTCACTTTCCTAGGTCACTTTCCTGAGTCACTTTTCTGAGTCACTTTTCTGAGTCACTTTTCTGAATCACTTTCCTAAGTCACTTTCCTAAGTCACTTTCCTAAGTCACTTTCCTAAGTCACTTTTCTGAGTCACTTTCCCGAATCACTTTCCTAAGTCACTTTCCTGAGTCACTTTTCTGAGTCAATTTTCTAAGTCACTTTCCTAAGTCATTTTTCTGAGTCACTTTCCTAAGTCACTTTTCTGAGTCACTATCGTAAGTCATTTTTCTGAGTCACTTTCCTGAGTCACTTTCTTGAGTCACTTTCCTGAGTCACTTTCTTGAGTCACTTCCTAAGTCACTTTCCTGAGTCACTTTCCTGAGTCACTTTCCTGAGTCACTTTCCTGCGTCACTTTCCTGAGTCACTTTCCTGAGTCACTTTCCTGCGTCACTTTCCTGAGTCACTTTCCTGAGTCACTTTCCTAAGTCACTTTCCTAGGTCACTTTCCTGAGTCACTTTCCTAAGTCACTTTCCTGAGTCACTTTCCTGAGTCACTTTCCTGAGTCACTTTCCTGAGTCACTTTCCTAAGTCACTTTTCTGAGTCACTTTCCTAAGTCATTTTCCTGAGTCACTTTCCTGAGTCACTTTCCTGAGTCACTTTCCTGAGTCACTTTCCTAAGTCATTTTCCTGAGTCATTTTCCTCGGTCACTTTCCTAAGTCACTTTCCTAAGTCACTTTCCTGAGTCACTTTTCTAGGTCACTTTCCTGAGTCACTTTCCTGAGTCCCTTCCTAAGTCACTTTCCTGAGTCACTTTCCTGAGTCACTTTCCTGAGTCACTTTCCTGAGTCACTTTCCTAAGTCACTTTCCTAAGTAATTTTCCTGGGTCACTTTCCTAAGTCACTTTCCTGAGTCACTTCTCTAGGTCACTTTCCTATGTCACTTTCCTGAGTCACTTTCCTAGGTCACTTTCCTGAGTCCCTTCCTAAGTCACTTTCCTGAGTCACTTTCCTGAGTCACTTTCCTAAGTCACTTTTCTGAGTCACTTTCCTAAGTCATTTTCCTGAGTCACTTTCCTGAGTCACTTTCCTGAGTCACTTTCCTGAGTCACTTTCCTGAGTCACGTTCCTAAGTCACTTTCCTGAGTCACTTTCCTAAGTCACTTTCCTAAGTCACTTTCCTGAGTCACTTTCCTGAGTCACTTTCCTGAGTCACTTTTCTAGGTCACTTTCCTAGGTCACTTTGCTGAGTCACTTTCCTGAGTCACTTTCCTGAGTCACTTTCCTAGGTCACTTTTCTGAGTCACTTTCCTGAGTCACTTTTCTGAGTCACTTTCCTAAGTCACTTTTCTGAGTCACTTTCCTAAGTCACTTTTCTAAATCACTTTCCTAAATCACTTTTCTGAGTCACTTTTTTAAGTCACTTTTCTGAGTCACTTTTCTGAGTCACTTTTCTGAGTCACTTTCCTGAGTCACTTTCCTGAGTCACTTTCCTGAGTCACTTTCCTGAGTCACGTTCCTGAGTCACGTTCCTGAGTCACGTTCCTGAGTCACTTTCCTGAGTCACTTTCCTAAGTCACTTTCCTAAGTCACTTTCCTGAGTCACTTTTCTAGGTCACTTTCCTAAGTCACTTTTCTAGGTCACTTTCCTGAGTCACTTGCCTGAGTAAGTTTTCTGAGTCACTTTCCTAAGTCACTTTTCTGAGTCACCTTTTTAAGTCACTTTTCTGAGTCACTTTCTTAAGTCACTTTTCTAAATCTCTTTCCTAAGTTACTTTTCTGAGTCACTTTTCTAAGTCACTTTCCTGAGTCACTTTTCTGAGTCAATTTTCTAAGTCACTTTCCTAAGTCATTTTTCTGAGTCACTTTCCTAAGTCACTTTTCTGAGTCACTATCGTAAGTCATTTTTCTGAGTCACTTTCCTGAGTCACTTTTCTAGGTCACTTTACTAAGTCACTTTTGAGTCACTTTCCTAAGTCACTTTCCTAGGTCACTTTCCTGAGTCACTTTTCTAGGTCACTTTCCTAAGTCACTTTCCTGAGTCCCTTCCTAAGTCACTTTCCTGAGTCCCTTCCTGAGTCACTTTCCTGAGTCACTTTCCTAAGTCACTTTTCTGAGTCACTTTTCTGAGTCACTTTCCTAAGTCATTTTCCTGAGTCATTTTCCTGAGTCACTTTCCTGAGTCACTTTCCTGAGTCACTTTCCTGAGTCACGTTCCTAAGTCACTTTCCTGAGTCACTTTCCTGAGTCACTTTTCTGAGTCACTTTCCTAAGTCACTTTCCTGAGTCACTTTCCTGAGTCACTTTTCTGAGTCACTTTTCTAGGTCACTTTCCTAAGTCACTTTCCTACGTCACTTTCCTGAGTCACTTTCCTAGGTCACTTTCCTGAGTCACTTTTCTGAGTCACTTTCCTAAGTCACTTTCCTAAGTCACTTTCCTAAGTCACTTTCCTAAGTCACTTTCCTAAGTCACTTTTCTAAATCACTTTCCTGAGTCACTTTTTAAGTCACTTTCCTGAGTCACTTTCCCGAATCACTTTCCTAAGTTACTTTCCTAAGTAAGTTTTCTGAGTCACTTTTCTAAGTCACTTTTCTGAGTCACCTTTTTAAGTCACTTTCCTGAGTCACTTTCCTGAGTCACTTTCCTGAGTCACTTTCCTGAGTCACTTTCCTAGGTCACTTTTCTGAGTCACTTTTCTGAGTCACTTTTCTGAGTCACTTTTCTGAGTCACTTTTCTAAGTCACTTTCCTAAGTCACTTTCCTAAGTCACTTTCCTAAGTCACTTTTCTAAATCACTTTCCTGAGTCACTTTCCTGAGTCACTTTCCTGAGTCACTTTCCTGAGTCACTTTCCTGAGTCACTTTCCTAGGTCACTTTCCTGAGTCACTTTTCTGAGTCACTTTTCTGAGTCACTTTTCTGAGTCACTTTTCTGAGTCACTTTTCTGAGTCACTTTTCTAAATCACTTTCCTAAGTCACTTTCCTAAGTCACTTTCCTAAGTCACTTTCCTAAGTCACTTTTCTAAATCACTTTCCTGAGTCACTTTTCTGAGTCACTATCGTAAGTCATTTTTCTGAGTCACTTTCCTGAGTCACTTTCCTGAGTCACTTTCCTAAGTCACTTTCCTAAGTCACTTTCCTAAGTCATTTTTCTGAGTCACTTTCCTAAGTCACTTTTCTGAGTCACTATCGTAAGTCATTTTTCTGAGTCACTTTCCTGAGTCACTTTCTTGAGTCACTTTCCTAAGTCATTTTCCTGAGTCCCTTCCTAAGTCACTTTCCTGAGTCACTTTCCTGAGTCACTTTCCTGCGTCACTTTCCTGAGTCACTTTCCTGAGTCACTTTCCTGAGTCACTTTCCTGAGTCACTTTCCTAAGTCACTTTCCTAAGTCACTTTCCTAGGTCACTTTCCTGAGTCACTTTCCTAAGTCACTTTCCTGAGTCACTTTCCTGAGTCACTTTCCTAAGTCATTTTCCTCGGTCACTTTCCTAAGTCACTTTCCTAAGTCACTTTCCTGAGTCACTTTTCTAGGTCACTTTCCTGAGTCACTTTCCTGAGTCACTTTCCTGAGTCACTTTCCTGAGTCACTTTCCTAAGTCACTTTCCTAAGTCATTTTCCTGGGTCACTTTCCTAAGTCACTTTCCTGAGTCACTTCTCTAGGTCACTTTCCTATGTCACTTTCCTGAGTCACTTTCCTAGGTCACTTTCCTGAGTCCCTTCCTAAGTCACTTTCCTGAGTCACTTTCCTGAGTCACTTTCCTAAGTCACTTTTCTGAGTCACTTTCCTGAGTCACTTTCCTGAGTCCCTTCCTAAGTCACTTTCCTGAGTCACTTTCCTGAGTCACTTTCCTGAGTCACTTTCCTGAGTCACTTTCCTAAGTCACTTTCCTGAGTCACTTTCCTAAGTCACTTTCCTAAGTCATTTTCCTGGGTCACTTTCCTAAGTCACTTTCCTGAGTCACTTCTCTAGGTCACTTTCCTATGTCACTTTCCTGAGTCACTTTCCTAGGTCACTTTCCTGAGTCACTTTCCTGAGTCACTTTCCTAAGTCACTTTTCTGAGTCACTTTTCTGAGTCACTTTCCTGAGTCACTTTCCTAAGTCACTTTCCTAAGTCACTTTCCTGAGTCACTTTCCTGAGTCACTTTTCTAGGTCACTTTCCTAGGTCACTTTCCTGAGTCACTTTCCTGAGTCACTTTCCTGAGTCACTTTCCTGAGTCACTTTCCTAGGTCACTTTTCTGAGTCACTTTCCTGAGTCACTTTCCTAAGTCACTTTTCTGAGTCACTTTCCTAAGTCACTTTTCTAAATCACTTTCCTAAATCACTTTTCTGAGTCACTTTTTTAAGTCACTTTTCTGAGTCACTTTCCTGAGTCACTTTCCTGAGTCACTTTCCTGAGTCACTTTCCTGAGTCACTTTCCTGAGTCACGTTCCTGAGTCACGTTCCTAAGTCACTTTCCTGAGTCACTTTCCTGAGTCACTTTCCTGAGTCACTTTCCTAAGTCACTTTCCTAAGTCACTTTCCTGAGTCACTTTTCTAGGTCACTTTCCTAAGTCACTTTTCTAGGTCACTTTCCTGAGTCACTTGCCTGAGTAAGTTTTCTGAGTCACTTTCCTAAGTCACTTTTCTGAGTCACCTTTTTAAGTCACTTTTCTGAGTCACTTTCTTAAGTCATTTTTCTGAGTCACTTTCCTGAGTCACTTTTCTAGGTCACTTTACTAAGTCACTTTTGAGTCACTTTCCTAAGTCACTTTCCTGAGTCACTTTCCTAGGTCACTTTCCTGAGTCCCTTCCTAGGTCACTTTCCTAAGTCACTTTCCTGAGTCACTTTCCTGAGTCACTTTCCTGAGTCACTTTCCTAAGTCATTTTCCTCGGTCACTTTCCTAAGTCACTTTTCTAGGTCACTTTCCTGAGTCACTTTCCTGAGTCCCTTCCTAAGTCACTTTCCTAAGTCACTTTCCTGAGTCACTTTCCTAAGTCACTTTCCTGAGTCACTTTCCTAAGTCACTTTCCTAAGTCATTTTCCTGGGTCACTTTCCTAAGTCACTTTCCTGAGTCACTTCTCTAGGTCACTTTCCTGAGTCACTTTCCTGAGTCACTTTCCTGAGTCACTTTCCTAGGTCACTTTCCTGAGTCCCTTCCTAAGTCACTTTCCTGAGTCACTTTTCTAAATCACTTTCCTAAGTCACTTTCCTAAGTCACTTTTCTAAATCACTTTCCTAAATCACTTTTCTGAGTCACTTTTTTAAGTCACTTTTCTGAGTCACTTTCCTGAGTCACTTTCCCGAATCACTTTCCTAAGTTACTTTCCTAAGTAAGTTTTCTGAGTCACTTTTCTAAGTCACTTTTCTGAGTCACCTTTTTAAGTCACTTTCCTGAGTCACCTTTTTAAGTCACTTTTCTAAGTCACTTTCCTGAGTCACTTTCCTAAGTCACTTTCCTGAGTCACTTTCCTAGGTCACTTTCCTGAGTCACTTTCCTAATACACTTTCCTGAGTCACGTTCCTAAGTCACTTTCCTGAGTCACTTTCCTAAGTCCCTTTCCTGGGTCACTTTTCTAAGTCACTTTCCTAAGTCACTTTTCTGAGTCACTTTTCTAAGTCACTTTTCTAAATCACTTTTCTAAGTCACTTTTCTGAGTCACTTTTTTAAGTCACTTTTCTGAGTCACTTTCCTGAGTCACTTTCCTAAGTCACTTTTCTAAATCACTTTCCTAAATCACTTTTCTGAGTCACTTTTTTAAGTCACTTTCCTGAGTCACTTTCCCGAATCACTTTCCTAAGTTACTTTCCTAAGTAAGTTTTCTGAGTCACTTTCCTAAGTCACTTTTCTGAGTCACCTTTTTAAGTCACTTTTCTGAGTCACTTTCTTAAGTCACTTTTCTAAATCTCTTTCCTAAGTTACTTTTCTGAGTCACTTTTCTAAGTCACTTTCCTGAGTCACTTTTCTGAGTCAATTTTCTAAGTCACTTTCCTAAGTCATTTTTCTGAGTCACTTTCCTAAGTCACTTTTCTGAGTCACTATCGTAAGTCATTTTTCTGAGTCACTTTCCTGAGTCACTTTCTTGAGTCACTTTCCTAAGTCATTTTCCTGAGTCCCTTCCTAAGTCACTTTCCTGAGTCACTTTCCTGCGTCACTTTCCTGCGTCACTTTCCTGCGTCACTTTCCTGAGTCACTTTCCTGAGTCACTTTCCTAAGTCACTTTCCTAAGTCACTTTCCTAAGTCACTTTCCTAGGTCACTTTCCTGAGTCACTTTCATAAGTCACTTTCCTGAGTCACTTTTCTGAGTCACTTTCCTAAGTCACTTTTCTGAGTCACTTTCCTGAGTCCCTTCCTAAGTCACTTTCCTGAGTCACTTTCCTGCGTCACTTTCCTGAGTCACTTTCCTGCGTCACTTTCCTGCGTCACTTTCCTGAGTCACTTTCCTAAGTCACTTTCCTCAGTCACTTTCCTAAGTCACATTCCTCAGTCACTTTCCTGAGTCACTTTCCTAAGTCACTTTCCTAAGTCACTTTCCTAAGTCACTTTTCTAGGTCACTTTCCTGAGTCACTTTCCTGAGTCCCTTCCTAAGTCACTTTCCTGAGTCCCTTCCTAAGTCACTTTCCTGAGTCCCTTCCTAAGTCACTTTCCTGAGTCCCTTCCTAAGTCACTTTCCTGAGTCACTTTCCTAAGTCACTTTCCTAAGTCACTTTCCTAGGTCACTTTCCTGAGTCACTTTTCTAGGTCACTTTCCTAAGTCACTTTTGAGTCACTTTCCTAAGTCACTTTCCTAAGTCACTTTTCTAAATCACTTTCCTAAATCACTTTTCTGAGTCACTTTTTTAAGTCACTTTTCTGAGTCACTTTTCTGAGTCACTTTTCTGAGTCACTTTTCTGAGTCACTTTTCTGAGTCACTTTTCTGAGTCACTTTCCTGAGTCACTTTCCCGAATCACTTTCCTAAGTTACTTTCCTAAGTAAGTTTTCTGAGTCACTTTCCTAAGTCACTTTTCTGAGTCACCTTTTTAAGTAACTTTTCTGAGTCACTTTCTTAAGTCACTTTTCTAAATCTCTTTCCTAAGTTACTTTTCTGAGTCACTTTTCTAAGTCACTTTCCTGAGTCACTTTTCTGAGTCAATTTTCTAAGTCACTTTCCTAAGTCATTTTTCTGAGTCACTTTCCTAAGTCACTTTTCTGAGTCACTATCGTAAGTCATTTTTCTGAGTCACTTTCCTGAGTCACTTTCTTGAGTCACTTTCCTAAGTCACTTTACTAAGTCACTTTCCTGAGTCCCTTCCTGCGTCACTTTCCTGCGTCACTTTCCTGCGTCACTTTCCTGCGTCACTTTCCTGCGTCACTTTCCTGAGTCACTTTCCTGCGTCACTTTCCTAAGTCACTTTCCTGAGTCACTTTCATAAGTCACTTTCCTGAGTCACTTTTCTAAGTCACTTTTCTGAGTCACTTTCCTGAGTCCCTTCCTAAGTCACTTTCCTGAGTCACTTTCCTGAGTCACTTTCCTGCATCACTTTCCTGAGTCACTTTCCTGCGTCACTTTCCTGAGTCACTTTCCTAAGTCACATTCCTGAGTCACTTTCCTGAGTCACTTTCCTGAGTCACTTTCCTAAGTCACTTTCCTAAGTCACTTTCCTAGGTCACTTTCCTGAGTCACTTTTCTAGGTCACTTTCCTAAGTCACTTTCCTAAGTCACTTTCCTGAGTCCCTTCCTAAGTCACTTTCCTGAGTCCCTTCCTAAGTCACTTTCCTGAGTCACTTTCCTAAGTCACTTTCCTGAGTCACTTTTCTAAGTCACTTTTCTGAGTCACTTTCCTGAGTCCCTTCCTAAGTCACTTTCCTGAGTCACTTTCCTGCGTCACTTTCCTGAGTCACTTTCCTGCGTCACTTTCCTGAGTCACTTTCCTGCGTCACTTTCCTGCGTCACTTTCCTGCGTCACTTTCCTGAGTCACTTTCCTGAGTCACTTTCCTGAGTCACTTTCCTAAGTCACTTTCCTAAGTCACTTTCCTAGGTCACTTTCCTGAGTCACTTTTCTAGGTCACTTTCCTAAGTCACTTTCCTGAGTCCCTTCCTAAGTCACTTTCCTGAGTCCCTTCCTAAGTCACTTTCCTGAGTCACTTTCCTAAGTCACTTTCCTAAGTCACTTTCCTAGGTCACTTTCCTGAGTCACTTTTCTAGGTCACTTTCCTAAGTCACTTTCCTAAGTCACTTTCCTAGGTCACTTTCCTGAGTCACTTTCCTGGGTCACTTTCCTAAGTCACTTTCCTGAGTCACTTCTCTAGGTCACTTTCCTATGTCACTTTCCTGAGTCACTTTCCTAGGTCACTTTCCTGAGTCCCTTCCTGAGTCACTTTCCTGAGTCACTTTCCTGAGTCACTTTCCTAAGTCACTTTTCTGAGTCACTTTCCTAAGTCATTTTCCTGAGTCATTTTCCTGAGTCACTTTCCTGAGTCACTTTCCTGAGTCACTTTCCTAAGTCACTTTCCTGAGTCACTTTCCTGAGTCACTTTCCTGAGTCACTTTTCTGAGTCACTTTCCTAAGTCACTTTCCTAAGTCACTTTCCTGAGTCACTTTCCTGAGTCACTTTCCTGAGTCACTTTTTTAGGTCACTTTCCTAAGTCACTTTTCTAAGTCACTTTTCTACGTCACTTTCCTGAGTCACTTTTCTAGGTCACTTTCCTGAGTCACTTTCCTGAGTCACTTTCCTGAGTCACTTTCCTGAGTCACTTTCCTGAGTCACTTTTCTGAGTCACTTTTCTAAGTCACTTTCCTAAGTCACTTTTCTAAATCACTTTCCTAAGTCACTTTCCTAAGTCACTTTCCTAAGTCACTTTCCTAAGTCACTTTTCTAAATCACTTTCCTGAGTCACTTTTTAAGTCACTTTCCTGAGTCACTTTCCCGAGTCACTTTCCCGAATCACTTTCCTAAGTTACTTTCCTAAGTAAGTTTTCTGAGTCACTTTTCTAAGTCACTTTTCTGAGTCACCTTTTTAAGTCACTTTCCTGAGTCACTTTCCTAAGTCACTTTCCTGAGTCACTTTCCTGAGTCACTTTCCTGAGTCACTTTCCTGAGTCACTTTCCTAGGTCACTTTCCTGAGTCACTTTTCTGAGTCACTTTTCTGAGTCACTTTTCTGAGTCACTTTTCTGAGTCACTTTTCTAAGTCACTTTCCTAAGTCACTTTTCTAAATCACTTTCCTAAGTCACTTTCCTAAGTCACTTTCCTAAGTCACTTTCCTAAGTCACTTTCCTAAGTCACTTTCCTAAGTCACTTTCCTAAGTCACTTTTCTGAGTCACTTTTTAAGTCACTTTCCTGAGTCACTTTCCCGAATCACTTTCCTAAGTCACTTTCCTGAGTCACTTTTCTGAGTCAATTTTCTAAGTCACTTTCCTAAGTCATTTTTCTGAGTCACTTTCCTAAGTCACTTTTCTGAGTCACTATCGTAAGTCATTTTTCTGAGTCACTTTCCTGAGTCACTTTCCTGAGTCACTTTCCTGAGTCACTTTCCTGAGTCACTTTCCTAAGTCACTTTCCTGAGTCACTTTCCTAAGTCACTTTCCTAAGTCATTTTCCTGGGTCACTTTCCTAAGTCACTTTCCTGAGTCACTTCTCTAGGTCACTTTCCTATGTCACTTTCCTGAGTCACTTTCCTAGGTCACTTTCCTGAGTCACTTTCCTGAGTCACTTTCCTAAGTCACTTTTCTGAGTCACTTTCCTAAGTCATTTTCCTGAGTCACTTTCCTGAGTCACTTTCCTAAGTCACTTTCCTGAGTCACTTTCCTGAGTCACTTTCCTGAGTCACGTTCCTAAGTCACTTTCCTGAGTCACTTTCCTAAGTCACTTTCCTAAGTCACTTTCCTGAGTCACTTTCCTGAGTCACTTTTCTAGGTCACTTTCCTAGGTCACTTTCCTGAGTCACTTTCCTGAGTCACTTTCCTGAGTCACTTTCCTGAGTCACTTTCCTAGGTCACTTTTCTGAGTCACTTTCCTGAGTCACTTTCCTAAGTCACTTTTCTGAGTCACTTTCCTAAGTCACTTTTCTAAATCACTTTCCTAAATCACTTTTCTGAGTCACTTTTTTAAGTCACTTTTCTGAGTCACTTTCCTGAGTCACTTTCCTGAGTCACTTTCCTGAGTCACTTTCCTGAGTCACTTTCCTGAGTCACGTTCCTGAGTCACGTTCCTAAGTCACTTTCCTGAGTCACTTTCCTGAGTCACTTTCCTGAGTCACTTTCCTAAGTCACTTTCCTAAGTCACTTTCCTGAGTCACTTTTCTAGGTCACTTTCCTAAGTCACTTTTCTAGGTCACTTTCCTGAGTCACTTGCCTGAGTAAGTTTTCTGAGTCACTTTCCTAAGTCACTTTTCTGAGTCACCTTTTTAAGTCACTTTTCTGAGTCACTTTCTTAAGTCATTTTTCTGAGTCACTTTCCTGAGTCACTTTTCTAGGTCACTTTACTAAGTCACTTTTGAGTCACTTTCCTAAGTCACTTTCCTGAGTCACTTTCCTAGGTCACTTTCCTGAGTCCCTTCCTAGGTCACTTTCCTAAGTCACTTTCCTGAGTCACTTTCCTGAGTCACTTTCCTGAGTCACTTTCCTAAGTCATTTTCCTCGGTCACTTTCCTAAGTCACTTTTCTAGGTCACTTTCCTGAGTCACTTTCCTGAGTCCCTTCCTAAGTCACTTTCCTAAGTCACTTTCCTGAGTCACTTTCCTAAGTCACTTTCCTGAGTCACTTTCCTAAGTCACTTTCCTAAGTCATTTTCCTGGGTCACTTTCCTAAGTCACTTTCCTGAGTCACTTCTCTAGGTCACTTTCCTGAGTCACTTTCCTGAGTCACTTTCCTGAGTCACTTTCCTAGGTCACTTTCCTGAGTCCCTTCCTAAGTCACTTTCCTGAGTCACTTTTCTAAATCACTTTCCTAAGTCACTTTCCTAAGTCACTTTTCTAAATCACTTTCCTAAATCACTTTTCTGAGTCACTTTTTTAAGTCACTTTTCTGAGTCACTTTCCTGAGTCACTTTCCCGAATCACTTTCCTAAGTTACTTTCCTAAGTAAGTTTTCTGAGTCACTTTTCTAAGTCACTTTTCTGAGTCACCTTTTTAAGTCACTTTCCTGAGTCACCTTTTTAAGTCACTTTTCTAAGTCACTTTCCTGAGTCACTTTCCTAAGTCACTTTCCTGAGTCACTTTCCTAGGTCACTTTCCTGAGTCACTTTCCTAATACACTTTCCTGAGTCACGTTCCTAAGTCACTTTCCTGAGTCACTTTCCTAAGTCCCTTTCCTGGGTCACTTTTCTAAGTCACTTTCCTAAGTCACTTTTCTGAGTCACTTTTCTAAGTCACTTTTCTAAATCACTTTTCTAAGTCACTTTTCTGAGTCACTTTTTTAAGTCACTTTTCTGAGTCACTTTCCTGAGTCACTTTCCTAAGTCACTTTTCTAAATCACTTTCCTAAATCACTTTTCTGAGTCACTTTTTTAAGTCACTTTCCTGAGTCACTTTCCCGAATCACTTTCCTAAGTTACTTTCCTAAGTAAGTTTTCTGAGTCACTTTCCTAAGTCACTTTTCTGAGTCACCTTTTTAAGTCACTTTTCTGAGTCACTTTCTTAAGTCACTTTTCTAAATCTCTTTCCTAAGTTACTTTTCTGAGTCACTTTTCTAAGTCACTTTCCTGAGTCACTTTTCTGAGTCAATTTTCTAAGTCACTTTCCTAAGTCATTTTTCTGAGTCACTTTCCTAAGTCACTTTTCTGAGTCACTATCGTAAGTCATTTTTCTGAGTCACTTTCCTGAGTCACTTTCTTGAGTCACTTTCCTAAGTCATTTTCCTGAGTCCCTTCCTAAGTCACTTTCCTGAGTCACTTTCCTGCGTCACTTTCCTGCGTCACTTTCCTGCGTCACTTTCCTGAGTCACTTTCCTGAGTCACTTTCCTAAGTCACTTTCCTAAGTCACTTTCCTAAGTCACTTTCCTAGGTCACTTTCCTGAGTCACTTTCATAAGTCACTTTCCTGAGTCACTTTTCTGAGTCACTTTCCTAAGTCACTTTTCTGAGTCACTTTCCTGAGTCCCTTCCTAAGTCACTTTCCTGAGTCACTTTCCTGCGTCACTTTCCTGAGTCACTTTCCTGCGTCACTTTCCTGAGTCACTTTCCTAAGTCACTTTCCTCAGTCACTTTCCTAAGTCACATTCCTCAGTCACTTTCCTGAGTCACTTTCCTAAGTCACTTTCCTAAGTCACTTTCCTAAGTCACTTTTCTAGGTCACTTTCCTGAGTCACTTTCCTGAGTCCCTTCCTAAGTCACTTTCCTGAGTCCCTTCCTAAGTCACTTTCCTGAGTCCCTTCCTAAGTCACTTTCCTGAGTCCCTTCCTAAGTCACTTTCCTGAGTCACTTTCCTAAGTCACTTTCCTAAGTCACTTTCCTAGGTCACTTTCCTGAGTCACTTTTCTGAGTCACTTTTTTAAGTCACTTTTCTGAGTCACTTTTCTGAGTCACTTTTCTGAGTCACTTTTCTGAGTCACTTTTCTGAGTCACTTTCCTGAGTCACTTTCCCGAATCACTTTCCTAAGTTACTTTCCTAAGTAAGTTTTCTGAGTCACTTTCCTAAGTCACTTTTCTGAGTCACCTTTTTAAGTAACTTTTCTGAGTCACTTTCTTAAGTCACTTTTCTAAATCTCTTTCCTAAGTTACTTTTCTGAGTCACTTTTCTAAGTCACTTTCCTGAGTCACTTTTCTGAGTCAATTTTCTAAGTCACTTTCCTAAGTCATTTTTCTGAGTCACTTTCCTAAGTCACTTTTCTGAGTCACTATCGTAAGTCATTTTTCTGAGTCACTTTCCTGAGTCACTTTCTTGAGTCACTTTCCTAAGTCACTTTACTAAGTCACTTTCCTGAGTCCCTTCCTGCGTCACTTTCCTGCGTCACTTTCCTGCGTCACTTTCCTGCGTCACTTTCCTGCGTCACTTTCCTGAGTCACTTTCCTGCGTCACTTTCCTAAGTCACTTTCCTGAGTCACTTTCATAAGTCACTTTCCTGAGTCACTTTTCTAAGTCACTTTTCTGAGTCACTTTCCTGAGTCCCTTCCTAAGTCACTTTCCTGAGTCACTTTCCTGAGTCACTTTCCTGCGTCACTTTCCTGAGTCACTTTCCTGCGTCACTTTCCTGAGTCACTTTCCTAAGTCACATTCCTGAGTCACTTTCCTGAGTCACTTTCCTGAGTCACTTTCCTAAGTCACTTTCCTAAGTCACTTTCCTAAGTCACTTTCCTGAGTCACTTTTCTAGGTCACTTTCCTAAGTCACTTTCCTAAGTCACTTTCCTGAGTCCCTTCCTAAGTCACTTTCCTGAGTCCCTTCCTAAGTCACTTTCCTGAGTCACTTTCCTAAGTCACTTTCCTGAGTCACTTTTCTAAGTCACTTTTCTGAGTCACTTTCCTGAGTCCCTTCCTAAGTCACTTTCCTGAGTCACTTTCCTGCGTCACTTTCCTGAGTCACTTTCCTGCGTCACTTTCCTGAGTCACTTTCCTGCGTCACTTTCCTGCGTCACTTTCCTGCGTCACTTTCCTGAGTCACTTTCCTGAGTCACTTTCCTGAGTCACTTTCCTAAGTCACTTTCCTAAGTCACTTTCCTAGGTCACTTTCCTGAGTCACTTTTCTAGGTCACTTTCCTAAGTCACTTTCCTGAGTCCCTTCCTAAGTCACTTTCCTGAGTCCCTTCCTAAGTCACTTTCCTGAGTCACTTTCCTAAGTCACTTTCCTAAGTCACTTTCCTAGGTCACTTTCCTGAGTCACTTTTCTAGGTCACTTTCCTAAGTCACTTTCCTAAGTCACTTTCCTAGGTCACTTTCCTGAGTCACTTTCCTGGGTCACTTTCCTAAGTCACTTTCCTGAGTCACTTCTCTAGGTCACTTTCCTATGTCACTTTCCTGAGTCACTTTCCTAGGTCACTTTCCTGAGTCCCTTCCTGAGTCACTTTCCTGAGTCACTTTCCTGAGTCACTTTCCTAAGTCACTTTTCTGAGTCACTTTCCTAAGTCATTTTCCTGAGTCATTTTCCTGAGTCACTTTCCTGAGTCACTTTCCTGAGTCACTTTCCTAAGTCACTTTCCTGAGTCACTTTCCTGAGTCACTTTCCTGAGTCACTTTTCTGAGTCACTTTCCTAAGTCACTTTCCTAAGTCACTTTCCTGAGTCACTTTCCTGAGTCACATTCCTGAGTCACTTTTTTAGGTCACTTTCCTAAGTCACTTTTCTAAGTCACTTTTCTACGTCACTTTCCTGAGTCACTTTTCTAGGTCACTTTCCTGAGTCACTTTCCTGAGTCACTTTCCTGAGTCACTTTCCTGAGTCACTTTCCTGAGTCACTTTTCTGAGTCACTTTTCTAAGTCACTTTCCTAAGTCACTTTTCTAAATCACTTTCCTAAGTCACTTTCCTAAGTCACTTTCCTAAGTCACTTTCCTAAGTCACTTTCCTAAGTCACTTTTCTAAATCACTTTCCTGAGTCACTTTTTAAGTCACTTTCCTGAGTCACTTTCCCGAGTCACTTTCCCGAATCACTTTCCTAAGTTACTTTCCTAAGTAAGTTTTCTGAGTCACTTTTCTAAGTCACTTTTCTGAGTCACCTTTTTAAGTCACTTTCCTGAGTCACTTTCCTAAGTCACTTTCCTGAGTCACTTTCCTGAGTCACTTTCCTGAGTCACTTTCCTGAGTCACTTTCCTGAGTCACTTTCCTAGGTCACTTTCCTGAGTCACTTTTCTGAGTCACTTTTCTGAGTCACTTTTCTGAGTCACTTTTCTGAGTCACTTTTCTAAGTCACTTTCCTAAGTCACTTTTCTAAATCACTTTCCTAAGTCACTTTCCTAAGTCACTTTCCTAAGTCACTTTCCTAAGTCACTTTCCTAAGTCACTTTCCTAAGTCACTTTTCTGAGTCACTTTTTAAGTCACTTTCCTGAGTCACTTTCCCGAATCACTTTCCTAAGTCACTTTCCTGAGTCACTTTTCTGAGTCAATTTTCTAAGTCACTTTCCTAAGTCATTTTTCTGAGTCACTTTCCTAAGTCACTTTTCTGAGTCACTATCGTAAGTCATTTTTCTGAGTCACTTTCCTGAGTCACTTTCTTGAGTCACTTTCCTAAGTCATTTTCCTGAGTCCCTTCCTAAGTCACTTTCCTGAGTCACTTTCCTGCGTCACTTTCCTGCGTCACTTTCCTGAGTCACTTTCCTGCGTCACTTTCCTGAGTCACTTTCCTGAGTCACTTTCCTGAGTCACTTTCCTAAGTCACTTTCCTAAGTCACTTTCCTGAGTCACTTTCCTAAGTCACTTTCCTGAGTCACTTTCCTGAGTCACTTTTCTAGGTCACTTTCCTGAGTCACTTTCCTGAGTCACTTTCCTAAGTCACTTTCCTGAGTCACTTTCCTAAGTCACTTTCCTAAGTCATTTTCCTGGGTCACTTTCCTAAGTCACTTTCCTGAGTCACTTTCCTGAGTCACTTTTCTAGGTCACTTTCCTGAGTCACTTTCCTGAGTCCCTTCCTAAGTCACTTTCCTGAGTCCCTTCCTAAGTCACTTTCCTGAGTCACTTTCCTGAGTCACTTTCCTAAGTCACTTTCCTGAGTCACTTTCCTAAGTCACTTTCCTAAGTCATTTTCCTGGGTCACTTTCCTAAGTCACTTTCCTGAGTCACTTCTCTAGGTCACTTTCCTATGTCACTTTCCTGAGTCACTTTCCTAGGTCACTTTCCTGAGTCCCTTCCTAAGTCACTTTCCTGAGTCACTTTCCTAAGTCACTTTCCTAAGTCACTTTTCTGAGTCACTTTCCTAAGTCATTTTCCTGAGTCACTTTCCTGAGTCACTTTCCTAAGTCACTTTCCTGAGTCACTTTCCTGAGTCACGTTCCTAAGTCACTTTCCTGAGTCACTTTCCTAAGTCACTTTCCTAAGTCACTTTCCTGAGTCACTTTCCTGAGTCACTTTTCTAGGTCACTTTCCTAAGTCACTTTTCTAGGTCACTTTCCTGAGTCACTTTCCTGAGTCACTTTCCTAAGTCACTTTCCTGAGTCACTTTCCTAAGTCACTTTCCTGAGTCACTTTCCTAGGTCACTTTTCTGAGTCACTTTCCTGAGTCACTTTTCTGAGTCACTTTCCTAAGTCACTTTTCTGAGTCACTTTCCTAAGTCACTTTTCTGAGTCACTTTCCTAAGTCACTTTTCTAAATCACTTTCCTAAGTCACTTTTCTGAGTCACTTTCCTAAGTCACTTTTCTAAATCACTTTCCTAAGTCACTTTCCTAGGTCACTTTCCTGAGTCACTTTTCTAGGTCACTTTCCTAAGTCACTTTTGAGTCACTTTCCTAAGTCACTTTCCTGAGTCCCTTCCTAAGTCACTTTCCTAGGTCACTTTCCTGAGTCACTTTTCTGAGTCACTTTTTTAAGTCACTTTTCTGAGTCACTTTCCTGAGTCACTTTCCTGAATCACTTTCCTAAGTAAGTTTTCTGAGTCACTTTTCTAAGTCTCTTTTCTGAGTCACCTTTTTAAGTCACTTTTCTAAGTCACTTTCCTGAGTCACTTTCCTAAGTCACTTTCCTGAGTCACTTTCCTAGGTCACTTTCCTGAGTCACTTTCCTAATACACTTTCCTGAGTCACGTTCCTGAGTCACTTTCCTGAGTCACTTTCCTGAGTCACTTTCCTAGGTCACTTTCCTGAGTCACTTTCCTAGGTCACTTTCCTGAGTCACTTTTCTGAGTCACTTTTCTGAGTCACTTTTCTGAGTCACTTTTCTAAGTCACTTTCCTAAGTCACTTTCCTAAGTCACTTTCCTAAGTCACTTTCCTAAGTCACTTTCCTAAGTCACTTTCCTGAGTCACTTTCCTGAGTCCCTTCCTAAGTCACTTTCCTGAGTCACTTTCCTGAGTCACTTTCCTAAGTCACTTTTCTAAGTCACTTTCCTAAGTCACTTTTCTGAGTCACTTTTCTGAGTCACTTTCCTAAGTCACTTTTCTAAATCACTTTTCTAAATCACTTTTCTAAGTCACTTTTCTGAGTCACTTTTTTAAGTCACTTTTCTGAGTCACTTTTCTAAATCACTTTCCTAAATCACTTTTCTGAGTCACGTTCCTGAGTCACGTTCCTGAGTCACGTTCCTGAGTCACTTTCCTGAGTCACGTTCCTGAGTCACGTTCCTGAGTCACGTTCCTGAGTCACGTTCCTGAGTCACGTTCCTAAGTCACTTTCCTGAGTCACTTTCCTAAGTCACTTTCCTAAGTCACTTTCCTGAGTCACTTTTCCAGGTCACTTTCCTAAGTCACTTTTCTAGGTCACTTTCCTGAGTCACTTTCCTGAGTAAGTTTTCTGAGTCACTTTCCTAAGTCACTTTTCTGAGTCACCTTTTTAAGTCACTTTTCTGAGTCACTTTTTTAAGTCACTTTTCTAAATCTCTTTCCTAAGTTACTTTTCTGAGTCACTTTTCTAAGTCACTTTCCTGAGTCACTTTTCTGAGTCAATTTTCTAAGTCACTTTCCTAAGTCATTTTTCTGAGTCACTTTCCTAAGTCACTTTTCTGAGTCACTATCGTAAGTCATTTTTCTGAGTCACTTTCCTGAGTCACTTTCTTGAGTCACTTTCCTAAGTCATTTTCCTGAGTCCCTTCCTAAGTCATTTTCCTGAGTCCCTTCCTAAGTCACTTTCCTGAGTCACTTTCCTGCGTCACTTTCCTG
The DNA here is from genome assembly GCA_029206835.1 of Rana muscosa. Taxonomy (NCBI): domain Eukaryota; kingdom Metazoa; phylum Chordata; class Amphibia; order Anura; family Ranidae; genus Rana; species Rana muscosa. Next base: position 1,107,974,622 of record CM055122.1, on the reverse strand, counting down.
AGTCACTTTCCTGCGTCACTTTCCTGCGTCACTTTCCTGAGTCACTTTCCTGAGTCACTTTCCTGAGTCACTTTCCTGAGTCACTTTCCTGCGTCACTTTCCTGCGTCACTTTCCTGCGTCACTTTCCTGCGTCACTTTCCTGAGTCACTTTCCTGAGTCACTTTCCTCAGTCACTTTCCTCAGTCACTTTCCTGAGTCACTTTCCTAAGTCACTTTCCTAAGTCACTTTCCTAGGTCACTTTCCTGAGTCACTTTTCTAGGTCACTTTCCTAAGTCACTTTCCTGAGTCCCTTCCTAAGTCACTTTCCTGAGTCCCTTCCTAAGTCACTTTCCTGAGTCACTTTCCTAAGTCACTTTCCTGAGTCCCTTCCTAAGTCACTTTCCTAGGTCACTTTCCTGAGTCACTTTTCTAGGTCACTTTCCTAAGTCACTTTTGAGTCACTTTCCTAAGTCACTTTCCTGAGTCACTTTCCTAAGTCACTTTCCTAAGTCACTTTCCTGAGTCACTTTCCTAAGTCACTTTCCTGAGTCACTTTCCTAAGTCACTTTCCTAAGTCACTTTCCTGAGTCACTTTCCTAAGTCACTTTCCTAAGTCATTTTCCTGGGTCACTTTCCTAAGTCACTTTCCTGAGTCACTTCTCTAGGTCACTTTCCTATGTCACTTTCCTGAGTCACTTTCCTGAGTCACTTTCCTAGGTCACTTTCCTGAGTCCCTTCCTGAGTCACTTTCCTGAGTCACTTTCCTGAGTCACTTTCCTAAGTCACTTTCCTGAGTCACTTTCCTAAGTCACTTTTCTGAGTCACTTTCCTAAGTCACGTTCCTGAGTCACGTTCCTGAGTCACGTTCCTGAGTCACGTTCCTGAGTCACGTTCCTAAGTCACTTTCCTGAGTCACTTTCCTGAGTCACTTTCCTAAGTCACTTTCCTAAGTCACTTTCCTGAGTCACTTTTCTAGGTCACTTTCCTAAGTCACTTTTCTAGGTCACTTTCCTGAGTCACTTTCCTGAGTAAGTTTTCTGAGTCACTTTCCTAAGTCACTTTTCTGAGTCACCTTTTTAAGTCACTTTTCTGAGTCACTTTTTTAAGTCACTTTTCTGAGTCACTTTCCTGAGTCACTTTCCTAAGTCACTTTTCTAAATCACTTTTCTGAGTCACTTTTCTGAGTCACTTTCCTGAGTCACTTTCCCGAATCACTTTCCTAAGTTACTTTCCTAAGTAAGTTTTCTGAGTCACTTTCCTAAGTCACTTTTCTGAGTCACCTTTTTAAGTCACTTTTCTGAGTCACTTTCTTAAGTCACTTTTCTAAATCTCTTTCCTAAGTTACTTTTCTGAGTCACTTTTCTAAGTCACTTTCCTGAGTCACTTTTCTGAGTCAATTTTCTAAGTCACTTTCCTAAGTCATTTTTCTGAGTCACTTTCCTAAGTCACTTTTCTGAGTCACTATCGTAAGTCATTTTTCTGAGTCACTTTCCTGAGTCACTTTCTTGAGTCACTTTCCTAAGTCATTTTCCTGAGTCCCTTCCTAAGTCACTTTCCTGAGTCACTTTCCTGCGTCACTTTCCTGAGTCACTTTCCTGCGTCACTTTCCTGCGTCACTTTCCTGAGTCACTTTCCTGAGTCACTTTCCTGAGTCACTTTCCTGAGTCACTTTCCTGAGTCACTTTCCTGCGTCACTTTCCTGCGTCACTTTCCTAAGTCACTTTCCTAAGTCACTTTCCTAAGTCACTTTCCTGAGTCACTTTCTTGAGTCACTTTCCTAAGTCATTTTCCTGAGTCCCTTCCTAAGTCACTTTCCTGAGTCACTTTCCTGCGTCACTTTCCTGAGTCACTTTCCTGCGTCACTTTCCTGCATCACTTTCCTGCGTCACTTTCCTGAGTCACTTTCCTGAGTCACTTTCCTGCGTCACTTTCCTGAGTCACTTTCCTGAGTCACTTTCCTGAGTCACTTTCCTGAGTCACTTTCCTGCGTCACTTTCCTGCGTCACTTTCCTGCGTCACTTTCCTGAGTCACTTTCCTCAGTCACTTTCCTGAGTCACTTTCCTAAGTCACTTTCCTAAGTCACTTTCCTAGGTCACTTTCCTGAGTCACTTTTCTAGGTCACTTTCCTGAGTCCCTTCCTAAGTCACTTTCCTGAGTCCCTTCCTAAGTCACTTTCCTGAGTCACTTTCCTAAGTCACTTTCCTAGGTCACTTTCCTAGGTCACTTTCCTGAGTCACTTTTCTAGGTCACTTTCCTAAGTCACTTTTGAGTCACTTTCCTAAGTCACTTTCCTGAGTCACTTTCCTAAGTCACTTTCCTAAGTCACTTTCCTGAGTCACTTTCCTAAGTCACTTTCCTGAGTCACTTTCCTAAGTCACTTTCCTAAGTCATTTTCCTGGGTCACTTTCCTAAGTCACTTTCCTGAGTCACTTCTCTAGGTCACTTTCCTAAGTCACTTTCCTAGGTCACTTTCCTGAGTCACTTTTCTAGGTCACTTTCCTAAGTCACTTTTGAGTCACTTTCCTAAGTCACTTTCCTGAGTCACTTTCCTAAGTCACTTTCCTGAGTCACTTTCCTAAGTCACTTTCCTAAGTCATTTTCCTGGGTCACTTTCCTAAGTCACTTTCCTGAGTCACTTTCCTGAGTCACTTTCCTATGTCACTTTCCTGAGTCACTTTCCTGAGTCACTTTCCTAGGTCACTTTCCTGAGTCCCTTCCTGAGTCACTTTCCTGAGTCACTTTCCTAAGTCACTTTCCTGAGTCACTTTCCTAAGTCACTTTCCTGAGTCACTTTCCTAAGTCACTTTCCTGAGTCACTTTCCTAAGTCACTTTCCTGAGTCACTTTCCTAAGTCACTTTCCTGAGTCACGTTCCTGAGTCACGTTCCTGAGTCACGTTCCTGAGTCACGTTCCTGAGTCACGTTCCTAAGTCACTTTCCTGAGTCACTTTCCTGAGTCACTTTCCTAAGTCACTTTCCTAAGTCACTTTCCTGAGTCACTTTTCTGAGTCACTTTTCTAGGTCACTTTCCTAAGTCACTTTTCTAGGTCACTTTCCTGAGTCACTTTCCTGAGTAAGTTTTCTGAGTCACTTTCCTAAGTCACTTTTCTGAGTCACCTTTTTAAGTCACTTTTCTGAGTCACTTTCTTAAGTCACTTTTCTAAATCTCTTTCCTAAGTTACTTTTCTGAGTCAATTTTCTAAGTCACTATCCTAAGTCATTTTCCTCGGTCACTTTCCTAAGTCACTTTCCTAAGTCACTTTCCTGAGTCACTTTTCTAGGTCACTTTCCTGAGTCACTTTCTTGAGTCCCTTCCTAAGTCACTTTCCTGAGTCACTTTCCTGAGTCACTTTCCTAAGTCACTTTCCTGAGTCACTTTCCTAAGTCACTTTCCTAAGTCATTTTCCTGGGTCACTTTCCTAAGTCACTTTCCTGAGTCACTTCTCTAGGTCACTTTCCTATGTCACTTTCCTGAGTCACTTTCCTGAGTCACTTTCCTAGGTCACTTTCCTGAGTCCCTTCCTAAGTCACTTTCCTGAGTCACTTTTCTGAGTCACTTTCCGAAGTCACTTTTCTGAGTCACTTTCCTAAGTCATTTTCCTGAGTCACTTTCCTAAGTCACTTTCCTGAGTCACTTTCCTGAGTCACTTTCCTGAGTCACGTTCCTAAGTCACTTTCCTGAGTCACTTTCCTAAGTCACTTTTCTAGGTCACTTTCCTAAGTCACTTTTCTAGGTCACTTTCCTAAGTCACTTTCCTAAGTCACTTTCCTGAGTCACTTTCCTAGGTCACTTTTCTGAGTCACTTTCCTGAGTCACTTTCCTGAGTCACTTTTCTGAGTCACTTTCCTAAGTCACTTTTCTGAGTCACTTTCCTAAGTCACTTTTCTAAATCACTTTCCTAAGTCACTTTCCTAAGTCACTTTTCTAAATCACTTTCCTAAATCACTTTTCTGAGTCACTTTTTTAAGTCACTTTTCTGAGTCACTTTCCTGAGTCACTTTCCCGAATCACTTTCCTAAGTTACTTTCCTAAGTAAGTTTTCTGAGTCAGTTTTCTAAGTCACTTTCCTGAGTCACTTTTCTAAGTCACTTTCCTGAGTCACTTTTCTAAGTCACTTTCCTGAGTCACTTTCCTAAGTCACTTTCCTGAGTCACTTTCCTAGGTCACTTTCCTGAGTCACTTTCCTAATACAATTTCCTGAGTCACGTTCCTAAGTCCCTTTCCTGAGTCACTTAACTAAGTCCCTTTCCTGGGTCACTTTTCTAAGTCACTTTTCTGAGTCACTTTTCTGAGTCACTTTTCTGAGTCACTTTCCTAAGTCACTTTTCTAAATCACTTTCCTAAATCACTTTTCTGAGTCACTTTTTTAAGTCACTTTTCTGAGTCACTTTCCTGAGTCACTTTCCTAAGTCACTTTTCTAAATCACTTTCCTAAATCACTTTTCTGAGTCACTTTTCCGAATCACTTTCCTAAGTTACTTTCCTAAGTAAGTTTTCTGAGTCACTTTCCTAAGTCACTTTTCTGAGTCACCTTTTTAAGTCACTTTTCTGAGTCACTTTCTTAAGTCACTTTTCTAAATCTCTTTCCTAAATCACTTTTCTGAGTCACTTTTTTAAGTCACTTTTCTGAGTGACTTTCCTGAGTCACTTTCCCGAATCACTTTCCTAAGTTACTTTCCTAAGTAAGTTTTCTGAGTCACTTTCCTAAGTCACTTTTCTGAGTCACCTTTTTAAGTAACTTTTCTGAGTCACTTTCTTAAGTCACTTTTCTAAATCTCTTTCCTAAGTTACTTTTCTGAGTCACTTTTCTAAGTCACTTTCCTGAGTCACTTTTCTGAGTCAATTTTCTAAGTCACTTTCCTAAGTCACTTTTCTGAGTCACTTTCCTAAGTCACTTTCCTAAGTCACTTTCCTAAGTCACTTTCCTAGGTCACTTTCCTGAGTCACTTTTCTAGGTCACTTTCCTGAGTCACTTTCCTAAGTCCCTTTCCTGGGTCACTTTCCTAATACACTTTCCTGAGTCACGTTCCTAAGTCACTTTCCTGAGTCACTTTCCTAAGTCCCTTTCCTGGGTCACTTTTCTAAGTCACTTTCCTAAGTCACTTTCCTGAGTCACTTTTCTGAGTCACTTTTCTAAGTCACTTTTCTAAGTCACTTTTCTGAGTCACTTTTCTGAGTCACTTTTCTGAGTCACTTTCCTGAGTCACTTTCCTAAGTCACTTTTCTAAATCACTTTCCTAAATCACTTTCCTAAATCACTTTTTTAAGTCACTTTTTTAAGTCACTTTTCTGAGTCACTTTTCTGAGTCACTTTCCTGAGTCACTTTCCCGAATCACTTTCCTAAGTTACTTTCCTAAGTAAGTTTTCTGAGTCACCTTTTTAAGTAACTTTTCTGAGTCACTTTCTTAAGTCACTTTTCTAAATCTCTTTCCTAAGTTACTTTTCTGAGTCACTTTTCTAAGTCACTTTCCTGAGTCACTATCGTAAGTCATTTTTCTGAGTCACTTTCCTGAGTCACTTTCTTGAGTCACTTTCCTAAGTCACTTTACTAAGTCACTTTCCTGAGTCCCTTCCTGCGTCACTTTCCTGCGTCACTTTCCTGAGTCACTTTCCTGCGTCACTTTCCTGAGTCACTTTCCTGCGTCACTTTCCTGAGTCACTTTCCTGAGTCACTTTCCTGAGTCACTTTCCTAAGTCACTTTCCTGAGTCACTTTCCTGAGTCACTTTCATAAGTCACTTTCCTGAGTCACTTTTCTAAGTCACTTTTCTGAGTCACTTTTCTGAGTCACTTTCCTGAGTCCCTTCCTAAGTCACTTTCCTGAGTCACTTTCCTGCGTCACTTTCCTGCGTCACTTTCCTGCGTCACTTTCCTGCGTCACTTTCCTAAGTCACTTTCCTGAGTCACTTCTCTAGGTCACTTTCCTATGTCACTTTCCTGGGTCACTTTCCTAGGTCACTTTCCTGAGTCCCTTCCTAAGTCACTTTCCTGAGTCACTTTCCTGAGTCACTTTCCTAAGTCACTTTTCTGAGTCACTTTCCTAAGTCATTTTCCTGAGTCACTTTCCTGAGTCACTTTCCTAAGTCACTTTTCTGAGTCACTATCGTAAGTCATTTTTCTGAGTCACTTTCCTGAGTCACTTTTCTAGGTCACTTTCCTGAGTCACTTTCCTGAGTCACTTTCATAAGTCACTTTCCTGAGTCACTTTTCTAAGTCACTTTTCTGAGTCACTTTCCTGAGTCCCTTCCTAAGTCACTTTCCTGAGTCACTTTCCTGCGTCACTTTCCTGCGTCACTTTCCTGCGTCACTTTCCTAAGTCACTTTCCTAAGTCACTTTCCTGAGTCACTTCTCTAGGTCACTTTCCTATGTCACTTTCCTGGGTCACTTTCCTAGGTCACTTTCCTGAGTCCCTTCCTAAGTCACTTTCCTGAGTCACTTTCCTGAGTCACTTTCCTAAGTCACTTTTCTGAGTCACTTTCCTAAGTCATTTTCCTGAGTCACTTTCCTAAGTCACTTTTCTGAGTCACTATCGTAAGTCATTTTTCTGAGTCACTTTCCTGAGTCACTTTTCTAGGTCACTTTACTAAGTCACTTTTGAGTCACTTTCCTAAGTCACTTTCCTAGGTCACTTTCCTGAGTCACTTTTCTAGGTCACTTTCCTAAGTCACTTTCCTGAGTCCCTTCCTAAGTCACTTTCCTGAGTCCCTTCCTGAGTCACTTTTCTGAGTCACTTTCCTGAGTCACTTTCCTAAGTCACTTTTCTGAGTCACTTTCCTGAGTCACTTTTCTAGGTCACTTTCCTAAGTCACTTTCCTAAGTCACTTTCCTAAGTCACTTTCCTAAGTCACTTTACTAAGTCACTTTCCTAAGTCACTTTCCTAAGTCACTTTCCTGAGTCACTTTTTAAGTCACTTTCCTGAGTCACTTTCCCGAATCACTTTCCTAAGTTACTTTCCTAAGTAAGTTTTCTGAGTCACTTTTCTAAGTCACTTTTCTGAGTCACCTTTTTAAGTCACTTTCCTGAGTCACTTTCCTGAGTCACTTTCCTGAGTCACTTTCCTGAGTCACTTTCCTAGGTCACTTTCCTGAGTCACTTTTCTGAGTCACTTTTCTGAGTCACTTTTCTAAATCACTTTCCTAAGTCACTTTCCTAAGTCACTTTCCTAAGTCACTTTCCTAAGTCACTTTCCTAAGTCACTTTCCTAAGTCACTTTTCTAAATCACTTTCCTGAGTCACTTTTCTGAGTCACTTTTCTGAGTCACTTTTCTGAGTCACTTTCCTGAGTCACTTTCCTAAGTCACTTTTCTAAATCACTTTCCTAAATCACTTTCCTAAATCACTTTTTTAAGTCACTTTTTTAAGTCACTTTTCTGAGTCACTTTTCTGAGTCACTTTCCTGAGTCACTTTCCCGAATCACTTTCCTAAGTTACTTTCCTAAGTAAGTTTTCTGAGTCACCTTTTTAAGTAACTTTTCTGAGTCACTTTCTTAAGTCACTTTTCTAAATCTCTTTCCTAAGTTACTTTTCTGAGTCACTTTTCTAAGTCACTTTCCTGAGTCACTATCGTAAGTCATTTTTCTGAGTCACTTTCCTGAGTCACTTTCTTGAGTCACTTTCCTAAGTCACTTTACTAAGTCACTTTCCTGAGTCCCTTCCTGCGTCACTTTCCTGCGTCACTTTCCTGAGTCACTTTCCTGCGTCACTTTCCTGAGTCACTTTCCTGCGTCACTTTCCTGAGTCACTTTCCTGAGTCACTTTCCTGAGTCACTTTCCTAAGTCACTTTCCTGAGTCACTTTCCTGAGTCACTTTCATAAGTCACTTTCCTGAGTCACTTTTCTAAGTCACTTTTCTGAGTCACTTTCCTGAGTCCCTTCCTAAGTCACTTTCCTGAGTCACTTTCCTGCGTCACTTTCCTGCGTCACTTTCCTGCGTCACTTTCCTGCGTCACTTTCCTAAGTCACTTTCCTGAGTCACTTCTCTAGGTCACTTTCCTATGTCACTTTCCTGGGTCACTTTCCTAGGTCACTTTCCTGAGTCCCTTCCTAAGTCACTTTCCTGAGTCACTTTCCTGAGTCACTTTCCTAAGTCACTTTTCTGAGTCACTTTCCTAAGTCATTTTCCTGAGTCACTTTCCTGAGTCACTTTCCTAAGTCACTTTTCTGAGTCACTATCGTAAGTCATTTTTCTGAGTCACTTTCCTGAGTCACTTTTCTAGGTCACTTTCCTGAGTCACTTTCCTGAGTCACTTTCATAAGTCACTTTCCTGAGTCACTTTTCTAAGTCACTTTTCTGAGTCACTTTCCTGAGTCCCTTCCTAAGTCACTTTCCTGAGTCACTTTCCTGCGTCACTTTCCTGCGTCACTTTCCTGCGTCACTTTCCTAAGTCACTTTCCTAAGTCACTTTCCTGAGTCACTTCTCTAGGTCACTTTCCTATGTCACTTTCCTGGGTCACTTTCCTAGGTCACTTTCCTGAGTCCCTTCCTAAGTCACTTTCCTGAGTCACTTTCCTGAGTCACTTTCCTAAGTCACTTTTCTGAGTCACTTTCCTAAGTCATTTTCCTGAGTCACTTTCCTAAGTCACTTTTCTGAGTCACTATCGTAAGTCATTTTTCTGAGTCACTTTCCTGAGTCACTTTTCTAGGTCACTTTACTAAGTCACTTTTGAGTCACTTTCCTAAGTCACTTTCCTAGGTCACTTTCCTGAGTCACTTTTCTAGGTCACTTTCCTAAGTCACTTTCCTGAGTCCCTTCCTAAGTCACTTTCCTGAGTCCCTTCCTGAGTCACTTTTCTGAGTCACTTTCCTGAGTCACTTTCCTAAGTCACTTTTCTGAGTCACTTTCCTGAGTCACTTTTCTAGGTCACTTTCCTAAGTCACTTTCCTAAGTCACTTTCCTAAGTCACTTTACTAAGTCACTTTCCTAAGTCACTTTCCTAAGTCACTTTCCTGAGTCACTTTTTAAGTCACTTTCCTGAGTCACTTTCCCGAATCACTTTCCTAAGTTACTTTCCTAAGTAAGTTTTCTGAGTCACTTTTCTAAGTCACTTTTCTGAGTCACCTTTTTAAGTCACTTTCCTGAGTCACTTTCCTGAGTCACTTTCCTGAGTCACTTTCCTGAGTCACTTTCCTAGGTCACTTTCCTGAGTCACTTTTCTGAGTCACTTTTCTGAGTCACTTTTCTAAATCACTTTCCTAAGTCACTTTCCTAAGTCACTTTCCTAAGTCACTTTCCTAAGTCACTTTCCTAAGTCACTTTCCTAAGTCACTTTCCTAAGTCACTTTCCTAAGTCACTTTCCTGAGTCACTTTTCTGAGTCACTATCGTAAGTCATTTTTCTGAGTCACTTTCCTGAGTCACTTTCCTAAGTCACTTTCCTAAGTCACTTTCCTAAGTCACTTTCCTAAGTCATTTTTCTGAGTCACTTTCCTAAGTCACTTTTCTGAGTCACTATCGTAAGTCACTTTCCTGAGTCACTTTCTTGAGTCACTTTCCTAAGTCATTTTCCTGAGTCCCTTCCTAAGTCACTTTCCTGAGTCACTTTCCTGAGTCACTTTCCTGCGTCACTTTCCTGAGTCACTTTCCTGCGTCACTTTCCTGAGTCACTTTCCTGAGTCACTTTCCTGAGTCACTTTCCTGAGTCACTTTCCTAAGTCACTTTCCTAGGTCACTTTCCTGAGTCACTTTCCTAAGTCACTTTCCTGAGTCACTTTCCTGAGTCACTTTCCTAAGTCATTTTCCTCGGTCACTTTCCTAAGTCACTTTCCTGAGTCACTTTCCTGAGTCACTTTTCTAGGTCACTTTCCTGAGTCACTTTCCTGAGTCCCTTCCTAAGTCTCTTTCCTGAGTCACTTTCCTGAGTCACTTTCCTGAGTCACTTTCCTGAGTCACTTTCCTAAGTCACTTTCCTAAGTCATTTTCCTGGGTCACTTTCCTAAGTCACTTTCCTGAGTCACTTCTCTAGGTCACTTTTCTGAGTCACTTTCCTAAGTCATTTTCCTGAGTCACTTTCCTGAGTCACTTTCCTAAGTCACTTTCCTGAGTCACTTTCCTGAGTCACTTTCCTGAGTCACGTTCCTAAGTCACTTTCCTGAGTCACTTTCCTAAGTCACTTTCCTGAGTCACTTTTCTAGGTCACTTTCCTAGGTCACTTTCCTGAGTCACTTTCCTGAGTCACTTTCCTGAGTCACTTTCCTAGGTCACTTTTCTGAGTCACTTTTCTGAGTCACTTTTCTGAGTCACTTTCCTAAGTCACTTTTCTGAGTCACTTTCCTAAGTCACTTTTCTAAATCACTTTCCTAAATCACTTTTCTGAGTCACTTTTCTGAGTCACTTTCCTGAGTCACTTTCCTGAGTCACTTTCCTGAGTCACTTTCCTGAGTCACGTTCCTGAGTCACGTTCCTGAGTCACGTTCCTGAGTCACGTTCCTGAGTCACTTTCCTGAGTCACTTTCCTGAGTCACTTTCCTAAGTCACTTTCCTAAGTCACTTTCCTGAGTCACTTTTCTAGGTCACTTTCCTAAGTCACTTTTCTAGGTCACTTTCCTGAGTCACTTGCCTGAGTAAGTTTTCTGAGTCACTTTCCTAAGTCACTTTTCTGAGTCACTTTCTTAAGTCACTTTTCTAAATCTCTTTCCTAAGTTACTTTTCTGAGTCACTTTTCTAAGTCACTTTCCTGAGTCACTTTTCTGAGTCAATTTTCTAAGTCACTTTCCTAAGTCATTTTTCTGAGTCACTTTCCTAAGTCACTTTTCTGAGTCACTATCGTAAGTCATTTTTCTGAGTCACTTTCCAGAGTCACTTTTCTAGGTCACTTCACTAAGTCACTTTTGAGTCACTTTCCTAAGTCACTTTCCTGAGTCACTTTCCTAGGTCACTTTCCTGAGTCCCTTCCTAGGTCACTTTCCTAAGTCACTTTCCTGAGTCACTTTCCTGAGTCACTTTCCTAAGTCATTTTCCTCGGTCACTTTCCTAAGTCACTTTTCTAGGTCACTTTCCTGAGTCACTTTCCTGAGTCCCTTCCTAAGTCACTTTCCTAAGTCACTTTCCTGAGTCACTTTCCTAAGTCACTTTCCTGAGTCACTTTCCTAAGTCACTTTCCTAAGTCATTTTCCTGGGTCACTTTCCTAAGTCACTTTCCTGAGTCACTTCTCTAGGTCACTTTCCTATGTCACTTTCCTGAGTCACTTTCCTGAGTCACTTTCCTGAGTCCCTTCCTAAGTCACTTTCCTGAGTCACTTTCCTGAGTCACTTTCCTAAGTCACTTTTCTGAGTCACTTTCCTAAGTCATTTTCCTGAGTCACTTTCCTAAGTCACTTTCCTGAGTCACTTTCCTGAGTCACGTTCCTAAGTCACTTTCCTGAGTCACTTTCCTAAGTCACTTTTCTAGGTCACTTTCCTAAGTCACTTTTCTAGGTCACTTTCCTGAGTCACTTTCCTAAGTCACTTTCCTAAGTCACTTTCCTGAGTCACTTTCCTAGGTCACTTTTCTGAGTCACTTTCCTGAGTCACTTTCCTGAGTCACTTTCCTGAGTCACTTTTCTGAGTCACTTTCCTAAGTCACTTTTCTGAGTCACTTTCCTAAGTCACTTTTCTAAATCACTTTCCTAAGTCACTTTCCTAAGTCACTTTTCTAAATCACTTTCCTAAATCACTTTTCTGAGTCACTTTTTTAAGTCACTTTTCTGAGTCACTTTCCTGAGTCACTTTCCCGAATCACTTTCCTAAGTTACTTTCCTAAGTAAGTTTTCTGAGTCACTTTTCTAAGTCACTTTTCTGAGTCACCTTTTTAAGTCACTTTCCTGAGTCACCTTTTTAAGTCACTTTTCTAAGTCACTTTCCTGAGTCACTTTCCTAAGTCACTTTCCTGAGTCACTTTCCTAGGTCACTTTCCTGAGTCACTTTCCTAATACACTTTCCTGAGTCACGTTCCTAAGTCACTTTCCTGAGTCACTTTCCTAAGTCCCTTTCCTGGGTCACTTTTCTAAGTCACTTTCCTAAGTCACTTTTCTGAGTCACTTTTCTAAGTCACTTTTCTAAATCACTTTTCTAAGTCACTTTTCTGAGTCACTTTTTTAAGTCACTTTTCTGAGTCACTTTCCTGAGTCACTTTCCTAAGTCACTTTTCTAAATCACTTTCCTAAATCACTTTCCTGAGTCACTTTCATAAGTCACTTTCCTGAGTCACTTTTCTGAGTCACTTTCCTAAGTCACTTTTCTGAGTCACTTTCCTGAGTCCCTTCCTAAGTCACTTTCCTAAGTCACTTTCCTGAGTCACTTTCCTGCGTCACTTTCCTGAGTCACTTTCCTGCGTCACTTTCCTGCGTCACTTTCCTGAGTCACTTTCCTGCGTCACTTTCCTCAGTCACTTTCCTAAGTCACATTCCTCAGTCACTTTCCTGAGTCACTTTCCTAAGTCACTTTCCTAAGTCACTTTCCTAAGTCACTTTCCTAGGTCACTTTCCTGAGTCACTTTTCTAGGTCACTTTCCTAAGTCACTTTTCTAGGTCACTTTCCTAGGTCACTTTCCTGAGTCACTTTTCTAGGTCACTTTCCTGAGTCACTTTTCTAGGTCACTTTCCTCAGTCACATTCCTCAGTCACTTTCCTGAGTCACTTTCCTAAGTCACTTTCCTAAGTCACTTTCCTATGTCACTTTCCTGAGTCACTTTTCTAGGTCACTTTCCTAAGTCACTTTTGAGTCACTTTCCTAAGTCACTTTCCTAAGTCACTTTTCTAAATCACTTTCCTAAATCACTTTTCTGAGTCACTTTTTTAAGTCACTTTTCTGAGTCACTTTTCTGAGTCACTTTTCTGAGTCACTTTCCTGAGTCACTTTCCCGAATCACTTTCCTAAGTTACTTTCCTAAGTAAGTTTTCTGAGTCACTTTCCTAAGTCACTTTTCTGAGTCACCTTTTTAAGTAACTTTTCTGAGTCACTTTCTTAAGTCACTTTTCTAAATCTCTTTCCTAAGTTACTTTTCTGAGTCACTTTTCTAAGTCACTTTCCTGAGTCACTTTTCTGAGTCAATTTTCTAAGTCACTATCGTAAGTCATTTTTCTGAGTCACTTTCCTGAGTCACTTTCCTGAGTCACTTTCCTGAGTCACTTTTCTAAATCACTTTCCTAAATCACTTTCCTGAGTCACTTTCATAAGTCACTTTCCTGAGTCACTTTTCTGAGTCACTTTCCTAAGTCACTTTTCTGAGTCACTTTCCTGAGTCCCTTCCTAAGTCACTTTCCTAAGTCACTTTCCTAAGTCACTTTCCTGAGTCACTTTCCTGCGTCACTTTCCTGAGTCACTTTCCTGCGTCACTTTCCTGCGTCACTTTCCTGAGTCACTTTCCTGCGTCACTTTCCTCAGTCACTTTCCTAAGTCACATTCCTCAGTCACTTTCCTGAGTCACTTTCCTAAGTCACTTTCCTAAGTCACTTTCCTAAGTCACTTTCCTAGGTCACTTTCCTGAGTCACTTTTCTAGGTCCCTTTCCTAAGTCACTTTTCTAGGTCACTTTCCTAGGTCACTTTCCTGAGTCACTTTTCTAGGTCACTTTCCTGAGTCACTTTTCTAGGTCACTTTCCTCAGTCACATTCCTCAGTCACTTTCCTGAGTCACTTTCCTAAGTCACTTTCCTAAGTCACTTTCCTAAGTCACTTTCCTAAGTCACTTTCCTAAGTCACTTTCCTAGGTCACTTTCCTAGGTCACTTTCCTGGGTCACTTTCCTAAGTCACTTTCCTGAGTCCCTTCCTAAGTCACTTTCCTGAGTCCCTTCCTAAGTCACTTTCCTGAGTCCCTTCCTAAGTCACTTTCCTGAGTCCCTTCCTAAGTCACTTTCCTGAGTCACTTTCCTAAGTCACTTTCCTAAGTCACTTTCCTATGTCACTTTCCTGAGTCACTTTTCTAGGTCACTTTCCTAAGTCACTTTTGAGTCACTTTCCTAAGTCACTTTCCTAAGTCACTTTTCTAAATCACTTTCCTAAATCACTTTTCTGAGTCACTTTTTTAAGTCACTTTTCTGAGTCACTTTTCTGAGTCACTTTTCTGAGTCACTTTCCTGAGTCACTTTCCCGAATCACTTTCCTAAGTTACTTTCCTAAGTAAGTTTTCTGAGTCACTTTCCTAAGTCACTTTTCTGAGTCACCTTTTTAAGTAACTTTTCTGAGTCACTTTCTTAAGTCACTTTTCTAAATCTCTTTCCTAAGTTACTTTTCTGAGTCACTTTTCTAAGTCACTTTCCTGAGTCACTTTTCTGAGTCAATTTTCTAAGTCACTTTCCTAAGTCATTTTTCTGAGTCACTTTCCTAAGTCACTTTTCTGAGTCACTATCGTAAGTCATTTTTCTGAGTCACTTTCCTGAGTCACTTTACTAAGTCACTTTCCTAAGTCACTTTTCTGAGTCACTATCGTAAGTCATTTTTCTGAGTCACTTTCCTGAGTCACTTTCTTGAGTCACTTTCCTAAGTCACTTTACTAAGTCACTTTCCTGAGTCCCTTCCTAAGTCACTTTCCTGCGTCACTTTCCTGAGTCACTTTCCTGCGTCACTTTCCTGAGTCACTTTCCTGCGTCACTTTCCTGAGTCACTTTCCTGCGTCACTTTCCTGCGTCACTTTCCTGAGTCACTTTCCTGCGTCACTTTCCTAAGTCACTTTCCTGAGTCACTTTCATAAGTCACTTTCCTGATTCACTTTTCTAAGTCACTTTTCTGAGTCACTTTCCTGAGTCCCTTCCTAAGTCACTTTCCTGAGTCACTTTCCTGAGTCACTTTCCTGTGTCACTTTCCTGAGTCACTTTCCTGCGTCACTTTCCTGAGTCACTTTCCTAAGTCACATTCCTGAGTCACTTTCCTGAGTCACTTTCCTAAGTCACTTTCCTAAGTCACTTTCCTAGGTCACTTTCCTGAGTCACTTTTCTAGGTCACTTTCCTAAGTCACTTTCCTGAGTCCCTTCCTAAGTCACTTTCCTGAGTCCCTTCCTAAGTCACTTTCCTGAGTCACTTTCCTAAGTCACTTTCCTGAGTCACTTTTCTAAGTCACTTTTCTGAGTCACTTTCCTGAGTCCCTTCCTAAGTCACTTTCCTGAGTCCCTTCCTAAGTCACTTTCCTGAGTCACTTTCCTGCGTCACTTTCCTGAGTCACTTTCCTGCGTCACTTTCCTGCGTCACTTTCCTGCGTCACTTTCCTGAGTCACTTTCCTGCGTCACTTTCCTGAGTCACTTTCCTGAGTCACTTTCCTAAGTCACTTTTCTAAATCACTTTCCTAAGTCACTTTCCTGAGTCACTTTTCTAGGTCACTTTCCTAAGTCACTTTTGAGTCACTTTCCTAAGTCACTTTCCTGAGTCCCTTCCTAAGTCACTTTCCTAGGTCACTTTCCTGAGTCACTTTTCTGAGTCACTTTTTTAAGTCACTTTTCTGAGTCACTTTCCTGAGTCACTTTCCTGAATCACTTTCCTAAGTTACTTTCCTAAGTAAGTTTTCTGAGTCACTTTTCTAAGTCTCTTTTCTGAGTCACCTTTTTAAGTCACTTTCCTGAGTCACCTTTTTAAGACACTTTTCTAAGTCACTTTCCTGAGTCACTTTCCTAAGTCACTTTCCTGAGTCACTTTCCTAGGTCACTTTCCTGAGTCACTTTCCTAATACACTTTCCTGAGTCACGTTCCTAAGTCCCTTTCCTGAGTCACTTAACTAAGTCCCTTTCCTGGGTCACTTTTCTAAGTCACTTTCCTAAGTCACTTTTCTGAGTCACTTTTCTGAGTCACTTTCCTAAGTCACTTTTCTAAATCACTTTTCTAAGTCACTTTTCTGAGTCACTTTTTTAAGTCACTTTTCTGAGTCACTTTTCTAAATCACTTTCCTAAATCACTTTTCTGAGTCACTTTTCTGAGTCACTTTCCTGAGTCACTTTCCCGAATCACTTTCCTAAGTTACTTTCCTAAGTAAGTTTTCTGAGTCACTTTCCTAAGTCACTTTCCTGAGTCACGTTCCTGAGTCACGTTCCTGAGTCACGTTCCTGAGTCACTTTCCTGAGTCACGTTCCTGAGTCACGTTCCTGAGTCACGTTCCTGAGTCACGTTCCTGAGTCACGTTCCTGAGTCACGTTCCTAAGTCACTTTCCTGAGTCACTTTCCTGAGTCACTTTCCTAAGTCACTTTCCTAAGTCACTTTCCTGAGTCACTTTTCTAGGTCACTTTCCTAAGTCACTTTTCTAGGTCACTTTCCTGAGTCACTTTCCTGAGTAAGTTTTCTGAGTCACTTTCCTAAGTCACTTTTCTGAGTCACCTTTTTAAGTCACTTTTCTGAGTCACTTTTTTAAGTCACTTTTCTAAATCTCTTTCCTAAGTTACTTTTCTGAGTCACTTTTCTAAGTCACTTTCCTGAGTCACTTTTCTGAGTCAATTTTCTAAGTCACTTTCCTAAGTCATTTTTCTGAGTCACTTTCCTAAGTCACTTTTCTGAGTCACTTTTCTGAGTCACTATCGTAAGTCATTTTTCTGAGTCACTTTCCTGGGTCACTTTCTTGAGTCACTTTCCTAAGTCATTTTCCTGAGTCCCTTCCTAAGTCACTTTCCTAAGTCACTTTCCTGAGTCACTTTCCTGCGTCACTTTCCTGCGTCACTTTCCTGCGTCACTTTCCTGCGTCACTTTCCTGAGTCACTTTCCTGAGTCACTTTCCTGAGTCACTTTCCTGAGTCACTTTCCTGAGTCACTTTCCTGCGTCACTTTCCTGCGTCACTTTCCTAAGTCACTTTCCTAAGTCACTTTCCTGAGTCACTTTCCTGAGTCACTTTCCTCAGTCACTTTCCTGAGTCACTTTCCTAAGTCACTTTCCTAAGTCACTTTCCTAGGTCACTTTCCTGAGTCACTTTTCTAGGTCACTTTCCTAAGTCACTTTCCTGAGTCCCTTCCTAAGTCACTTTCCTGAGTCCCTTTCCTAGGTCACTTTCCTGAGTCACTTTTCTAGGTCACTTTCCTAAGTCACTTTTGAGTCACTTTCCTAAGTCACTTTCCTGAGTCACTTTCCTAAGTCACTTTCCTGAGTCACTTTCCTAAGTCACTTTCCTAAGTCACTTTCCTGAGTCACTTTCCTAAGTCACTTTCCTGAGTCACTTTCCTAAGTCACTTTCCTAAGTCACTTTCCTGAGTCACTTTCCTAAGTCACTTTCCTAAGTCATTTTCCTGGGTCACTTTCCTAAGTCACTTTCCTGAGTCACTTCTCTAGGTCACTTTCCTATGTCACTTTCCTGAGTCACTTTCCTAGGTCACTTTCCTGAGTCCCTTCCTGAGTCACTTTCCTGCGTCACTTTCCTAAGTCACTTTCCTGAGTCACTTTCCTAAGTCACTTTTCTGAGTCACTTTCCTAAGTCACTTTCCTGAGTCACTTTCCTAAGTCACTTTCCTGAGTCACGTTCCTGAGTCACGTTCCTGAGTCACGTTCCTGAGTCACGTTCCTGAGTCACGTTCCTAAGTCACTTTCCTGAGTCACTTTCCTGAGTCACTTTCCTGAGTCACTTTCCTAAGTCACTTTCCTGAGTCACTTTTCTAGGTCACTTTCCTGAGTCACTTTCCTGAGTCACTTTCCTGAGTCACTTTCCTGAGTAAGTTTTCTGAGTCACTTTCCTAAGTCACTTTTCTGAGTCACCTTTTTAAGTCACTTTTCTGAGTCACTTTCTTAAGTCACTTTTCTAAATCTCTTTCCTAAGTTACTTTTCTGAGTCACTTTTCTAAGTCACTTTCCTGAGTCACTTTTCTGAGTCAATTTTCTAAGTCACTATCCTAAGTCATTTTCCTCGGTCACTTTCCTAAGTCACTTTCCTAAGTCACTTTCCTGAGTCACTTTTCTAGGTCACTTTCCTGAGTCACTTTCCTGAGTCCCTTCCTAAGTCACTTTCCTGAGTCACTTTCCTGAGTCACTTTCCTGAGTCACTTTCCTGAGTCACTTTCCTAAGTCACTTTCCTAAGTCATTTTCCTGGGTCACTTTCCTAAGTCACTTTCCTGAGTCACTTCTCTAGGTCACTTTCCTATGTCACTTTCCTGAGTCACTTTCCTGAGTCACTTTCCTAGGTCACTTTCCTGAGTCCCTTCCTAAGTCACTTTCCTGAGTCACTTTCCGAAGTCACTTTTCTGAGTCACTTTCCTAAGTCATTTTCCTGAGTCACTTTCCTAAGTCACTTTCCTGAGTCACTTTCCTGAGTCACGTTCCTAAGTCACTTTCCTGAGTCACTTTCCTAAGTCACTTTTCTAGGTCACTTTCCTAAGTCACTTTTCTAGGTCACTTTCCTAAGTCACTTTCCTAAGTCACTTTCCTGAGTCACTTTCCTAGGTCACTTTTCTGAGTCACTTTCCTGAGTCACTTTCCTGAGTCACTTTTCTGAGTCACTTTCCTAAGCCACTTTTCTGAGTCACTTTCCTAAGTCACTTTTCTAAATCACTTTCCTAAGTCACTTTCCTAAGTCACTTTTCTAAATCACTTTCCTAAATCACTTTTCTGAGTCACTTTTTTAAGTCACTTTTCTGAGTCACTTTCCTGAGTCACTTTCCCGAATCACTTTCCTAAGTTACTTTCCTAAGTAAGTTTTCTGAGTCACTTTTCTAAGTCACTTTTCTGAGTCACCTTTTTAAGTCACTTTCCTGAGTCACCTTTTTAAGTCACTTTTCTAAGTCACTTTCCTGAGTCACTTTCCTAAGTCACTTTCCTGAGTCACTTTCCTAGGTCACTTTCCTGAGTCACTTTCCTAATACACTTTCCTGAGTCACGTTCCTAAGTCCCTTTCCTGAGTCACTTAACTAAGTCCCTTTCCTGGGTCACTTTTCTAAGTCACTTTTCTGAGTCACTTTTCTGAGTCACTTTTC
Source organism: Rana muscosa (assembly GCA_029206835.1). Lineage (NCBI taxonomy): Eukaryota > Metazoa > Chordata > Amphibia > Anura > Ranidae > Rana > Rana muscosa. The sequence continues at coordinate 1,107,955,792 of CM055122.1, read as the reverse complement.
TGAGTCACTTTCCTAAGTCACTTTTCTAAATCACTTTCCTAAATCACTTTTCTGAGTCACTTTTTTAAGTCACTTTTCTGAGTCACTTTCCCGAATCACTTTCCTAAGTTACTTTCCTAAGTAAGTTTTCTGAGTCACTTTCCTAAGTCACTTTTCTGAGTCACCTTTTTAAGTCACTTTTCTGAGTCACTTTCTTAAGTCACTTTTCTAAATCTCTTTCCTAAGTTACTTTTCTGAGTCACTTTTCTAAGTCACTTTCCTGAGTCACTTTTCTGAGTCAATTTTCTAAGTCACTTTCCTAAGTCATTTTTCTGAGTCACTTTCCTAAGTCACTTTTCTGAGTCACTATCGTAAGTCATTTTTCTGAGTCACTTTCCTGAGTCACTTTCCTGAGTCACTTTCCTGAGTCACTTTCCTAAGTCACTTTTCTAAATCACTTTCCTAAATCACTTTCCTGAGTCACTTTCATAAGTCACTTTCCTGAGTCACTTTTCTGAGTCACTTTCCTAAGTCACTTTTCTGAGTCACTTTCCTGAGTCCCTTCCTAAGTCACTTTCCTAAGTCACTTTCCTGAGTCACTTTCCTGCGTCACTTTCCTGAGTCACTTTCCTGCGTCACTTTCCTGCGTCACTTTCCTGAGTCACTTTCCTGCGTCACTTTCCTCAGTCACTTTCCTAAGTCACATTCCTCAGTCACTTTCCTGAGTCACTTTCCTAAGTCACTTTCCTAAGTCACTTTCCTAAGTCACTTTCCTAGGTCACTTTCCTGAGTCACTTTTCTAGGTCACTTTCCTAAGTCAATTTTCTAGGTCACTTTCCTAGGTCACTTTCCTGAGTCACTTTTCTAGGTCACTTTCCTGAGTCACTTTTCTAGGTCACTTTCCTCAGTCACATTCCTCAGTCACTTTCCTGAGTCACTTTCCTAAGTCACTTTCCTAAGTCACTTTCCTAAGTCACTTTCCTAAGTCACTTTCCTAAGTCACTTTCCTAGGTCACTTTCCTAGGTCACTTTCCTGGGTCACTTTCCTAAGTCACTTTCCTGAGTCCCTTCCTAAGTCACTTTCCTGAGTCCCTTCCTAAGTCACTTTCCTGAGTCCCTTCCTAAGTCACTTTCCTGAGTCCCTTCCTAAGTCACTTTCCTGAGTCACTTTCCTAAGTCACTTTCCTAAGTCACTTTCCTATGTCACTTTCCTGAGTCACTTTTCTAGGTCACTTTCCTAAGTCACTTTTGAGTCACTTTCCTAAGTCACTTTCCTAAGTCACTTTTCTAAATCACTTTCCTAAATCACTTTTCTGAGTCACTTTTTTAAGTCACTTTTCTGAGTCACTTTTCTGAGTCACTTTTCTGAGTCACTTTCCTGAGTCACTTTCCTGAGTCACTTTCTTAAGTCACTTTTCTAAATCTCTTTCCTAAGTTACTTTTCTGAGTCACTTTTCTAAGTCACTTTCCTGAGTCACTTTTCTGAGTCAATTTTCTAAGTCACTTTCCTAAGTCATTTTTCTGAGTCACTTTCCTAAGTCACTTTTCTGAGTCACTATCGTAAGTCATTTTTCTGAGTCACTTTCCTGAGTCACTTTCTTGAGTCACTTTCCTAAGTCACTTTACTAAGTCACTTTCCTGAGTCCCTTCCTAAGTCACTTTCCTGCGTCACTTTCCTGCGTCACTTTCCTGAGTCACTTTCCTGCGTCACTTTCCTGAGTCACTTTCCTGCGTCACTTTCCTGCGTCACTTTCCTGAGTCACTTTCCTGCGTCACTTTCCTAAGTCACTTTCCTGAGTCACTTTCATAAGTCACTTTCCTGAGTCACTTTTCTAAGTCACTTTTCTGAGTCACTTTCCTGAGTCCCTTCCTAAGTCACTTTCCTGAGTCACTTTCCTGAGTCACTTTCCTGTGTCACTTTCCTGAGTCACTTTCCTGCGTCACTTTCCTGAGTCACTTTCCTAAGTCACATTCCTGAGTCACTTTCCTGAGTCACTTTCCTAAGTCACTTTCCTAAGTCACTTTCCTAGGTCACTTTCCTGAGTCACTTTTCTAGGTCACTTTCCTAAGTCACTTTCCTGAGTCCCTTCCTAAGTCACTTTCCTGAGTCCCTTCCTAAGTCACTTTCCTGAGTCACTTTCCTAAGTCACTTTCCTGAGTCACTTTTCTAAGTCACTTTTCTGAGTCACTTTCCTGAGTCCCTTCCTAAGTCACTTTCCTGAGTCCCTTCCTAAGTCACTTTCCTGAGTCACTTTCCTGCGTCACTTTCCTGAGTCACTTTCCTGCGTCACTTTCCTGCGTCACTTTCCTGTGTCACTTTCCTGAGTCACTTTCCTGCGTCACTTTCCTGAGTCACTTTCCTGAGTCACTTTCCTAAGTCACTTTTCTAAATCACTTTCCTAAGTCACTTTTCTGAGTCACTTTCCTAAGTCACTTTTCTAAATCACTTTCCTAAGTCACTTTCCTAGGTCACTTTCCTGAGTCACTTTTCTAGGTCACTTTCCTAAGTCACTTTTGAGTCACTTTCCTAAGTCACTTTCCTGAGTCCCTTCCTAAGTCACTTTCCTAGGTCACTTTCCTGAGTCACTTTTCTGAGTCACTTTTTTAAGTCACTTTTCTGAGTCACTTTCCTGAGTCACTTTCCTGAATCACTTTCCTAAGTTACTTTCCTAAGTAAGTTTTCTGAGTCACTTTTCTAAGTCTCTTTTCTGAGTCACCTTTTTAAGTCACTTTCCTGAGTCACCTTTTTAAGTCACTTTTCTAAGTCACTTTCCTGAGTCACTTTCCTAAGTCACTTTCCTGAGTCACTTTCCTAGGTCACTTTCCTGAGTCACTTTCCTAATACACTTTCCTGAGTCACGTTCCTAAGTCCCTTTCCTGAGTCACTTAACTAAGTCCCTTTCCTGGGTCACTTTTCTAAGTCACTTTCCTAAGTCACTTTTCTGAGTCACTTTTCTGAGTCACTTTCCTAAGTCACTTTTCTAAATCACTTTTCTAAGTCACTTTTCTGAGTCACTTTTTTAAGTCACTTTTCTGAGTCACTTTTCTAAATCACTTTCCTAAATCACTTTTCTGAGTCACTTTTCTGAGTCACTTTCCTGAGTCACTTTCCCGAATCACTTTCCTAAGTTACTTTCCTAAGTAAGTTTTCTGAGTCACTTTCCTAAGTCACTTTCCTGAGTCACGTTCCTGAGTCACGTTCCTGAGTCACGTTCCTGAGTCACTTTCCTGAGTCACGTTCCTGAGTCACGTTCCTGAGTCACGTTCCTGAGTCACGTTCCTGAGTCACGTTCCTGAGTCACGTTCCTAAGTCACTTTCCTGAGTCACTTTCCTAAGTCACTTTCCTAAGTCACTTTCCTGAGTCACTTTTCTAGGTCACTTTCCTAAGTCACTTTTCTAGGTCACTTTCCTGAGTCACTTTCCTGAGTAAGTTTTCTGAGTCACTTTCCTAAGTCACTTTTCTGAGTCACCTTTTTAAGTCACTTTTCTGAGTCACTTTTTTAAGTCACTTTTCTAAATCTCTTTCCTAAGTTACTTTTCTGAGTCAATTTTCTAAGTCACTTTCCTAAGTCATTTTTCTGAGTCACTTTTCTAAGTCACTTTTCTGAGTCACTATCGTAAGTCATTTTTCTGAGTCACTTTCCTGGGTCACTTTCTTGAGTCACTTTCCTAAGTCATTTTCCTGAGTCCCTTCCTAAGTCACTTTCCTAAGTCACTTTCCTGAGTCACTTTCCTGCGTCACTTTCCTGCGTCACTTTCCTGCGTCACTTTCCTGAGTCACTTTCCTGAGTCACTTTCCTGAGTCACTTTCCTGAGTCACTTTCCTGCGTCACTTTCCTGCGTCACTTTCCTGCGTCACTTTCCTAAGTCACTTTCCTAAGTCACTTTCCTGAGTCACTTTCCTGAGTCACTTTCCTCAGTCACTTTCCTGAGTCACTTTCCTAAGTCACTTTCCTAAGTCACTTTCCTAGGTCACTTTCCTGAGTCACTTTTCTAGGTCACTTTCCTAAGTCACTTTCCTGAGTCCCTTCCTAAGTCACTTTCCTGAGTCCCTTCCTAAGTCACTTTCCTGAGTCACTTTCCTAGGTCACTTTCCTGAGTCACTTTTCTAGGTCACTTTCCTAAGTCACTTTTGAGTCACTTTCCTAAGTCACTTTCCTGAGTCACTTTCCTAAGTCACTTTCCTGAGTCACTTTCCTAAGTCACTTTCCTGAGTCACTTTCCTAAGTCACTTTCCTGAGTCACTTTCCTAAGTCACTTTCCTAAGTCACTTTCCTGAGTCACTTTCCTGAGTCACTTTCCTAAGTCACTTTCCTAAGTCATTTTCCTGGGTCACTTTCCTAAGTCACTTTCCTGAGTCACTTCTCTAGGTCACTTTCCTATGTCACTTTCCTGAGTCACTTTCCTAGGTCACTTTCCTGAGTCCCTTCCTGAGTCACTTTCCTGAGTCACTTTCCTAAGTCACTTTCCTGAGTCACTTTCCTAAGTCACTTTTCTGAGTCACTTTCCTAAGTCACTTTCCTGAGTCACTTTCCTAAGTCACTTTCCTGAGTCACGTTCCTGAGTCACGTTCCTGAGTCACGTTCCTGAGTCACGTTCCTGAGTCACGTTCCTGAGTCACGTTCCTGAGTCACGTTCCTAAGTCACTTTCCTGAGTCACTTTCCTGAGTCACTTTCCTAAGTCACTTTCCTGAGTCACTTTTCTAGGTCACTTTCCTGAGTCACTTTCCTGAGTCACTTTCCTGAGTCACTTTCCTGAGTAAGTTTTCTGAGTCACTTTCCTAAGTCACTTTTCTGAGTCACCTTTTTAAGTCACTTTTCTGAGTCACTTTCTTAAGTCACTTTTCTAAATCTCTTTCCTAAGTTACTTTTCTGAGTCACTTTTCTAAGTCACTTTCCTGAGTCACTTTTCTGAGTCAATTTTCTAAGTCACTATCCTAAGTCATTTTCCTCGGTCACTTTCCTAAGTCACTTTCCTAAGTCACTTTCCTGAGTCACTTTTCTAGGTCACTTTCCTGAGTCACTTTCCTGAGTCCCTTCCTAAGTCACTTTCCTGAGTCACTTTCCTGAGTCACTTTCCTGAGTCACTTTCCTGAGTCACTTTCCTAAGTCACTTTCCTAAGTCATTTTCCTGGGTCACTTTCCTAAGTCACTTTCCTGAGTCACTTCTCTAGGTCACTTTCCTATGTCACTTTCCTGAGTCACTTTCCTGAGTCACTTTCCTAGGTCACTTTCCTGAGTCCCTTCCTAAGTCACTTTCCTGAGTCACTTTCCGAAGTCACTTTTCTGAGTCACTTTCCTAAGTCATTTTCCTGAGTCACTTTCCTAAGTCACTTTCCTGAGTCACTTTCCTGAGTCATGTTCCTAAGTCACTTTCCTGAGTCACTTTCCTAAGTCACTTTTCTAGGTCACTTTCCTAAGTCACTTTTCTAGGTCACTTTCCTAAGTCACTTTCCTAAGTCACTTTCCTGAGTCACTTTCCTAGGTCACTTTTCTGAGTCACTTTCCTGAGTCACTTTCCTGAGTCACTTTTCTGAGTCACTTTCCTAAGCCACTTTTCTGAGTCACTTTCCTAAGTCACTTTTCTAAATCACTTTCCTAAGTCACTTTCCTAAGTCACTTTTCTAAATCACTTTCCTAAATCACTTTTCTGAGTCACTTTTTTAAGTCACTTTTCTGAGTCACTTTCCTGAGTCACTTTCCCGAATCACTTTCCTAAGTTACTTTCCTAAGTAAGTTTTCTGAGTCACTTTTCTAAGTCACTTTTCTGAGTCACCTTTTTAAGTCACTTTCCTGAGTCACCTTTTTAAGTCACTTTTCTAAGTCACTTTCCTGAGTCACTTTCCTAAGTCACTTTCCTGAGTCACTTTCCTAGGTCACTTTCCTGAGTCACTTTCCTAATACACTTTCCTGAGTCACGTTCCTAAGTCCCTTTCCTGAGTCACTTAACTAAGTCCCTTTCCTGGGTCACTTTTCTAAGTCACTTTTCTGAGTCACTTTTCTGAGTCACTTTTCTGAGTCACTTTCCTAAGTCACTTTTCTAAATCACTTTCCTAAATCACTTTTCTGAGTCACTTTTTTAAGTCACTTTTCTGAGTCACTTTCCTGAGTCACTTTCCTAAGTCACTTTTCTAAATCACTTTCCTAAATCACTTTTCTGAGTCACTTTTCTGAGTCACTTTCCTGAGTCACTTTCCCGAATCACTTTCCTAAGTTACTTTCCTAAGTAAGTTTTCTGAGTCACTTTCCTAAGTCACTTTTCTGAGTCACCTTTTTAAGTCACTTTTCTGAGTCACTTTCTTAAGTCACTTTTCTAAATCTCTTTCCTAAGTTACTTTTCTGAGTCACTTTTCTAAGTCACTTTCCTGAGTCACTTTTCTGAGTCAATTTTCTAAGTCACTTTCCTAAGTCATTTTTCTGAGTCACTTTCCTAAGTCACTTTTCTGAGTCACTATCGTAAGTCATTTTTCTGAGTCACTTTCCTGAATCACTTTCTTGAGTCACTTTCCTAAGTCACTTTCCTGCGTCACTTTCCTGCGTCACTTTCCTGAGTCACTTTCCTAAGTCACATTCCTGAGTCACTTTCCTGAGTCACTTTCCTGAGTCACTTTCCTAAGTCACTTTCCTAAGTCACTTTCCTAGGTCACTTTCCTGAGTCACTTTTCTAGGTCACTTTCCTGAGTCACTTTCCTGAGTCACTTTCCTGAGTCACTTTCCTGAGTCACTTTTCTGAGTCACTTTTCTAAGTCACTTTCCTAAGTCACTTTTCTAAATCACTTTCCTAAGTCACTTTCCTAAGTCACTTTCCTAAGTCACTTTCCTAAGTCACTTTCCTAAGTCACTTTTCTAAATCACTTTCCTGAGTCACTTTTTAAGTCACTTTCCTGAGTCACTTTCCCGAGTCACTTTCCCGAATCACTTTCCTAAGTTACTTTCCTAAGTAAGTTTTCTGAGTCACTTTTCTAAGTCACTTTTCTGAGTCACCTTTTTAAGTCACTTTCCTGAGTCACTTTCCTAAGTCACTTTCCTGAGTCACTTTCCTGAGTCACTTTCCTGAGTCACTTTCCTGAGTCACTTTCCTGAGTCACTTTCCTAGGTCACTTTCCTGAGTCACTTTTCTGAGTCACTTTTCTGAGTCACTTTTCTGAGTCACTTTTCTGAGTCACTTTTCTAAGTCACTTTCCTAAGTCACTTTTCTAAATCACTTTCCTAAGTCACTTTCCTAAGTCACTTTCCTAAGTCACTTTCCTAAGTCACTTTCCTAAGTCACTTTTCTGAGTCACTTTTTAAGTCACTTTCCTGAGTCACTTTCCCGAATCACTTTCCTAAGTCACTTTCCTGAGTCACTTTTCTGAGTCAATTTTCTAAGTCACTTTCCTAAGTCATTTTTCTGAGTCACTTTCCTAAGTCACTTTTCTGAGTCACTATCGTAAGTCATTTTTCTGAGTCACTTTCCTGAGTCACTTTCTTGAGTCACTTTCCTAAGTCATTTTCCTGAGTCCCTTCCTAAGTCACTTTCCTGAGTCACTTTCCTGCGTCACTTTCCTGCGTCACTTTCCTGAGTCACTTTCCTGCGTCACTTTCCTGAGTCACTTTCCTGAGTCACTTTCCTGAGTCACTTTCCTAAGTCACTTTCCTAAGTCACTTTCCTGAGTCACTTTCCTAAGTCACTTTCCTGAGTCACTTTCCTGAGTCACTTTTCTAGGTCACTTTCCTGAGTCACTTTCCTGAGTCCCTTCCTAAGTCACTTTCCTGAGTCCCTTCCTAAGTCACTTTCCTGAGTCACTTTCCTGAGTCACTTTCCTAAGTCACTTTCCTGAGTCACTTTCCTAAGTCACTTTCCTAAGTCATTTTCCTGGGTCACTTTCCTAAGTCACTTTCCTGAGTCACTTTCCTGAGTCACTTTTCTAGGTCACTTTCCTGAGTCACTTTCCTGAGTCCCTTCCTAAGTCACTTTCCTGAGTCCCTTCCTAAGTCACTTTCCTGAGTCACTTTCCTGAGTCACTTTCCTAAGTCACTTTCCTGAGTCACTTTCCTAAGTCACTTTCCTAAGTCATTTTCCTGGGTCACTTTCCTAAGTCACTTTCCTGAGTCACTTCTCTAGGTCACTTTCCTATGTCACTTTCCTGAGTCACTTTCCTAGGTCACTTTCCTGAGTCCCTTCCTAAGTCACTTTCCTGAGTCACTTTCCTAAGTCACTTTCCTAAGTCACTTTTCTGAGTCACTTTCCTAAGTCATTTTCCTGAGTCACTTTCCTGAGTCACTTTCCTAAGTCACTTTCCTGAGTCACTTTCCTGAGTCACGTTCCTAAGTCACTTTCCTGAGTCACTTTCCTAAGTCACTTTCCTAAGTCACTTTCCTGAGTCACTTTCCTGAGTCACTTTTCTAGGTCACTTTCCTAAGTCACTTTTCTAGGTCACTTTCCTGAGTCACTTTCCTGAGTCACTTTCCTAAGTCACTTTCCTGAGTCACTTTCCTAAGTCACTTTCCTGAGTCACTTTTCTAGGTCACTTTCCTAAGTCACTTTTGAGTCACTTTCCTAAGTCACTTTCCTGAGTCCCTTCCTAAGTCACTTTCCTAGGTCACTTTCCTGAGTCACTTTTCTGAGTCACTTTTTTAAGTCACTTTTCTGAGTCACTTTCCTGAGTCACTTTCCTGAATCACTTTCCTAAGTAAGTTTTCTGAGTCACTTTTCTAAGTCTCTTTTCTGAGTCACCTTTTTAAGTCACTTTTCTAAGTCACTTTCCTGAGTCACTTTCCTAAGTCACTTTCCTGAGTCACTTTCCTAGGTCACTTTCCTGAGTCACTTTCCTAATACACTTTCCTGAGTCACGTTCCTGAGTCACTTTCCTGAGTCACTTTCCTGAGTCACTTTCCTAGGTCACTTTCCTGAGTCACTTTCCTAGGTCACTTTCCTGAGTCACTTTTCTGAGTCACTTTTCTGAGTCACTTTTCTGAGTCACTTTTCTAAGTCACTTTCCTAAGTCACTTTCCTAAGTCACTTTCCTAAGTCACTTTCCTAAGTCACTTTCCTAAGTCACTTTCCTGAGTCACTTTCCTGAGTCCCTTCCTAAGTCACTTTCCTGAGTCACTTTCCTGAGTCACTTTCCTAAGTCACTTTTCTAAGTCACTTTCCTAAGTCACTTTTCTGAGTCACTTTTCTGAGTCACTTTCCTAAGTCACTTTTCTAAATCACTTTTCTAAATCACTTTTCTAAGTCACTTTTCTGAGTCACTTTTTTAAGTCACTTTTCTGAGTCACTTTTCTAAATCACTTTCCTAAATCACTTTTCTGAGTCACGTTCCTGAGTCACGTTCCTGAGTCACTTTCCTGAGTCCCGTTCCTGAGTCACGTTCCTGAGTCACGTTCCTGAGTCACGTTCCTGAGTCACGTTCCTAAGTCACTTTCCTGAGTCACTTTCCTAAGTCACTTTCCTAAGTCACTTTCCTGAGTCACTTTTCCAGGTCACTTTCCTAAGTCACTTTTCTAGGTCACTTTCCTGAGTCACTTTCCTGAGTAAGTTTTCTGAGTCACTTTCCTAAGTCACTTTTCTGAGTCACCTTTTTAAGTCACTTTTCTGAGTCACTTTTTTAAGTCACTTTTCTAAATCTCTTTCCTAAGTTACTTTTCTGAGTCACTTTTCTAAGTCACTTTCCTGAGTCACTTTTCTGAGTCAATTTTCTAAGTCACTTTCCTAAGTCATTTTTCTGAGTCACTTTCCTAAGTCACTTTTCTGAGTCACTATCGTAAGTCATTTTTCTGAGTCACTTTCCTGAGTCACTTTCTTGAGTCACTTTCCTAAGTCATTTTCCTGAGTCCCTTCCTAAGTCATTTTCCTGAGTCCCTTCCTAAGTCACTTTCCTGAGTCACTTTCCTGCGTCACTTTCCTGAGTCACTTTCCTGCGTCACTTTCCTGCGTCACTTTCCTGAGTCACTTTCCTGAGTCACTTTCCTGAGTCACTTTCCTGAGTCACTTTCCTGCGTCACTTTCCTGCGTCACTTTCCTGCGTCACTTTCCTGAGTCACTTTCCTGAGTCACTTTCCTCAGTCACTTTCCTCAGTCACTTTCCTGAGTCACTTTCCTAAGTCACTTTCCTAAGTCACTTTCCTAGGTCACTTTCCTGAGTCACTTTTCTAGGTCACTTTCCTAAGTCACTTTCCTGAGTCCCTTCCTAAGTCACTTTCCTGAGTCCCTTCCTAAGTCACTTTCCTGAGTCACTTTCCTAAGTCACTTTCCTGAGTCCCTTCCTAAGTCACTTTCCTAGGTCACTTTCCTGAGTCACTTTTCTAGGTCACTTTCCTAAGTCACTTTTGAGTCACTTTCCTAAGTCACTTTCCTGAGTCACTTTCCTAAGTCACTTTCCTAAGTCACTTTCCTGAGTCACTTTCCTAAGTCACTTTCCTGAGTCACTTTCCTAAGTCACTTTCCTAAGTCACTTTCCTGAGTCACTTTCCTAAGTCACTTTCCTAAGTCATTTTCCTGGGTCACTTTCCTAAGTCACTTTCCTGAGTCACTTCTCTAGGTCACTTTCCTATGTCACTTTCCTGAGTCACTTTCCTGAGTCACTTTCCTAGGTCACTTTCCTGAGTCCCTTCCTGAGTCACTTTCCTGAGTCACTTTCCTGAGTCACTTTCCTAAGTCACTTTCCTGAGTCACTTTCCTAAGTCACTTTTCTGAGTCACTTTCCTAAGTCACGTTCCTGAGTCACGTTCCTGAGTCACGTTCCTGAGTCACGTTCCTGAGTCACGTTCCTAAGTCACTTTCCTGAGTCACTTTCCTGAGTCACTTTCCTAAGTCACTTTCCTAAGTCACTTTCCTGAGTCACTTTTCTAGGTCACTTTCCTAAGTCACTTTTCTAGGTCACTTTCCTGAGTCACTTTCCTGAGTAAGTTTTCTGAGTCACTTTCCTAAGTCACTTTTCTGAGTCACCTTTTTAAGTCACTTTTCTGAGTCACTTTTTTAAGTCACTTTTCTGAGTCACTTTCCTGAGTCACTTTCCTAAGTCACTTTTCTAAATCACTTTTCTGAGTCACTTTTCTGAGTCACTTTCCTGAGTCACTTTCCCGAATCACTTTCCTAAGTTACTTTCCTAAGTAAGTTTTCTGAGTCACTTTCCTAAGTCACTTTTCTGAGTCACCTTTTTAAGTCACTTTTCTGAGTCACTTTCTTAAGTCACTTTTCTAAATCTCTTTCCTAAGTTACTTTTCTGAGTCACTTTTCTAAGTCACTTTCCTGAGTCACTTTTCTGAGTCAATTTTCTAAGTCACTTTCCTAAGTCATTTTTCTGAGTCACTTTCCTAAGTCACTTTTCTGAGTCACTATCGTAAGTCATTTTTCTGAGTCACTTTCCTGAGTCACTTTCTTGAGTCACTTTCCTAAGTCATTTTCCTGAGTCCCTTCCTAAGTCACTTTCCTGAGTCACTTTCCTGCGTCACTTTCCTGAGTCACTTTCCTGCGTCACTTTCCTGCGTCACTTTCCTGAGTCACTTTCCTGAGTCACTTTCCTGAGTCACTTTCCTGAGTCACTTTCCTGAGTCACTTTCCTGCGTCACTTTCCTAAGTCACTTTCCTAAGTCACTTTCCTAAGTCACTTTCCTGAGTCACTTTCTTGAGTCACTTTCCTAAGTCATTTTCCTGAGTCCCTTCCTAAGTCACTTTCCTGAGTCACTTTCCTGCGTCACTTTCCTGAGTCACTTTCCTGCGTCACTTTCCTGCATCACTTTCCTGCGTCACTTTCCTGAGTCACTTTCCTGAGTCACTTTCCTGCGTCACTTTCCTGAGTCACTTTCCTGAGTCACTTTCCTGAGTCACTTTCCTGAGTCACTTTCCTGCGTCACTTTCCTGCGTCACTTTCCTGCGTCACTTTCCTGAGTCACTTTCCTCAGTCACTTTCCTGAGTCACTTTCCTAAGTCACTTTCCTAAGTCACTTTCCTAGGTCACTTTCCTGAGTCACTTTTCTAGGTCACTTTCCTGAGTCCCTTCCTAAGTCACTTTCCTGAGTCCCTTCCTAAGTCACTTTCCTGAGTCACTTTCCTAAGTCACTTTCCTAGGTCACTTTCCTAGGTCACTTTCCTGAGTCACTTTTCTAGGTCACTTTCCTAAGTCACTTTTGAGTCACTTTCCTAAGTCACTTTCCTGAGTCACTTTCCTAAGTCACTTTCCTAAGTCACTTTCCTGAGTCACTTTCCTAAGTCACTTTCCTGAGTCACTTTCCTAAGTCACTTTCCTAAGTCATTTTCCTGGGTCACTTTCCTAAGTCACTTTCCTGAGTCACTTCTCTAGGTCACTTTCCTAAGTCACTTTCCTAGGTCACTTTCCTGAGTCACTTTTCTAGGTCACTTTCCTAAGTCACTTTTGAGTCACTTTCCTAAGTCACTTTCCTGAGTCACTTTCCTAAGTCACTTTCCTGAGTCACTTTCCTAAGTCACTTTCCTAAGTCATTTTCCTGGGTCACTTTCCTAAGTCACTTTCCTGAGTCACTTTCCTGAGTCACTTTCCTATGTCACTTTCCTGAGTCACTTTCCTGAGTCACTTTCCTAGGTCACTTTCCTGAGTCCCTTCCTGAGTCACTTTCCTGAGTCACTTTCCTAAGTCACTTTCCTGAGTCACTTTCCTAAGTCACTTTCCTGAGTCACTTTCCTAAGTCACTTTCCTGAGTCACTTTCCTAAGTCACTTTCCTGAGTCACTTTCCTAAGTCACTTTCCTGAGTCACGTTCCTGAGTCACGTTCCTGAGTCACGTTCCTGAGTCACGTTCCTGAGTCACGTTCCTAAGTCACTTTCCTGAGTCACTTTCCTGAGTCACTTTCCTAAGTCACTTTCCTAAGTCACTTTCCTGAGTCACTTTTCTGAGTCACTTTTCTAGGTCACTTTCCTAAGTCACTTTTCTAGGTCACTTTCCTGAGTCACTTTCCTGAGTAAGTTTTCTGAGTCACTTTCCTAAGTCACTTTTCTGAGTCACCTTTTTAAGTCACTTTTCTGAGTCACTTTCTTAAGTCACTTTTCTAAATCTCTTTCCTAAGTTACTTTTCTGAGTCAATTTTCTAAGTCACTATCCTAAGTCATTTTCCTCGGTCACTTTCCTAAGTCACTTTCCTAAGTCACTTTCCTGAGTCACTTTTCTAGGTCACTTTCCTGAGTCACTTTCTTGAGTCCCTTCCTAAGTCACTTTCCTGAGTCACTTTCCTGAGTCACTTTCCTAAGTCACTTTCCTGAGTCACTTTCCTAAGTCACTTTCCTAAGTCATTTTCCTGGGTCACTTTCCTAAGTCACTTTCCTGAGTCACTTCTCTAGGTCACTTTCCTATGTCACTTTCCTGAGTCACTTTCCTGAGTCACTTTCCTAGGTCACTTTCCTGAGTCCCTTCCTAAGTCACTTTCCTGAGTCACTTTTCTGAGTCACTTTCCGAAGTCACTTTTCTGAGTCACTTTCCTAAGTCATTTTCCTGAGTCACTTTCCTAAGTCACTTTCCTGAGTCACTTTCCTGAGTCACTTTCCTGAGTCACGTTCCTAAGTCACTTTCCTGAGTCACTTTCCTAAGTCACTTTTCTAGGTCACTTTCCTAAGTCACTTTTCTAGGTCACTTTCCTAAGTCACTTTCCTAAGTCACTTTCCTGAGTCACTTTCCTAGGTCACTTTTCTGAGTCACTTTCCTGAGTCACTTTCCTGAGTCACTTTCCTGAGTCACTTTTCTGAGTCACTTTCCTAAGTCACTTTTCTGAGTCACTTTCCTAAGTCACTTTTCTAAATCACTTTCCTAAGTCACTTTCCTAAGTCACTTTTCTAAATCACTTTCCTAAATCACTTTTCTGAGTCACTTTTTTAAGTCACTTTTCTGAGTCACTTTCCTGAGTCACTTTCCCGAATCACTTTCCTAAGTTACTTTCCTAAGTAAGTTTTCTGAGTCAGTTTTCTAAGTCACTTTCCTGAGTCACTTTTCTAAGTCACTTTCCTGAGTCACTTTTCTAAGTCACTTTCCTGAGTCACTTTCCTAAGTCACTTTCCTGAGTCACTTTCCTAGGTCACTTTCCTGAGTCACTTTCCTAATACAATTTCCTGAGTCACGTTCCTAAGTCCCTTTCCTGAGTCACTTAACTAAGTCCCTTTCCTGGGTCACTTTTCTAAGTCACTTTTCTGAGTCACTTTTCTGAGTCACTTTTCTGAGTCACTTTCCTAAGTCACTTTTCTAAATCACTTTCCTAAATCACTTTTCTGAGTCACTTTTTTAAGTCACTTTTCTGAGTCACTTTCCTGAGTCACTTTCCTAAGTCACTTTTCTAAATCACTTTCCTAAATCACTTTTCTGAGTCACTTTTCCGAATCACTTTCCTAAGTTACTTTCCTAAGTAAGTTTTCTGAGTCACTTTCCTAAGTCACTTTTCTGAGTCACCTTTTTAAGTCACTTTTCTGAGTCACTTTCTTAAGTCACTTTTCTAAATCTCTTTCCTAAATCACTTTTCTGAGTCACTTTTTTAAGTCACTTTTCTGAGTGACTTTCCTGAGTCACTTTCCCGAATCACTTTCCTAAGTTACTTTCCTAAGTAAGTTTTCTGAGTCACTTTCCTAAGTCACTTTTCTGAGTCACCTTTTTAAGTAACTTTTCTGAGTCACTTTCTTAAGTCACTTTTCTAAATCTCTTTCCTAAGTTACTTTTCTGAGTCACTTTTCTAAGTCACTTTCCTGAGTCACTTTTCTGAGTCAATTTTCTAAGTCACTTTCCTAAGTCACTTTTCTGAGTCACTTTCCTAAGTCACTTTCCTAAGTCACTTTCCTAAGTCACTTTCCTAGGTCACTTTCCTGAGTCACTTTTCTAGGTCACTTTCCTGAGTCACTTTCCTAAGTCCCTTTCCTGGGTCACTTTCCTAATACACTTTCCTGAGTCACGTTCCTAAGTCACTTTCCTGAGTCACTTTCCTAAGTCCCTTTCCTGGGTCACTTTTCTAAGTCACTTTCCTAAGTCACTTTCCTGAGTCACTTTTCTGAGTCACTTTTCTAAGTCACTTTTCTAAGTCACTTTTCTGAGTCACTTTTCTGAGTCACTTTTCTGAGTCACTTTCCTGAGTCACTTTCCTAAGTCACTTTTCTAAATCACTTTCCTAAATCACTTTCCTAAATCACTTTTTTAAGTCACTTTTTTAAGTCACTTTTCTGAGTCACTTTTCTGAGTCACTTTCCTGAGTCACTTTCCCGAATCACTTTCCTAAGTTACTTTCCTAAGTAAGTTTTCTGAGTCACCTTTTTAAGTAACTTTTCTGAGTCACTTTCTTAAGTCACTTTTCTAAATCTCTTTCCTAAGTTACTTTTCTGAGTCACTTTTCTAAGTCACTTTCCTGAGTCACTATCGTAAGTCATTTTTCTGAGTCACTTTCCTGAGTCACTTTCTTGAGTCACTTTCCTAAGTCACTTTACTAAGTCACTTTCCTGAGTCCCTTCCTGCGTCACTTTCCTGCGTCACTTTCCTGAGTCACTTTCCTGCGTCACTTTCCTGAGTCACTTTCCTGCGTCACTTTCCTGAGTCACTTTCCTGAGTCACTTTCCTGAGTCACTTTCCTAAGTCACTTTCCTGAGTCACTTTCCTGAGTCACTTTCATAAGTCACTTTCCTGAGTCACTTTTCTAAGTCACTTTTCTGAGTCACTTTTCTGAGTCACTTTCCTGAGTCCCTTCCTAAGTCACTTTCCTGAGTCACTTTCCTGCGTCACTTTCCTGCGTCACTTTCCTGCGTCACTTTCCTGCGTCACTTTCCTAAGTCACTTTCCTGAGTCACTTCTCTAGGTCACTTTCCTATGTCACTTTCCTGGGTCACTTTCCTAGGTCACTTTCCTGAGTCCCTTCCTAAGTCACTTTCCTGAGTCACTTTCCTGAGTCACTTTCCTAAGTCACTTTTCTGAGTCACTTTCCTAAGTCATTTTCCTGAGTCACTTTCCTGAGTCACTTTCCTAAGTCACTTTTCTGAGTCACTATCGTAAGTCATTTTTCTGAGTCACTTTCCTGAGTCACTTTTCTAGGTCACTTTCCTGAGTCACTTTCCTGAGTCACTTTCATAAGTCACTTTCCTGAGTCACTTTTCTAAGTCACTTTTCTGAGTCACTTTCCTGAGTCCCTTCCTAAGTCACTTTCCTGAGTCACTTTCCTGCGTCACTTTCCTGCGTCACTTTCCTGCGTCACTTTCCTAAGTCACTTTCCTAAGTCACTTTCCTGAGTCACTTCTCTAGGTCACTTTCCTATGTCACTTTCCTGGGTCACTTTCCTAGGTCACTTTCCTGAGTCCCTTCCTAAGTCACTTTCCTGAGTCACTTTCCTGAGTCACTTTCCTAAGTCACTTTTCTGAGTCACTTTCCTAAGTCATTTTCCTGAGTCACTTTCCTAAGTCACTTTTCTGAGTCACTATCGTAAGTCATTTTTCTGAGTCACTTTCCTGAGTCACTTTTCTAGGTCACTTTACTAAGTCACTTTTGAGTCACTTTCCTAAGTCACTTTCCTAGGTCACTTTCCTGAGTCACTTTTCTAGGTCACTTTCCTAAGTCACTTTCCTGAGTCCCTTCCTAAGTCACTTTCCTGAGTCCCTTCCTGAGTCACTTTTCTGAGTCACTTTCCTGAGTCACTTTCCTAAGTCACTTTTCTGAGTCACTTAACTGAGTCACTTTTCTGAGTCACTTTCCTGAGTCACTTTTCTAGGTCACTTTCCTAAGTCACTTTCCTAAGTCACTTTCCTAAGTCACTTTACTAAGTCACTTTCCTAAGTCACTTTCCTAAGTCACTTTCCTGAGTCACTTTTTAAGTCACTTTCCTGAGTCACTTTCCCGAATCACTTTCCTAAGTTACTTTCCTAAGTAAGTTTTCTGAGTCACTTTTCTAAGTCACTTTTCTGAGTCACCTTTTTAAGTCACTTTCCTGAGTCACTTTCCTGAGTCACTTTCCTGAGTCACTTTCCTGAGTCACTTTCCTAGGTCACTTTCCTGAGTCACTTTTCTGAGTCACTTTTCTGAGTCACTTTTCTAAATCACTTTCCTAAGTCACTTTCCTAAGTCACTTTCCTAAGTCACTTTCCTAAGTCACTTTCCTAAGTCACTTTCCTAAGTCACTTTTCTAAATCACTTTCCTGAGTCACTTTTCTGAGTCACTTTTCTGAGTCACTTTTCTGAGTCACTTTCCTGAGTCACTTTCCTAAGTCACTTTTCTAAATCACTTTCCTAAATCACTTTCCTAAATCACTTTTTTAAGTCACTTTTTTAAGTCACTTTTCTGAGTCACTTTTCTGAGTCACTTTCCTGAGTCACTTTCCCGAATCACTTTCCTAAGTTACTTTCCTAAGTAAGTTTTCTGAGTCACCTTTTTAAGTAACTTTTCTGAGTCACTTTCTTAAGTCACTTTTCTAAATCTCTTTCCTAAGTTACTTTTCTGAGTCACTTTTCTAAGTCACTTTCCTGAGTCACTATCGTAAGTCATTTTTCTGAGTCACTTTCCTGAGTCACTTTCTTGAGTCACTTTCCTAAGTCACTTTACTAAGTCACTTTCCTGAGTCCCTTCCTGCGTCACTTTCCTGCGTCACTTTCCTGAGTCACTTTCCTGCGTCACTTTCCTGAGTCACTTTCCTGCGTCACTTTCCTGAGTCACTTTCCTGAGTCACTTTCCTGAGTCACTTTCCTAAGTCACTTTCCTGAGTCACTTTCCTGAGTCACTTTCATAAGTCACTTTCCTGAGTCACTTTTCTAAGTCACTTTTCTGAGTCACTTTCCTGAGTCCCTTCCTAAGTCACTTTCCTGAGTCACTTTCCTGCGTCACTTTCCTGCGTCACTTTCCTGCGTCACTTTCCTGCGTCACTTTCCTAAGTCACTTTCCTGAGTCACTTCTCTAGGTCACTTTCCTATGTCACTTTCCTGGGTCACTTTCCTAGGTCACTTTCCTGAGTCCCTTCCTAAGTCACTTTCCTGAGTCACTTTCCTGAGTCACTTTCCTAAGTCACTTTTCTGAGTCACTTTCCTAAGTCATTTTCCTGAGTCACTTTCCTGAGTCACTTTCCTAAGTCACTTTTCTGAGTCACTATCGTAAGTCATTTTTCTGAGTCACTTTCCTGAGTCACTTTTCTAGGTCACTTTCCTGAGTCACTTTCCTGAGTCACTTTCATAAGTCACTTTCCTGAGTCACTTTTCTAAGTCACTTTTCTGAGTCACTTTCCTGAGTCCCTTCCTAAGTCACTTTCCTGAGTCACTTTCCTGCGTCACTTTCCTGCGTCACTTTCCTGCGTCACTTTCCTAAGTCACTTTCCTAAGTCACTTTCCTGAGTCACTTCTCTAGGTCACTTTCCTATGTCACTTTCCTGGGTCACTTTCCTAGGTCACTTTCCTGAGTCCCTTCCTAAGTCACTTTCCTGAGTCACTTTCCTGAGTCACTTTCCTAAGTCACTTTTCTGAGTCACTTTCCTAAGTCATTTTCCTGAGTCACTTTCCTAAGTCACTTTTCTGAGTCACTATCGTAAGTCATTTTTCTGAGTCACTTTCCTGAGTCACTTTTCTAGGTCACTTTACTAAGTCACTTTTGAGTCACTTTCCTAAGTCACTTTCCTAGGTCACTTTCCTGAGTCACTTTTCTAGGTCACTTTCCTAAGTCACTTTCCTGAGTCCCTTCCTAAGTCACTTTCCTGAGTCCCTTCCTGAGTCACTTTTCTGAGTCACTTTCCTGAGTCACTTTCCTAAGTCACTTTTCTGAGTCACTTTCCTGAGTCACTTTTCTAGGTCACTTTCCTAAGTCACTTTCCTAAGTCACTTTCCTAAGTCACTTTACTAAGTCACTTTCCTAAGTCACTTTCCTAAGTCACTTTCCTGAGTCACTTTTTAAGTCACTTTCCTGAGTCACTTTCCCGAATCACTTTCCTAAGTTACTTTCCTAAGTAAGTTTTCTGAGTCACTTTTCTAAGTCACTTTTCTGAGTCACCTTTTTAAGTCACTTTCCTGAGTCACTTTCCTGAGTCACTTTCCTGAGTCACTTTCCTGAGTCACTTTCCTAGGTCACTTTCCTGAGTCACTTTTCTGAGTCACTTTTCTGAGTCACTTTTCTAAATCACTTTCCTAAGTCACTTTCCTAAGTCACTTTCCTAAGTCACTTTCCTAAGTCACTTTCCTAAGTCACTTTCCTAAGTCACTTTCCTAAGTCACTTTTCTAAATCACTTTCCTGAGTCACTTTTCTGAGTCACTATCGTAAGTCATTTTTCTGAGTCACTTTCCTGAGTCACTTTCCTAAGTCACTTTCCTAAGTCACTTTCCTAAGTCACTTTCCTAAGTCATTTTTCTGAGTCACTTTCCTAAGTCACTTTTCTGAGTCACTATCGTAAGTCACTTTCCTGAGTCACTTTCTTGAGTCACTTTCCTAAGTCATTTTCCTGAGTCCCTTCCTAAGTCACTTTCCTGAGTCACTTTCCTGAGTCACTTTCCTGAGTCACTTTCCTGCGTCACTTTCCTGAGTCACTTTCCTGCGTCACTTTCCTGAGTCACTTTCCTGAGTCACTTTCCTGAGTCACTTTCCTGAGTCACTTTCCTAAGTCACTTTCCTAGGTCACTTTCCTGAGTCACTTTCCTAAGTCACTTTCCTGAGTCACTTTCCTGAGTCACTTTCCTAAGTCATTTTCCTCGGTCACTTTCCTAAGTCACTTTCCTGAGTCACTTTCCTGAGTCACTTTTCTAGGTCACTTTCCTGAGTCACTTTCCTGAGTCCCTTCCTAAGTCTCTTTCCTGAGTCACTTTCCTGAGTCACTTTCCTGAGTCACTTTCCTGAGTCACTTTCCTGAGTCACTTTCCTAAGTCACTTTCCTAAGTCATTTTCCTGGGTCACTTTCCTAAGTCACTTTCCTGAGTCACTTCTCTAGGTCACTTTCCTATGTCACTTTCCTGAGTCACTTTCCTAGGTCACTTTCCTGAGTCCCTTCCTAAGTCACTTTCCTGAGTCACTTTCCTGAGTCACTTTCCTAAGTCACTTTTCTGAGTCACTTTCCTGAGTCACTTTCCTGAGTCCCTTCCTAAGTCACTTTCCTGAGTCACTTTCCTGAGTCACTTTCCTGAGTCACTTTCCTGAGTCACTTTCCTAAGTCACTTTCCTGAGTCACTTTCCTAAGTCACTTTCCTAAGTCATTTTCCTGGGTCACTTTCCTAAGTCACTTTCCTGAGTCACTTCTCTAGGTCACTTTCCTATGTCACTTTCCTGAGTCACTTTCCTAGGTCACTTTCCTGAGTCCCTTCCTAAGTCACTTTCCTGAGTCACTTTCCTGAGTCACTTTCCTAAGTCACTTTTCTGAGTCACTTTCCTAAGTCATTTTCCTGAGTCACTTTCCTGAGTCACTTTCCTAAGTCACTTTCCTGAGTCACTTTCCTGAGTCACTTTCCTGAGTCACGTTCCTAAGTCACTTTCCTGAGTCACTTTCCTAAGTCACTTTCCTGAGTCACTTTTCTAGGTCACTTTCCTAGGTCACTTTCCTGAGTCACTTTCCTGAGTCACTTTCCTGAGTCACTTTCCTAGGTCACTTTTCTGAGTCACTTTTCTGAGTCACTTTTCTGAGTCACTTTCCTAAGTCACTTTTCTGAGTCACTTTCCTAAGTCACTTTTCTAAATCACTTTCCTAAATCACTTTTCTGAGTCACTTTTCTGAGTCACTTTCCTGAGTCACTTTCCTGAGTCACTTTCCTGAGTCACTTTCCTGAGTCACTTTCCTGAGTCACTTTCCTGAGTCACGTTCCTGAGTCACGTTCCTGAGTCACGTTCCTGAGTCACGTTCCTAAGTCACGTTCCTGAGTCACTTTCCTGAGTCACTTTCCTAAGTCACTTTCCTAAGTCACTTTCCTGAGTCACTTTTCTAGGTCACTTTCCTAAGTCACTTTTCTAGGTCACTTTCCTGAGTCACTTGCCTGAGTAAGTTTTCTGAGTCACTTTCCTAAGTCACTTTTCTGAGTCACTTTCTTAAGTCACTTTTCTAAATCTCTTTCCTAAGTTACTTTTCTGAGTCACTTTTCTAAGTCACTTTCCTGAGTCACTTTTCTGAGTCAATTTTCTAAGTCACTTTCCTAAGTCATTTTTCTGAGTCACTTTCCTAAGTCACTTTTCTGAGTCACTATCGTAAGTCATTTTTCTGAGTCACTTTCCAGAGTCACTTTTCTAGGTCACTTCACTAAGTCACTTTTGAGTCACTTTCCTAAGTCACTTTCCTGAGTCACTTTCCTAGGTCACTTTCCTGAGTCCCTTCCTAGGTCACTTTCCTAAGTCACTTTCCTGAGTCACTTTCCTGAGTCACTTTCCTAAGTCATTTTCCTCGGTCACTTTCCTAAGTCACTTTTCTAGGTCACTTTCCTGAGTCACTTTCCTGAGTCCCTTCCTAAGTCACTTTCCTAAGTCACTTTCCTGAGTCACTTTCCTAAGTCACTTTCCTGAGTCACTTTCCTAAGTCACTTTCCTAAGTCATTTTCCTGGGTCACTTTCCTAAGTCACTTTCCTGAGTCACTTCTCTAGGTCACTTTCCTATGTCACTTTTCTGAGTCACTTTTCTAAGTCACTTTTCTGAGTCACCTTTTTAAGTCACTTTCCTGAGTCACCTTTTTAAGTCACTTTTCTAAGTCACTTTCCTGAGTCACTTTCCTAAGTCACTTTCCTGAGTCACTTTCCTAGGTCACTTTCCTGAGTCACTTTCCTAATACACTTTCCTGAGTCACGTTCCTAAGTCACTTTCCTGAGTCACTTTCCTAAGTCCCTTTCCTGGGTCACTTTTCTAAGTCACTTTCCTAAGTCACTTTTCTGAGTCACTTTTCTAAGTCACTTTTCTAAATCACTTTTCTAAGTCACTTTTCTGAGTCACTTTTTTAAGTCACTTTTCTGAGTCACTTTCCTGAGTCACTTTCCTAAGTCACTTTTCTAAATCACTTTCCTAAATCACTTTCCTGAGTCACTTTCATAAGTCACTTTCCTGAGTCACTTTTCTGAGTCACTTTCCTAAGTCACTTTTCTGAGTCACTTTCCTGAGTCCCTTCCTAAGTCACTTTCCTAAGTCACTTTCCTGAGTCACTTTCCTGCGTCACTTTCCTGAGTCACTTTCCTGCGTCACTTTCCTGCGTCACTTTCCTGAGTCACTTTCCTGCGTCACTTTCCTCAGTCACTTTCCTAAGTCACATTCCTCAGTCACTTTCCTGAGTCACTTTCCTAAGTCACTTTCCTAAGTCACTTTCCTAAGTCACTTTCCTAGGTCACTTTCCTGAGTCACTTTTCTAGGTCACTTTCCTAAGTCACTTTTCTAGGTCACTTTCCTAGGTCACTTTCCTGAGTCACTTTTCTAGGTCACTTTCCTGAGTCACTTTTCTAGGTCACTTTCCTCAGTCACATTCCTCAGTCACTTTCCTGAGTCACTTTCCTAAGTCACTTTCCTAAGTCACTTTCCTATGTCACTTTCCTGAGTCACTTTTCTAGGTCACTTTCCTAAGTCACTTTTGAGTCACTTTCCTAAGTCACTTTCCTAAGTCACTTTTCTAAATCACTTTCCTAAATCACTTTTCTGAGTCACTTTTTTAAGTCACTTTTCTGAGTCACTTTTCTGAGTCACTTTTCTGAGTCACTTTCCTGAGTCACTTTCCCGAATCACTTTCCTAAGTTACTTTCCTAAGTAAGTTTTCTGAGTCACTTTCCTAAGTCACTTTTCTGAGTCACCTTTTTAAGTAACTTTTCTGAGTCACTTTCTTAAGTCACTTTTCTAAATCTCTTTCCTAAGTTACTTTTCTGAGTCACTTTTCTAAGTCACTTTCCTGAGTCACTTTTCTGAGTCAATTTTCTAAGTCACTTTCCTAAGTCATTTTTCTGAGTCACTTTCCTAAGTCACTTTTCTGAGTCACTATCGTAAGTCATTTTTCTGAGTCACTTTCCTGAGTCACTTTCCTGAGTCACTTTCCTGAGTCACTTTCCTAAGTCACTTTTCTAAATCACTTTCCTAAATCACTTTCCTGAGTCACTTTCATAAGTCACTTTCCTGAGTCACTTTTCTGAGTCACTTTCCTAAGTCACTTTTCTGAGTCACTTTCCTGAGTCCCTTCCTAAGTCACTTTCCTAAGTCACTTTCCTGAGTCACTTTCCTGCGTCACTTTCCTGAGTCACTTTCCTGCGTCACTTTCCTGCGTCACTTTCCTGAGTCACTTTCCTGCGTCACTTTCCTCAGTCACTTTCCTAAGTCACATTCCTCAGTCACTTTCCTGAGTCACTTTCCTAAGTCACTTTCCTAAGTCACTTTCCTAAGTCACTTTCCTAGGTCACTTTCCTGAGTCACTTTTCTAGGTCCCTTTCCTAAGTCACTTTTCTAGGTCACTTTCCTAGGTCACTTTCCTGAGTCACTTTTCTAGGTCACTTTCCTGAGTCACTTTTCTAGGTCACTTTCCTCAGTCACATTCCTCAGTCACTTTCCTGAGTCACTTTCCTAAGTCACTTTCCTAAGTCACTTTCCTAAGTCACTTTCCTAAGTCACTTTCCTAAGTCACTTTCCTAGGTCACTTTCCTAGGTCACTTTCCTGGGTCACTTTCCTAAGTCACTTTCCTGAGTCCCTTCCTAAGTCACTTTCCTGAGTCCCTTCCTAAGTCACTTTCCTGAGTCCCTTCCTAAGTCACTTTCCTGAGTCCCTTCCTAAGTCACTTTCCTGAGTCACTTTCCTAAGTCACTTTCCTAAGTCACTTTCCTATGTCACTTTCCTGAGTCACTTTTCTAGGTCACTTTCCTAAGTCACTTTTGAGTCACTTTCCTAAGTCACTTTCCTAAGTCACTTTTCTAAATCACTTTCCTAAATCACTTTTCTGAGTCACTTTTTTAAGTCACTTTTCTGAGTCACTTTTCTGAGTCACTTTTCTGAGTCACTTTCCTGAGTCACTTTCCCGAATCACTTTCCTAAGTTACTTTCCTAAGTAAGTTTTCTGAGTCACTTTCCTAAGTCACTTTTCTGAGTCACCTTTTTAAGTAACTTTTCTGAGTCACTTTCTTAAGTCACTTTTCTAAATCTCTTTCCTAAGTTACTTTTCTGAGTCACTTTTCTAAGTCACTTTCCTGAGTCACTTTTCTGAGTCAATTTTCTAAGTCACTTTCCTAAGTCATTTTTCTGAGTCACTTTCCTAAGTCACTTTTCTGAGTCACTATCGTAAGTCATTTTTCTGAGTCACTTTCCTGAGTCACTTTCTTGAGTCACTTTCCTAAGTCACTTTACTAAGTCACTTTCCTGAGTCCCTTCCTAAGTCACTTTCCTGCGTCACTTTCCTGAGTCACTTTCCTGCGTCACTTTCCTGAGTCACTTTCCTGCGTCACTTTCCTGCGTCACTTTCCTGAGTCACTTTCCTGCGTCACTTTCCTAAGTCACTTTCCTGAGTCACTTTCATAAGTCACTTTCCTGATTCACTTTTCTAAGTCACTTTTCTGAGTCACTTTCCTGAGTCCCTTCCTAAGTCACTTTCCTGAGTCACTTTCCTGAGTCACTTTCCTGTGTCACTTTCCTGAGTCACTTTCCTGCGTCACTTTCCTGAGTCACTTTCCTAAGTCACATTCCTGAGTCACTTTCCTGAGTCACTTTCCTAAGTCACTTTCCTAAGTCACTTTCCTAGGTCACTTTCCTGAGTCACTTTTCTAGGTCACTTTCCTAAGTCACTTTCCTGAGTCCCTTCCTAAGTCACTTTCCTGAGTCCCTTCCTAAGTCACTTTCCTGAGTCACTTTCCTAAGTCACTTTCCTGAGTCACTTTTCTAAGTCACTTTTCTGAGTCACTTTCCTGCGTCACTTTCCTGCGTCACTTTCCTGAGTCACTTTCCTGCGTCACTTTCCTGAGTCACTTTCCTGAGTCACTTTCCTAAGTCACTTTTCTAAATCACTTTCCTAAGTCACTTTTCTGAGTCACTTTCCTAAGTCACTTTTCTAAATCACTTTCCTAAGTCACTTTCCTAGGTCACTTTCCTGAGTCACTTTTCTAGGTCACTTTCCTAAGTCACTTTTGAGTCACTTTCCTAAGTCACTTTCCTGAGTCCCTTCCTAAGTCACTTTCCTAGGTCACTTTCCTGAGTCACTTTTCTGAGTCACTTTTTTAAGTCACTTTTCTGAGTCACTTTCCTGAGTCACTTTCCTGAATCACTTTCCTAAGTTACTTTCCTAAGTAAGTTTTCTGAGTCACTTTTCTAAGTCTCTTTTCTGAGTCACCTTTTTAAGTCACTTTCCTGAGTCACCTTTTTAAGACACTTTTCTAAGTCACTTTCCTGAGTCACTTTCCTAAGTCACTTTCCTGAGTCACTTTCCTAGGTCACTTTCCTGAGTCACTTTCCTAATACACTTTCCTGAGTCACGTTCCTAAGTCCCTTTCCTGAGTCACTTAACTAAGTCCCTTTCCTGGGTCACTTTTCTAAGTCACTTTCCTAAGTCACTTTTCTGAGTCACTTTTCTGAGTCACTTTCCTAAGTCACTTTTCTAAATCACTTTTCTAAGTCACTTTTCTGAGTCACTTTTTTAAGTCACTTTTCTGAGTCACTTTTCTAAATCACTTTCCTAAATCACTTTTCTGAGTCACTTTTCTGAGTCACTTTCCTGAGTCACTTTCCCGAATCACTTTCCTAAGTTACTTTCCTAAGTAAGTTTTCTGAGTCACTTTCCTAAGTCACTTTCCTGAGTCACGTTCCTGAGTCACGTTCCTGAGTCACGTTCCTGAGTCACTTTCCTGAGTCACGTTCCTGAGTCACGTTCCTGAGTCACGTTCCTGAGTCACGTTCCTGAGTCACGTTCCTGAGTCACGTTCCTAAGTCACTTTCCTGAGTCACTTTCCTGAGTCACTTTCCTAAGTCACTTTCCTAAGTCACTTTCCTGAGTCACTTTTCTAGGTCACTTTCCTAAGTCACTTTTCTAGGTCACTTTCCTGAGTCACTTTCCTGAGTAAGTTTTCTGAGTCACTTTCCTAAGTCACTTTTCTGAGTCACCTTTTTAAGTCACTTTTCTGAGTCACTTTTTTAAGTCACTTTTCTAAATCTCTTTCCTAAGTTACTTTTCTGA
The DNA here is from genome assembly GCA_029206835.1 of Rana muscosa. Classification (NCBI taxonomy): domain Eukaryota; kingdom Metazoa; phylum Chordata; class Amphibia; order Anura; family Ranidae; genus Rana; species Rana muscosa. The sequence goes on along the minus strand of CM055122.1, from coordinate 1,107,929,786 downwards.
GTCACTTTTCTAAGTCACTTTCCTGAGTCACTTTTCTGAGTCAATTTTCTAAGTCACTTTCCTAAGTCATTTTTCTGAGTCACTTTCCTAAGTCACTTTTCTGAGTCACTATCGTAAGTCATTTTTCTGAGTCACTTTCCTGGGTCACTTTCTTGAGTCACTTTCCTAAGTCATTTTCCTGAGTCCCTTCCTAAGTCACTTTCCTAAGTCACTTTCCTGAGTCACTTTCCTGCGTCACTTTCCTGCGTCACTTTCCTGCGTCACTTTCCTGCGTCACTTTCCTGAGTCACTTTCCTGAGTCACTTTCCTGAGTCACTTTCCTGAGTCACTTTCCTGCGTCACTTTCCTGCGTCACTTTCCTGCGTCACTTTCCTAAGTCACTTTCCTAAGTCACTTTCCTGAGTCACTTTCCTGAGTCACTTTCCTCAGTCACTTTCCTGAGTCACTTTCCTAAGTCACTTTCCTAAGTCACTTTCCTAGGTCACTTTCCTGAGTCACTTTTCTAGGTCACTTTCCTAAGTCACTTTCCTGAGTCCCTTCCTAAGTCACTTTCCTGAGTCCCTTTCCTAGGTCACTTTCCTGAGTCACTTTTCTAGGTCACTTTCCTAAGTCACTTTTGAGTCACTTTCCTAAGTCACTTTCCTGAGTCACTTTCCTAAGTCACTTTCCTGAGTCACTTTCCTAAGTCACTTTCCTAAGTCACTTTCCTGAGTCACTTTCCTAAGTCACTTTCCTGAGTCACTTTCCTAAGTCACTTTCCTAAGTCACTTTCCTGAGTCACTTTCCTAAGTCACTTTCCTAAGTCATTTTCCTGGGTCACTTTCCTAAGTCACTTTCCTGAGTCACTTCTCTAGGTCACTTTCCTATGTCACTTTCCTGAGTCACTTTCCTAGGTCACTTTCCTGAGTCCCTTCCTGAGTCACTTTCCTGCGTCACTTTCCTAAGTCACTTTCCTGAGTCACTTTCCTAAGTCACTTTTCTGAGTCACTTTCCTAAGTCACTTTCCTGAGTCACTTTCCTAAGTCACTTTCCTGAGTCACGTTCCTGAGTCACGTTCCTGAGTCACGTTCCTAAGTCACTTTCCTGAGTCACTTTCCTGAGTCACTTTCCTGAGTCACTTTCCTAAGTCACTTTCCTGAGTCACTTTTCTAGGTCACTTTCCTGAGTCACTTTCCTGAGTCACTTTCCTGAGTCACTTTCCTGAGTAAGTTTTCTGAGTCACTTTCCTAAGTCACTTTTCTGAGTCACCTTTTTAAGTCACTTTTCTGAGTCACTTTCTTAAGTCACTTTTCTAAATCTCTTTCCTAAGTTACTTTTCTGAGTCACTTTTCTAAGTCACTTTCCTGAGTCACTTTTCTGAGTCAATTTTCTAAGTCACTATCCTAAGTCATTTTCCTCGGTCACTTTCCTAAGTCACTTTCCTAAGTCACTTTCCTGAGTCACTTTTCTAGGTCACTTTCCTGAGTCACTTTCCTGAGTCCCTTCCTAAGTCACTTTCCTGAGTCACTTTCCTGAGTCACTTTCCTGAGTCACTTTCCTGAGTCACTTTCCTAAGTCACTTTCCTAAGTCATTTTCCTGGGTCACTTTCCTAAGTCACTTTCCTGAGTCACTTCTCTAGGTCACTTTCCTATGTCACTTTCCTGAGTCACTTTCCTGAGTCACTTTCCTAGGTCACTTTCCTGAGTCCCTTCCTAAGTCACTTTCCTGAGTCACTTTCCGAAGTCACTTTTCTGAGTCACTTTCCTAAGTCATTTTCCTGAGTCACTTTCCTAAGTCACTTTCCTGAGTCACTTTCCTGAGTCACGTTCCTAAGTCACTTTCCTGAGTCACTTTCCTAAGTCACTTTTCTAGGTCACTTTCCTAAGTCACTTTTCTAGGTCACTTTCCTAAGTCACTTTCCTAAGTCACTTTCCTGAGTCACTTTCCTAGGTCACTTTTCTGAGTCACTTTCCTGAGTCACTTTCCTGAGTCACTTTTCTGAGTCACTTTCCTAAGCCACTTTTCTGAGTCACTTTCCTAAGTCACTTTTCTAAATCACTTTCCTAAGTCACTTTCCTAAGTCACTTTTCTAAATCACTTTCCTAAATCACTTTTCTGAGTCACTTTTTTAAGTCACTTTTCTGAGTCACTTTCCTGAGTCACTTTCCCGAATCACTTTCCTAAGTTACTTTCCTAAGTAAGTTTTCTGAGTCACTTTTCTAAGTCACTTTTCTGAGTCACCTTTTTAAGTCACTTTCCTGAGTCACCTTTTTAAGTCACTTTTCTAAGTCACTTTCCTGAGTCACTTTCCTAAGTCACTTTCCTGAGTCACTTTCCTAGGTCACTTTCCTGAGTCACTTTCCTAATACACTTTCCTGAGTCACGTTCCTAAGTCCCTTTCCTGAGTCACTTAACTAAGTCCCTTTCCTGGGTCACTTTTCTAAGTCACTTTTCTGAGTCACTTTTCTGAGTCACTTTTCTGAGTCACTTTCCTAAGTCACTTTTCTAAATCACTTTCCTAAATCACTTTTCTGAGTCACTTTTTTAAGTCACTTTTCTGAGTCACTTTCCTGAGTCACTTTCCTAAGTCACTTTTCTAAATCACTTTCCTAAATCACTTTTCTGAGTCACTTTTCTGAGTCACTTTCCTGAGTCACTTTCCCGAATCACTTTCCTAAGTTACTTTCCTAAGTAAGTTTTCTGAGTCACTTTCCTAAGTCACTTTTCTGAGTCACCTTTTTAAGTCACTTTTCTGAGTCACTTTCTTAAGTCACTTTTCTAAATCTCTTTCCTAAGTTACTTTTCTGAGTCACTTTTCTAAGTCACTTTCCTGAGTCACTTTTCTGAGTCAATTTTCTAAGTCACTTTCCTAAGTCATTTTTCTGAGTCACTTTCCTAAGTCACTTTTCTGAGTCACTATCGTAAGTCATTTTTCTGAGTCACTTTCCTGAGTCACTTTCCTGAGTCACTTTCCTGAGTCACTTTCCTAAGTCACTTTTCTAAATCACTTTCCTAAATCACTTTCCTGAGTCACTTTCATAAGTCACTTTCCTGAGTCACTTTTCTGAGTCACTTTCCTAAGTCACTTTTCTGAGTCACTTTCCTGAGTCCCTTCCTAAGTCACTTTCCTAAGTCACTTTCCTGAGTCACTTTCCTGCGTCACTTTCCTGAGTCACTTTCCTGCGTCACTTTCCTGCGTCACTTTCCTGAGTCACTTTCCTGCGTCACTTTCCTCAGTCACTTTCCTAAGTCACATTCCTCAGTCACTTTCCTGAGTCACTTTCCTAAGTCACTTTCCTAAGTCACTTTCCTAAGTCACTTTCCTAGGTCACTTTCCTGAGTCACTTTTCTAGGTCACTTTCCTAAGTCAATTTTCTAGGTCACTTTCCTAGGTCACTTTCCTGAGTCACTTTTCTAGGTCACTTTCCTGAGTCACTTTTCTAGGTCACTTTCCTCAGTCACATTCCTCAGTCACTTTCCTGAGTCACTTTCCTAAGTCACTTTCCTAAGTCACTTTCCTAAGTCACTTTCCTAAGTCACTTTCCTAAGTCACTTTCCTAGGTCACTTTCCTAGGTCACTTTCCTGGGTCACTTTCCTAAGTCACTTTCCTGAGTCCCTTCCTAAGTCACTTTCCTGAGTCCCTTCCTAAGTCACTTTCCTGAGTCCCTTCCTAAGTCACTTTCCTGAGTCCCTTCCTAAGTCACTTTCCTGAGTCACTTTCCTAAGTCACTTTCCTAAGTCACTTTCCTATGTCACTTTCCTGAGTCACTTTTCTAGGTCACTTTCCTAAGTCACTTTTGAGTCACTTTCCTAAGTCACTTTCCTAAGTCACTTTTCTAAATCACTTTCCTAAATCACTTTTCTGAGTCACTTTTTTAAGTCACTTTTCTGAGTCACTTTTCTGAGTCACTTTTCTGAGTCACTTTCCTGAGTCACTTTCCCGAATCACTTTCCTAAGTTACTTTCCTAAGTAAGTTTTCTGAGTCACTTTCCTAAGTCACTTTTCTGAGTCACCTTTTTAAGTAACTTTTCTGAGTCACTTTCTTAAGTCACTTTTCTAAATCTCTTTCCTAAGTTACTTTTCTGAGTCACTTTTCTAAGTCACTTTCCTGAGTCACTTTTCTGAGTCAATTTTCTAAGTCACTTTCCTAAGTCATTTTTCTGAGTCACTTTCCTAAGTCACTTTTCTGAGTCACTATCGTAAGTCATTTTTCTGAGTCACTTTCCTGAGTCACTTTCTTGAGTCACTTTCCTAAGTCACTTTACTAAGTCACTTTCCTGAGTCCCTTCCTAAGTCACTTTCCTGCGTCACTTTCCTGCGTCACTTTCCTGAGTCACTTTCCTGCGTCACTTTCCTGAGTCACTTTCCTGCGTCACTTTCCTGCGTCACTTTCCTGAGTCACTTTCCTGCGTCACTTTCCTAAGTCACTTTCCTGAGTCACTTTCATAAGTCACTTTCCTGAGTCACTTTTCTAAGTCACTTTTCTGAGTCACTTTCCTGAGTCCCTTCCTAAGTCACTTTCCTGAGTCACTTTCCTGAGTCACTTTCCTGTGTCACTTTCCTGAGTCACTTTCCTGCGTCACTTTCCTGAGTCACTTTCCTAAGTCACATTCCTGAGTCACTTTCCTGAGTCACTTTCCTAAGTCACTTTCCTAAGTCACTTTCCTAGGTCACTTTCCTGAGTCACTTTTCTAGGTCACTTTCCTAAGTCACTTTCCTGAGTCCCTTCCTAAGTCACTTTCCTGAGTCCCTTCCTAAGTCACTTTCCTGAGTCACTTTCCTAAGTCACTTTCCTGAGTCACTTTTCTAAGTCACTTTTCTGAGTCACTTTCCTGAGTCCCTTCCTAAGTCACTTTCCTGAGTCCCTTCCTAAGTCACTTTCCTGAGTCACTTTCCTGCGTCACTTTCCTGAGTCACTTTCCTGCGTCACTTTCCTGCGTCACTTTCCTGCGTCACTTTCCTGAGTCACTTTCCTGCGTCACTTTCCTGAGTCACTTTCCTGAGTCACTTTCCTAAGTCACTTTTCTAAATCACTTTCCTAAGTCACTTTTCTGAGTCACTTTCCTAAGTCACTTTTCTAAATCACTTTCCTAAGTCACTTTCCTAGGTCACTTTCCTGAGTCACTTTTCTAGGTCACTTTCCTAAGTCACTTTTGAGTCACTTTCCTAAGTCACTTTCCTGAGTCCCTTCCTAAGTCACTTTCCTAGGTCACTTTCCTGAGTCACTTTTCTGAGTCACTTTTTTAAGTCACTTTTCTGAGTCACTTTCCTGAGTCACTTTCCTGAATCACTTTCCTAAGTTACTTTCCTAAGTAAGTTTTCTGAGTCACTTTTCTAAGTCTCTTTTCTGAGTCACCTTTTTAAGTCACTTTCCTGAGTCACCTTTTTAAGTCACTTTTCTAAGTCACTTTCCTGAGTCACTTTCCTAAGTCACTTTCCTGAGTCACTTTCCTAGGTCACTTTCCTGAGTCACTTTCCTAATACACTTTCCTGAGTCACGTTCCTAAGTCCCTTTCCTGAGTCACTTAACTAAGTCCCTTTCCTGGGTCACTTTTCTAAGTCACTTTCCTAAGTCACTTTTCTGAGTCACTTTTCTGAGTCACTTTCCTAAGTCACTTTTCTAAATCACTTTTCTAAGTCACTTTTCTGAGTCACTTTTTTAAGTCACTTTTCTGAGTCACTTTTCTAAATCACTTTCCTAAATCACTTTTCTGAGTCACTTTTCTGAGTCACTTTCCTGAGTCACTTTCCCGAATCACTTTCCTAAGTTACTTTCCTAAGTAAGTTTTCTGAGTCACTTTCCTAAGTCACTTTCCTGAGTCACGTTCCTGAGTCACGTTCCTGAGTCACGTTCCTGAGTCACTTTCCTGAGTCACGTTCCTGAGTCACGTTCCTGAGTCACGTTCCTGAGTCACGTTCCTGAGTCACGTTCCTGAGTCACGTTCCTAAGTCACTTTCCTGAGTCACTTTCCTAAGTCACTTTCCTAAGTCACTTTCCTGAGTCACTTTTCTAGGTCACTTTCCTAAGTCACTTTTCTAGGTCACTTTCCTGAGTCACTTTCCTGAGTAAGTTTTCTGAGTCACTTTCCTAAGTCACTTTTCTGAGTCACCTTTTTAAGTCACTTTTCTGAGTCACTTTTTTAAGTCACTTTTCTAAATCTCTTTCCTAAGTTACTTTTCTGAGTCACTTTTCTAAGTCACTTTCCTGAGTCACTTTTCTGAGTCAATTTTCTAAGTCACTTTCCTAAGTCATTTTTCTGAGTCACTTTTCTAAGTCACTTTTCTGAGTCACTATCGTAAGTCATTTTTCTGAGTCACTTTCCTGGGTCACTTTCTTGAGTCACTTTCCTAAGTCATTTTCCTGAGTCCCTTCCTAAGTCACTTTCCTAAGTCACTTTCCTGAGTCACTTTCCTGCGTCACTTTCCTGCGTCACTTTCCTGCGTCACTTTCCTGAGTCACTTTCCTGAGTCACTTTCCTGAGTCACTTTCCTGCGTCACTTTCCTGCGTCACTTTCCTGCGTCACTTTCCTAAGTCACTTTCCTAAGTCACTTTCCTGAGTCACTTTCCTGAGTCACTTTCCTCAGTCACTTTCCTGAGTCACTTTCCTAAGTCACTTTCCTAAGTCACTTTCCTAGGTCACTTTCCTGAGTCACTTTTCTAGGTCACTTTCCTAAGTCACTTTCCTGAGTCCCTTCCTAAGTCACTTTCCTGAGTCCCTTCCTAAGTCACTTTCCTGAGTCACTTTCCTAGGTCACTTTCCTGAGTCACTTTTCTAGGTCACTTTCCTAAGTCACTTTTGAGTCACTTTCCTAAGTCACTTTCCTGAGTCACTTTCCTAAGTCACTTTCCTGAGTCACTTTCCTAAGTCACTTTCCTGAGTCACTTTCCTAAGTCACTTTCCTGAGTCACTTTCCTAAGTCACTTTCCTAAGTCACTTTCCTGAGTCACTTTCCTGAGTCACTTTCCTAAGTCACTTTCCTAAGTCATTTTCCTGGGTCACTTTCCTAAGTCACTTTCCTGAGTCACTTCTCTAGGTCACTTTCCTATGTCACTTTCCTGAGTCACTTTCCTAGGTCACTTTCCTGAGTCCCTTCCTGAGTCACTTTCCTGAGTCACTTTCCTAAGTCACTTTCCTGAGTCACTTTCCTAAGTCACTTTTCTGAGTCACTTTCCTAAGTCACTTTCCTGAGTCACTTTCCTAAGTCACTTTCCTGAGTCACGTTCCTGAGTCACGTTCCTGAGTCACGTTCCTGAGTCACGTTCCTGAGTCACGTTCCTGAGTCACGTTCCTGAGTCACGTTCCTAAGTCACTTTCCTGAGTCACTTTCCTGAGTCACTTTCCTAAGTCACTTTCCTGAGTCACTTTTCTAGGTCACTTTCCTGAGTCACTTTCCTGAGTCACTTTCCTGAGTCACTTTCCTGAGTAAGTTTTCTGAGTCACTTTCCTAAGTCACTTTTCTGAGTCACCTTTTTAAGTCACTTTTCTGAGTCACTTTCTTAAGTCACTTTTCTAAATCTCTTTCCTAAGTTACTTTTCTGAGTCACTTTTCTAAGTCACTTTCCTGAGTCACTTTTCTGAGTCAATTTTCTAAGTCACTATCCTAAGTCATTTTCCTCGGTCACTTTCCTAAGTCACTTTCCTAAGTCACTTTCCTGAGTCACTTTTCTAGGTCACTTTCCTGAGTCACTTTCCTGAGTCCCTTCCTAAGTCACTTTCCTGAGTCACTTTCCTGAGTCACTTTCCTGAGTCACTTTCCTGAGTCACTTTCCTAAGTCACTTTCCTAAGTCATTTTCCTGGGTCACTTTCCTAAGTCACTTTCCTGAGTCACTTCTCTAGGTCACTTTCCTATGTCACTTTCCTGAGTCACTTTCCTGAGTCACTTTCCTAGGTCACTTTCCTGAGTCCCTTCCTAAGTCACTTTCCTGAGTCACTTTCCGAAGTCACTTTTCTGAGTCACTTTCCTAAGTCATTTTCCTGAGTCACTTTCCTAAGTCACTTTCCTGAGTCACTTTCCTGAGTCATGTTCCTAAGTCACTTTCCTGAGTCACTTTCCTAAGTCACTTTTCTAGGTCACTTTCCTAAGTCACTTTTCTAGGTCACTTTCCTAAGTCACTTTCCTAAGTCACTTTCCTGAGTCACTTTTCTGAGTCACTTTCCTGAGTCACTTTCCTGAGTCACTTTCCTGAGTCACTTTTCTGAGTCACTTTCCTAAGCCACTTTTCTGAGTCACTTTCCTAAGTCACTTTTCTAAATCACTTTCCTAAGTCACTTTCCTAAGTCACTTTTCTAAATCACTTTCCTAAATCACTTTTCTGAGTCACTTTTTTAAGTCACTTTTCTGAGTCACTTTCCTGAGTCACTTTCCCGAATCACTTTCCTAAGTTACTTTCCTAAGTAAGTTTTCTGAGTCACTTTTCTAAGTCACTTTTCTGAGTCACCTTTTTAAGTCACTTTCCTGAGTCACCTTTTTAAGTCACTTTTCTAAGTCACTTTCCTGAGTCACTTTCCTAAGTCACTTTCCTGAGTCACTTTCCTAGGTCACTTTCCTGAGTCACTTTCCTAATACACTTTCCTGAGTCACGTTCCTAAGTCCCTTTCCTGAGTCACTTAACTAAGTCCCTTTCCTGGGTCACTTTTCTAAGTCACTTTTCTGAGTCACTTTTCTGAGTCACTTTTCTGAGTCACTTTCCTAAGTCACTTTTCTAAATCACTTTCCTAAATCACTTTTCTGAGTCACTTTTTTAAGTCACTTTTCTGAGTCACTTTCCTGAGTCACTTTCCTAAGTCACTTTTCTAAATCACTTTCCTAAATCACTTTTCTGAGTCACTTTTCTGAGTCACTTTCCTGAGTCACTTTCCCGAATCACTTTCCTAAGTTACTTTCCTAAGTAAGTTTTCTGAGTCACTTTCCTAAGTCACTTTTCTGAGTCACCTTTTTAAGTCACTTTTCTGAGTCACTTTCTTAAGTCACTTTTCTAAATCTCTTTCCTAAGTTACTTTTCTGAGTCACTTTTCTAAGTCACTTTCCTGAGTCACTTTTCTGAGTCAATTTTCTAAGTCACTTTCCTAAGTCATTTTTCTGAGTCACTTTCCTAAGTCACTTTTCTGAGTCACTATCGTAAGTCATTTTTCTGAGTCACTTTCCTGAATCACTTTCTTGAGTCACTTTCCTAAGTCACTTTCCTGCGTCACTTTCCTGCGTCACTTTCCTGAGTCACTTTCCTAAGTCACATTCCTGAGTCACTTTCCTGAGTCACTTTCCTGAGTCACTTTCCTAAGTCACTTTCCTAAGTCACTTTCCTAGGTCACTTTCCTGAGTCACTTTTCTAGGTCACTTTCCTGAGTCACTTTCCTGAGTCACTTTCCTGAGTCACTTTCCTAAGTCACTTTCCTGAGTCACTTTCCTGAGTCACTTTCCTAAGTCACTTTCCTAGGTCACTTTCCTAAGTCACTTTCCTGAGTCACTTTCCTAGGTCACTTTCCTGAGTCCCTTCCTAGGTCACTTTCCTAAGTCACTTTCCTGAGTCACTTTCCTGAGTCACTTTCCTAAGTCATTTTCCTCGGTCACTTTCCTAAGTCACTTTCTTGAGTCACTTTTCTAGGTCACTTTCCTGAGTCACTTTTCTAGGTCACTTTCCTGAGTCACTTTCCTGAGTCCCTTCCTAAGTCACTTTCCTAAGTCACTTTCCTAAGTCATTTTCCTGGGTCACTTTCCTAAGTCACTTTCCTGAGTCACTTTCCTAAGTCACTTTCCTGAATCACTTTCCTAAGTCACTTTCCTGAGTCACTTTCCTAAGTCACTTTCCTGAGTCACTTTCCTAGGTCACTTTCCTGAGTCACTTTCCTGAGTCACTTTTCTGAGTCACTTTTTTAAGTCACTTTTCTGAGTCACTTTTCTGAGTCACTTTCCTGAGTCACTTTCCCGAATGACTTTCCTAAGTTACTTTCCTAAGTAAGTTTTCTGAGTCACTTTTCTAAGTCACTTTTCTGAGTCACCTTTTTAAGTCACTTTCCTGAGTCACTTTCCTAGGTCACTTTCCTGAGTCACTTTCCTAGGTCACTTTCCTGAGTCACTTTCCTAATACACTTTCCTGAGTCATGTTCCTAAGTCACTTTCCTGAGTCACTTCCCTAAGTCCCTTTCCTGGGTCACTTTCCTAAGTCACTTTCCTAAGTCACTTTTCTGAGTCACTTTTCTAAGTCACTTTTCTAAATCACTTTTCTAAATCACTTTTCTAAGTCACTTTTCTGAGTCACTTTTTTAAGTCACTTTCCTGAGTCACTTTCCTGAGTCACTTTCCTAAGTCACTTTTCTAAATCACTTTCCTAAATCACTTTTCTGAGTCACTTTTTTAAGTCACTTTTCTGAGTCACTTTCCTGAGTCACTTTCCCGAATCACTTTCCTAAGTTACTTTCCTAAGTAAGTTTTCTGAGTCACTTTCCTAAGTCACTTTTCTGAGTCACTTTCTTAAGTCACTTTTCTAAATCTCTTTCCTAAGTTACTTTTCTGAGTCACTTTTCTAAGTCACTTTCCTGAGTCACTTTTCTGAGTCAATTTTCTAAGTCACTTTCCTAAGTCATTTTTCTGAGTCACTTTCCTAAGTCACTTTTCTGAGTCACTATCGTAAGTCATTTTTCTGAGTCACTTTCCTGAGTCACTTTCTTGAGTCACTTTCCTAAGTCACTTTACTAAGTCACTTTCCTGAGTCCCTTCCTAAGTCACTTTCCTGCGTCACTTTCCTGCGTCACTTTCCTGAGTCACTTTCCTGCGTCACTTTCCTGCGTCACTTTCCTGCGTCACTTTCCTGCGTCACTTTCCTGCGTCACTTTCCTGAGTCACTTTCCTGAGTCACTTTCCTGAGTCACTTTCCTAGGTCACTTTCCTGAGTCACTTTCCTGAGTCACTTTTCTGAGTCCCTTCCTGAGTCACTTTCCTGAGTCACTTTCCTGCGTCACTTTCCTGAGTCACTTTCCTGCGTCACTTTCCTGCGTCACTTTCCTGAGTCACTTTCCTAAGTCACATTCCTGAGTCACTTTCCTGAGTCACTTTCCTAAGTCACTTTCCTAAGTCACTTTCCTAGGTCACTTTCCTGAGTCCCTTTCTAGGTCACTTTCCTAAGTCACTTTCCTGAGTCACTTTCCTGAGTCACTTTCCTGAGTCACTTTCCTCAGTCACTTTCCTCAGTCACTTTCCTAAGTCACTTTCCTAAGTCACTTTCCTGAGTCACTTTTCTAGGTCACTTTCCTGAGTCACTTTCCTGAGTCACTTTCCTAAGTCACTTTCCTGAGTCACTTTCCTAAGTCACTTTCCTGAGTCACTTTCCTGAGTCACTTTCCTGAGTCACTTTCCTGGGTCACTTTCCTAAGTCACTTTCCTGAGTCACTTCTCTAGGTCACTTTCCTATGTCACTTTCCTGAGTCACTTTCCTAGGTCACTTTCCTGAGTCCCTTCCTAAGTCACTTTCCTGAGTCACTTTCCTGAGTCACTTTCCTAAGTCACTTTCCTGAGTCACTTTTCTGAGTCACTTTTCTGAGTCACTTTCCTGAGTCATTTTCCTGAGTCACTTTCCTGAGTCACTTTCCTGAGTCACGTTCCTAAGTCACTTTCCTGAGTCACTTTCCTGAGTCACTTTCCTGAGTCACTTTCCTAAGTCCCTTTCCTGGGTCACTTTCCTAAGTCACTTTCCTAAGTCACTTTTCTGAGTCACTTTTCTAAGTCACTTTTCTAAATCACTTTTCTAAGTCACTTTTCTGAGTCACTTTTTTAAGTCACTTTTCTGAGTCACTTTCCTGAGTCACTTTCCTGAGTCACTTTCCTAAGTCACTTTTCTAAATCACTTTCCTAAATCACTTTTCTGAGTCACTTTTTTAAGTCACTTTTCTGAGTCACTTTCCTGAGTCACTTTCCCGAATCACTTTCCTAAGTTACTTTCCTAAGTAAGTTTTCTGAGTCACTTTCCTAAGTCACTTTTCTGAGTCACCTTTTTAAGTAACTTTTCTGAGTCACTTTCTTAAGTCACTTTTCTAAATCTCTTTCCTAAGTTACTTTTCTGAGTCACTTTTCTAAGTCACTTTCCTGAGTCACTTTTCTGAGTCAATTTTCCAAGTCACTTTCCTAAGTCACTTTTCTGAGTCACTTTCCTAAGTCACTTTCCTAAGTCACTTTCCTAAGTCACTTTCCTAGGTCACTTTCCTAAGTCACTTTCCTAGGTCACTTTCCTGAGTCACTTTTCTAGGTCACTTTCCTGAGTCACTTTCCTAAGTCCCTTTCCTGGGTCACTTTCCTAATACACTTTCCTGAGTCATGTTCCTAAGTCACTTTCCTGAGTCACTTTCCTAAGTCCCTTTTCTGGGTCACTTTTCTAAGTCACTTTCCTAAGTCACTTTTCTGAGTCACTTTTCTAAGTCACTTTTCTAAATCACTTTTCTAAGTCACTTTTCTGAGTCACTTTTTTAAGTCACTTTTCTGAGTCACTTTCCTGAGTCACTTTCCTAAGTCACTTTTCTAAATCACTTTCCTAAATCACTTTTTTAAGTCACTTTTTTAAGTCACTTTTCTGAGTCACTTTTCTGAGTCACTTTCCTGAGTCACTTTCCCGAATCACTTTCCTAAGTTACTTTCCTAAGTAAGTTTTCTGAGTCACCTTTTTAAGTAACTTTTCTGAGTCACTTTCTTAAGTCACTTTTCTAAATCTCTTTCCTAAGTTACTTTTCTGAGTCACTTTTCTAAGTCACTTTCCTGAGTCACTATCGTAAGTCATTTTTCTGAGTCACTTTCCTGAGTCACTTTCTTGAGTCACTTTCCTAAGTCACTTTACTAAGTCACTTTCCTGAGTCCCTTCCTAAGTCACTTTCCTGCGTCACTTTCCTGAGTCACTTTCCTGCGTCACTTTCCTGAGTCACTTTCCTGCGTCACTTTCCTGCGTCACTTTCCTGCGTCACTTTCCTGCGTCACTTTCCTGAGTCACTTTCCTGAGTCACTTTCCTGAGTCACTTTCCTGAGTCACTTTCCTAAGTCACTTTCCTGAGTCACTTTCCTGAGTCACTTTCATAAGTCACTTTCCTGAGTCACTTTTCTAAGTCACTTTTCTGAGTCACTTTCCTGAGTCCCTTCCTAAGTCACTTTCCTGAGTCACTTTCCTGCGTCACTTTCCTGCGTCACTTTCCTGCGTCACTTTCCTGCGTCACTTTCCTAAGTCACTTTCCTAAGTCACTTTCCTAAGTCACTTTCCTGAGTCACTTCTCTAGGTCACTTTCCTATGTCACTTTCCTGGGTCACTTTCCTAGGTCACTTTCCTGAGTCCCTTCCTAAGTCACTTTCCTGAGTCACTTTCCTGAGTCACTTTCCTAAGTCACTTTTCTGAGTCACTTTCCTAAGTCATTTTCCTGAGTCACTTTCCTAAGTCACTTTTCTGAGTCACTATCGTAAGTCATTTTTCTGAGTCACTTTCCTGAGTCACTTTCTTGAGTCACTTTCCTAAGTCACTTTACTAAGTCACTTTCCTGAGTCCCTTCCTAAGTCACTTTCCTGAGTCACTTTCCTGCGTCACTTTCCTGCGTCACTTTCCTGCGTCACTTTCCTGCGTCACTTTCCTGAGTCACTTTCCTAGGTCACTTTCCTGAGTCACTTTCATAAGTCACTTTTCTAAGTCACTTTTCTGAGTCCCTTCCTAAGTCACTTTCCTGCGTCACTTTCCTGCGTCACTTTCCTGCGTCACTTTCCTGCGTCACTTTCCTGCGTCACTTTCCTGAGTCACTTTCCTGAGTCACTTTCCTAGGTCACTTTCCTGAGTCACTTTCATAAGTCACTTTCCTGAGTCACTTTTCTAAGTCACTTTTCTGAGTCCCTTCCTAAGTCACTTTCCTGAGTCACTTTCCTGCGTCACTTTCCTGCGTCACTTTCCTGAGTCACTTTCCTGAGTCACTTTCCTGCGTCACTTTCCTGCGTCACTTTCCTGCGTCACTTTCCTGCGTCACTTTCCTGCGTCACATTCCTGAGTCACATTCCTGAGTCACTTTCCTGAGTCACTTTCCTAAGTCACTTTCCTAAGTCACTTTCCTAGGTCACTTTCCTGAGTCACTTTTCTAGGTCACTTTCCTAAGTCACTTTCCTGAGTCCCTTCCTAAGTCACTTTCCTGAGTCCCTTCCTAAGTCACTTTCCTGAGTCACTTTCCTAAGTCACTTTCCTAAGTCACTTTCCTAGGTCACTTTCCTGAGTCACTTTTCTAGGTCACTTTCCTAAGTCACTTTTGAGTCACTTTCCTGAGTCACTTTCCTGAGTCACTTTCCTGAGTCACTTTCCTAGGTCACTTTCCTGAGTCCCTTTCTAGGTCACTTTCCTAAGTCACTTTCCTGAGTCACTTACCTGAGTCACTTTCCTAAGTCATTTTCCTCAGTCACTTTCCTGAGTCACTTTCCTGAGTCACTTTTCTAGGTCACTTTCCTGAGTCACTTTCCTGAGTCACTTTCCTGAGTCACTTTCCTAAATCACTTTCCTGAGTCACTTTCCTGAGTCCCTTCCTGAGTCACTTTCCTGAGTCACTTTCCTGAGTCACTTTCCTGAGTCACTTTTCTGAGTCACTTTCCTAAGTCATTTTCCTGAGTCACTTTCCTGAGTCACTTTCCTAAGTCACTTTCCTGAGTCACTTTCCTGAGTCACGTTCCTAAGTCACGTTCCTGAGTCACTTTCCTGAGTCACGTTCCTGAGTCACTTTCCTGAGTCACTTTCCTGAGTCACTTTCCTGAGTCACTTTCCTGAGTCCCTTTCCTGAGTCCCTTTCCTAAGTCCCTTTCCTGGGTCACTTTTCTAAGTCACTTTCCTAAGTCACTTTTCTGAGTCACTTTTTTAAGTCACTTTTCTGAGTCACTTTCCTGAGTCACTTTCCTAAGTCACTTTTCTAAATCACTTTCCTAAATCACTTTTCTGAGTCACTTTTTTAAGTCACTTTTCTGAGTCACTTTCCTGAGTCACTTTCCCGAATCACTTTCCTAAGTTACTTTCCTAAGTAAGTTTTCTGAGTCACTTTTCTGAGTCACCTTTTTAAGTAACTTTTCTGAGTCACTTTCTTAAGTCACTTTTCTAAATCTCTTTCCTAAGTTACTTTTCTGAGTCACTTTTCTAAGTCACTTTCCTGAGTCACTTTTCTGAGTCAATTTTCTAAGTCACTTTCCTAAGTCATTTTTCTGAGTCACATTCCTAAGTCACTTTTCTGAGTCACTATCGTAAGTCATTTTTCTGAGTCACTTTCCTGAGTCACTTTCTTGAGTCACTTTCCTAAGTCACTTTACTAAGTCACTTTCCTGAGTCCCTTCCTAAGTCACTTTCCTGCGTCACTTTCCTGAGTCACTTTCCTGCGTCACTTTCCTGAGTCACTTTCCTGCGTCACTTTCCTGAGTCACTTTCCTGGGTCACTTTCCTGAGTCACTTTCCTAAGTCACTTTCCAAGGTCACTTTCCTGAGTCACTTTCATAAGTCACTTTCCTGAGTCACTTTTCTAAGTCACTTTTCTGAGTCCCTTCCTAAGTCACTTTCCTGCGTCACTTTCCTGAGTCACTTTCCTGCGTCACTTTCCTGCGTCACTTTCCTGAGTCACTTTCCTAAGTCACATTCCTGAGTCACTTTCCTAAGTCACTTTCCTAGGTCACTTTCCTGAGTCACTTTTCTAGGTCACTTTCCTAAGTCACTTTCCTGAGTCCCTTCCTAAGTCACTTTCCTGAGTCCCTTCCTAAGTCACTTTCCTGAGTCACTTTCCTAAGTCACTTTCCTAGGTCACTTTCCTGAGTCACTTTTCTAGGTCACTTTCCTAAGTCACTTTTGAGTCACTTTCCTAAGTCACTTTCCTAGGTCACTTTCCTGAGTCCCTTTCTAGGTCACTTTCCTAAGTCACTTTCCTGAGTCACTTTCCTGAGTCACTTTCCTAAGTCATTTTCCTCAGTCACTTTCCTCAGTCACTTTCCTAAGTCACTTTCCTAAGTCACTTTCCTGAGTCACTTTTCTAGGTCACTTTCCTGAGTCACTTTCCTGAGTCACTTTCCTGAGTCACTTTCCTGAGTCACTTTCCTGAGTCACTTTCCTGAGTCACTTTCCTGAGTCACTTTCCTGAGTCACTTTTCTGAGTCACCTTTTTAAGTCACTTTCCTGAGTCACTTTCCTAAGTCACTTTCCTGAGTCACTTTCCTAGGTCACTTTCCTGAGTCACTTTCCTAATACACTTTCCTGAGTCACTTTCCTGAGTCACTTTCCTAAGTCCCTTTCCTGGGTCACTTTTCTAAGTCACTTTCCTAAGTCACTTTTCTGAGTCACTTTTCTAAGTCACTTTTCTGAGTCACTTTTTTAAGTCACTTTTCTGAGTCACTTTCCTGAGTCACTTTCCTAAGTCACTTTTCTAAATCACTTTCCTAAATCACTTTTCTGAGTCACTTTTTTAAGTCACTTTTCTGAGTCACTTTTCTGAGTCACTTTCCTGAGTCACTTTCCCGAATCACTTTCCTAAGTTACTTTCCTAAGTAAGTTTTCTGAGTCACTTTCCTAAGTCACTTTTCTGAGTCACCTTTTTAAGTCACTTTTCTGAGTCACTTTCTTAAGTCACTTTTCTAAATCTCTTCCCTAAGTTACTTTTCTGAGTCACTTTTCTAAGTCACTTTCCTAAGTCATTTTTCTGAGTCACTTTCCTAAGTCACTTTTCTGAGTCACTATCGTAAGTCATTTTTCTGAGTCACTTTCCTGAGTCACTTTCCTGAGTCACTTTCTTGAGTCACTTTCCTAAGTCACTTTCCTGAGTCCCTTCCTGAGTCCCTTTCCTGCGTCACTTTCCTGAGTCACTTTCCTGCGTCACTTTCCTGAGTCACTTTCCTGCGTCACTTTCCTGAGTCACTTTCCTGAGTCACTTTCCTGAGTCACTTTCCTGAGTCACTTTCCTAAGTCACTTTCCTGAGTCACTTTCATAAGTCACTTTCCTGAGTCACTTTTCTAAGTCACTTTTCTGAGTCACTTTCCTGCGTCACTTTCCTGAGTCACTTTCCTGAGTCACTTTCCTGCGTCACTTTCCTGCGTCACTTTCCTGCGTCACTTTCCTGCGTCACTTTCCTGCGTCACTTTCCTGCATCACTTTCCTGAGTCACTTTCCTAAGTCACATTCCTGAGTCACTTTCCTGAGTCACTTTCCTAAGTCACTTTCCTAAGTCACTTTCCTAGGTCACTTTCCTGAGTCACTTTTCTAGGTCACTTTCCTAAGTCACTTTCCTGAGTCCCTTCCTAAGTCACTTTCCTGAGTCCCTTCCTAAGTCACTTTCCTAAGTCACTTTCCTAAGTCACTTTTCTAGGTCACTTTCCTGAGTCACTTTTCTAGGTCACTTTCCTAAGTCACTTTCCTAGGTCACTTTCCTGAGTCACTTTCCTGGGTCACTTTCCTAAGTCACTTTCCTGAGTCACTTCTCTAGGTCACTTTCCTATGTCACTTTCCTGAGTCACTTTCCTAGGTCACTTTCCTGAGTCCCTTCCTAAGTCACTTTCCTGAGTCACTTTCCTGAGTCACTTTCCTGAGTCTCTTTCCTGAGTCTCTTTCCTGAGTCACTTTTCTGAGTCACTTTTCTAAGTCACTTTTCTAAATCACTTTCCTAAGTCACTTTCCTAAGTCACTTTTCTAAATCACTTTCCTAAATCACTTTTCTGAGTCACTTTCCTGAGTCACTTTCCCGAATCACTTTCCTAAGTTACTTTCCTAAGTAAGTTTTCTGAGTCACTTTTCTAAGTCACTTTTCTGAGTCACCTTTTTAAGTCACTTTCCTGAGTCACCTTTTTAAGTCACTTTTCTAAGTCACTTTCCTGAGTCACTTTCCTAAGTCACTTTCCTGAGTCACTTTCCTAGGTCACTTTCCTGAGTCACTTTCCTAATACACTTTCCTGAGTCACGTTCCTAAGTCACTTTCCTGAGTCACTTAACTAAGTCCCTTTCCTGGGTCACTTTTCTAAGTCACTTTCCTAAGTCACTTTTCTGAGTCACTTTCCTAAGTCACTTTTCTAAATCACTTTTCTAAGTCACTTTTCTAAATCACTTTCCTAAATCACTTTTCTGAGTCACTTTTCTGAGTCACTTTCCTGAGTCACTTTCCCGAATCACTTTCCTAAGTTACTTTCCTAAGTAAGTTTTCTGAGTCACTTTCCTAAGTCACTTTTCTGAGTCACCGTTTTAAGTCACTTTTCTGAGTCACTTTCTTAAGTCACTTTTCTAAATCTCTTTCCTAAGTTACTTTCCTGAGTCACTTTTCTGAGTCAATTTTCTAAGTCACTTTCCTAAGTCATTTTTCTGAGTCACTTTCCTAAGTCACTTTTCTGAGTCACTATCGTAAGTCATTTTTCTGAGTCACTTTCCTGAATCACTTTCTTGAGTCACTTTCCTGAGTCACTTTCCTGAGTCACTTTCCTGAGTCACTTTCCTGAGTCACTTTCCTGAGTCACTTTCCTGAGTCACTTTCCTAAGTCACTTTACTAAGTCACTATTTTTAGCACTGATCACTGTATTGATGTCACTGGTCTTAAAAAGTGTCACGTTTTGGGGACCAGATTAGTCCGCTGCAATGTCGCAGTCCCGCTAAAAATTGCAGATCGCCGCCATTACCAGTAAAAACAATAAAAAAAATAAAGTCCCTAAATCTATCTCCTATTTTGTAGACGAGATAACTTTTGCGCAAACCAATCACTATACGCTTATTGGGATTTTTTTAACAAAAATATGTAGAAGAATACGTATCGGCCTAAACTGATGAATAAATAATTTTTTACATTTTTTTTTGCATATGTATTATAGCAGAAAGTAAAAATGTTTTTTTTTAAAAAAAAATTGTCACTCTTTTTTTGTTTTTAGCGTAAAAAAATAAAAACTGCAGAGGTGATTAAATAACACCAAAATAAATCTCTATTTGTGGGAAAAAAAGAAGATCAATTTTGTTTGGGTACAGCATTGCACTGCCGCACAATTGTCAGTTAAAACGACGCAGTGCCGTATCGCAAAAAATGGCCTGGTCATTAAAGGGGCAAATCCTTCCGCGGCTGAAGTGGTTAAAGTAGAACTATAGGCAAAAGTTGTTTTTTTGGGGATAGAGTTATAACTCTTGTCAGGTTTATTTCACCATCTCTGTCCAATTTCTGAGATTTCCCTTCGCTTCCTGTCCTATAGCCAAACAGGAAGTGAGAAGAAATCCTGACAAATTAAGGGAATCCCTTGGGGACCAGAACTAGTGTCCCCATTGTAAAAGTTCCCTTCTATTACTTTTCTGGGGACAAACCCAAAATGTGGTAAACAGGACAAATAGAGAGGATGGATCTCCCCCAACAATAAAAACGGACAAATCCACCTCCACTCTACCCAAAACGAAAAGAAAAAGTTTTAGCTTTAGTTATACTTTAAGTAAACAGTAGAGGAGAAGCTGCAAAGCATGCAGAGAATCCAGAAAGTTGTGGAAAGAGATGACCAGCAGACAGGCAGAACTCACAACTTGAAAGGAGATTTTTCAAGTAAACTTTTATTGGGCTGTCATAAAAAAAAAACTATAAATTAGAATTGCTATTACAATGCAGATGTTATCAAATGAAAGTGTATGCTGTAACCATAGATTTCCTTTCTACTAGTGTTTGCTGCCCCAGCATTTCATATTCCAGATATGTAATGCTTTAACCATGTACTTGTATGGGGAAGATCCTGTTCTCTTTGTATTGCTTCCTTTGAGTGAAATCCCTGGTGTTCCTGTCAGTCCCTCTGCTTTCCTATTAAAAACTGACCACACTAAGGGGAACACACCATGGTCAGCCCTCTAGCTATTAGGGTTGCCACCTTTTTTTCAAGACAAACCCGAACACTTTAGCGGCACACAGCAATTTTTTTTTTTTACAGTATATACTATACAGTACAGTTAAACCTCGGATTACGAGCATAATCCGTTCCAGGAGAATGCTCGTAATCCAAAGTACTCGCATATCAAAGCGAGTTTTCCCCATTGAAGTCAATGGAAATGAAAATAATTTGTTCTGCATTGACTTCAATGGAATGCAATACCGAATGCGGCCAGAGGTGGGGGGGGGGGCGCCAGAGAGCACCGAAAACGTCCGAAAAGGCCTGAGGACACTTCGGCTCGGCTACTGTGCCCCGTACCTCAGGCCAAATGAGGTACTGCAGGCCAATGTTCGGCTTTTCTCTGCTCCTGCGCCCCCGTACCTCAGGCCAAATGAGGTACTGCAGGCTTATTTCCGGTCTGCTCGGCTCCTGCCCCCCATACCTCAGGCCAAATGAGGTACTGCAGGCTTATTTCCGGTCTCCTCGGCTCCTGCACCCCCGTACCTCAGGCCAAATGAGGTACTGCAGGCTTATTTCCGGTCTGCTCGGCTCCTGCACCCCCGTACCTCAGGCCAAATGAGGTACTGCAGGCCTATTTAGCTTGAATTCAGCTCATCTTGCGAGTCAACACTAGGAAACCGAGTCAGAATTGAAAAAAAAAAGTTGCTCGCAAATAAAACGCTCTCAAACCAAGTTACTCGTAAGCCTCGTACACACGGCCGAGAATCTCGTCAGGAAAAAACACGTCGTTTTTCCTGACGAGATTCTTGACAAGAATCTTGTCCCGGCCGAGTGTACACACGCTCGATTCAAAAGAACCGCCATTCTTTTGAATGGAACAAACGTGGTGACGTCATCAACTACGACGAGCGCGCGCTCGTCACATTCGATGCCGCCGCTGCCATCTTGCTACACCCTACCTATGCCTAGGA